>LR824535.2:8762500-10012500 GCA_902850265.1 Spodoptera littoralis | reverse complement strand
AATGACTCGCACTATAGGCATCGAATTAGCAATCGATAATTGATAATCGATTAACCATCGCCAACAGGATATAAATTTATTAAGTGGACATAATAAATTATTATTTTTCATATTGTAAGTAGTACCGATTTCATCACAAAGCAATTTCAGTAACCTTAACCGCTAATGGGACTGTACAATATTTTTTTTTATTTTATTACACAGGATGTAAATAAAATTCGCTGTTATTGGAATTTAAGTTTCGGTAATAACTTTTTAATTGTTTTAAATAAACAGAGATAGAGGTCTAGGTCAAATATGAATAAAGATTTTTGAAAAACTTTCAATGAGCAACAACAATAATCAAAAATTGGATATAATTTCAGATTTTGAGAAACGATGAATGCATTGCTCTCGGCCTAGCCCCAAAGACACCTGAAGACAATGTCAACATACATATATGACCTCTACCGATCCCTTCACGAAACAACAGGTGTAATATTATATAAATTTTACATTCTCTAGTCATAGGAAAATATTATTATATAACAATTTAATATGTCCATAACAAACGAGTTCTGAAATCGATACCACACTGTAACATTGCAAGTTGTTGGAGTTCCTTGCGCAAGCTTTCTTCATACTGACTTAGTACATACATGTATGAATTAGACGCATGCTCTTATTACACTAAATTGCTCTAGTTCCCTTAACAAGCTTTCAAGTACTGACTACTTGAAAGGTACGTAGAAGATTGACTCCTTAAGTGCTACGGCACCAAGGCTTGACGGTACGGCTGATGTAGGTAATGGTGCTTAGTTGTCTATTTCATTCTGGTAAATAGAACTGGTGTTCTAAAATATTTTTAATCCTAATCATTGTATTAAGGATTGGTTTTACACAAGATACCCTGGTCACAAATTCAAGTGTTAAACTGTCAAACACCGCGAGGACACCGGTGACCGCAACCTATTGTTCTTTAATGGTGTCTATAATGACGGTACTCAAAGGGGGTTATTGGGTTTTCTAATTTTCATAGTGCTCTGTTGTATTCAGAATGGCTATGAATTTATTCATACCTCTATATTTTGACTTCATTGTTATAAAATATAATAAAGTCGTTATTTTTTTTATACTTGGTAAGATGAGGTTCGGCTACCATCTTGCTACAACCCTTCCTGGAATTTCCATTTGCATACTCTATACTTTTTAGTTTACCTGAACAGCATTAGAATATCTGTCTACTAACAAAGCATTAACACAGAAATGTGGATACTAGAACACCAGTTGGAAGTCGTAAGTCCCACGCCATAAGGCTATCATTAAACATGCTATTTACAACACTAAATTCCCCAATTCAAACATTATAAACAGTTCCGAATATGAACTAGACCAATAATAATTTATTCACAAAACTTATGAGTAGTGGATGTATTCATTATCCATTATCATTTAATCAGATATTATCTCGAACAGATGCTAATAAATTACTTAAGCTAAAACTGAACCATAGCGTGCGATCGACTAAACGTCGGTAAAACTCCATTATAGTGTCTACCACTCTGACATTTGAATAAAGTAGTACAAATTACGGGGTTGTACAAAATCTCAGTAACGTATAATGAAGTGGAGATTAGCTTATGGGAATAATCAACGTATGGCTTTGTATAGAGCTCAGTCTGTAAGTAATTGTAATTGATTCGTAGTCGATAGGACGTCGGAATTTGACCTAAATATTTGATTATATTTTATTAAATTATTCATACAACATGCAATAACGATGTTATTTATGACCTTGATTAAACTCTCTGCGCCTTAACGTAACACAACAAATTGTTAAAGGATTACCTTGTATAGGGTTTATAGTTTTAGCTATTAATAGGGAAAAAATGTAACATGCTGTATTTCAAAATTGACTCGCATAGCTTCACAGTAAATATACATACAGCATTGAGTAAGAACTGCTGAAAAGTATAAATACTTCCTAAACCACTTACTAAAGTAATGTAATAATAGTTTATTTTTGTTAATAAAATCGTTTCAATAAATCAATAGACACGCCTCTATTGTGAAACTTTCCGAAATTGCTTTAAGATACGCCTGGAGCAATGTTATGTTTGGGTCATAAAATTGATTCTAAATATAATTTTGAATATTGATATTTTATTGTAAACTAAAATGGAATCGAAAACTACTTTATTATTTCAAATATAGCCATTATTATACTATTATGAAATCTTGCCGATCTGTAGAGTACACAATGTATAGAGGGCTAATGAAATAACAAAACTAAAGCTCCTTTATATCCCCAACTTCATTATCTAAAGATGACATTTATAAAATTGTAAATAGAGTATATTATGTTATTACTTGTTATAACATTTTACATTAAAATTGCTACAGAAATTTCGCCATTCACGGTACTAGAACATGACTCATATTCCGATCACATTTCCATCGTATCGTCGAGGTAAAAGGTTGAAATGTCAGATATGTTTAATTGTCTCATATCACGACATGTCTATCCCTGTCCACTGATCGCTCGGGAACTAGGGCACATTAGCAATTTAGTATGCTTCATGCAAATATCTTGGTAACAAATAAACCTGTGTAACCATTATTTCTTTAATTTAAAGGTTACAAATTAATTTTAATCATTTGCGATTATTTCAATAAAATTCCATACTAGGTATGTGACAAAATAACTTCTATTTCAGAGTTGACAACAAGGTTGTTTTGTATAGAAAATAAAAACTATATACACAACACAGTCTGTATTTTGTAGTCTGTTATATCAATGCATCTTAAGACTAATTTATAACTACAATTCGTGAATGACAAATGAGACAGCAACGATCGACGGCGTCCCTGAAACACAGCTTATGCACAACAACAATTAAGTTCATTTGTACTCACAAACAGAACCTTTAAGAAGCGTGTGAATATTACAGAGATACATTAATTTTATCAAACTTTAATAACATACACAAAACAACAAAAACAAAATGCACTTCAGTCAGCATTAATCTAAGATAGTTTTCAAGGCCAAACCAAATGATCACACGAAACCTCTTTAGTAAAAAAGAGTATTCTTGATGCTTTATTTTTACCTAATAAAATAAAATAATTGACCTTGCAGAGATAATAAACGCGACCATTACTTTAAGAACCTCGCGCCAGTTGTTAGGTTACGTAAAAATATATTACATTTTGTTCCATGTGTTTGTAGTTGATAAAAACTAGTCAATAAAACAAATACTGACCGAGTACTTGTTGATTAACAATCAGGTTTGGGAGCGCTACTGGGCATGGCCGTTGTATTCGCTGTGCCCGCGAGGATGCATGGAGTAATGAGTAAATGGATAGATAATTTGAATGTCGGTATTCTGAATAGCATTCGTTGATTGTTTTTAATTACAATCTTTTCGTAATTAATGTAATGTTTACGTGTATGAATGTAATTATGCACTTATGTAGAATGAAATAAACATTAATAAAATAACCTATACAAAGTATTAACTATTATTATATTATTAACTATTAGTTTTATTTCGCTTTACGAAATTACTGGTGTTTTTTATGGTTTTTCTTTACACCTACATGTTCATACCTACCTCGTAAAATAAAATATTTCTTAAGTATATCATTCTTCTTCAGACGCCTTAAACTTTCATTATTTTACTACTCCATGTAACAAAACTTCACATTTATTTGGTGACAAGATATAAATCGCTCCTCGTTGCGCCCAGGACGTTATCGAGATCCAAATCGCTCGCTGACTTTACTGCGATGTTTGGTACATTCACATTATGGGCTCTTGATGTCACAGATCACAGATAGCATTGCACAACATGATATGATGATAATTGTTCAGTATACCTACAACTGTTTTATCGATGTGGTCGTAGATATCTGTGGTAGCTTGAAATTGATGTAGAATAATATAGTAGATGTTATATTACACACATTATATTATTATTCTATTAATATATATATATTACACACATATATCTTAATCATAAAAAAATATTAATTATCAATACATCAAAATCAATCAAATGTTTTTATTTTACAGCATTGTGCAAGTGCTACGAAAACTCGTAGCAGACAGCGCGTTGATGTCTTTTGTATAAAGCTCCCAACATAAGTTGTCACAAACCACGATTAAAATTAAATTGTTTGTATGTATTTCAAGTACAAATAATAAATAATTTACTATGTTTGATCGGTACTTACATAATATGTACTTATCTTGGAAGGAAGTTCGTTTGAACTTCAATTAATTAGGTCCAAGGACACCACATAAAGTTTAAGTTAAATAGGGACATTTAATACGATTCGACATCGATTAAAATGATTTAAGGCCTTTTTATATTATGTATTATTTTCTTCATTTTGAAATGAACTATATTAGTAACGCGATAAAGCACACTTTTAAACACGCATGGCAGTACTGTTTTCGGTGGCATTACCATTAGTAATTGGTATATTTTATTGAAGTAGCCCTAACTCCGCCCTATTACCAAATTCTTTGGCTAAACGTATCATTTAGCAATATCCGTTGAACATGAATTCATTCACATGGACCTTGTCGTTTCCATAAAAATAATTATACGAACCATAAATCGATTTTAAGTGTACTTTTTTAAACGCATATTAACTAAACTAAATAGAAGAAACAATAATGATAACAATAACTATTAATGTTATTAGTCATTTAATTTGAAGTACTCGAAAATAAACAAAATATTATCTTATCTATAAGGCAAATTGGCATCTAAAAAGTAACTGCGCAGTGCTAAAGTGTGGTGTTAAACGATTTAATTTGAAATCCTTCCACTAGGCACGAGTTTCGTCATTTGCATGTGAGCTGTAAGTAAAGAGCTTAGGGGCTTGTTTGCTTATGCAAGCCCCAGCCCGTATCAACGTATTAAATGACGTAAATTACTGGCACATGTGAGGAAATGTTGCTGAACTTACCGACGCAATTAGTTCAAATGCAAAATTCAGTTCCCACTCTCGGCCGCTCAGCATCTAACAAATGCACGCTCTAGTGCGAAAAACATCGATGACTTATAAAAAGTCGTCGAGCCTTATTCGTTGAAAAGGGTTCTGTTGCTGTAAAAGAACTTAAAAAATGGTTTAAATATGAGATTATACAACTACTTCAAAAATTATGACCGTTATCTAGAGGTACAATTTAAAAAATCATCGATAATATGATAATCGAATAGAAATAATCGAATAATTGTAACCAAAAACAAAATGCTTGTGTAACACACTAATAAGCAATATGTTTTATTTCAACAACAATATTGCATCCTTTGGTTGTTAAAACCGAAGAGATTGGCATTAGGTATACGGAACCTGAAAAAATGTACGACACACAACTCCTAAAGACCATTTATCACAGCGTCCACTCGCAATACTCTAAATAAATGAAAACATACTAGATAAACGTTATCTTTCCAATCAGCTGTCTGCACACTGAACTCATTTAATAAACATATTATCGGACACAATCAGGTGAGCTCGAGTACAGTCGAGTTTCACGAGACTCTTTAGCAAATTCAATGCAAAGGCAAAGAAACTACATGTAAACGAAATGTATGTCAATCCTTTTTTCTGCGAATAATCATAAAACTTCAGAACCTGGTATACAAGCAAAGGAAAATCATTCATACAACTTCACAGGAGTATATTACTAAAACTTAGGAAAATTTAATTTCATGACTTAAAAAAATCATAATTATGTCCAGCAGCTATAATCATGCCTTAAATAACATATCATCAATTGATCCAAAAATACTTTGGAATACTTCCGTAGAGAAAACGTTAATTAAAAACAATGACAAAACAGAAGCGTCTATTATATCGATTAAATATATCGATGCTATTCAGGTATCGATACCTAAATATTTGAACTTGTTCCTAATTCTCTTAAAGATATCAATGACTCGTATAAACAAATCCGTCGGCATTAGCGTCTAATTGCGGGATTAGTTTCGTAACTTATGTATGAATTATATGTTCAAGTGTCATGCGGTACCTCCTTATTTACTTTGAACGTCACGTCGTGAAGTAACTATATTATTTAGCTGGAGATTAAGGCCAAACACGAACAGAAACTAAGTTAATAATTTAATCATAGACTTATTTAATTTTTTGCTAATGTCGTAGATTATTTTTTATGTTCGTCTGCTATTAACAATATTAACTCGTCGAGTACCGGTTTTATAGACACAATTAAAGAACAATGGGTCGCGGTCACCGGTGACCGCTTGGTGTTTGACAGTTTAATAATTAATATTGTTAATCGCCCAAGACCGGCCGGTTCGTTGCATTATCTTAGTTTATTATAGGTAAACTATTTATTATATAATAAACTAAGAAAATGCAACGAACCTTATCCTCCAAAACAAAGAAATAAATCATTTAATCTTTTATTAATATCTTAGAAGGCATCATGTTTCATAGTTTTACATAGATACACAACTTTTGTTCACGACTGTACAGTAGCATGCGCGTAGGATGCGCTGTCCGATACACTCTTATTTGTCGCCATGCTTATAACATAATCACCGACATATATTAAAATGTTGTTTGAAAACTCTAATTAATTAATTACTGAATTTAATTTTAAAAGATAACTTTATTTACAGCTTATCTGTATTTATAAAAATATAATAAATCGACCTCCTCAGAATGTTTCTCACGTGTTCTCGTTCCTAATTAAGTGATATTTATAGAAGTATCTAGTCAATATGTTAACATAATGGTGTTTCTAACGTGTGGTAGTCATACATTAGTATATAGACCCGTAGTTTAGCCACCAGCGCATGCGCCGCGCCCACCGACGTACTCAGTGACGGCGAACGTGAAAAAGTGTGACCCGTTCTTACACATATGAGATCGCTATATAAGACTTTGCGGACCAACTTTGCTCTCATTTCGATTTACGCTTAAGTTTGGCAAATACACTTTAAGTTTTCAACAATTTAATGCGAACATTGCCAAAACATTTATTTATGCAATATTGTTTATAGAGTGCGAATTACAATAACAAAAGAATGAAGTCGGTGAGTAAAATGTTTTTTTTTCAAATGAGAAACATAATATGTTTACCAAATGAAATAATAAAATTAAACATACTTTTTTTCAGGTGATCTTCATCTTCATTGTGTTGGCGTTGCAAAATGCCCTGGCTTATCACGATCCTGATCTAAACTACCATTTAAGCCAGGTTCAGAAAGTGTCCAACTGTGACAACGGATATTCGTACGCTGCGCCTGCGGTGCAGCTCACTACGACCGGCGTCAAGGCTGTTGCACCTGCACCAGCTATCATTTCACAATCCATTGTGTCTGCACCTGCGTACCAGTACTCGGGAAGTTCAGGCTACTCCTCAAGTGGGAGCTCAAGCTACTCCAGCGGTGGAAGCTCAGGTTATTCAGGTGGAATAACGTACCAGTCGGCAGCACCACAAATAACTTATGCAGCACAACCAGCAGCCACTTACCAGACTTCATCTCTTGCTTCCAATTACAACAACTATGCTGCTCAAGGATACACAACGAAGGAAGTCCACGGATACGCAACTTCTGCTGGTCTTTCATCAGCTGCCTCAAGTGGCAAAACTGTGACACCCCTCGCAACATACGCTCAAGCACCAATCATTGCGAAAGTGACTGCAGCTCCATTGATCGCCAAATTCTCCTTATCTCCAGCCAAGACTACATACACACAGAACATACTATCACAGCAAGCTTATTCAACCGGATCATTGGCAAAGGCGTCTCTTAACTCTTACAATAGCATCCAAGCAGGAGGACCAGTAGTCTCACAGGTGTATGCTGCTCCTACTGCTGGATATGCGACATCGCCTGCCTTGAGAGTGCAGCAGTCACAGATCGTCGGAGGGCACTACGCAGCTGTCGCAGCACCTGCTGTAACACAGTACGCCCAGTACAGTCCAGCTCCAGTGGCAGCGTCCGTTAGCTACGCAGCTCCAGTGTCACAATACTCAAGTTCTTCTGTGTCTCACGTGTCGGCTCCATCTTCGAGTTACTTTACCCCAGCGCAGCATGGTGCAGTGGTCAGTCAGTACTCATCCCCGGTAGTGGCACAACACCAGCAATACGCTGCGCCAGTGGTCGCACAGTACTCAGCGCCAGCTATAGTGCAACACTCAGCGCCGGCAGTGGCTCAGTACTCAGCACCGGCAGTGGCTCAATACTCGGCCCCGTCAGTGGCTCATTACTCTACACCAGCAGTAGCATCAGTGCGTCAGTACTCGAGTGCCCCCGTCAGTGTGGCCCACGTCTCGTCGCCCGCCTACACTGCAGTGGCCGCTCCTGCAGTTGCCAAGGTCGCAGCAGCACCCCTCGCCGTCAAGAATGTTCACACTGAATTTTTAGAGAATTATGTAAGTACTACTTTTTAAGATGTTTAATTATAACTGCCAGAATCGCCATATATTAGACCTCTTCGTATCTCTATTTATTTGAATATCTGTGTGTTAATTATGCTTAAACTTATTTTTATAAATTAACTACTAAATTTTTCATTATTTATATTTTTTCGAAAGATCGATAAGATAACTAATAAAAAACAAATATCACGGTCTTTTTAAAGTCCAAACAACAAGTGAAATTACAAAACACAAATATTTTAATAATTAAACAATGAAATTCAATGTCAATTTAAATGAATTAAAATAAACTATTCTTACAAATACTTTGAAGTGGTACAAAATTAACAAACATAAATCTTAACAATGTAAAACATCTTGTTCAACTTAATTGGCAACCACGATCCGTGTAAAAATATTTCAAGTTTCAAGTTGCAAAAATATGCTTAACATATCAGTCATCAAACAATGCACTACCATTGAGTTTTATAATAAAATAGTCCTAAATTACAACTTGTACTTGGATGACCCTAGCCTAGTCGATAGAGGCAAAGAAGTACAAAAATGTTTCCATTACCAAAAATTTTAACGTAAACAATCATTGAAATTAATAAATTATTCATTCGTAGCTTTTTCTAAATCAATCCAGCACTCTTAATTACAGTTTAATAGCCATTAATTTGATGTTTATAGTCCTTCTTTCCGTTTACTGAGTAAATTCTTTACGTTTTTCTTGAATATTGACATAAAGTTTATGTGTGTAACTAATGTGCCTCAGGAGATTGCGGCATGATATGGAATAAGTTACTTCATATCCCTACAACTAATGCAGTGACGTAATCATTTTGATTGGCTGTCGAGTTAGATCCAGGACTGGTTCCACCACATCGACAATCTTGACCGATTACCTGCTCACTCACTCTGCACAAATGTGAGAAATTGTCACGCGTTCACCCGTTCATGTTTACTCTCGTGTTGTGCAACGGTCTACAAACCCACTAATTTTATTTGATTGATTAGGAGTAGGTGGACATCTAATTGCTTCAGTTTTTAATTAACGTAGCGTTACTAAGAAACTGGGTGTCTGATTTGCAGATTGGAATTCATAACATTTATTTAAGTTATGTCATTAGTTTGTCCATTTATGTTAGTGTACGGTAGAATTAATGGTGACTTGTTTGAGGTCAAGGTTGCCCAATGTTGCTGATCGATTTTTTTAAACGTATCTACAATGGGCACTAATGAAAATGTCAAATACATTCTGATGTCCTCTTAATGATATGGTTAGATTAGTTTATGCGTGTCTTAGATATCAAACGATAGATCACAGTGTGATTAGGTCTTGGTCTTAGACTTAACAATAAGTGAAGGTAACTTTAATTTATTGTCCGCGCCACATTAAGTAAACACAAGGACTATGAATTTAATATCTAACTTATTCACAATGCGATTACGTAAACTGACCATTCAGTATTGCAGACAATGTTGAGATACTTTAGCTAAGCTATCTACAGAAATTGTTTCGCAGAAAGGACCAAAACTATATGTAAGTAGGTGGTTCACTACCATTTAAAAGCATATTGGTTGCATACAACATGTATATTATTTTATTTACATATATATAAAACTGAAATCAGATTTCCACCGAAGTCGTGGACGTCAGTCCATTTTAAAAAAGTTAACGCACGTAACCAAAATTGTTATTGTTTAACCGAGGACTTGTGCGTCAGCTGGCTTAAATCAGCAACATTCACTTACATAACAATTAGTGTGAACTCGTCCGATACCATCTGGACCACTTTCACTACCTTCTCGTCCTGCCACCCTCTACTTGTCGAGACGATTGAAGTTGTCAGATGAGAGGCATCATTAATTTTTTTTCCATTTTTAAATACCTACAGTTGATTGGTACTTTATCAAACATTTTATGTCCTAGGTTATTGTTAAGACCTGTTATCTTAATCATAACAAAAAAACAGACCTTTATATCTAACTCAATAAAGCTGACCAATTAAGGTAACTTCACGATCTTGTACCTTATCAACCTTTCTATAACTGCACCAATTAAGGCAATTTTGTTACCTATAACCCTAACACTGTTGTAGATTACGACCTAGTTAATGGGCACTAAAAGTTCATTCAAGACTCGTGCGACCTTTGCGCTTTGTTGCAACTGACATTTCTCACGGCACCATCTAAATTGTGATAACCCTTTGCAGGACGCCCACCCGCGGTATGCTTTCGAATACAGTGTCAACGACCCCCACACCGGTGACATCAAGCAACAAAAAGAAGAGAGAGACGGAGAAGTCGTCAAAGGTAAAGGACATTTGCTTTCACGTTGCATAATAACCACAGTAATGTATTGTGTAGGTACATAATGTGAGGTCATCCAATGATAGGAGGAAAGCAATCAACGAACACTTACTCTTCCCAAAAACCCCTTCTCTATTTTGGTTTAACATTTTCTGCAAACACAACTCAAAGCAACAAAATGCAAATAATATCCTAAATGCATTTACCGCAGCACTATTCATAGGCTCATTAATGCGGCTCGAAGGGCGACGGAAACGCATAACTTAACAAATATTTCTGTTTATTTAGGTCAGTACTCGCTGGTGGAACCCGACGGCTCCGTGCGGACAGTGAACTATGTCGCTGACTGGGAGACTGGCTTCCACGCCGACGTTCGCAACAGCAAAGACAATCAACATTAAAAATACGAATATAATTCGGACAGGCACCACGACCCAGTCGATAACATGCCTTATTTGGTCTCACCACCTGTTATAGCCTAAATTAGTGACCGAAACGGTCCTAGGTAACTTATGATTGTAAATAAATTAGTAAAACGTATCGAATTGGATAAGAACGGAAGCCGATAGCCTTGTTAGGTCAGGTAGGCATGTTGAGCAAAAAATGTGATTTATGTCAGTCAAAAGGAAATTCGGTTAATATTTGCTAAGTTTTTAGTTTCGTAGGTAAGTTAATATTATCATATATGTTTAATGATTAGGTACCACTACTAAATACTCGTTAAATTATGTATGTACTTACATTTCAGACCGAGGTTGTTTGAATCTCAGAATTAGGTACAGCCTAGTCACATCGACAAATCGATTTACTTAATAAATTTAGAATGTTTAAACATATTCGCAGCTTTTTTTATTCACTTAACGTGTAGGTAAAGGTATTTGAAGTGCCATTTAAATTCGATATTTACTATAATACCTAGAAATTACTATTCAAAATGTATTCAAATTGCAACACTACAGGCAACATCCTAAAATACGTATCTCAATATCTTTCATTTTAAACGTCAACTTCTTTCTTTTAACAAAAGAACTTTAAAAAGATAAGCGTACAAGAAGCTCACGCCCTTCACTTGGAACATATATGTGCTCGTTATGCCCCTCTGCCTACGTCTTCGGAGACCAAAAGGCGAGATTGTTAGTGTTCAAAACAGTCATTCTTGTTATTACTTAGGCTTTAAGAATGCCTGTTGAAATGCAACGCCATTCACTTTATTTCCGCGTCATTGTCCTTTCCAAAACACAACTTCACCATCACTGTAGGGATCTCAAACGTTTTCGAATGTAGTACAAAAGTATGTCAATTGATGTAAGTAGTTATAGTTACTATGTTCTCATATTATTATATTCTTCGATTTCATTCGAAAAAATCGTCGACTATTAATAGGTATTTTCTAATTAATCATTTTACAAAATGTATGATTGATCATATCTTAATTTTACTGTTTTAAAATAATTTGTTTCTTTAATTTTCTTCCTTTAAGTTTTGTCCCTTCTTTTTGTCCATTCTGTTCTTTCTTTAACACAATATTTTACAATTTAGGGTCAAAACTAAGTCTGTACAAGAATAACAACATAAATTGCAAAGAAACTTTTTATTGTTGGCTAAAATTTTTATGTAATCATAACATAACATCACGCCTTTTATCCCCGATGGGGAGGGAGGTAGAGGTGCACATTACGGCACTTAATGCCACTGTACAATGTAACACCCACTTTTCACTATTTATGTTATGAGTCCCATGTAATAGGGGGTGAGGCACAATTCCAGACTCCGTGCTACCACTGAGAATCTTTAAAAATCCAGATCCAGTAATACTTTGCCCGACCCGGGAAGCGAACCCGAGACCCCTTGCCCGGCAGTCACACTTGCGACCACTCGACACCACACACTGATATTAAGTAATCGGAGGCTAAAAATGATCGTCATTAGGATTACTATCATTTTATAAGACATTAAAAAAATGTGATTAATATAATATTGTCAGATTTCATCTAAATACGCTATTAACTTGCTATTTAAAATATATGGAAGTGTTTTTTAAATATTTACAATCAATCTTTTAAAGAAAGGAAATATTCTAGGTATTCTTCTGATGATCATTGATTCTGTAAATAAATTAAGAAAGTAGTCATTGGAAAAAAAAACAATGTATTAAACAAAACATAAATCATTTATTGTAACAAAATGTTGTATTTGTAAATAAAAATATTATACAAATTAAATAACATAAAGATTTTAAATTTAAAATAACACCCATTTACTTGATATAAATAAAGAAAAGAGTGTATTCCTTTTTAAAAAGTCGGCAACACACCTGGGACTTGTCTCGTATTGCGGGTGTCCATGGGCGGTGCTGATTGCTTACCGTTAGGAGATCCGTCTGCTATGGCATAAAAAAATTGACTTCATAGTTGAAGCTTATAATTAGTGCTTATCACAGTACCAACTTTCCCTTAAAACTAAATTAAATTGCCATGTTTTATGTCTTTACAAACTTCTTAACATCTTTTCCATTATAATAGCACTTTGGACATGCATAATCCGAGTCAGCTGTTTTATTGGCCTGAAAAAAAAAGATAAATATTCTGATCACAAATGCAATTGAGGGGTTGAGTAAAGGATTATAGGGACTTTTTTTTTAAGGGGGGAAAATCATCGAATGACTGCTCCCGCCTGGGTGAGGCGGAAGGGAGTGTCGGACTCTTACTGAATAATAACCACCCCGTTCCTTCTCCTGCACGTCGAGCCGGAGCCCCGGTTACCCGTTAGGTTCTCCGCGACAAGGATTATAGGGACTATGATACATAAACTTGACTGCAGCATCTCTTACCACCGAGCGAGATAGAGGTCAAGTGTCGGTCCATCAAATAGAAATAAAAATCAGTACAATAAAATATAATCTTACTTAACTATTCACTGTTTATTAATTTAATACATACCACTACACAGTAGTAACAAAATATGTGACTGCAGCCCATAGTGTGTGGTAGGACTGGTGGGTTCTCACAGCACGCACAGATTGTTTGCAAAGTCATTATGGGCATGGTCATTGTGCCAGAGGACTTCACATGTTGTCTCCACCAAACATACTTCAGCAGGCCAGACAGTTTACTTCTCAAGCCAAATATATTTATTAACGATATTGTTGTACCAAGCAACTCCTGAAACATAATAAGTATTAAAAATGTGTTTTATACTCAAGTAGTTTAAATTGATTTTAGTTTAAATTAGAACTTACAATAAAGTTGTGCCATAGCAATTCTCTGGTCCAGGATAAATCGGTTAAATCTTCCCTAGTCCATGCTTCAGCAGACAATTGAATTCCTAATATGTAATCGATGAGTTGTGGATATTTCCCAGTCTGTATGAACCTACAGAAGTTAAATATGTCTGCGATCAATTGAAATGTTTCTAATTTATTTACAATATTCTGGACTTTAGTGTTTGAAGTGAAACTATAAATGGCTCTCTCTCTAAGGTACTTCAATCCAACTGTATAACCAAAGTACCAATACAGTTTACTTCTTGTAAAATAGTCTGTTTTGTAGTTCAATGACAGCATCTGCTGTCCAAATGTACTTTTATGATCATATACTGAATATTTGAAAATCCATGTCCTTATTAAAAGTTCAAGCTCTGGAAGAATTGGCTGAATGTAACGAGGCTGCAAAAAAAGTATTATTAAAATAAAATATCTAGTATAGTAAAACGGGGTGAATAGAATTCGAGGGGTAAATAAATGTTGGGAAAATAGTCTAAGACTTATCCATCCTGTATCTATTCACTTCTCGAATTCTATTCAACCGTTTTACAGTGAGTAAAATATTAAAACAATAGATAGGTAACATTAGTAAATAAAATGAGTACTTATTGATAAGAGAGTAAGATCCACTATTTAAGCTTACCTCTATGTACTTAGTAACTTCAAATAGTAATTGTTTGAAAAGTTCTTCCAATTGACTATCTAGCTGCACAGCATCCAGCTGGGAAAAGAATACAATAAAATTGTAAAAAATAACTAAATAGGAGGATAACTGCTTTAATTTTCAATACACACTAAGTTACAAACATTACATTAATTATTCGGTGAGAATAAAACTTTAGAGCTATAATTACCTGAATTTAAAACATGGAATACCAGCAAAACAAAGTTGGTGGTACTAAATCACAATATAATATTTATGCTAATAAAGTATCCAAAATACTTACTTGAGTTACTCGAGGTATGTAATTTACAGACATTTCAAATCAATCTACTAATATTGGACGTAAGAGAACAAGTATCCAGGTTTGGTAAATCTTGTTTTTCAATTATTTTAATCTTTTTATCACCAAATATTGAAGTTTGAACTCATTCCACAGATTCCACTGCAAGTTTTCATATTCGATAATGTCAAAAATGTCAAAGATGCAGTCACTGTCACTGTCAGATATGATCTGTAGCTTTATAATCATCTTTTAAGTTTTATCAGCATCTATATCAAGTTGTCTCATATTGTAAAATTAACAATCTTGTATTTGTCATAATTTTAAGAAATTTAAGCTAAATATATTTTAAGAAATAGACTTCTTTATTTACGTCACTGATATGATAAAGGTCAACTTAGGTACATAAACAACTTTACTCCACGTCAGAACTGTCAACTGTCATTATTTGCTTCTCTCCTTTATGGAATTATGGATTTGTCATTGCTCGGAAGCCAGCGCGTTGTGCTTATTGATTATACATAAAAAGCATTTAATTTAGGTATCTTATTGAAGGAAACTTACTACCTCGTGAATAGTTATTAAATTATGGATTATTAAAATACGATATATTCAACTAACGACATGGTTGTTTCACCACAAACCCCCGACAACGATTCCCAAAGTGTGCAAACAAAAAGAAACAACATGGCGTCCAAACAATCCTCTGTGGCTGATACTAGAGCAGAGTTAGCGGAATTGGTGAAAAGAAAGGCCGAAGTCGCTGTAAGTGGGCCAAATTATAATAAATATGATGCCTAGATCTTTCTTATGTTTGTCACCCTATGCCATACGGTGAAAAATAATACCACCAAAGAAAATACCTGGCTATGGCCTACGATATTTTTTTTAATTTCATGAAAATATTTTGAGGATGGAGTTTATGGTATGTATTAAAAAATGATTTTACCTTTATAATGTGTACTGATGTTTCATTGTATTACATTAGGAAACCCTTGCCAACTTGGAACGCCAGATATATGCATTTGAAGGATCATATTTAGAAGACACACAGCTTTACGGAAATATCATAAGAGGATGGGACCGATACTTGACCACCAACAAGAGTACAAACTCAAAGGCAGACAAACGAAACAGAAAATTCAAAGAAGCAGAGAGATTGTTTTCAAAATCCAGTATTACATCTATGGCTGTAAGAATCCATTCAATAAATCATTATTTTGTTGTTGTCTCAATGTCTAATTAATGTTAATATTTCTGTTATTCTATTTTAGGCAGTTAGTGGTCTCGTTGATCCTGCTGAAGCTAAAAGTAAGTTTCAATTCTTATATACAAAGTTAGTACCTCATTGTAGTTAGTTATTTACATGTCTAATTTACAAATATTTTTCTTTTTTCAGATGAAAGAAACAGTGAGACTGAATCACAGACAAACGAAGACTCTTCGGACACACAAATCAGTTCAGGACTTAATGTAAGCAGTTTGAACCACACCACAATACATGGTTCTACTGAAAGTATAGCATCTAAACCTTCAGGAAAGCAGCATACCAATGGTGGTATTGAAAAAGTTATTAACCATTCTCAAACAAAGCAAAATTTGACACAAAAGATTGCTTCCTCATCTGGTATGTTGCAAAAAGCATTTGGAAGTGACAGTAAAATGCTGTCAGCTGTAGGGCTCGACAGCAGACCTAGTACACCTAAGGACAAAGACTCTAGTATGAATATGTTGAACAAGGGAGACATGACACCAAACTCATTAAAACACAAGATGTCTGCAACCAGTACAAGTAATAGTAACAGTATGAAGAAAAATAACAACAAAAAAGCGAGACATCGATAATCAGACACACATAAGCGACTTAAATCTGTTTTTATGTGCCTAAAATGTGCGTACTTATCATTTAGACCCAATGTTATCAAAATTAGTTTTATTTCTTTGGTCAATTTGTAAATACATATTGTGTTAAATGTTATAATGAGTTTTATTAAGCCTAGTTTATTTAGTTATTTGATCTTCCAAGAGAACGCAGAATGCTTTGCTTGAATCTTGACTCTGAAATATAGAGAAGAGTTGCATCAAAAGAACTGATGGAGTTCTATAGTATGAATTAGGTATTGGTTGGTTATTCTATGTAATACTTACGCTTCAAAACATTGGGTAAAGCTCTCATGGGGCTGCAGTATCTCAGAACTAAATAATAGAGTATTGGTAACAATGAAATGATGCCAGTGGAGACTAAAAACACCACTTCAGGAGTTCTTCTGACTTTACAGCAATTCAATGTCTTACTCCATATAGACCTTGTTGTATTCATCTGAAAGTTGAAAAACATTAATTATATTCATTCTGTTAATATAAAAGTTAGAACAATAAGTAAATGAGATAACTTACAGAGTCTACAATGTCCATGCAAATACTGTCAACTCCAATAGCATCTGCACTCAATGTTTTATAGTAATTGTCCAGCTTGATGTAAGACTGCATGCAGTTGTCACAAACAACTTTACTGTCATTTGAAGAAGGTACTATGTACTTCATAATACAATTAATTGTTTGATTAAATAACTCATTAAAATGTATTGTTTCATTTGACAACACTGGCTGTCCCGTTTTCCAGTCATAACAGGCTGAAAAGATAAAAGTAATAAAGATTTTTTTCTTTATATACCTACCACTATGGACATTGATTGTAAATAAAGAAACAGTTGTACCTATTCAAAGAGAGATACAGAAATTCACATTCAATAATGTTAAATTCTATGAAGCTAGCTGGCAAAGAACATTATCACTAATCAGTATGACAACCATTGGATAGGGGTGTGTGGGAAGGTGTTTTGAAAAAACATACATACCATTACAATGACCTTTCTCCCAAATACCCATTATATTATCATGATATTCCAAAATTGCAT
This sequence comes from Spodoptera littoralis, assembly GCA_902850265.1. Taxonomy (NCBI): domain Eukaryota; kingdom Metazoa; phylum Arthropoda; class Insecta; order Lepidoptera; family Noctuidae; genus Spodoptera; species Spodoptera littoralis. The sequence continues at coordinate 9,994,671 of LR824535.2, read as the reverse complement.
CTAATCTGTCACGTGAAATAAATACTGATTTGCAAGAAGTTCCATTCACTACAGTCGTCAATAATTCTTGATACTTATCATGGAAGTTCGTATAATGTTCTATACAGTTTTTACATATTCTTATAGGCCTAGCATGTAATATTGAGCATTTAGTAAAATTAGACGCGTAATCAGCAAAATCACTTAAAATTTCAGAGCATTTCTCAGGGAATGGTACCATATATCCTATTCCACTTTTTAATCTGGAAAGAAACAAGGTTACTCGAATAAGCAAGTTACGAAAGACAATAGGTAAGTTTATTTACAACTTAGAACTTACAGTAATAAATTGGCATGTCGTGCTTCGTCAGTTGATGTATCCGCTTTTAATAAATTAGTATGTAAAAGTAATAAAGGAAACACCCAATAATAACCCTTCATGTTTGATTTAATCTCAGTTTACATTAAAAAACAAAGACTTCACTGTTTCTGTTTTGTACCGTGTCTGACACTGACACATACATTAGCAACATAGCAACATGTCAACATTGAAAAAGTGTCAAATAAAATGTCAACTAGAGAGGGTCTCTCTAGTTGACATTTTATTTGACACTTTTTGGACCTGGTAATATTGTGAAGCTAGCCAGATGGTCAGATGACCACCTCAGATTTCAGAGTACTAAAGTGCAATCATTAGCATTGCGCTTTATCAGCATTGCTGTTTAGCACTCTTTTATATTAGATTTTTTTTATCATGGTATGTTTGTAGGTTGGTGACATTGCCAGAGTTTCGGGGAGCAAGTGGATGCAGGTGGCGAGTTGTCGTTCAACGTGGAGCCTTTATCCAGCAGTGGACGTCTTTCGGCTGTTAATGATGATGAATGATGTATGTTTGTTGTCCAACGAAACCATTAGATAAAACTGCCTTTATTTGCTCCTTGTCTCATGTATCCAAGGAATTTAATTTTACGGTTTTCTAAGAACTCCGTCCGCACATCCCTAATCGCCCATTGTCAATGTCATTGTTACTGACAAAAAATGACAACTCAAAAGTCAAGTCAGTGTCAGTGAACTGTTGTTGTGAATTGTGAAGGTCGATCTAATGTTATTATTTATGTTTAATTCATTATAATTGGAATTTTTCTGTAATAAATAATATATTTCATCAAATTAACATTGCTAAATGCAGTATTATATTTACCTACACAATTTGCTGTGATTTTTTGGTAGCAAAAGTACATTTTAGGAACATGGAAGCTAATGAACCAACTCCAGAAGCATTACAGAGGAAACTGTACTTTTTACTTGAGCAACTGCAAGATATGGCTCGCGAGTTACCACCGTAAGACGAATAACATTAAAACTATATGATGGACTGGTAAAGCAGTAGGTACTGTAACATCTTATTTTCATTGCAGGAAATACCAAATGAGAGTACCCATTGAACTACTATCTGGATTAGCAAACTGTCTTCTAAACGATACTGTTTTTGAAATAGTTAAAGGACTTATGGAAATTCAACATGTAACTGAAAAACATTTGTTTCAACAAAGACAACAGATTATAAATAAACATGCATGTAAGTATGAATTTATTCTATAGAAGTATGAAACTGTAGAAATTATTGATTATAACTTTAATTCATGCCTCGTTGGCCAAGTGGTTGCAAGTGTGACTGCCAGGCAAGTGGTCTTGGGTTCAATTCCCAGGTCGGCAATGTACTACTGGGTTTTTTAAAATTTTCAGTAGTAGCACGGAGTTTGGAATTGTGCCCAGTATATGCCAATAGGCTCACTCCATAATACATGGGACTCATAACATAATTGGTGAAAAGGGGGTGTTACATTGTACAGTGGCATAATGTGCACCTCTGCCTACCCCTTTGAGGATAAAAGGCGTGATGTTATGTTGTTTAACCCATTTAGCGCCGCCAGTAGTAATTATCAAGTACTGCCGAAATCACAGAGTGTTTATAAATTTATTCTTCAATTACAGTGGAAATTCAAAATATGGTCACCACTACACCAAATCCGGAGCAACAAGAACTTCAGAAAACATTGTTGGCATCAAGACATAAAGAAGAGTTGAGACACACAGATATGAAATTAGTTCTTCAATTAGATCAAAAAGTAAGAATAGTATTTGATTAGAACATTGTCATTTGACAATTGACTTGTATTCATGACACTAATAACTGGCAAAAAGACAAGGCATTATAATATAATTATGTGCTCTTTTCTTCAAAGAAGAAAGGATGTGAAAGGTTGGAAAGGTCGTCCTGTATTTATCTGATCTGGGAGATCTTACTCAGAACTTTGTGTTTCAGTGCTGTGCAAACTATTCATTATTTCAAATTATGTAGTTGACCTAATTGTTTTGACAACTGTTTCAATGCAGAAAGTTCATTTACATATCAATTCCATTTATTTACAGGTGAGCGACCAACAAGTGACTTTAGAAAAAGCTGGAGTGCCAGGCTTCTTTGTCACCAATAAACCAATAGAAGTCAAAGTACAGATGCACCTATTAGATTTTATTCTTAGACTAAGCAATATGGATATTCCACATTGATAAAAAATATTATTACAACTTTTATCCCTTAAAGGGTAGGTATAAGAGCAGTGGCGTATCTGTATTGTTCAGGGCCCGGGGCAAATCATCGGATGGGGCCCCGGTCCCACTAAAAAACAGAGAATTTCCGATAAAAACCTTTGAGCTCCGGGCCCGTGGCATTTGGCCTACTTGCCGCCCTGTCGTTACGCCACTATTTAAGTGCATGTTATGGTATTTAATACCGCCACAATGTACACCCACTTTTCACTATTTATAAGTTCCATGTAATAGGGAATGAGCCTCTTGCCATATACCTAACACAATTCCAGACTCCATGCTACTGGGAAATCTTAAAGAAATCAGTAACAATTTTTTCGTCCTGGGAATCGCCCCTTTGCCAGGTTGTCACACTTGCGATCACTAGACGAATAAGGCTGTCGTTGCTTACACATTAATTTATTGTTATAAATAAAAGTATGTGAAAAGCCCAGAATGGTTTCATTGACGCATCTAACCACATTATATTATGATACGAATTTTGACATGAAATCTTTCCTTGCTTTATGTAGGAACAATAACGTGTCTTTCTTGCCAATCTCCTTATAGTATTAAGTCTCGTTTTTATCTCATTAGTATACTTTGGACTCAAGTAACAATACTCATAAAAGCGACAAATCTCTTGGGATGAAGAAGTCACAAAACTGGGTTCAAAGCCAACATGTAAAAAATGAAAGTATAAAATAAGTAGTACAAGTTTAATAATAATAAACATACGTACAAAGTTACAACATCTATGTTATCTATTGAAATGAAAATAACCAACCATAAATACGAATCTATAATAATTTACAGTTTTGTGCTACATTCATAGAACTATTCATCGTGTCAATTTGGCATATCACAATTTCATGAAATATCGCACACATGTAGGATCAATTCTTGGCCAAACATCTCCGTTGAAGCTGCGAAAGGCTGGCGACAACGGCGTTAGTACCTAATCACATACATTAATTTTAAAAAAGATTCCTAATAAACTATAAGACACCTATTTAAGAATAGAAGCGAAGCTGCCTCTCTTCTAGCATTCAAACCGGATTAATGGACTTAGAATTGAAACCAACAGATGCATCTTGTAAAGTTTATCTTGTCATATTTACTGTCTATTATCACATCAACTTTAAATGTCAGCTAGTTTACTCTAACAAGCTATTTCCTACAAATATAGTTTGTAGCAACAATATCGTATTTTAAAAGCTTGCGAGTCGTACAGAAAAAAGTAAGAATAACGTTAATTGCCTGAACATACTTCAGTATACTTAATAAATGCATTACCTATAAATATTTTTCAAAATGGCGTTAGGTTTAAAGATAGTTTTACTCTCTACGGGAAAAATAAAATATGATAATAATAACAGCGAGTCTTTACAAGGTGCCAAAGTGGTACAGTAGGTATCTTGTTAGTTTTAGGTAAACTTTACCAATCAAAAGTACATTAGACATATCAAAAATATTGGTATTACCTGTAGGATTTCGATTTAATTAATAAATGTATCTAAAAAATAAGAAACCATGAACCTTATTGACTTTTATAACGTGTTAACATTCAAGGTATTAATATTAATTCAAGCAATGTGATTAGAAAGAAAATATTTCAAATTTCTTACAAATTCGTTGAGTACCAACTAGTGGAGCTACTGGTTTACATTCTTGTAATTTCGTTAAATTTTTGGGCGCAATTATAATGTGATGTTACGCCGTGCGTGATTGTTTCTAATTACTCGAACGCAAATCAGTTGTTTCTTTTAAAGTAAAGGTCCAATCGCATTCACGAAGCCACACATTATTCTGTGCGTGTTTCACATTTCCAGCATGACGTTAGTACAATGAAACCTTTACTGTTTTAAGCCGTAAAAGCCGTACTTAAAAACATTATGTATTTCATACAAAACAAAATTATTTGCTAAAATTCGAAAATGCTTTAACATTTGTATTTATCCAACCCCCTTCGCGCTTAGTTATAGTTAGTAAGGTAATTAAAACTTGTAGGCATGACACAAAATAGTAAAAAAACATAAATCTCAATACACTTTCACACTTAGAAACAAAACAAAATTGCACATATAATCTACATAGTTGTCAACATTTTGTGCTAGGTACAATTCATAATTTGTGCATAAATATTCAATTAGATTTCACTACCTAATGTTTACTTTTGATGTTCTGTTGTAAGTTGGACAAAAATTACGTACTTTGTAATAAATACTTAAATTTTGAATTTGACTGATATTTCAAATAAGTATGACTTCTAATGTAACTATTTATTTATTATGTTGATAGATTAAAAACATTTTCATACTATGTCAAAGATTTGAATTGCCTTTTTCAATACTAATTAATTCAAATTTTTTGAACACGAAATAGTAATCGTATGAATTACGTATTTTTATCCAACCCACAACATATAAGATTATTGCACCACGTAAACTTTTACTAATCTATAAACATGATTTTGTAAAAGAGAAATAGAATTTTACGACCTCCAAATGATTTTTTATAAAAATAGAAAATACAGAACGCATCTTCGTTTGTAATAATTCATTTTGGTCTATTTTTAAAACACTACTATAATTTTCGCTTAATTCAGTCCTAATTTTATTTTATTAATAATAATTTAATCGGTTCAATTCCGATAGTAACATGTTTAAAGGTTAGAAACAAGATAATGAGGTAATCTAGACATTAAATTTATCCATTCACTTCCTCAGATTAATGTTATCGTTGTTATAAATTAAGAGATATTATTAACTTTACATAATAACAGATAAAGAGCATTGCGCGGAAAATACAACATATCGAGACGTACGCTTATCGTATCTACACGTGTCAAAAGAATATTTATGTAACAAAAAATAACAATAAATAAACTGAACAGTTACAGTAATACTTGTAACGGACCAGACAATGCAAAGTCGTCAATATTTTTATATCAAAAATTAGCAGCTTCCCTTATGAGGCTTTACAAAATATTTAAAACAATTATCCATACTTTAAAGTACAACTTTAACATTTTTACACACAATACACTCTATGCATCTCATTTTATACTATCTTCAGCCAATCATTAGCTATGTTATGAACAAAACAAGATGGGACATGTATGATCTAGTTTGTTTTTCATTTTTTAATTTAAACCATAGTATACAAGTATTAGGTATAGAATACGTTGTATAAGAACAAATACTGCAACAGGTACATTATTTCTTTTCTGTTCCATAGGAAGATCCTTGACTGATTTTAGACATTCCAATAGATTTTTGAAGAAGAATGAAAACTGAAACAACAATATAATATTTTAGTCACACAAAGCTACAAGCTACTAGAATTACACACAAAATATTTTTATTTCATCCTAATGACATTATGATTTGTGATAAAACCTGTCTTAATTAAAACAAAGAAAATATTTCGGATAATGCTATGCAACACGAAGCTGCAACATTACACTTTGATTACACTTTGAAAGGAATGTGGCATGTAACTCTGCGCGCAACATTGCTTTGCCTGCAACCCTGCTTTCAAAGTTGCGTAGTCATGACTTAAAAACACAATAATATTAATATACTCACATGCTCCAAATATAGCACAGGCTATAGAAAAATATAGAAGTTTTCCACTGAACAGTAGACCAAGCAGATAGTACAACATAGGGGTGAGTGTGACCACGGCCCAGCCGAGGGCGTTCACAAGCGACCAAATAGGAGGGGGCACTGTGAACGACTCCCTTCGTTCAACACCAGATTCTAAGAAGAAATCTCCAGTGTTGAAGAAAGAATCTTGCATTTTATCCTGAAAATAAATAATGATTATTACTTAGACATATACTTTATGCAGGTATTATTAAAATAATGGTAAGTCATTCTAATTTCTATAGTAGTATGTAGCATGAAAAAGGTACCTAAGACCGTATCTAATACAGCATAAAATTGTTCATTAATTACTTTACGCTAACTCAATCGGTAACCGTCAATACTCAGTCCCGTATTACGTTTTCCTTAACTGTACTCTCCATACAGTTTAGGTACCTACGAAATCCTTTATTAAAAATAAACATGTAATCATCTCATCAAATATTTTGGTGCAGGTCTCAAAGACGAGCACGCATACAGTTCGTATCACTCATTACTGTTAAGACGTCATTGCCAATTAAACCTTATGCCATTGTTCATAAGAACCACATAACTTTGCTTACGATATGCAACTTATCTTAACATAACATAATTTATCTTAATTAGTTAACAAGTCATACACCTGTTACACTATATGTTATATAAATGAGGTTTTATTACACCGATATCTATTGCAGTTATCAGGTGGCTAGTTATCTGCTTATATTGTACATATTTGTGTCTCCTTCTTCCCCTAAAATTTTAATTAGGTTGGTTTGTGTAACTGGCCACAAACGATGTCAATGACATCAAAACTTTTATCACAAGTTAAATAAGTAACGAACAGCTGACCAAGATAACTGCGCAATATTTCTTTCATAGAAATATAATTCTTACTTCGGATCACTGATAATATAAAGTATAAATGGTTACTTAAGAGCAAAATAAATGTCTTTACGTATTAATTTGTTCCTGCTCGACATTTGCATATACAGGTAGCGTCAAATAAAGTGACGCTGCGGAAATAAAACAAAAAACTCCAAGGTGAAACTTATAAAATTTTGCATGTTTATCACATAACAGTTTTAATATAGCTATCTTTCTAGTTATCGTATTCGGAAAATCGTGTATTTATAGCTGTTTCATATAAATCTAAAGATGAAAAATAAACAGTTTGCATTTAGATGGCAAACTCGTTACGGAAATGGTTTATTACGGTAGTTAAAGGCCGGATCGGCCACTGACTTGTGCACATTAGATGTTGGTCCGTGATGGTCCATTCGCATTATGCACTAGGTCTGAATACTAAATTCCGTTCGTTATTTTTCACAATAGAAATGTGACATTTGAATAGAGCTAACGAATCGTACAAGATGTTTCAGAATAGTTCTATGGAACATAGTCTGCATTTCGTCAGTGATTTATTTTGCACATTAGCCTTGAATAATTATTGTAGTTAGGACGCACAAGCGCACCCTATTCACATCCATTTCCGTAATTCTGCGTTTTACAACCTCCTTCCGTACGTTTACGTCGGTAAACAAAATTAACATCTTCCTGTACGTAAAGCTGCGCAACATGGGCAACTTATAAAAAAAATATAAATTAAAAATTTCGCAGAACTGTACTTTGAGTTTATGGCCACGGCCACGTTATCATACAGTGTGTGATAAGTGGATAGCAAACTGACAAAAAATGTACGATTGTATTATAATAACCTTAGCACTAGCCAGACAATTCAAGGTTCAATTTTCGTTATGATATTTACGAACATAATATTAATCTGATCTAAGAACCGTCCTCTAGTTTGAGTTATATCTAATCTGTTTTATATCTTTTGTGAAAAATCAGTTCCGTGACTGATTCACTAACCGTTCTGCAAAGGTACTATAGAGTTAGACTAAATGAGTGCAACTTTAGACACTACTATCCACTATCCACTGCAAGTAGGTAGAAATCTCTTTAGTGACAGTGATCCATCTCGACTAGACAACCCTGGCGATGACGAATCGTGGGCATTCGGCACAAAACCATTCGCCTTTTTAGGTCGGGTTTAGTATGAAAAAAAGACCCTGTTATTCCCCAAAAGTGTAGGTGTATCTAAATCCACGCCCTATACAGTGTACCTACACTTCACCAACCTCGTTAATCATGTTATTAGTCTAGCGGATGGAAATAACTATTACACATTGAAATGTATTAGTTTCGTTGATGTAAATACATTTTGCCTAATTTTTGTTATTTTTTCCCTAAATAAAGGGCAAACAAAAATGAAAACAGATCATCAAAAACAGAGAAAGGACAAAATCGTAATGATCCAAAATAATTTGTATGACTTACCTTTACAACAAAGAGTTCATGAAGCCATTTAGCTGCTTCACCTTCGTCTTCAGGCACTTTCTCGACCGGTATCCGCTCGATGTACAAATGAGCGTTGACCGGCTTGCCGTACAACAAACTTGTTAATGTAGGCGGAGTCTGAAAATTAAATTAATTATTGAAGAAACATAATGACATTGTAATAAAAATGTTTTAAATTACGGAGTCGGGTCCGTACTCCGTAGTCCGTACGTCCGTCGGGTCGAGACTATGAGTCGGAGGTTAACATATGCTCGAAATCAGTTGTATTGTGGTTTCTTAGGAGAGAGTAGAGAAGAACTAAGAGTGAATATCCTAAAACGCAAGCTGGAATCGTCTACTTCTGAACAATGCCCTTCCCTTCAATCCCCTCAATTGAAGGAACTAGCAGGTTCGCAGTTCGAAAATTTTGTAGGCTCTGATGCCCATCATTTTGTTTGCCTTCGTTTTTGTTGTCCGATGTTCCTACGAGCTTGAAACTTTTCGAATATAATGTAAAATCCCACTTTATTCTAATATTATCATAATAATAATTTAGCACGTGAGTAATAATTATGAATCATGAGTTTATCGATCTGCTAATTCTTATATCCGCGATCATCCCGTCACGGACGTGTAAAGTACAAAACTTATTTTTATTTATAAGTCTCCTAATTAACCGATAACATATCATAGCGATGTAATATTGAATAACCATGTGTGTCGCCGGTGTTGGCTTTAGCTAGAGTGTACTAACAACTTGACTGGCCAAGGTTTTACACATAGTAACTACGTACCTACGAGTACATAGGTAGGTACTATCGATAGCGATTGTTGACCTTTACTTAACATCGAAAATTAGATGTAGAGTCGCTAATTATTATTTTATAATGCCTAAAAATATGTGTGGCTATACAGTACTTATCTAAGTTCAATGTGCATTCATATCACCTTTGAAATTTGGCCCACATCTGGGAATTAATCAATATTTATGTAACAATAAATGATTAATCGATCACCGTAATCAAATTAACAATAAATAAAGCGACTACCTACATATCACGAAAATCCTGAAATTTATAGTTATAATTAGGGCTTTATCGTTAATTGACAGTATCTTAATTAAACAATAACGCCGCAATATTACATGATAATAGTACAATAATAGTAGCATTATCTGTGGTACAATTGAGACGTTCTTAATGAGTCTGTGGTAGACAAAACATTATTTAACCATTGATCGGAACCAATCAGGTTACGTAACTGACTAATTTACTAGTCTTGGTAAGCAATAATAACTTTTTTACTGGATACAATTTTTCTAGAAGACAATAGAAGGCTATAGTTACTATGTTAGATAGATAGACTAGCAAAACATCGCACTTTGTGCGTAAGTACAAGATTGACACATTACGCAAATAAAAACTTCGCAGTTTGTTTTGTACGATTAGAAAAACGCCACTTTTAACACCATTTGTCCTGTCGAATGTATTGTTGTAACACGAAATCTATTCGTAAAGATTTATAAGTCACATAATTACGTTGTAAGGTCACACGTATCATGTTTCCCCATCGAATTGGCGAACCTCACGCAAGGCGAAAACACTTCCGCGCAATCCATACTTTAATTAAGAATTAGCATTTGTCAAAAATATTATTGATTAGCAAATAAATTAATTCTCAATCATAACATACTATTTTTATGTGACTAAATATTTATGGCATTTTAATTATTTAATCTTATGGCGAATAGTTATGATGATAGGGATGTTGAAGTAACGAAATCGTATTTAGACTGAAACTTAGATTGAATTTTAACATATAGTCACTTGGACCCTAAAACTGCGACCGGTCTAGCAGCATTCTCAAAATTTTCGGATAATCGTGATTCTAGTCGCCTTAAGTGTAGAGATGTTACTATTACGTTGGCCCTCTAAAGAGGAATGTTTTTCTTCAGCAATTGACGTATTCCGATTAAAATGATGCTGTCATGAAATTTTTATATCTCACCTTACTATCCTTTTCGAAGGCTAATTGTATGTTATAAATAACAGGTATTTTGCCTCTGAAGAACTGTAAGCTAGTTGTGAAACCTCTGGTGCGAGGCGTCAAGTGATGTTTAAGTAGAGGCAAGTTCTTCTCTTTCGCAAAGTTTAATGATGCTTCGTGCTTCTTCTTTGTATACCGGGTTCCTTCAGGTGTCATTAGGAGCTAGAATCAAATTAAGGAATGAATATTGAAACTGATGTTTAAAAGGGTACAGAATAAAAGGTGTACATTTTATTTCCTGAAGGTGAAGGCTAGCGGCGGTAATATTGAATTTAACACCCGCCAGTTTTCGCTAGTTATGTTATCCAGACTCATATAACAGGGGGTTGAACAGAGATTGCAATTTCGTACCCCGGGCTGATACTAAGACTTTCGACCCTGGAATTGATCTCGAGTTTCCTAACTTAATCGTCAGTTGTTTCGAACCATTCTACCCACGAGGTAGATAGGATATATTCAAGGGAAATTCCATTGCTTGACAAGTGCACATATACAGATAACTACGAGTTACCGTAGCCGTAGCGAAGAATAAATAATACAAACGCTGCTACGTATGTATAAATAATTAACCAGTAGAGCAACTCGCGGTGGACTGTTTACTTTGCATCGTAAACTGCGACATACTCATTTACGAAAGAAAATCTAATAGCAAGTCTGCATGATGTAAAGTTTGTCAAAAGTTACGTTTGTGCTAGTGCTAGGTTACAAAAAGTAGCAAGAACATAACATAACATCACGGCTTTTATCCTCGAAGGGGTAAGCAGAGGTGCACATTATGCCACTGTACAATGTAACACCCACTTTTCATGTAATAGGGGGTGAGCCTATTGCTATATACCGGGCACAATTCCAGACTCCTTGCTACTACTTAGATTTTTTTTAAACCCAGTATTATTATTATGCCCGACCCGGGAATCGAACCCGAGACCCCTTGCCCGGCAGTCGCACTTGCGACCACTCGGGCAATGAGCAAAAAGTAGCAACAACATTCTAGAAAATGAAATAGAACATTTTACGTTACTCACAATAATTATGTAACAATAAAAAGATTACAGGCTTGATTAGGTTTATAGTTTATCAGTAGGTACACTTTTATTATTCAGGATTAACTCACCCAAACGGGATCCGGATAGTCACATAATTCTGATATCTGATGTTTTATGGTCTCCTTATCTTTTTCAAAAGACCTTTCTAGAAATACAAATTCGGAGAATTTCCACATCCAACCGATCGGAGGTAAGTATTGGATGGATTTTTTCGCATAAGCCTTACAATTCTGAAACAAAGATTTGAATTTGAATAAACAATGCGTAATTTATTTTAAAAAAGTCGCTTTAGTTGGCTAATTGGAAGCAGTGTGTGAAAATAAAAATATAGTTTAGATGATGAACTTGTGACATATAATTAAGTGATAGATTTATAGGAGAGGTAGCTCTAACCTACGGCTTTGTACGCGTGACAAAAAAAAACGTAGCCTATATCACTTATTTCAGCCTCCCAAGGCGACTCTCATCTCAAGGCGACAATGCTTTTACAATTTCCATAAAAGTCATGCCGAAGTCAAGACACGTTCATGAACTTCGCGTTTGAATATTTATACTAATTCATTGAAGCTGAAAAATTTGTTTGTTTGGTTGAACGTGATAATCTGTCTAATATTCACATCATGCATCGTTTTGCATCTGATTTAACCTTATTTATTCTTCAGGAAGATTATGAACAGTGCACGTATAATCTAACATTATGAAATGAGGCGAGATGATAAAGAACTAAATAGTGTACACTGTACACTGATTAAAAAACTGACGACGGCACATTTGACAGAGAAGTAATAACCGTTGGAGTTGATGGTTTCTGGAATGGAGTCTCCACTACATGGTCTAGTCTACACACTCACTCTAGTCTCTACTATTCACGTGGAGTGAAGATATAATATTTGCAAAGTTGTTGGCGGGGTCAGCTGCATGATGATTTGAAGAGCTAAAAATCAACCTATTGGAAAATATTTTGCCCAGTAAATAGTCGAGAATTATGTCAAATCAATCAACATCAAAAGGCAATCAGCTGATCAAATTCCAATTATAATCTGATGTCGCCATCCTCTTAGTGTGACTAACAAGCTATTAATAATAATATAGATTATCAAATAAATAAAACACGACGAGTATGAATACAAATAAAGACGATATGTATTAATAATAAATTTATGAATTGAAATTCGCATTTCATTTTTAGAAAAATTAACACGATTGGCCTAAATTATATGGATAACGCAGTATCCGCAGTATCCGATTTTTTATATTTTTAAGTGACTTCAAAAAAAAAGAGCAAGTTCGCAAGGTTTCACCTGTATACATATGTATGTATACAGGTACATGATGATGTATGTTTGTCTCCGATAATCTCGAGATTCGCTGAACCGATTTTCATGCGGTTTTCAGAAGCGTTTGTTACACTTAGGAAAAGATTTACTTACCTATACTCATTAACGGATTTCAAAAAAAGGGGGTGTTAAAGTCCAGTTTCTAAACGTAGTTTATAATTATTTTAAAAGTTTATAATAAATTATAAGATTGACGTTAAATAAACGTAGCAAATGTTTCTTATTTATGACATAAAAAGTATACAACTTTATGTATTTCAATAATAATATGTAGTTACATTGTTGTTTCGTTCCCTATTTATTTATGGTAATGTGTGCATGTAGTGTGTATTTTACATTATCATAAAACTCATACATAATTCGTCAATCGTCGACAAAGGTACGACTGTTGACAAATAATAAGTCACCATGACTTTATAGGTTGTTAACTTATTAATCTTGATAAGTATTCGATGTTTACGATGTGATATATTTTAATTAAATTCCCTACAAATTATTATTAATGTATTTAAATTAATGATCAAGTATAAATTGGACTGTAATAAAGATTAAAAATCGAGACATATTTTTTCAATAGTCAGAAACAATAAGGTAAGGTATAAATAATTGTTGTAATGAAGTACACAAGTACCTAACTACTATCTTACAACTGATTGTAATGTCTTATTATTTCAGAGTTCAGACATAATATCTTACAATGGCAGCATCGATAATATACAATATGTTTAATTTAATTCTCCATACATTTTATCAATATGGATATGAACGTTTCTTTGTTTAGAGGACCTTGCTGATCATCGAGCGATGACCGACAGCGGCCGATGCGACGCTTCACTCGTGTCGTCTTTGTGTTTAGATACTATAATAATTACAATCAAACAAGCTTTGAACCAGGATATAAATGTTTATATGAATTATTTAAATTATTGGATGGATTATTTTAGGCTCGTTTCCGTCTGCGAAATATGCGTAGGTAGTAAAAAATTGAGAATTCTTAATCACTACATAATAATATAAAACAAAGTCGCTATCCGCAGTCTGTCTATCCTTGTATGCTTAGATCTTTAAAACGACGCAACGGATATTGATGCGGTTTTTTTAATAGATAGAGTGATTCTAAAGGAAGGTTTATACGTATAACTACATAATATAAAACAAAGTCGCTATCCGCAGTCTGTCTGTCCTTATGTATGCTTAGATCTTTAAAACAACGCAAAGTATTTTGATGCGGTTTTTTTAATAGTGATTTTAACTAAAGGAAGATTTATACGTATAATACATGCATATTCCACCCGTGCAAAGACGGGGCGGGTCGCTAGTATTATTATATTGTTAAATTGGATTCTAGTACCTTAATGTACTTAAAAGAAAAAGATATACTATAAATATTAGGAACATTCTGTGCCACACTATGGGATCACGAAAGGTCATGATATCACTTCCAAAATAAATCATATAGGTACTGTTCTATTAACCTTGGAAACCATATAATGACATAACACTTGTTGCAGTTAAGTTGTGAGTTTGATGTTGTAACCAACAGGTTTGTATTACGAGGTGTTTAAAGGAGGAAGTTAAAAACGTACATAGTATTTTAGAATATTATGTTACTCTATCTCGGTTTATGTCTTCCATGAGATTTCATAATCTTGCTTGAGTTTATGTACTGTATTTTACATTGAGATAGTTAGATTTTTTAGGGAAACACAATACCTATTTTTAGCTATAGGTAGTCTTTAATGTACAGAGAAGTGATATAAAAACTTTTGAAAAACGATAAGTATGGATGGATGGAATTCGGGTCATTGTAGCATACTTATTTATAACTTTATAGGTACCTACTTTATTGTTATGTTTCTTATTATTTGTTATTGTGGTTTTATAAATGATGACTAGGATAAGTAGATTCGGTGTGCCATTTAGCTAGTCATGTCTTTGTGAGATTCTTAAAAAAATATTTAAAGGCCTTTGTGTTTGAGTAATGCTTGTTTAGCATAAAAATAGTTACAATCTGTTAGTACACATTCGCAGTTTCTATAATTCTATGGAAGGAAGACTGAAATACACATTGGTAGGTAGTGGTGTGATATACTACTAATAACTATTATAAATGCTAAAGTTAGTTTGTTTGTTTGTTAGTTAGTCGAAATTTGGAACAGGGGTAGAATATAATAGTCTGGAATAACACACTTGTGATAAATAATAAAGTAACTACGAACATAATTAACTCGACGAGAAAAATTTGGACTAGATATTACGTTAAATTCTACATGGTAATTAACTACTTATACAAAATTAATTTTGGAAAACAGGATTTCGATAATTTAATTAGTCATAAGCAAGATATGTTTTCTACCTACATTTTCTGAACCAGTGAAAGAGTTGGTTTCAAATGTAGCCAATGTTATGACCTCTGTGACCTTTCAAATTACATACTCGGGAGTTGATAAGGCGTACGGACAAAACGCCGTTCTCCTCTTATCAAAATCGGTTTAGTGGTAGCAACGGCGTATGCTAAACTTGATTGATTCGGTTCCGTGATGGGGTATGAGTTTCATTTGGTTGCTTCGCATATTTCGATTACGAAAATTTCTAGTAAATAGCAAAGTAAGATCGTATACTTATTGTTGTCGCTATAGGAATAGCAAATGATCACCCTTATTACATGGAACTAATGCGTAACTAGTGAAAACTCGTGAAAAGCCTACCTTTAACTTTTAGTTCGTGGCGTAGCTTTATGATATTATAATAGTTTAGAGGTAATCTAGTACAACTATATGACACTGATGTATTAGTGTTTAATCGAATTGAAACATCGTTAATAAAATCGACAATAAATAGCGCCCGAGAAAATTAACAGTCTCTAAAGTGTTAACGAATTCTGAAAGCGATCTTCGATAAAATAACTACATAGGTACCTATTTCATTACATTCATATTGCAACAGTATGACCACCGGCGGCGGTTAAAAAGTGGTTAATTAACACGCTACAGGAGGAATGTTCATTTATTTTATGTAAGTAAGTATGCTTTATGGAAGTAAGCTCATTATTTGTCAACAGTTAAGGTTTTTAAATTATAAATGCTAGTTTTTCATCGTGACAGAAAAATATCTGAATATTTAGAGACCACTTACACAAGTTCTCTAAGTATTGTGTTTTTTCTGTACTATTTTACTGAGAGATAGTTTTAAACTTTTTTGTTAATGGCCCAAAGTCCATTTTGACAGTATACAACGAATGTATACTGTGAATTGGTACTTATTACTAATAAGATGATTGGTAGACCAACTACATAAGTGCAGCATATTTTAAATATGTGTAGTTTAAAAACAGGACTTAAATAAAAACATATAAAAATACTCACTCCCAGAACTCCTATAGTATTGCAGAAATGCCATCCCATGAGCCAATCTATTTCATAACTGTGGTTCATTATAAGATATCCGTGTTCTTTGCCATAATATTTTTCATATTCATCCTTTTTAATGTAAATAATAAGCTTTGAATTTGACCACCATTCTGACATAAACACTAATTCTGAAAAAGAATGCAATTATTAAATATTTGAGTAATAAAATTTTAATACTTAATGCATATAAGGTAGACTTAATGCCATGCAATTAAGAATATTAATTAAATAAACATTAATGAATGTAAAGATCTCTTTAGAGGAATGGAAACATTATAATAAAAGAAATGTTTTAGTACTTACGACTGTAAAATGAGTATGCCAGATAATAATTTATCTTTCTGTACAAAGATTTATTGAACGGCCTGAGTCCAAAGTATAAAATAGCTTGTATAAAGGTCAGAATCAAGCCAGATGTGAAGTAAGATATAGCAAAACACAGATGGACAATTGTGGATTGCTTTAAAATGCTTAAGCTTATCATCTTGAATGTGTCACCTTATTCCTGCAGTCATGAAATCTAAAACAAAAATGAAATTTTTTAATGAAATGAGTGCTATTTTATTTTAAGTAATAACCAAATTATGATATTCGGTAAATACAATCTCAAGTATTATATTATAAATATTGAGTATTTTTTATTTTAATAATAATATAATATACAGAGTCAAAAGACTGTTGAAGTTTACATCTACTGATGACAAAATAAATAAATTTTATTATGTAATGAAGATGTCAAGAAGAACATTTTAACATACAATACAATAAATACGCACTTTGATTGATAAAGCAATTGAAGAATTATGAACAATTTGTGAATAAATAAACTCAAGTCCTTGGACTAAGTACTCAGTTCATACATAAATATACCGTGATTGTATTTCAATCAGCACATGGTTCACGAGCACATGATTTTTGCGGTTACATAGAATTAATATTGTCGATATTATTCTTTGAAATAATAATACAATTAAATTTATAAATTTAGAATAATAATTTAAAAACTATTCTCATATTGTCGCAATGACAGAATAAGTCAGATGGATTACAAATTGGAAAGCGGCATTTTGTTTATTCAATCCACTCAATACAATGTTGATTTACCTACCATGTCAATTCCTTCTTCTTTTTTGTTATAAACGCCGGAGAGGTTCACACCACACAGTACGGTTAAAAACAAATAAGAACAAAATCGTGCCTAATCTACTCGAACACCGCTATTTTTGATAGTGAAGTGAAGTGATGTGAAATATTGAAGTGAATAAATGAACATGAACTGATTTTGAATGTGAACTATTGAAATATAGAGAACGAAATGAATGACAAACTAAAGCCCAAAAAGTACATATTTTCATTCTTTCAGGAAAATCACTGAATGAATGAAATTATTGACAGTATAGAGCACAGAATCCATACAGAATCAGAGAATCTTTCATTGTCTATGCTAGTAGTGTTGTAACAAGGAATTTAATATTGAAAGTCGATTCGTTATTAATCACCACTATACACCACCAATAGCAATCAGTAGCATGTATGTGCTGTAACCATGCTGTAACTACTATTATAACGCCCGTGTTACTTCTGCTAGACGACTAACAGCAATTTTATGAGAATTCCACAACAAAATCACTCTCGACTTACTTTGACAGTTGACTTGACTCTAATCCTGTCTAGTCTATGTCTGATAGTGATATAACCTAAAAAAATAAGTTTGTTTACATAAAATTTTACAGTCATAAAAATTATTCTTTACTTTGAGTAAGATTTTAAATAATGAATAACAAATACAGCAACAGCAATGCACTGATAAATGATGATAGGTCACAAGGTTCAATTTAAATGATTTTTTTTTAATACGGCACTTATAAAATTCTTACTTATTTTATAAATAATGAAGATTACGTAATTATTGTCTTTACAAAACTTAAAAATGATTTGTTTTAATAAACATTTGAAAAGGATAGCGGTGCAGGCGTACAATTATAGAAATATTAGTTATTCCCCAAATTCTGTTGTACTTGGAATAGAAACTTCTTGTGATGACACTGGCTGTGCAGTTGTAGATAGCACAGGTTCTATACTGGGAGAGTCTTTGTATTCGCAAACTGCTTTACATATAAGATACGGTGGCGTGAACCCCGTTTTTGCACATGAGTTACACAGAAATAATATAGAAAGTGCTGTATCAGATGCCCTTCGAAATGCAGGGAAAAACATTAAAGATATAGATGCTATTGCAGTAACTACTAGACCAGGCTTGCTTTTAAGCCTACAAGTTGGAGCAAAATATGCTAGGTACCTGTGTAGAATACACAATAAACCTATGATACCTATTCATCACATGGAGGCTCATGCTTTAGTAGCAAGAATGTATCATAAGGTCCAGTTTCCATTCTTAGTCCTACTTATATCTGGTGGCCACTGTTTACTGGCACTAGTTAAAGATGTAGATAATTTTGAGTTGCTTGGAAAGAGCATAGATAATGCTCCTGGGGAAGTTCTTGACAAAGTTGCTAGAAGAATGAAATTGAGAAATAAACCTGAATATTCTAAAATATCTGGAGGACAAGCAATAGAGTTGGCAGCACAGAGGTCTACAAACCTAAGTCAGTTTGAATTCCCTCTTCCTTTGGCCAAATATAGAGACTGCAATTTTAGTTTTAGTGGCCTAAAAGATTCTACCATAAGAAAACTTGAAGAAAGAGAAATGGAGCATAATGTGATGGGTGATGAATTAATACCAGAAGTATATGACCTTTGTGCAGCATTCCAGCTTGCTGTTGCAGAGCATATAGCTCATAGAACTCACAGAGCTATGCTTTACTGTGAAAAATATAAATTGATAGATCCTAAAAACAGAGTTGTTGTAGTGTCAGGTGGAGTTGCTTGTAATAATTTCATATTTAAATCTATTGAACATGTTGGAAGTGAAATGGGCTACAAAACATATCGTCCACCTCACAATGTTTGCACAGACAATGGTGTTATGATAGCTTGGAATGGAATTGAGAAACTAAGAAAACAGATTGATATTAGGACAGACTTCAGTCTCAAAGAAGTAGAGCCTGAAGCACCTTTAGGTAAAGATTCAATAAATAAAGTTGAAACTGCTAATATCAAAACAAGAGTAACAAGATTAAAAAAACTGTACAACTATTTTTATTTTGTTTTATTTATACCTCAAGGCATGGCTTACGTGTTATGAACTTATGTTCATAATTTTATGATTATGAATAAGAATAAATAAAGAAACCTATTTAGTAACAATAATTTATTGACAGTTTACATAAAACTAATTTGTTTGCTGGTAATCATGCATGCTGATAAAGAATTCCCATTTGTCTACTTGCCGGCAGCATTCAGATCTGAAAATCACGAATTCACCATTAGTATATCATATCAACACTAAAAAGACCTATGACAGGAAAAATGGCAAAAACAAAACAAACACAAAACTAAAACAGTTTCATTATGCATGGAATAAAACAAAATCAAATGCAGTTAAACTATTCATTTGTTAGTGTCATCTTCACACACACTTGCTGCGATCAAATACTAAACTAAATCACTAAAATTCTATAGATTAGTTTTTATGTTAGATCAATTCCATTTAAAACAGAATTGGATGGACAAACACTGTAACTTTGGTTGTTTTGTAAGACAAACCTAATCAGTTCATCCACTTAGTCCTTTTCATCTGAAAAATTAATTGATAATGGTTTTACACACCTACAAAATATTTAGTAAGGCAAGAGCTGCTTATCATCAGCTGTTCATGTTGACTAACTAAAACTATGTGCTTAGATATCAGAATAATAAAGTTTCAATTTATAACTAGAGGCATCTGTACTTGTACTAAGGAACCTTAATTTAGTAATTTATAGGATTTTCCTAAATTGATACATACGTGCTGGCCTGCCATTAGCCCATGGAGTAATGCGGACATGGGAATCATCACGCTTCAGAGCTTCAGCGCGCAACTCAGGTTTCAAGGATCGCCGCAGGATCTTAGCAGCGATGTTCGAGTAGTTTATGTAACTAGAATAACATAACCTTCATTGTATCTCATTCATCAGTAAACCCTATTAGAATCAATACAATTATGTCTTTAAAGCACTTACTTAAGACCGGCTTGTCTCCAGGCACTCATTTTGTGTTTTTTTGCTAAGTTTTACAACTTGCAAAGTAGTGTCCTGCGAATCCGAAGGAAAAATCGAATTTCGAATAGGTCGGATTGAAATGACGTAACATTCAATGGCAGTATTGGATTGGCACTTTGGCAGTGTAGTGTAGTGTTGTGCATCTTATTTTAGTTATGGCAATTGTTATTTGAGGAACAATTTGTATTGGTTTCAGGCAATCACTATTTATTTTCAATGGAATATTTAAATTTACATACATACATCACCTCACGCCTGTTCCCCATGGGGGTAGGCAGTCGCTTTCTCAATAGTCTTCAGTATTTAAATGCATGCTCGTCGGTTAAGGGTACTTTTAATTTGGCGCTTCTTTATTTTTTTTAAGTACTATAAACGAAGATATTGAGGATAATATTTTATAATAATTATAATGCTTTGACAATTCAAATATTTAATATTGATTCAATAATCATCAACCAATCTGCTACATTTTATTTAGTCGATTATATTAATCGATTATTAGTTTAACGTCAAACTGAATTATTTTACTAGGTAACCCTACTAATTGCTTTTAATCACTTTTTTTGCTCATTCAATGGTTCAATCTGGTATCCCTAGATTTGCTTTGCATGCATGGTGAAAAATAGTAAAAATGTTGAGTAAACCAAAATAAAAAAATACAAATTCAATTCACTATTTTTCAAGAAATTCTTTTCTACTTCGGTGCCTTTCATCAGTTTTGAACCTTTCTAATAAGGTAAGTCGTTTAATTGGATAAGCAAACTGAAACAGCAGTATTTGAACTTTCACTTGAAAAAAAATTGAGTTGGCATGAATTGATAGGTACAATCCACGTTATCTGTGTAATTATTTTAAATGTGGTGACATGCTAGTAATATTCCGTTGTTGACAATATAAAATACCTCTTCAGAAGATCATGGTAACATTTATTCCTGGAATAACATAAATATTGTAAGGCAAATAGTCCAACTGGATTTCTTGCACTCTTTTAATCTAATATGTTTGTATACTTGCAGTAATTCAATAATAAGATGGATGCTGCTGATCGTCTTCTAAACAATGAGAGACTGGGGGCACATAATTTAGAAGAGGATCAATTATTGAAGAAGTCACAGCCTGGAGTGAAGAGTGACTTAGTAAATGAGTGTAAAGTATTTATTAAGGCAGAGGATGGCAGTGGAGATGGACAAGTGAATACTTTTGCAGCTATGATACCAAAACAGTCAGGTAAGTAATGGTTCTTTCATATCATATTAACTGTTTACTAGAAACGTAAGGACAAACAACCTATATACAAAACTATGAGACATAATCATTATGTTTCTTGGTTTATTCATGTAACTGTTTGAGTTGACAAAGAACTCACTAGTTTCAAGCCATACTAGAGGCAAATTTTCATGAGCAGCATTCCCCAACACACAACGAGGCAACTGTCACGCTACTACTCTCTTTAGTATGTCTCACGAAATATGTAGGCTGATGACTGATGATTATTTTAACTTGTATATCCCCAACTGCTCCCCACTAACTATATTATAGACCTTATTTCCGATGTTTAGAGACTACTTTTGTATTAACAAATTTAGGGAATGATTTTCAACAGGTTAATTTGTTGTTAAACACTTATATCCAAATACTCAAACGCCTTAAGTATAGTTCTGTCAGTACAAATACTTTGTAAAATGACATAATTGGCACAATACTTAAGTAGTACTTAAAATTGAGTAGCCTTTCAGTATTAGGATGTTAGCCCCACTCTTTACTAACATTCATTGTCATCATCTCAAGCCTTTTTCAAGCAATTTAATGTAGGCTTCCTTCTAATCTTTGGGTTCTTAGTATGCAATTTTGTTCCGCTACCTCTGGGCGAATTTGAAAATTGTTCTTTAATGTTAGTAGTAATTAAGATTAACATCATTTATGGCTTTAATGTCATTTTAATTGTTCAAGATGGATAAAAGTATTTTCTTTCTAATGTGAAAGTAATTAATAAAGTTACATCATTAGTTAGACCATTTAATTAATAATGATTAATAGGAATACTAGGTATCCATGTACAATATGTAACTCTTGTACTCAACATGTTGAACTTCAGTTTCAGATACACCTAATTTTGCCACTTCAACACCAGACCCAAAAAAGGAAACCCCATCTGATGATCATGTTATTGTTGATTCTAATCCGGAATGTGATATGGAGGATGGTAAGTCATGATTTTATTATAGCTTACTATTCTCGCAATCCCACATAACATAAATTCAACTGTCATCTTTGTCCCAAGGAGGTTGCAGACCATAGAGTACTACTTACTTACACATATTATGTTATCGATTTTAACATACACCTTACATCCACCTGTGATGTATTATACACCTGTTGCTTTACATCCATTTACTATTCTGCCCCACAAAAACACATACACACATTAGTCTCATAAATAACAAGATTCTAATAAGATAAAGTATGTGAGCGCTAACCATAGCAAATACCTCCGTTCTTCAATAATCTTCTGTTACAATGTCCCACACATCGAACTGACTTCCTTCACTCTTCTTTTTTCGTCCAATCCATCTTGCTGTGGAATGCGATGCCCACGGATATCAGGACGGCGACCAGTCGTCTGTCCTTCAAATTTAAGGTTTGTGAGTATCTACAGAAGAGGCTAGCAGACTCAACACACACTTAGGTCTTGTTCGTATTTATGTATAATTATGTATGTATATATGTTATATTATGTTATGTATTTTCCTTCATATATTTAGGTATATATATGTCCCATACTTATTTGTCTACTGTTCGTTTTGCATTACGTATATATTTTATATTTAATTAGTATATATTGTATGATATGTATAATTATATATGATGTTAATGTTAATCATATGTAATGTTAATTATTGTGTAATTCTAATAAGTGTTAAACGTTTACACCTACTATTGTGTCTCTCTGCATCACCCTAAGGTTGACTGTTAGAGAATGCCACTAGGCATTAAGTCCGCCATTGTATATATACAAAAAGTGTAAATAAATAAAAAAAAAATAAAGTTCTTATTTATATTTTGTATCTGAAAAAAAGTCTGTTCTCATTTGCAGGTATATCTGAATTGCCGACAGATGATGGTCTTCCAAGCACAGTGACCGTGCTGGATGCTCCTGATGGTGGGAAAGTGTATTTAGTGGGTACTGCACACTTCAGTATACAATCTCAAGAGGATGTATCCAGGGTATGTTACAATTATATTTTCATTATTTTAGAAATTGAATGTGGTTAGTAAAAATTTTAAGAGATACAAAATAATAACATGTATTGGATGTGAATTAATACTATCATTAACCCGTCATGTGTCTAAATGGGGATCCATGCGAGACACAATGTATTTTCTATTATGATATGTTCTTATATCGGTGCATTCAAGCAGTTAAAAGGACAAACCTTGTAATATTGTATGTTTATGATAATACTTGTATTGTAAATTTCAATTTGTTAGTTTGTTGTAAAATATCTGTGAGTTTTTACTCGTCCTGGTTGTTACCATAAGCCATAAAAATATTGAAGGCAAATCCTCCGCTAACATAGGTCAACGGTGGCATACTTGGCAGTTAACGTGTTAAGTAAGATAGTCAAAGCATGCTATCAAAATATTTTGAACATAAAAAATGGGATTTCACAAATTATGATCCTTGTCACCAAAATAATAAAGACCATTATTCTTTGCCATTTCAGGTAATACAAGAAGTAAACCCACACATTGTGATGGTAGAATTATGTGAACAGAGAACTAATATTTTGTTATTAGATGAAGAAGTTATACTTAGGGAAGCTAAGAACATTAACATTAAAAAGATAAGGTTGGTATTACAAAGTATATTAAGTTATTTGCTTGCAGCAAACATTCTATACAATGTTGCAATATAGTTTGATTGCTACCATTGTACAGTGCTCTACTCGATCCGCTGTTGCGCGGCGAGTCTGAGGCTGAAGAGGAAAATAAAACAATTAGCAATGTTCAATCCAGATTACCAGTGCAACAGCTCATGTTTCCACAATGCTACTTGTCGATATTTATATAAAACAGGAAAAGAGTCCTTAGTTTACTATAAATAACTATAAAATTTTCTTTTGATTCCTGATTCAATTGTCTTTTTATTCAATAAAATGTACATCCGGGTGATTCAATGGGTGAAGTTTATTTTTCTTTGTTATCTATATTTCTTACTCTGATTGTTTGTTTTTATAGAGCGACAATGGCTCAGAATGGCGTATTCAACGGACTTATGTACATATTGTTGTTAAACATGTCCGCCCATATCACTAGGGAGTTGGGTATGGCTCCCGGTGGAGAATTCAGGCGTGCAATGGCTGAGGTAACCAAATTAATACTACAACATAAGAACTTAAAATGTGTATCATATAATATTCAAGTGACCAGCATCCATAGTTTTATTAAACAAAATAACAATAAATAAAATCTATACAGATAAATAAAATTGGAGTGTCTGGTTGTAATATTAAAATAACTGGTCTCTAGAATGGCTGGACAGATTGTGCAAGACTTTTATTGGCAGCTGATGTATTAAGGAGTAACATAGGCTACTTTTATTTTGAAAAATAGAAACAAAAAAAACAAAAGTTCTAAAATTCGTATTCTACGCAGACGAAGTCGCGGACAACAGCATATAAACCATGATAAATGTTTTTAATTTTATTTCCAGGCTAAGAAAGTTCCAGGTTGCATTGTACAGCTAGGTGACAGGGCAATAGATGTCACTCTGCACCGAGCTATTGCTTCCCTGTCTTGGGGACAGACCATAAGGTTCATCTGGCATTTGCTCACGTCAAACCAGACTATAAGGTTAGTTACTCTTTCTGTTTAGAGTTAGACAAATTCAAACATTAATTATTATGTTTTCGACTTACTCACGTAACTGTTTGACGAGGAACTCTGCTAGTTTCAAAGCATGCTAGAGGCTCATATTCATTAGGAGCATTAAGAGACCATAAAAACAACAATTAATTAATGAAATCATAATAGTTAATTTCGTATATCTCATGAAAGTTTTTCTATAAAAATTTAAACATAATATCTTTATGTAAAAAGGTTCTACTTAACAACTCAAGTGGTGCCAATTTCGCCAAAAAATTTTAGTGTCTTCATTACAAAAACCTATTTTTTTCTTTTAGTAGGTAGTATATTAAATATTTATATTACAGTCTGGAAGAAGTAGAAAAATGTAAACAGAAGAAAATGTTAGAAGACATGTTGGAGGAGATGGCTGAGGAGTTCCCAGCATTGAAGAGAGTGTTTGTGGTAGAGAGAGACATGTATCTCTGTCATTCCCTGCAAGTAGCTGCTTTGCAACCGCGTGAGTAGTCTTGTCAGTACTTTACTTAATAAACTCTTAAATAAAGTGACACTTTAATGCTATAACCAACTTTATAGTTTTGTAATAAAGTCCAAAATAGATTGAAGATAGTTTCAAAGATACAAAAGGATATAACTTTAATATATTTTCTTTCAGGTCGTGAGCCTTGCCGCATTGTGGGCGTGGTCGGTATCGGCCATGTAGCAGGCATCGTGGAACATTGGGGCAAAATTAAACCTCAAGACATTCCTCCACTACTCCAGTGAGTAAACATGATTATTTAACCATAACCAAAGACACTTGTAACTTTTAAGCAAACATTTTAACATATATATATTCATCTCGAAAATATCTATATTTATTTATTAAAACTTAATCTTACTTTATTTTACTTAATTTTACTGTACAATACCAATAATATCTATGACATAACATAACATCA
This sequence comes from Spodoptera littoralis, assembly GCA_902850265.1. Classification (NCBI taxonomy): domain Eukaryota; kingdom Metazoa; phylum Arthropoda; class Insecta; order Lepidoptera; family Noctuidae; genus Spodoptera; species Spodoptera littoralis. The sequence goes on along the minus strand of LR824535.2, from coordinate 9,968,328 downwards.
CGCCCTTTATCCCCGAAGGGGTACGCAGAGGTGCACATTATGCCACTGTGCAATGTAACACCCACTTGTCACTATTTATGTCTCACACTATATTTTAGTCATATTGTCATATATCTTTGACTAAAATAATAATAAAAAAGATCACTCTGATCTTGAAAAACGCAATAAAATTATCATTCACAGATTTCTTTGTTTATTGTAATTAATTTCAGTTTTTAGTTGGTGTTCTAACAAAAATTATCATTTCCTTATACAATATAATTAGATATAATACTTTATCATCAACAGGGTGCCGCCGCCGTCTCTGTCTACGCGTGTGATTCGCGTCACTGTACGCGTGGCGTGCATAGGCGCTCTGATCTACGCTGGTTATAAGCTCAGACCTCGACGCTGGTTCCCTTGATAGCGATACAATGCAATATGGTGACCATAATAATATGACTGAGGTAAGCAATTTTATATGTGATCTGTTAGAAAAATCCCCACATAAAAATTGGATATACATGCATAAAGTTTACAATGCAATATTAAACTTCAAACCATCAAGGTAAGAGCGTATTCCTTTTTAAAACGCTGGCAACGTGGATGTCCATGGGCGGCGTTGATCGCTTATCATCAGGTGATCCGTATGTTCAGTTGCCTATTATTCCATAAAAAAAATTATCGACGTGCTAGCTCAGCGATGATGTCGATAGCCTCTTTTTAACCAGACGTCCATAGATATGTATGTAGTTAAAAAGAAAAAAGGAGTGCATAGTTATTTATTCTGTACTTTGAGCACGTTATTCAATGATTTTATTTTCGTCTTTTTTTCAGGTTTGGCTTGTGCGTTGGCTAACTATAATAAGAAGTTGATTTTGTGATGTTTGGTTCTTTATAAGGTCTTGCAATAAAATTAATAATAATTCTATAAATGCAAGTTGTTGTTAGAGAGAATGTTAATTAAGTTTACTGGATTATTCAAATGGGCCATGTTTGTTAGCAAACAAATATATATGTGAAATAAAATATATAAATAATATTATGATTTAGATATCTATGACATTGTATATAAGGTGGTTTATTGCTTATAAGCGCTGATACATAAAAATACTTTATTCAATAGCTTTGCCTGATTTTCTTTGTGTCTTAAGTGTTCACAGTCATTTTATATTGACTCGACAGAATTGATTGGTTCGTCGGATCATCCGCATTGTTATATCATAATACCTATACTTACAAATAATGTTACAAGTAAAATAGTTTGTTGTTTCTGGGTGATTGGATGTTCCGTTTGCACTAGACTTAAATATTAAGGATCAGATTGGGACCTTCGCCCATAGAGTGGGCGAGTTATATAAAAGCTCAAGATATAATTGATGATTGTAAAAATGCCTTTCATTTATCTATATACAATAATTAGGCTGTAGTAATACATGATCAATTACAATGAATTATATTTAGATGACTGATTTATTGATCTTCATAACGCACAGCTTCCGCTTGCTCTAAGATTAAAGACCCTCCACAATGACATGTATTAAATTAATGTATGACAATTAATATGTTTGAGTATATAACGGAATAATCAAGGTTTAAAGTGCTTATAAGTACCTAATAGAATTGATAGTCACACAGTCCCATTTCGTAGATCTGAACCTTACTTGTACAGGAAAGATTTTATAAAAACAACTTTAGTATAGTGTTTGACGAGTGTTAATATAAAGATACTGATAAACTCGAGCATTCATTTGTAATGAGCGTTTTTGCAATGTTACATTACAGGAAAATAACGAGTGTTTTAGCGGGCAATCTGTCAAGCGTTCTGATGAGTAGTCTATCGAGCGTTCTAGCAAGCATGCCACTATCAAACGTACTGGCGAACATCTTAGCGAAGGACAGTAAAGCTTTATCAAAGCGACGTTAGGAGAGCCGAACACAATTCGTCTAGTGAAGCGAGGGCGCTGCGAGCATTACGTTCGTGTTAGGTTGCGTTTCGCCTGTTGTCGGTTTTTTGACGAACACAAAGGGATTTGCTTTGCACTCGCAGTGGTCACTGCGCTCACTCACTGCGGAAAACTACTTTCGAGGATAGTGATCGTTGTAGGTTCATTGTACGCCCAAACTTGAAGCTGCGAACGACGAAGTCAAGAACGGCTCCACTTGTGCTTCCTTCGTGCTCGGTTCTTCTAGTGTAGACCTGGCTTTGGAGAAAAATTTTCACGACGAGCATCGACTAGAGAGCTCGCTGAAATGCTCATAAAATGTTCGTAGCAATTTGTGGCTACACTCGGTTCAGCTCGGCTCATTGTTGTTGAGTTCGATAAATTCATAAACGGCGAATGCTTAATGTTCTGTTACGGTTGGAATGCTCAGGTTTATCAGCACCGTGGGGTGTCCGTTCCAGAATATTGTGTTATTAGATATTTTACTTACCTTTGTAAAATACCAATTTATGACTTTTAATTTAGTAATGGCTGCAATTAAGTTTGTCTTAAGATTAATAAAATAAGACGTGAACTTGATTTTATTAGGAATTTTGACTGAGCTATGGTTTTGTATTTTGTTGATTAACAATTTCTAAGTCAAACTACTACTAAAATAGCAAGGATTTGAAATTAGTCTACCTGTGTTATCTAGTTGTCATTTCTATGTACTTATGTATAAAAAAATGTGAAGGTATCGATTTCAAACCTTGCTAATAAAAAAGTGTTCTATGCGTGTTAGACCAATTTTTATGTAGTTAGTATTGGTTCGATAAATAAAAAAGGACTGTGATAGAAAATTATAAATAAATTTCCATCCGTCTTAAAGAATTAGGCCGATATTTATATCATAATTTATATACTTATTCGTTAAATTGAGTTCTTAAAACTAAATAGTGCTTTATAATTTTAGAGGTTTCTTAGGAAACTTCTGCTTTGTAGCTCAGTAACATGAAAAATATTGTTCACATTACCTATATTGAATAAAGGAATAACCTAAAATGAAATCTTTTATTTCCCTTCATACATTCTTACAAACTCCACATTTGATCAAGGAAATTAAAAAAGCGCAATTCATTTTTATGATAAAAGGAGTAAAGGGCACCGCTATTCGTAATCTAGTTCCGCTACTCAATGATAGATGGCGCTTATTCATCTAAAGGCCGCTACGCTCCTGTGGCTCCTCTGGTTTTGCCTGGTATCTACGAGCGTTAATCGTTTGGTTACCATCCAAGTAATCCCGCCTATCCTCCTATTCTCCTTTTCCATAAAAAGCCCAAGAAGTTTTGCATAGTACTGAAATCAATAAAAAATCTTTTTAATACTGGCTGGTTAAAAAAAATGAAATCAGCTTGCCTTTATAATTAGACAAAAACTAATTAGTCAAAAATGGACAAGTTTTAGTAATACAGTGTTTTCACGGGAAATTCAAAGTAATTTATTAATAATGCGACAAAATTGTATATTACAAAGTTTAAGATAAATATGAAATACGAAACATGCATTCTACTTAGACGATTTTTGAGCAGAACTTTTGAAGTTCCGTCTATTCGTAGACCAATCAAAAAATCCATACGTAAGCTATAATTCACTTCTCTGTTTGACGAACATGTTTAGAAGAAATAAATCATTTTATTTTAATAATGTATTATCTACAGCTACAATATTTAATGTGAACTTATTTTATCTCTTGTGCAGCGGTATGCTCAATATATCCTAAGAATGCATATGCGAGCTCTATACAATTACCAAAATCGGCAACCCTACTGCAAAATGATGAAAATACTACCGTGGTACTCTTGGGGACGGTGCATTTCAGCAAACAATCAGTTGAAGATGTGTCCGAGGTACTTGCCTATTTGCATTTTAAAAATAATTTATTATAATGACATCTTCAATTCCTGGCTGTTTTCTGCAACAGGGTTTCAGTAAATTTTAGGTTTCTATGAAAACTGATAAGCCTGACTAATTGTATTCATGCTTTTAATTTGTTCTGTGTGTAAAAGAGAACGCTAATTAGGTGCTAATATTTTTTGCCATCAGATAGTGAAAGTCTTAAATCCAAACGCTATTTTAGTAGAATTATGTCGGCAGAGAGTATCACTTTTGGAATTGGACGATAAAAAGTTTCTCGAAGATGCTAAAAACTTTGATGCCCAAAAGTTAAAGTAAGCCATTTTGAACTATCTATTGTATAGGTGCCTATAATTAGTTGTTACAGAGACCGAGTTTTTAGAAACAAATAATGACTGATAAATCATTACAGAAAGTGAGGTAGGAGGTAGTAGGTATCTTAATATCTTCATATAGTATTTGTATATATAATAATTATAGCAAAATAAAGTTCCGGAGATTAGCACATTCAAACGAACAATCTCGTCAACTTTATATATTAGTATCGTACCTATTATTTATATGTACCTATAGATTTACTCTTTTGCACCTACATTTTTAATATTTATGAGGCATAATTTAGAAAAAAGCGCTGAAGAAAACATTGTAATGTTTATATAACATGTTTTATACAGAGAGGCAGTAAAAGGCCAAAACTTCGTGTCTGGAATGTTACACGCAATGCTATTAAAGACTTACGCTGATATCGCTAAAGAGTTGGGAGTCGCACCTGGAGGAGAGTTTCGAAGAGCTTATCATGAGGTCAGATCATTATGAACCACGTCAAATATTGATAAAATATAAAGATTTGCTAGTAATAACTTAGCATGTTTTGTTTTTTGTAGATGAAGAAAATACCGGGATGTAAGTTATTTCTTGGCGACCGACCAATTCAAATAACGATTGCTAGAGCCTTTCAGTCGTTGAGCGTGTATGAATTGGGTCAAGTATTGTACCATCTTACGACAACAAACCCAAAACCGCTAGAGTTGGTACTTTTTAAACTACTGTTTTTATTTTCATATTTACCAGCTAGAGAACCTTTTAACTAAACGGTTAATTCATATTTTTTATAACAGCAAGGACCAATTAGAAAAGTACAAAGATAGGGATTTTGTTCAAGCGCAGTTTGAAGAAATAACTAAAGATGTACCCGCTTTTAAGAAAATTTTTCATGTTTTTGTCGACGAGCGTGACAAATGTCTTGCGTATTCACTACAAGAATGTGTTCGTGCTGGTAAGAAGTCCATGATAAGAGTAGAGTAGATATAAACTCGACATTGAGAATGGTGTTAATTTTTTACAAACACCTAATTTTAATATTTAAAAACCCTACTTAGTACCTACCTAGTGTCGACAGTATATATAAGTGAAGTAGTTTAAATAAAATTTTAAAATTAAATACATATATAGTCAGTTACATAAACATCAAACCAAACCTTGATTGAGCTTTTTCTTTATTGGCCTACTCTCACCTGCTTGCAGGTTTTAATTACCTATTAGATTTAAATTAAAATAAGATTTTGTTTCAATAGTTCAAAGTCCTCGCGTCCTTGCTGTGGTCGGCATGGGACATGTAGATGGCATTGTAAAATATTATGGGAAAATGAGGCAAGAGGATATCGTGCCACTACTGTTGTAAGTTTAAAACTCAAGTAAAACACAGATTTAGTTTATACAGGGTGTCCCTGAAGTCTACGATCAAATGTGAACTTGAACAGCAAGATTCCAATAGTTATCAGAAACAAAAATCAAATCATATACTTTTAAATTAAAATGACTTAAAAGTACACTACTATTATAATTTATCAGGTAGGTACCTAATTATAATAGGAGGTACCTATTAACGTGCACTACACACTTATCTTAATATATTTCTATGGGTTTACCTCCAGATACGAAGTACGATAGGTATTATAGGTGAATAAAACTAAGAATTATTACTATTTTATACGACTCATAAAGTATTGTCTTTGTTTACCCCTTACATCTATAGGTACTCATTGACTATTTAAGTTTTATATGCATCGATCGCGGACCTATTATGTTATTAATATTAACGTGTGCTTGTCTAGAGTCAAGAAACATAATAAATATCGCAAGTAATCGTGCGTTACCCACATACACATAAATAGCTACCTACATGATACTTTCTGGCTGTTATCTAAATCAATTGCCTCTAGGTACGCAGTTATTAATCGTTATTAAACTTACATCTTCTACGTTAAAAAATGTACATAACTTACTTTTTCTATATTATTTATTTAGAAATACAATAAGATTTTGTAGAAACGAGTAGGTATCCCGCACACGCCAAACTTATTTATTTTTCTTTGTTTTCAGTGATTAAATTAATCGGTTAATGAATACCTATAAACATAAAAGTTCATGAAGGTGAGGAGCTTACCTAGTAAAATGTTTAAAACTTAGCGCTAGACATAATTTTTTTTAGTACCTACATTTAAATTTAACCTATCAAAATTTTGTTTTTCGAGGCTTGGTGACAACCCCAGGCATTGGGCATGCCTTGCCTTAATGTACTTTTTAAAATTTAGATCGTCCAAGATTTTCTTTAGTTTTTAATTGACAGATATTTTTTTCATCGTGTTTATGAATTCTTGCTCATTTACTTTCTTTTTCTTGAATTTATTAAAATAAATATCTGACGATTTAAAAATAAGTTACTAGTTTAGTAGGTAGGTATCGATCGCTTGTATCTGTTAGGTGCATTGATTATAATAAAAACCCAAAGTCCTCTTTTTTCAGCATACCCCCACGGCCAATGTATAAAGTGATATTACCAAAAGTTCTGAAAATTGGTTTCTATTTTATTATTTTTTCTTTTTTTTATAGGTTATTGTTTGGATAAATGATATTTATTAACTAAATTAGAACTAAGTAAAAAGAGTTGAAATAAATATTTATATCCGCATTATTATGTATTTTATTGATTACACAAACCACCAGGCCCGCTGTAAGCGGGCGAGAAAAATCGAGCGACTCATTATCTACTAGGCTACTACTTAAAATCGTTGTCCAGAGTAAGCAGAAAGCATAGGAAATATCATCGCCGGATAGAAAAAATCCCACTCGACGCAGGCAATATTAACGATGACTATCTATCGTCATAAGCTAATAATAAGACTAAGATGCAATATCAAACTTGGAGTCACCCGAAAATTGTTCACCGCCTGCTCCCGTTCAGTGGCGCCCCAAATGCTATACAAGTCGAAATCGAGTTAAGATTTAGTCGGTTTCTATAAATGGTAGTACTTGTAAATTCGGAGAACATTACTACTCACCGCCCAATACCGGTTAATGGCAACCCAAATCCGATACAAAAATCCTTCTGAACATACTTTTTGGTGCCCTGTACCGGTCAGTGACGCCATAAATTTGAAGTCTATCGAGCGTCCTCGATCACTTTCGAGAGTCACTTGAAGTCTATCGAGCGTTCTCTATCTCTTAGGATTACACAAAAACTATCGAGCATCCTTGATCACTTTCGAGACTAACTCGAAAACTATCGAGCGTGTTCGAAGACGACGGAGCGTCCTGGAACACTTTCGAGAAAGACTCGAAAAGTATCGAGTGTCCTCTTATCATTTTTGACAGTTACTCGAAAACCATCAAGCGCCTTCGATTTCTACGAGAGTTATTCGAAATGTATCGAGTATCCTCTATTATTTTCGAGAGGTAGCAGAAGACGCTTTTGGAGTATCGCGTCGCGTTGTCGGGATGTCCGGCCACCGTAAGCGCCAGTCTGCGGACGGCAAGCAAGGATAGCTCACCACTTGACAATTGTACCAGTCCCGAGCTTACGGCGCGTCGTGTAAAATGCGGGCCTCAAAGACAAAGGGCCATCAGACCACCATAGACGGGGCTCAACAGGATGGTTGCCTTGCTGGTTGTCATATGGGTACTGAGGCCCTGGCTTTGAGCAAATGTTGGAAGGAATGGTGTGGTTTTTAATTAGTAACTTGCTCAAGAGTCATTTGATGACTTTTTACGCAGCAACAAAAAGGGGGGGGGGGCATTATCATTGTAATTGTAATTACGCGGGCGCTCAAATAGCTAGCGGCGAGCCTACAAACCACTCAAAGAGCCGAAAGTTCAGCAGTCGCGCTTGCGACCACTCAATTAACGAGGTCAGACCTAACTTTACAGCGCCCTCTTGTATTATGTTAAATTTATATTTTTTTCTTATTGGTTAATTGTAATTAGTTTATAATAATGCATTTTATAAATTCATGAATTGTATTAGAACACAAAAAAATGCACGTTGGGGGTAGACGACTAATTTTTATTTTAATGTCCGTCTGATAGATTATTTAAAAACATTAGACACGTATTTTTTATTTTCTCACAGAAACGAATAGTTTCGAAGATATATTGATTTGAAATGTCGCGTGACGTCACTTCTCAGTACATTTTATACTAAGGAATGACGTTTTAGCCCCCACTCCTAAACTTTGATTCGTTTTATCTAAGTATTGTTTTATTATACGACAAAATAAAAAAATACGTGTCTAATATTTTTTCATAACGTAACTTACGGACTAATTAGATTTTTAATTTTCATACCCTGTCATCATCCCCTCAACGAGCGTCATCCAAAAAAGTGGATTAATACCACAGACTTCTACTGTAAGTCTATGTGATAAATAACCAGTATTTACGTACTTACTTAGTATTTATCCGTTTTGAGTATTTATTCGAAAAATCGCCCATCTCTAGTGACAACTGAGCTGAGCTCAACTGAGCTGAACTGACAAGTGACGGCTGACGAGTTGTCAGTGACAACACTTGTTTTGGTTGTGATTGTGATTGTGACTGAAATTTCAGAGGTTTGAGAACTTACTGGTGAACAAAAAGTATAATAAGTATAAGGGAACTGGTGAACTAACGTTGTTTTACTACGGTTACAATTTATTAAATAAAACACTATACACTATACGTCTGTGATGGAATTGATCTTGTTTGTGTTTGAACCTGTGTTTCGGAATTAATGCAAACTGCAAAGCTTTAATATTTATGTATAAAAATACCTAAGTGAATAATACGCAAGTTATAACAATGTTATTTATCTTTATTTTATGTATTTTGCAACCAGTCTTAATGTCCAAAGAATCTGGATGTGGCTGTAACCTTAATCGTGGGAAAGATGGAAGTGTCGATAAAGCGAATTTCATTGATTCTAATGACATTGAACAATGTCCTTTTGAGGATGAAAACAAAGCTAGTAAGTACCTCATCTCTGAACAGATGAATACATTCGATGAGATGGTGTTAGTGCCAGCCGGGGAATATCAAGTGGGCACAGATGATATAGCAATAGAAAGTGACCAAGAAGGTCCGAAAAGAATAGTGAAACTAGAAAGTTTTTACTTAGATAAATATGAGGTTTCAAATAAGAATTATGCTAATTTTATAAGCGAAACTAATTATAAGACTGAAGCTGAACAATTTGGAGATAGTTTTGTTTTCTCAGCATTTCTGAATAATACATTTAGAGAGCAATTAAAGGATTTCCGTGCTGTGCAAGCAATGTGGTGGTATAAAGTACTTGGTGCTGATTGGAAGCATCCACACGGGCCTGATTCTGATATTCAAGGTATAGTTGCCAGTGTTATTTTTTTATCTAGCCTGCCAAGCATTACTTATCACCTGGCCTGGCTGGAAGATCCTCCCTTTTCTGATGTTTGATAACATCGTAAATTATGTTCCTTGAAATATGTTTGGTTACACCTACTTTTCTGTTGAACATAAAATATTCAAAAAGAGTATTGGTTTCAAAGTTATTTCGAGATTATGTAGCAATAAATAAATAAAAATGTTTCATTGGCACATTATAAATTATGATAGCACTAGTACTATCTTTATTATTTCACATAACAAATTGTTATCACACAGCACTTTGGCTCTTAAAGTGAATATTTAATAAAATGAGTTCACACAGAAAGTAATTTATAACTGTTAACTCGTCGAGTACCGGTTTTATAGACACAATTAAAGAACAATGGGCTGCGGTCACCGGTGACCGCTTGGTGTTTGACAGTTTAATTACTTATAAAAATATTTTGCAATGCTGGCTGTAATAAAGCTTTTTATATTTTTTAGAAATAATGGATCATCCAGTTATTCATGTATCTTGGAATGATGCAAAAGCCTACTGCAAATGGAAGGGTGCTCGGTTACCAACAGAGGCTGAATGGGAGGCAGCATGTCGAGGAGGCCATCGTGATACCAAGTACCCTTGGGGAGACAAGCTGTTCCCTGACAGAAAGCACATGTTAGTTATATAAACTATTAAAAACTAAAATTAATTCATTACAATCAAATCTCTAGCATTTCCTCAAGTATCCTTGGTCGAGTGCCTAGTAAGATGTTCTGAGTTTGATTCCCAGGTCAAGACTAAGGTATATTGTCTCTTTAAATGGCAATAGGCTCATCTTATTACATTGGACTAATAACAAAAGTTGGTGCAAATTTGATGTTACAATATGTGTGAAGTGCGGGGAGTGTGTCTCATTGCAACTATGAAAGTTTCCTGTAACTTAAAAGTATTTTATTCTATTTTTTAGGGCTAACATCTGGCAAGGGACTTTTCCTACACATAATTCAGCCAAAGATGGTTATGTGGGCACTTGTCCAGTAGACATGTTTCCTCCAAATGACTTTGGACTATACAACATGGCTGGTAATGTGTGGGAGTGGACTGAAGACTCATGGGCTGGGAAAAATGTAAATATATTTTTTCCCTCCTTTATTTTCAGTATACTGAATTACTGATTTATTAATATTTTCATGATTGATGGCTAGGCAGTAGCTAGACGACTACAGCGCTATGCAATGTTTTAGATTCGATTTATGTACCCTTCACTGACAGATTAAAATTTTTTGTTTTAGACTGCCTAATTAATTGAAATAAATGCTGACTTTGAGTTTCACGAAAATAAAAATGTATGTTCTTTTTTTAATTTTTCTTTGTTTTATGACTAGACAATATATGTATTAGTGAGTAGAATAAATAAAATAAGCCATTGACCGAATGTAAGACGCACGAGTCAGAAATATGTGATAGTTTGTTAATGTTTACTTTTTTTTTCTTTACAGCTGAAAGAAAAGGTGAAGAAGGGTGGTTCTTATTTGTGTCACCTGTCCTACTGCTATCGTTATAGATGCTCATCACGATCTCATAATACAGAAGACAGTTCTGCAGGAAACTTGGGATTCCGATGTGCTAAGTCTGCGTAATTAGTGTTCCATAAGTATAGTGGCTAGCAAATCAACATACTCCAATCTGCCAATTTTTCATTGGAGTTATAGCGAAATAATAAAGTTGTTAATCGAATAAGGACTATAGAGTGAATAAAATCAAATAAGGAATAAGTCAAAATATTACCGTTTACATATTATGTTCCTAATTTATGTTATTGATAGATTTTGTAATACAAAAGTAAGTATCCCAGTGCACAATCAAGTTAAGATTTTTTTTTAATTATTTGAACAACACATTAAAAGAACATGAATTGCTAGGCAAATATTGTTATACTGCTTTGTATTTTTATTATTTTTGTATGTTTTTGTTTATTTATATTTATAAAATTGTATACATTGTTTTGAAGAAAACCTTGATTGAATTTTAATTCTTCCTTAAAACTAACCCTGAACTTTATGCTAGTTTGTGATTATGAATCTTAGGAGTAGATGTAGTAGGAAACGATTGGGAGTGATAAATGAAAGTATCCAGTAATATTACACTTATAGTTTAATTGCATATTTTTGTATAAAAATTACAATAGGTACATAAATTGATTTCTATATGATTAATGAAACAAAATTTATATTTACAAAATGGTGAGCTTCAGCTGCTTGGCTGCTAACAAAAGCAGAATATTCGGAGTACAAAAAGCACCTTCAATTTTGGTAAGTACAAAACAAAACGGAAGACTAAAAGGAAGTTTGAAAGCTACTGCTATAAAACCCGTTATCGATTTGATCTAATATACATAATTTTGGTATAAATAAAAGATAAATTAAACAAAATAAATAACCAACACAACCACTTTAGTGTCATAGTAATCTAAACCTAAATTGAACATTCGGTCGAAATTAAAATACAGTTTGTTGTACTTAAAATAGAAAAAAAATAATCACGTCAAAATAAACAACAATAAAAAGTTGTCATCGAAATATTAACACCTGTGTTATAAATACACAAAAAAGGCATACGGCGTTGATAAATCATCTTGTATATTTGATTTGGTGGCTCCCGCCAAAAGGTATATAAAACCCATTTTGATCTAATCGTGAATAAGCCTTGATAATCATGAGCTTGTAAAAATACTGATCAATACTTAAAACTAAACACTGATTCTTATTAACATTTTAGCACTACAATCAAAGCTATTATTTCCTATTTAACACTATTCCATTGAACATTTTCGCTGCCATTAACTTTAAGCATTTATTTAAGTATTCTATAAAATTTGTGGGCCTCTATTATTCTATACATTATTACGTTTCACACTGTTATTAGTGTATATTTTTGAAGTATCATGTCATGTTTTCTAATCAACCACACATCAAAGGTAATGTACACTGGCATCTTTTATTCTTAAAGCAATAAGAGCTACTTTCGCAGAGCGTTACCATTGATGCGAGGTAAACAATTAAGTATAAACTATAATAACATTGTTTATCTTCATATCATCTAGTGAAAATGTTAGTTTTAATGTTTACAAGCTCATAATCATAAATAATATATCTCATTTAAGCACCATGTATAAACTACATGTGTCTGTAAGTATTATGACTGTATTCTTTTAGAGGTCTCTAAACTCTAACTCTAATAATAAAAGTATAAAACGCTATGCGATCACAAATCTAGCTATACATTTACATCAATAAAATAAAATTTACACCATTGATACCGCCTAACTGTATGTACACTAGACAAATCACATGTACCACTACTTCTAGGGTTATTATTGACGAGGCGACATGGCGAGAGGCCGGACCGAAGCTCGCGCATCCCTCTATACATCCGACACCTTTACCCCGAAGGTCCACGCATTAAATAAGAAATATTAACGTCCCGTAATAATTTCAGGCTATGAATCACAGAGTACTACGGAATGCTAAGGTGGGCGCCTTGTCCGCCGTCAGTTGCCGGCCGGCAGCACGGTACGGGACCGCGCGAACGTGCCGTTCGTGTGCCCGTTGGTGAAGCCGTTCTTCAGCGAACCGTTCTTGTACGTTATGTCTTTTATTTCTGTCGTCTCTGGTTGAGGTGATCGGGCGCGAACCTGGAACGAAACCAACATTTTAGTAATTTATTCCAAACGATGCTGCAAGTTACGAATCTAGAATTTGCATCAAATAATGTGGAATCCAGGAATTCAAAATATACCTTAGGTTTGGAGTAGGACTGGTTGTAGAAGTCTTTGAAAAGGAAGAAGAACATGACGGCGTGCATGCCGATCCACCAGACGAACGCGCGAGGGTAGTCGCATTCAATGAACAACAGCTGGAATGCGTGCACCATAATGCCGACGAATTGTACCTGGAAAGTAGCAAATATAATGTTTATTAAGTACATCAGCTGACACATTAATGACCAATTAAGATTGTTATAGCACTTTAGATAAATGCACATTCCTCGAGTCATATTCATAATTGTTAGATAGTTCTAAAATTAGGTAAAGCTGATAATATGAATCATACCATTTGTAAAGTAGTGAGGTACTTCTTCCACCACAGGTATCTCCTCATGTGGGGTCCCATGGCAGCCAGCATGTAGTAGGTGTACATAATAATGTGTACGAAGGTGTTGAGCAAGCCGAAGAAGGTGGAATGACCGCCCGGCGTGAACTTGACGCCGAACCACACTGACATCGGCATCACGCCGTGGTGGATCACGTGTAATGTTGATACATGGTCAAACTTCTTTCTCAGCACAAAGAAGAACTAGAAAAGAAAGAATATTTATTTAATTATTTTTAATATTGAATGGTGTAACTAATTTAATAAGTAAGAGAATGTCATCTAAGATCAGAGATGGACCAATCTGCCACATGTATGCTGGTATATAAAGAATATAAATAGCATACAATTTGAACCTAAAGAAAAACAGAAATTATTACTAAGAGAAAAGAACCCATTTTGAAACGTGGAAAGTTAAATCCACGCGAAATGTCCTACACAATATAAATTGCATACAACTAACTAATTTTAGCAATATTGAGACTCCCTTGTGCGAACCTGTTTGGTGAAACTACAGAGATATGATATCGAGTATTGCCAAACGTGCTTATCACAAACATACGATGATAACGTTACCTACGTTAGTGATGAGTTCATTTCAAGTACGACAAAATCGGTATGGAGAGTAAAATATTTTAGCTAATGACGATTTATGGCTACATAATTATAATATGTAAAGTACCTATACCTATGTACTGTTTTTTTTTTTTTTTTTAAGGGGGGAAAATCATCGAATGACTGCTCCCGCCTGGGTGAGGCGGAAGGGAGTGTCAGACTCTTACTGACTAAAAACCACCCCGTTCCTTCTCCTGCACGTCGAGCCGGAGCCCCGGTTACCCGTTAGGTTCTCCGCGACACCTATGTACTGTAAAAGCATTATACGAGATTTATACTTAGGAAACACGTTAAAACTTACCGTATCAAAGAATTCAGTGAACTTGGAAAAGTAGTACCACCAACATGCGTGAACCATCTGAAAATTGAATATAAACTATTAGATTCCGATCACTTAAAATTCGTATTCATTACATATCATTTCAGTGCTTTTGAGACGAGAGGAATATAATGTACTAATTTACTTTATTTCATCAAACTAAGGGAGAAAACCAAAATAGCAATTAAACAATATCTATTTAAGCAAGCAATCTATGTATAGTAGGTGGATATGTCTAGTCTAATTGTTATAATTATAATATAGGTTGCATTAGGTAAGTGTTATCAATACTTGATAGACATGCGTCATGAATCGTGATGGAAAATGGATGAATCTGAAAATTACTGATTAATTGATGTTAATTAAATGGGTGTGGCGGTGACTATCGATGGTGATGATTTCAATGAAAACTTAAATCAACAACTACTATCACAACTACTATATAGGCAAAAGCGAAATGCTTTGCACAACGAGGGTGGCCGCGGTCAAATTTAACGGGGTTAATTTAGTACCTTGGAAATGTTTTAGTGCTAATGTTCCAGAAGTATGATCCAATGTGAATAAAGAGATAAGAGAATAAGAACTCATAAATGACTCAAGTAATAAAACACAAGGCGTAATGAATGTACATGTAGGTAGTTCAAAGGCAGCTTTCACACAGATATTTATGTAGTGGTGTAATCAAATAGGTACGGTATAGTGTAGCTTTGGGGAGTTGGAACTAATGTAATAAATGGAAGTGATAATTCACCCTCATTGTTTGTGGATGTTTGGAGTGGTCGACCGGCTGACATTGAAAGTTATACCTGCCTGTGAACCAGCCAGCAGCTCCGATCTGAAACAACATGCCGACACCAGGCCCTTATATACATAGTTCGCACATCACCGTATGTCGCGCTTCAGTACGCTGTTCAGTACTGTTCAGATGTTAATGCATACATGGATTAGCGTAACAATGTTGCACATACTTAGTTGATACTTTACAATGTTACAATTACAAGTATCTATTTATATGTTAGTAGCAGTACACTCCAAATACGTAATCATTTGGATGCTTATTTCTATATTATATACCTATCTTAGAATTATTACCATCTGCACCTTGTAGCTACTTTTACAACATACTGCTGCATTGCTAAATAAACATAAATATGTACTATATACAGTGAGCAAGGGTTAGTTATCTTTGCTCTGAATCCAATGCCCGTAGCGTCGTCGCGGACGCCTGTGCATCACTTACTCTAATAGCTTTGGGATTCTCTGTGTAGTCCACAGGTTGGCATCTAAAGCTGTAATGATTCAGCCAGCCCCCCATCATACTCTGAGTATTACATGACAAAAAAACAAAAACATTGATATGCGCATAGTACAACACAATCTTTTTTAATTCTTTCTAATTTAAATGCAAGCACAAACTTTTCGATTCTACATGTAATCTGATTCAATGTATCGTCTCTATAAGGCATTAATAATGAAGTTCTAGATTTTCTATATCAACAAGCAGTTAAAATTGCAGTATATATGACAAAGAAAGGTATAACGGTATCTGAAAACTAGACAACTGTATACGTCAATTACCTCAGTAGTTAATTATCAAATATTTAAGCATTACTATCATTATTTATCTATCTGATTAGGTTTCAATGATAACATTTTGTCTCATTGGAATCATACAATTCTAATGGGAGACAGAAACATTAATCACTAAAAAGCTTTTTCAATATGTTTTGCTACTTCTAAATGCTACCTAGCTATATGAATACCATACCTGTAATGTTGGAACTCTACAGTAAAATATGACAACTAACAAAGCTAAAATTAAATATTAGAGGAAAAAATATTTACCGCACATCAGTCTGAAATACACACAGTTAAGAAAAAAAGGTCAAATCTTATAAAACACAGTGTCAGTGCTCATTACTAATCTAATAACTTGGTGCAGTAAAATATACACAGTTGCAGTTTTAATTACAAAGTGTAATTATTTATGCTAAAGCAAAACTAAGAAAAGGAGTAATCAAATCATTACATAGTAATGAAAGTATTATAAACTTGCTTTTATTAAACTATAAATTAAAAAGTATGTGTCATAAAAACTTTTTTACACATAGTTGTTAATTGAATGTGAATCTTACCTCATAGAACAGCCACGCACTGAATACTACTTGTAAGAAGTTATATAATATTAGAACATTTTTTAGTTCATAGGGTTTTCTATTCTCCATAAATCGTGGTCCTAAAACCTGAAAAAACAAAACATCATGATTAGTTTTAGGAGGGACCATTTAACTCATAAACATGGTTAAAAGAAAACACAAGTTGAATACCTTGACTAGATAGACGTAGCTTAGACATATTAATAATGTAGGAAATGGGGAACTCATCAGGAACCATGGATTTGTCCTAGGATCTGAAAAAAAAACAAATGCATTTTAATTTTTTATTCTACGAAGTTGTTGCGTAGAATATATTTTTAAATTTGTCTATACTGTATTATACAAGGTATGTTTAAAAAAGTATAAACATAGACAAATTTGTTTCAGTACATATTATAATCTATTTTAGTGAATGTGTTAATTGTTGTGATTGGACAAAAGGTGCATAGAGTAAAAGCACATCTGTTTAGTGGGTCATCTAAAAATACTTGTCTGTTATAACTGGAAGTGTGTTGGCAGTGTTCTGAGATATGATCAGTATCATGAGATAAATTTGTCACGCTAGTCATCCTTACAGATATGGAACATTTTATAAGCATCTATGTTTATCTGATCACTATAAGTTTACAATATCAGTAATGTTTGTTTTATATTAGCTATTCATTCGAACGGTTTACTTCTAATATTTTTCGAGAGGTTTTTATTTTATAATTATATTTTTGTTTAAAATATTTTTTTGTTACATAGGAAACAGATAAGTGTACTTACTTATTTCTTGTTAATTAATCATGAAAAAAAATTATTTAAAGTCGGCTTGAATATTTCTGAATATTTAAGTAAGAAAGCAAGTTCCTGGGCTGATTTTAAATCAGATTTTTTAAGGTGTTCAGTAGATTCCAATATAAAACTTACCTCCATATTTGTCCATATAATATTGAAAATCGCTTATATACTGTAGCATTATTCCTAGCGCCATTGTGTCGATTTCTGAAAATAAATTTAAAAATGATTAAAACAATTGAAATATCCCCCTAAACGTCAAGACTGTTCCGCGATTATGTCAATTGTTTAGTGATATCTTAATACTGACCGAACGATTAGAACCACTGCTCCCTTATCAATACATTATTTACTAAAATTGTTTAGTTATTATTTAGCCAGTAATGTACAATAAAATTATTTTTTAATCCATCGAAATGAAAATAGGTTAAGCAGGCTTTGGCGCACTGACAGACGGCAGCAGCGTTGCAGGAACAGGAATGGGGAACACTATCCAAAATCAACTCAACAGATGGCGCCGTAAGTACCAATGAAAATAATGAAAAAATAAATACTACGTACATAAATAATTATAAACATCTTAAATAGGGATTTTTATTGTAAATAAAGTAAAACTCTATAACAATTTTGTACCCTTTTTTTAAATGCTTGATACGGAAAATGGAATCAGTAGAGGGTAGAGCGACATGTGGTAATAAGAGGTATATGACATTTTATACATACATTGGGAGGCGTTTAAACAAGGATTACGTTTAAACATTCAAAATATATAAATGGAAGCCCGAAAGGATGAAATAATTATGTGCCAAACACTAACAAACGGAACGCAACTGTTCGTTGGCCGACGTGCGACATGTCAACCCATGATGTCAGTGACAATAGTCATTAGGTCTAGCGTGACATTATTTTGGTGGGACATTTAAAAATGGAACAGGACTATCAAGTCTCATTCAGATATTCAATAATATTAGCTATGTTATGTACGTAATAATCCCGTGCAAAATCCTTAATTGATATTGAATTTATAGAAGCACTATTGTAAAAAAAATATCAAATATGTTGTAAAATGTAGCATCAGTCCACTGAATTAAAATTCATTGCTCGTATCTTATGCGTGGTAGAGTCTAGGCTGCTGCAAAAGCCGAGCGCATGAATTTGACAATACTTTTCTAATCAAACTTTGTTTTAAACTGGTTAGGTATACGATAGATATCACATATTTATTAGGCATCAACATTGTAGGAGTCTATACCTGTAGGTAGAATACCTATATCACCTACTCACTAGAGTTAGGTACCTGTGTAATGGCTATATTCGTATGCAATTGGCCAATCGGTATGCTCCAGGTTAATTGGCCTATTACCTATACACGGAGAGTCTTACATTACAGGGTCAAGGTCAAGGTCAAGGTCACATTTCATTTTCAAAATTATTCGTGTGTTCAGATGGACAATTCGTGAGGCAGTTCACATCAATTTCGGCAAAATTTATAATTATGTTTATAATACATATTAAGAACCTACGTGACGTGAAGCGGTTAAAACAATGGACCGTTAAATATCTTACGTAATGGTACTGTGAATGACATGATGAGCCTATCTTAGCTACCTGTTGAGGTATGCATACACAACATTGACGATAATCGTTGCGTCAGTCGCCAATAAATAAAAGAAGATTGATGAACTTTTTAATCTGAATCCTTTGCAAATGTATCGATAATTCGATACTTAGTTCCTACGTTACTTTGCAACGTTATAACCATACCAATTTTCCTGAAAATTTAAGCATCGGTCGTTTATTTTTTACAAATCGTCGATGACCTAATATTATTGAGTGGGTAAGTGTTATAGGTAGATAATATTTATAAATCTAGATAGCAGTGTGCTCATCCCCTTATATAAAACATATCAGGCGTATCACTTGCTTATCGTTAGATACACTCCTCAACTTTCTCAGAATACATATATCAAGCTAGAAATGGCAAAAAATATTGGATTCCTGCAGCATTTCATTAGGTACAACAACGATTCTACAATTTTTCAGTTTGATTTGGATACTCTACGTTAATAGGTAGGTATTCAAAACTCGTAGCTACTCACCTTAAACTAGATACAATTTTCCGAGGCAATTTTGTCTTCCGTTCGCTTAGCTTAACTGAAACAAGAAAATACATTGATTAATATCGTGCACATGTCGGTAAATGAAAATTGAAGTTTCCATACACGTGAGATATCAGACAGTTTAAATACTACCGTTGTTTAAATATATACCTACCTACGTCGAGGTTCTTGGGAGCTACGTATAACGTTTATTATTCATATCTTTGCTGATAGCAGCGTTAGTGACGGTTGCTATGCCAGTTGGCTGCAGACGACATGTGTATACTAGCACTAGCCAACCAGTTTTACTCGATAAACCTCTACAATTGGCTCGGGCCCTGATAAAATTACATTAAGCATAAGCATCTTTCGGTCTCAGCTTATGTAACATTCATATTCATATTCAAATGGTGGTTCATTATATTTAACGGTACCTATGAGCCAGTCAAGCAACATCATAAATAAAATTAATTTTAGTCGGTAGCTACAATAAATAATATAGTACATGGACAAACACGTTGACTTACAAGAGATTCCACTAAGAATTTCAGAATCATGAAAGTGATTCATCAGTCAATTTACATCGTAATGTTCGACCACTGCAATGTCAATGAATGACGTTATTCATTGTTTCAAGGAATCTCGATGGTCAATATCGTGCAATTAACGGTTACATGTTGGTAGCAGTTACAGTGTCTGTGCCATGTTCACGTTAGTACAAAACTACAAAACGTAATGCTTTATGTACCAAATCACGTTGTGTAGCGACCTTCGTATTATGATAGTCATGTGGTGCTCGTTTCGTTCTAGTAAAGATTTGTTGCACATTACGCAGGCTTGTATATTCAGGTGATATTTTTAGTGACCTAGTTTATGTGTCTACACGATTCTTAGTGATAGGTAGTGATAAGATATAGAGTTTAAAACTAAGTATAGGTACGTATGGCGGGAGGTGTAGCCGACGTGAAATTATGAGATTGTCGTCATTCCGAGTCATTTCATAGAGATAACATAATATTTATCTGAGTACGAAGACATGGCATTTCACAATAAATGTAAGATGATATTAAAAAATGGTAGTGTTAATAAACTAGTTTGGAATACTTGCCTTCTAACGGTTTTTCTAGTATTTTCGGTCTTATTAAGTAAGTTTCAAGATGAAGGTGGAAAATTGTTCACTTGTTTAGATTGTGTACCTTCTTATAATTGTTTGCAAAAAGTATTAAATAGTGATGCAATAGTTTTACTAAATTAACATATCACTGGAGAACTGAAAACTACTTATCTACACATTTAAGTTCCCAGTTCGTGAGTCAACACTCGAATTTGTTGAACATTATCATTTAATTCTCAAGTAGATACGTAAATAGATAGGAAGACCTAGAATTTGTCATATTTATCATTAATATGTTATCTGTAATTTACCAATGCGTTTTGTAGGGTTTTATAATCTGTTATTATTATATTCTCAGTACATATTTAAGCATTTCTACCTAGTAGTTAGCTTCTAGTTAATTCACGGACAAACCTACCTAGATTACACAGGTATAAACATTTCTAAACCTAAAAACATGTGGTAAGAAACCAAATAAGAACGGCCTACATTTCTTAAATTTGCAGTTTGACTAATTACACCTTCCACATTGAATGACAGGCACGTAGCTCTACGGTAGCGTAAATATTATAATAGCAATAAAAATATATGTTGAGTGTCGAAACTGCCTATGCGTAATGAAATGACATTGATCATACAACTGGAAAATTTGGTTAGCTCTTGCGAATTGGTGCAATAAGTAGCTCGTGATGCCGTGAGTTTGGACGTGCGAATTTAATTTCTGCGATAGTCGATACCTTACTCATTCTTTGAGCTCTCCTATATGTAGGTACGTATCGGAACTGTGAAATATCTGTTTATAAGGGAATTTGGAAAGTTAAGTTACAGTGATGAACAATAGTCAAAATAAGTGTAAATATAATCATTCTATGTACCTATATGTAATCCCGCAGTATGTAGTAAAAACTAAGAAGCCTGAACAACGCAACATTTCGTGCTATTTAACTATTGCGTTAATCTCGACATTGAACTGTAGAAGTTTTTGTAGTTATTTATAGTAAACAAAATGCATTGAAGCGTAAAGATAGCGGAACATCAGAGTCTAGTGCTAACGTTATGTATTTACTTACTTCACTAATGTGATGTAACTGGATTCAAGTTACCCGACGACCATAAGCTATGATTTGAAACAGTGGGATTATCGAACCTTATGTTATTATGATTCCACAATGCCTTTTAAAAAACTGATATTTATTGTAATAATCGTAAGCATGGAGATTGTAGTAAAAATATCTTATATGGAGGAAACCCAGGCAATGGACTGTCACGGGTTGTTGATCGCTATGTCGTATTTATATATTTTACGCATTTACAAATGTAATATATAAATCAAGTAAAATTGAAATATAGACTTAAAAAAAATTAATTGCATTTCTTAACTTGAGTAAGTCATTATTTTAGTATCTTTTTCCGCTGTTTCATCAATTTAATATTAAGTTCAAATAAATAAATAAATAGAGCGGATACAATAATAGTGGGTGATACGAATTCATTATATGGTTGATTTCAGTTACGTAAATCTATGTTGATAGTAGGAAGGTAGGTAGAGCCGTAGAGCACCAGGTTGCTATGAACTTTGATCTGATTACAGGTATCTATACCAAACAGATAGGTAGTATGTACACATTATATATGTCATTGTACGATTAATACAAGTATTCTGCCAACAGGCGTTACGTTTGATTTTGAAACAGTTTAAAAACATATTTTATCGATTTAAATATACTTAAACTGCTTACATATTTTGAAATCCGTATTTAAAGAAGTTGCGATAGTCTGTATGACTCTTTAGTTTATCTAAGAACAAACACTATTTATCAGTGTGAGATATCTTTTATCTCACGTATTAAGTAACTACAAGTAATTAGATAGCAATTAAATTAATTAATTTCAGATTTATTCGTGTAAGTCGCGTATGAGTTGATGATAAAACGATTAATTCAATCAATTGTTAAATCAATTTCCCGATTATCCATGTTAATAACTTTTTATAGTGTGCTTAAATGGATAATTACATTGTATAGGCAATATGATATTTTGATAAGGCGATATAATAAGAATTGTGTAAGCAGTCGGCAGTGTTGTAAGAAGAATGCGTTCGTTGCAACACATGCGACGCTCCACAACTCGTACAGAGCAAGTTGCAGCAGATCGCCGGTGACGGCCGAAGCTGGTTGTTTATGTACCAAGTTGCTGTTGCCCTCGACTTGATTTATGAAGAATTATTTTTAAAGTAACGAATTCCAATATACAAATTAAAATAGAACCCCTTATATTATGTTACGAACCCCCCCCCCCTAGCCCAAACAACATTGTTTATAAATTTTGGCGATGTAATTCGATTGCAATCAATTTGTACTCACTCAACAATTTATCGGTGAAGGTCACGCATCCGAATTCAAGGCTGTGTCTATGAATGAACGATTGTAACATCTAGCAGTGAATGGTTTTCAATCTGTTTAACTTAGGCTTAGGCTTACATCACGTGAAAACGAATGGACATGTATTTCAGATCTGAAGTCTCTGAGGATCGTCTTATTAGAATAGAGGTAATATAATTTGTTGTTGTCATTAGACGGAGCAATCGCCTCGTGCCTAAGTGGGTCATTGGCTGCACGTCGAGTTATGTAACACTAGCAGTGGCTCCGCGAGGCACTCGCAAGTGCACACTGCTACAAACCTCTCCTTATCATGAGGACATTTGCTATTTCAATCCTACATTAAACTAGGCAACTTAATCTATACCGTTATGCTATTGTATAGTCTCAGTCTAGTGTTTAAGCAACAGTGATGGTACCTATTACGTGCTCAATCTATTCTAGACGAATCGTTTAGCTTAATATGAGCATATTCGGTGATCTATCTTTGTAATCTTTTACATAACGGTCTGTTAAATATGACTGTACAAGTAAATTGTATATTACAAACCTTGGTACCAAGATATTATGCAAGTGAAGCTATAATCGTGTTGGGAGTTGGCAAGTTGTTAGTGTGCTTTGTCAGAATAGCTGGTTGTTGTCAAACAATGTTGAGTCAAGTAAGAGTTGGGTTTTGCGTTTGACTGACTACTGAGTGGTTGGGGCCTGAGTGTGCCTTACTGGCCGTTGTCGTCATGGTCGTCGCGTGGGAATACACGTACTTAGAATTCTAATTACATTTACATTCCTACTATGTTCAGTGTTTAATGTAGTTACGGCGGTGTAACCTGCCTCCGAGCTACAAAGAAGCGATAACATAATAGGAATTCTATGAAAGAAGCGAAGATGTCATCAACACAAAGACGTTACCGATCGATTGTGTTCACAAGGAAAATGGATTGTCGCTCACTTACGTTGAGATTACAAGACTGGCGACGTAGCTAAGTGCTAGTGTTGAAACTAATGACTGCACTATTTGTAACTCAGTCCAATAGGCGGCGCTACGTACAACTGCAAGTACTCGTACCAATAATTTGTACTATTTACCAAATTGTTTTCAGGTAATTCAGAAAATGCTACTAAGTAATGATGTTTAAACTTTTTTTCAAGACTTGTTTCTTTGGGTGACGTGTGACAGATAGATACTTTATGATTCTTCAGATAATTTTAGCCACAATAGTGTATTAAGAGTGTGTGTGTACTTTGCAATTACTCACTAACCTGGGAAACAATAGTGCGTGGGTGGACGTCAGACAATTGTGGGGAATACCGTATTATTGACATTCTTGTTTCGTCCCAGTGCGTTATACGATCGACAGTCAGCCATATTTATGAGATTTAATGAATTAATTATCTTATTACTTAGAATAAAATATTGAAAGAAAAATGTCAGTTCTTTAATTTACAGCTGTCGAGCAACGCTATAAATATGTATTTGTAAGGCGTGATTTGATTAATTGAACATAATAGAGTACTTGGTTTTACTTTATTGCTTCCGTTTTACAGTTTTTTTCATAAGAATTACAAACTTCATTCCATAAAAATAATATCATGTAATAAAGGAATAATTTATTGTCATACGCTTGGTGTAGGTATTTACCTACACCAAGCGTATGACAATAAATCATTCAGTGTACCCATTTGGGTACAGACTAAAACTTCGAAATTTAAGTATTTGTTCGGATGTTAGACATCCGAATTAATTGATCGCAATTCATATCAGTTTTGAACATAAATCCAAACAAAATTTGTTAAAAATCCATTTTAATTCACAGTTTTTTGAGTACCTACATTAATTTCGTGAGCGGTAAAACAACGAGTCACGATTCGAACGTCAAACAGAAAAATAACATTAGCAATTATGCTGTTACTTTTAACTAATAGGTATTTGTTGATGAAACACGTGCAATTATCTGTACCATTGTCAATAAATACCGTGTTTGTGTATCGAATCAGAATGCATTCTTTGTTATTACTCATTTGCACTGTTTCTTCTTTATCGTTATCAGTAGGTACCTATTTTCTAGCGTCATGGTACCTGACATTCATTATTGTTAGCCGCATTTATACAACAGGTCAAGTAATTAAGGTTTGATGACAGATTATTCCACTGAACTTTGTCTTTCCAACCCATAATTAAACCACTATACTAGGTACAACTATTATCCTGGTCAAGCAAGATCATAAGATCTACATGTTTATTGGTTATTATTTCTAAGAATATGGAATATTGTTATCTAAAGTACCTAATATATACTACGTCAATAATGCAAGAAATGGTAATTTTATAACAATTAACTTGTTGTACAAACAAGACCTACCAAGTACAATTGTCTAGTCAACCTCGCTGCAATCGCATATCGTTATGACTTCAGCAGTGGTTTTCTATAAGAAGGCTATTTACGAAGCTGTGAAAACACTATAAAGGCACCCCGTACCGATACAGCAAAAACACGCTATTTAACAGATTCATAAAAATACGTTGTTGACGTCATTAGTGTTAAAATACTTATCTACCTATTGGCACAGTAGGTACGCCCGAATACTGAAATGCTTCTAAATTTTAAGTCGCGCATAAGTGTAGTTCTGTCACTACAAATTATTTGTAACAGACGTGGTGGACTTAAATGATATTTAAGTACAACTTAAAATTCAGTAGCCTTTCAGTAATCGGGGATCGATCGATCTATCGATAGTAAGGAACATAAGCACACTCCTCTTTAGTAAGATGTCCTATCTAAACACCATCAGTTATGAAACATACATGTATCTCTGAGTATTGATTGTATTTACAATGTAATTTTGACGTTGCTAAATCGTTTACAGGAAAATTCTATCAATGGTCAATAAATTTAAGTAATAAAACCCAGCTGTGAGTTGGAATACACATAATATGTTATAACGCTGACTGAATAAGTAATGTCTGTCTTAATCTGAAGCAATTGTATTCAAATAGTAACGTCGGTGGTTGCTGTATCTGTTGCGATCGGTCGACATTGACATTGCCGACGCGTCTGCACGCTAGCCGACGTCGAAAATTCCGCTTTGTAATTGAAAATAACTTTCATTGAAATGTATCGATGCGGAGCCCGGCTCGAGAAACGTGAAAGCATTTCAGAGCGTCCAGTCTAACTTGGGAGCTGGCGGTGCGCTGCTTGCGATGATAAAGATCAGTTGTTTCTTAATTGCGGTATATTTACATGTAGTTCTTTATTGTTCTGCGGCTCAAGAGACGTTGGTGATACGGCGCACGAGAGTGGCGATAGTTCGTCTCAAATTGTGCGGTTCGCGACCGCACAAATTGTATTGTTTACTAAGTTTTTAAATAATTGTTTAAGAAATATTAATATCCCATTAATTAAGACTTTTCTACATGTTATACATTCATTTAGCAATACAGTTTAATAACATAATGTTGTGGCTGAAGCCTGAAATGCTTATGCGTTAACAAATCTGTTTTGTAGCATCACAAAACTGTGCCCTTTTGCGGGTTATCAAGCAATGATAATATTCTTACATGTTTACAATTGCGTGGCTCAGTATGTTGATAATAAGTTGGGAATATTTATATTCGTTCTACTTTATATTAGCTCTGGATTAAGTAAGTATTGTAACGTAAGTAGATCTCATTATTCCCCAAGGAAATGATGCTTCCGTATCAAGTTGATTTATGATTTATAATCTTATTCATTTAAACACGTCGCGTATCAGCTACATGTTACTGTGCTAAACATTATATTTACACTACTAGTTAGAACTGTCTGCGAGATTTTGAGATGTGGGAAGAAGATCGATTGAAATATTTAATGGATTATAACGATGACATAATGTTTTTGATATCTAGCGAAGTGACGAGTATAAACAGTGGGTGTTTGTAAACTATTCATTATAATGTAGCAACAGCGGCATATTCTAGGAGTTCAGTTATGTTGTATTTTGTGAAATAATAATGGGTACAATGAGCTATTTCACGGTCCGGTTACAGTGGTCAGTTTACCTACGGACAGCGCGGCGCATTACTACGAACGCTACGCGGCCCGTAAATTGTAGCAAGCGGGGCCCGAAAGGGCGCGAGGTCGACCTCCGAAAGCACGTGTCGACATTAGCATTTTTAGTAGCACACACTGATTCAAGTGTAAAGCTAGTTTCGTGTATTTATCCACTGCACATTGTCCTGTATTCAGTGAAAATTTAAATAATATGTGTAGCACAAAAGTGTCTCTGATGATGAACATTTTTTGCTGATTAAGTAGTTATTACTCCAGTTTTTGGCTTAAATTTAGTTTTAGTCATTAGACCAAAACTAAATTTAAGTTGCTACACACATACATCGATCCGTGGTAATCGAGGATAGAGCACACGATCACCTTTTGTGTTATTAGAGACAATTATAAATTGAGAACACCATTAACAGTCCTTGCTTGGTAAATCGGAATATTCAATAAGAACGTAACTAAATAAATCAGATTTACAACTGTAATAAGTTAAATATCAATAATATTCAATTTGCAATAAGACTTACTACTGTAAGTATGATATTATGGTAAGTAGCGCCGGCACCGATTGGTTCACCGAAAATGGTAATTTTCATTGTTCGCGCATCAGACGCGTCGTATTAGGCATTGTCAATGGGTAATTGCTTAATAGGTGTTCATTTCATTGTTGTCATTACATAAATATTAAATAACACCTTCACATATTAGACGTCTTTATTAGTTTACGTTCCCTATTTATGTACGTTCGTTAATTTAAATGATTTCGAGGTTAAGTAATATTTGCAATAGACAGTAAGTGGATAGGTGACCTTTCCTTACACAACATTCATTAAACTTATCTGACTTATCGGCAGTTATTACGTTTTGTTAAAAGTCTAAAAGTTCATTGAGACTGATGATGCCTAGTAACGGCTGTCAAGGTCACGCATATTTAATATGTCCGGTTTAACTGGTAGTGGAGTGTGCTGAATTGAGAAAAGGGTACGCAGAATACACTATTAATTAAGGCTGAACCAACGCTAAACGTACTGTGAATAGGCAATAAATTACAAAATAAAAGCCATAGTGTTGTAGACACTGAATCTAGACTTGCATGACATCATACAACAGATATACTGATGAAACGCTGCGTCGTTTCCTCCTGATCTCCCATTACGTGCATTTTGCCCAACATAGGGTTATCAATCTTCGGTAATGTGCGGCAATCACATGCAGTTGCCAAACATAGCGGGTCAACGATGTTCCGGCAGTAACGTACAACGTAAACAGTAGCGGCAACAAGGTCGGTAAACGTTGGTAACCCTGAATCATGTTCTGCAGACATATACGGTTGTCGCGACAACAATGACCATTTGTCATCGGAAATGTAGTTTCGGTTTTCGAGACAATTTTGTCAGTCTGCACCAAATTCCTTAAGGTTGAATTTCGAACGAATTTTTTTGAATATTTTCGTTCTTCATTCATTATGAGAAAAAAGTTGAGTTAATAAAGATTTTTTCACCTTCAAAACTATTATCAAGTGTATGACTAATATAGAAAAGTGTTTCATAGTGCAGGTAAAGGACGAATACCATAAAACGGATTTTATTGATTTTTGACCCTATCTTGCGATAACCTTTCTGCCCACATTCTGTACTTTTAATATAAGCAATTTGTGTGCTTTTGCAATGTATTTTATCCGTATGCGTGATGGCGTAGGAATATCGACTTTATTATTGAGGAAATATAAAAAATAGGAAATATACGTGTTAATTAATACCTGACTTATTTGTTTCAATCTGTTTTGACCTACGATTTTTTTGTTGAATAACGAATGGAAATAAATTTTTGTATCTAAACAAGTATCTAATACGCTCATAGTATCATATAAGACGTGATTTTTTTTACTAAGTCGCTATAAATAAGTCGGTTAAAAATACACAGGTAGAAAAAGTTAATTGAATGGTCAACGCCATCATTTGATTAGCTGGGTATTACCTACGTAGGTATAATCATGACCTTCAATACAAAGAAAACTTTTTTGTATTATTTCTTTTAAAAAAAAGTTTGTGTGAATTCTATTGTCAGTGGTGGCTTGTAAGCAGTCCTTTTAAAGGTACCTTTGATCACGTTAGTTGTAGCTACGTCAGAACCGTTGCGGATATAAATATTATGGTTTTTTCTTGACCATTATATTTTTTGTTTGATACGTCAGATAAAAACTGGTATGGAAAAGACCAGAGCTGGGTAATTTATTTCATCAAATCGTACTTCGCCAAGGAAGGCTGCAATTATTTAACGTGCAGATTGCTTGTTTACAATTTTAGTCAAATAATCTTTCAAAGTATGCGGAATGATTATCGTCCATATGAAAATAATATTGGTGGGTTGTTGTTAATTCTGTTATGAAACCTTGTACATTTTACACATGATATTTGGTATCACTGTGAGTACAATCACTGATTCTATAATTCAGAAAGATTTGTTTGTTTAAGATAGCGGAGGCTGCAAGCATGGATGGTGTAGAGTCAAGGTTTTAATAAGAGAGAGAAAATGTATTACGAAAACCCAAATATTATCTGAGAAGAGGTATGTACGTCTGGTGTTACGCACGTAATCAGTGCACGCAGAAAGTGGAGCGTAGAGCGAGGCAACTCCCGCGATCTAGACGCTGCAGTGGTGTATCTAGTGTACGCACGACTCGGTACAAACCAGCGTCACCCAATAAACTTGCTATACTCTGCAAGTACTTGTTGTTATACAATTGCAATATAAGTTATTGCAATTTCAACAAAAGTGACAAAACACGCCGCGAAATAAACCATTGACGAAATTAGAAGGGTTTGTGCGTAACCTATAAGCAGGTACGCATACGCATATTATAATATTTATTAGATTGCAAAATTTAAATACTAGGTACACACCAAAATTTATGGAAACTTTTGTTTTCGCTTGGTTAATTAAATGGGTAATTATAATTGTAAATCGTAATTTCACGTTGAAGAGGGTTATTTATTTTATTACATAGTATGTAACGTATTACGTTTTTAAGTACTTAAGTGTTGGTAGCTCGTTTGTCGTTATTACAAATTTAAGTATTTGTTTATTTTATAGTAGATTATCAAGTAAATAAATAAAAGTAACACAATAGAATGAGATCATAAGGGAGAACAAATAAATAGTCACGTAATGGTAGTGAATGTGCAGTGATTATCGTTTATATGTGACATCCACTACATACAAATGTCACATTGTTGTCATTCAGTTGCAGTTGCCATTGGAATGACTTATTGAAGAGTGTTCAATGTTCATACATCTGGTTAAGACATTCTTGGCGGGACTTCGTAGTAAGACTGGTAGACAAGGTAAATAACAAAGTAATTTCCATACTTTTGTAACACTTTTCATAACTAATTAATTGCGCAAAGAAAAACTAATTTATTATTTCATATAGGGTGTAATCCAAAAGAAAAAAATAATGTGTTCTTTGTTGGTGAAATGGCTGCGCTGTGCGATGCGTTTGCGCAACACCCGGAGGCAACACTCGCGACCCTGAACTCAATTCGGCCGCGATCATTTTGCAACTAATCGTTGGTCGCTGCGGCGCGATGGACGTCGCCGGCGCAAATGTAAACATTTGCAGGCGTGAGCCGAACACGCGAGGCCGAAGTGGACGTGCTCTAACACTTCGTCCACCATTAAATGACTATCCTTGCTAAACGTAACGCTGCTCGCCATATTCAAATTAAACAACTTAAAGCCTTAAACAGATCAAAACTGTTGATGCGTGACTATTCTCAGTAAATGACACATTAGTACCTACTTATGTTCCTAGTGTCACTTTAGAACCTCCTGAAGAGATTTTGTACGTGAAGATATTTATTTATTAAATTAACACATGGTAACTTGCCATACCTCGAACGTATACATTATCTATTGTGTTAATTTGAATTTTCAATTTACATTGCAGTGTAACAAGTATAACATTAAATCTTCGCGTGATATATCACAATTATGATTGGGACGTGACAATCTGCGTGTTTCTCTAAATCGTTGGAATTTCCAGACATTTTAATGATAACTGAAACATAATATTTGCGTTCTCAATTGTCGATAATTATTATTCACTCATGGATTAAATAGAATACTTAGTTACTACCCGAACCCGTGCACGATCGGAATCAAAGTTTATTTTTCTAAATTTAAATTACAAATAATAATTTCCTAGCATAGTAATTAAAAATTTATAGGATTTCGTTTATTAGAATTACAAAATTTTATTTTGTAATTCTATGTTAATGTATGTTAAAATAAAATTTTATTATATGTTAATAAATTTAAACATTTTCAGTTTCAGTTGTATTCTGTACCTGTCGTCTGTATGATTGAAATTACATTTGAATGCGTGAATGGTAATAAGGTATGTTGTAAGTACACTATTTACCAATCTAAATAAGACCTAATACATTCAAAAATAAATTTAAAATAAGTAGTTTTATTATTTGTATCTCAAAACATTTAAATGCGATCGCCATCAGTGAATTATGTAAGAACAAACATTTTTATAAATTGCGGCTCGACCTCACGAAGAATAGACTATGCTATTACGTTGGTAAGACTTATTATCACTATACTTGTAAGTATAAAAGATTTTGAATGTCAATGCCAACAACCTCTGTATCAGCGATTCGGATATATGACCTTACAGGAAGGTATTTCCAGTGTACGAAAACCACGAAATCGACATTGAATTTAATCTTTCGTGAATGTTTGCCGATTGATTCAAACCAAACCAAACTTGTCCAACTAGACTTGGTTGGGTAACATACTTATTAGGATTAGCTAATTCATTTAATGACGCATGTAGCACACTACTGATTTAAACATAAAAAATATCATCGAAAATTATCACCTTCCAATATTTTTTTATGTTTAATTTGGAAAAATATTTTCGAGAAATATTCCGATATTTTTACACGCTCTATGAAATGAAAAAAAAATCTGTGGGTGCTTGAAAATTGTGTTCTTTTCTTCATTATTTAATTGATGCAAAATGGTTGTTGAAAATATAATGGTGTTTTTATGTCTTCATAACTGGCTAGTTTTAGAATTATCTAAAATGCGTTGAAAGCTGATAGCCTAATTTAAACAGTTCTGATTTCATTTTACTATATTGGAATATAAAAATCTGGGGCATTCATTAACACACAAGGACTCAAGATCATAGACATATTTAATTGAATTTCATATTGTCACATCTGTACTTTATACGTCAATAAAGAAAAAAAAAATATCATGCTCTCTCCGGAGCTGCGTAGATCGAACTAGATGTGAGAAATGTGTGTAAGAACTAAATACATTGCAAACGTATATTTGATAGGTAAGTACGACTTTCCTAGATACTAAACGCGTTACCCGATTTTGATGTCGTTTTGTACAGATATAGGCTAAGTTTGAGAAGCCAGAGAAACAACAATTAATGTAGATAAGTAGTCATGTAATTATGAAAACTAAACGTAGATATTTAATGATATCGAAAAAATTCGCTTTGCCCTGTACATCACTGTTATGTATTCCAGACGATATCGTGTTCAAACATAGCAAGAATCGTACAAATCAAACAGGATCTGTCTCATCATGGTACTCATTACCAGGTTATTTTCACATTACCGGCTGCAGGTACATCATTGCTACTCTATGTAGGTGCAAACAATGAAGGTTAGTGTAGGTCAGCGGTCATTTTCTTACACATTACTCACTGATTTAATAATAATTATTGTAGTTTTAATTTAAATATAACCACGCGTGTTAGGTTACCTACTTCATCTAGATATGGGCAGGTGTTATATTATTAAATGTAATAAGCGTAATTTGTGAATTCTATGTAGGAAATAAGAAGTGAATACCTGGTATTGTCATATTCTATGTAATATTGTCACATACATAGTTTCAGGCTCGATTCTATTTATTATTAAGAAATTTAGTTAACCGATTTCGCTATGTCATTGAAACAAGCACGTTATAACTCTGGATCAAAATCCCTATAGTATTTTGATATAACAGAATAAAATCATTTCTTACTTACCAAATGAAGGTAAAAAAACACGACGTCTGGTATCATGCAACTATGTAGTTACACTAACAAGTCTAATACTTATTAAGTTTTTCTTTGTTTTATTGAAACCATTGTATACAAGTGGGAATTTTTAAAAGAAACTCCGTCGATTAATTACATATATTCAATATCTACAGCTTCTAAAAGAGACGACTATGAATGTTTTGTTGTCGTTTCATAGTTATTATTGTTGACAAATTAGAATAATCTATTTTGATATTCCGAGAATGTTATAAGAAGTATTTAGATGAAGTTTAATAACGAGTATTTATTAAATATTTTTATTACTGTTTACTATCCATAAAAATAATAACAAATCTTTGATAGTTATTATAAATAAAATGTACATGATTATGAACATTTCACATTCTAAAAGTGAAATAAATATTCTCTTGCGTGTTCACATTTTTTTTCTTTAAAGAAAACGTTGCCCCACATTAGGATTTTCTCCTGTGTAGTGGGTGCGTTAACAAACATACAAGTTTACATACACATGACTCCTAGACCCGGAACAACGATCTGTGGATTAAACAAAGAGTTGTTCCGTGCGGGAATCGAACCCGCGACACGTTGCGCGGCAGTCAGTAGCCCAACCACCGCGCCAACCGTGCAGTCAACTTGTGTTTATCACTACGCAACACAACAAACTCGAAAACTGCTAAACCAATTTGAGAACTTTGGCATTTAGGAATACCTACTCATTAAGAAGATGTAAATACAAATTACTAGATAGACGTAACAAGATTTTTATTCATATTGAAAAAAAAACGCAAAAAAAATGATAATTAACATAAGTTAATTATTTATTTTTTTGCGTCTACTTTATTTAAACTTGCTTAACGTGTTTCTTAGAAAAAAAATGTAGGCAAGCATTAAAAATCTAAAAAAATTAACTTAATTTGTGAGTTAAATGAAGTTAAGTCTAGGTCTACCGAGTCGGTACGTACTTCCGAAATATTATCGGCAATAAATTCAGATAAGAACTACATACAGGTTGATAATGATATCGACAACGTTGGAGGAAAAATTGAGCGTCGAACAAATGGAATAAACAAGTAAGTATTATAAAAATATATGTAAAATAATATTGAAAAATATTATTAAATTATTTATTCTATCTTAAGCAAATTGTATAAACTACAATGCAGACCGTTTTTATTTTAATAGGCAAATTGAAATACTAACAGTGAATCTAAACGGTTGATGGAAAGCCATTATCTCGTCCTCTGTAAAGAAACTACACATTTCAGAACAGATTCATTCTCAACGTGTCAAATGCATCTACACTACAGTTATTGACATAGTTATCTCTATATTTGGATAACTATTAAATTTCCAAACATTCCGAAGTGAGATAAGAAAGTGATTTATTAAATCAAAACAAGTGTATCGGGCACAGGCCAGGGTCCCTGACGTCAATGGCAAAGCCAATAATGAACAAGTTTTATTCGCAGTTCTTTATTTGTGCTTAGTTGGTTTATTGACCTTCAGACATTTCCGATGTTAGCTTTCCTTGTAGCCTTGTAACCTACCATAAATAATTATGTCTCGATCTCAATGATCCTTTTATTCAATTAAGAAATTGAATCTCATTAAACTACAATTTTTCATATCCTTTTAACCTCCGACATAGTCTTGGTTCTTATCACAAACGAAATATACTTATTTACAATACGATTTACAATCATTCATTCATAATATCGATGATGTTGCTGTTTATTATAGTATTATTTGATAAGTTTATGTTGCGATTGCATTTAATTAACTCATTTCTATTAATGCACATTTTGACACGTATCTACCGTCATTCGGACATGATCTTCCTATTTTTATTTTAGTCACGTGAAGACCAATATGGGAAGGTCGTGGTATAGGCAACAATTACTAGTCTTGTTATCTTTCAAAAATGTTTAAAACGTGATTAATGTGTTAGTTTCTTATCAAGATCCGTAGATGTCGATATGATTACGGTGTCTTGGTATGTAGGTGAATTATTGGACGACGTATAGACGGCGCTGCTTTAGAGATTATTGAGCATGTGGATATGGTGGTCCTCGATGACACCGTGGTTAGGTTACGTAGCCGCGCGAAGTGAGCCCGCAGGGAGGCATGTTAATCTCGTGTCATGTCAGTGGCCAGGCGCGGTGACCTTACGTCACGCGCCTACCGCTTTGCGCTGTCACACGCGTTGGGAATACTAACACCAACAGATCGCCTTGGTGGATCCTTGGCTTCAAAACCGAGCTCCTTTGTGAGTAGTCTGTTGCATGTTTTCTACGATTCAATCCACGTTAATGTTTGTAGTACTATCCATACAATTGACATACCGACAAGTTGATAAACTTGCATCGTAAAAGCGGATGTCACTCACTGTAAACTTTTCTTCTGTAGTTATCATTCCTGTCTCCGACATTTGAATGTGAGCAATGGTAATTAAACTAGCAGTATCCTATTACTTTAAAAATGTACTTCATCTAAATTGACTTCGTTTGATCTCTACGATTTGACCTCCGATTGGGAACATGAGTCTCTGTGAGCCTAATTAGCGCCTGTCAGCTGTGGGTAATGGTAGGAGGTCGAAATCGCGGGAATCATAGTGGACTTGACATATTTAGTGCATTTAGTCATAAAATTAATTGCTTAAGAATTTCACAATTAATTTGATTAACTTACACGATTATTTTGATTAACATGAATCACTTACAGATTATTTAAAAGAGACACGTTCGTAAGTAGTTGCTTGTACGTGCGTAAATGAGTAAACGTTTCAAAAAGCACAGAGTGTTACATTTTCACAGGCTGTCGGTGTTTTAACGTATGATCAAACTCCTTTGAGCTCATCACATGATTCAGCCGACGACGCAACTCGTTTAGATAATATGATTAGCCTCACCTGAGTGATCGATCTGTCAGACCGGCGAGGTCCTATTTCGGCAGTAAGTCCTCCAGGCCGACTTGTACAAGTGCACATTCACTATATGTTAGAGTCGGACAGCTGATGTCCTGTTCAGATTAACTAGTGTATGGGTGGGGGCGCGGGGTTGCGTGTGAGCGTGAAGTATCGCGTTCGAATCGCGGCGCGCAAAACGGCGCCTGCGCACGGCGTACAGGTGAGCTCGGTACTGGCGGCGCGCGCTGCCCCCGCGCGCTTTTATCACATCGCACTTCACACGCCTTCAACTTGACTCCTCATGTCATCGATTTGATGAATTACTAATATCGCACTAATATCGCGTATTGATAATGAAGCCGGTAACTTGTCTTTAGTATTTTGGCTCCTATTTTAAATTGTAATAATGGCTGTTACTACTCAATTCTTATATTAGCCCGATATGTTCTCGTTGAGTAACCATTCCAGAGTGAGCAGTGCCTTTAGAGTTCGTGGATGGCTGTGTGTTAGTGTCAAACAGTGGAGGTGTGAACTAAATAAGGTTTAATGTGTGTGCTCTCTGTTTACTCGATAAGTAATCTGGTAAACAAGATCGTAAAGTTGAATAAATTAATCAAAAGAGATCGTATTAATTTTAACCACACATTCAATAGTAAAAATAATAAGGTAGAGCTTGTAAAATATAATATTATTTTCTACATCACTGCATAGTAAAATACTAATACTTATATGCATTGGTTGTTCTCTATTAAGCGTTAAGTTTGTTGAACTTAGTATTTTGAGATGACCTGAAAGTACAATAATACTATTTAAAGTATTTAGCTAGAAATGTGTAGGTATTTCTTCAATATTTTCTTACTATTCCAAAAGTGCAAGACCACTTTTATATTTGGGTCGATGTTTCAAATATTGATTTAACTGTTGAAAAACATTTAATCAGTTAATTCAGGATATTGTAATGTCAATGGCATGAAGAGTGGGTGCAATCTGTTGTCATTGTCATAATATAAACATTGTTCCATTTTATGCATAAAAAGTGTTGTAAAATTGAGTTTATTACAATTTAACCATTTACGACTATTTACGTTTTTATTACTGGCTGCTTGGGTTTGACCGTTAAATTCTATCTATTGATTCAGTATAGCCAGTTCTAGAAGTTTGGCGAAGTTTTTTTTACCATTAATACTTACTGTGTAGTTACCATATACTTATGAAAAGGTGGTAACATTGGCAACTAAATTCATATGATCAATTAGGACTTTGACCTTTAAGTTTTTGTTGATTCACAAGTCCGGTTCCTCGAGATCATCACAAATATTGGCTTATTTAAAACTAGCTTTTACCCGCGGCGTCGCTCGCGTCACAAAAGGATAAAAAGTAGCCTATGTGACATATACCAATACACACAGCGCCATCTATACCAATCATTTCGTTTTCCCTCGAGAATATCAAATTCCGGCATATAAAGTACCTACTCTATTATTTAATCCGGACTTCTAACTTTACGTCTGCAAAAATTCAAAGCAATCGGTTTAGTAGTTACGGCGTGAAAGCGGAACAAACAAACAAACAAACAAATTCACTTTCTGATTTATAATATTAGTAAGGATAGTAAGGATAGTTCCTATTAATTTGACCGTTTCGTGTTTAGGATTTTTACATGCAGTGAAGCTTCAAATGTAACTGTTCTGTATCTGTAAGTATATATGATTTTATCAATTAAAATTTAATTCAATATGAATTAATTTAATCGGAGAATCCATTACACATATGGACTATCTATATCTATACCTACATATAATAAAATCGAAGGAAAGTCAAAACTGTACATTGAATATTTTTGTAAAACTATAAGTAAAGTATATCTACCTACTTTGGGCGTGACCTACAATCTTTATAGAAAACAAATGTACTATTTCCGGGCTAATCTCAAAAAGTACTGCATGGATTTACTTCAAATTTTGCATTGATAGTACTGTGTAATACCTAAGCCTATGTAATACCTATGTATCATCACGCTATCACCTACGAGGGAAGAACTATCCAAAGTCACTGTTATGTTCTCATTCTTCATTCTAATTTACCGTCCACAATTAAAAAAAATATTTGTGTAAATAATGTGCAGACTACTGAGTGCTACTTCCTCCGTCTTATTTTCGGGTTTGTACAAATTGTTAATAATTTAGATATTTTACATGTGAGATGAATAGAAGATTACGATGTGTGTATTCTAGGAATGTACCTATGTATTACGTAAAGGGAAAATTTCTATACCGACTACTTCAACCTCTGAGCATTGAGGCTAAACATTTTCTTAACACATAACACAACGGTTTCACTCTATTTCGATTAATTAAAAAATGTTGAACATGTATTTCGTATATGTAAGGTAAATTCCCCATGTGTTAATACCTGATATAATACATGTTTGGCAAAGTACAACAATAATTATAATTGGCGACCTTGTACTAAGGTAAACTTTCTCGTAAATTATGCGACTGAATTACAAGCTTGGTATTAATAGTAATATAATACAAATTATTTATTTATTTTAACACTTTATGTACAAATGTGTATACAGTGGCGGGCTTAATGCCGGATGGCATTCTCTACCAGCCGACCATAGGGTGATGCAGAGAAGTGTTACAGTAGGTTATAAATGAAGTTGCATCTATTGAAATTAATAGTTCAATCAAACGGTTAGTTTAGCCAGACTCATCATCATTATCAACAGTCTATAAATGCCCACTGCTGACCAAAGCCTTCTAACACGGAGAAGGTTTGAGCATTAATCACCACGCTTGCTCATTGCTGGTTGGCGATTTCATAATTATAATTGAAAAATTATAAGCCCAGGTTTCCTGACGATGTTTTCCTTCACCGTTTGTCAGTATTGTCTAAATGATCTTCGAAAGTAAAAAGTCACATTGGTACTTGCTATCGGTAGGTTTGGAACCCGCACCCTCATGCATGAGAAGCGGGTGTGTACCTTCGGGCCACTACGACCTATGCTATATTAGCTACACTACATGTAGAATATAATTAATATTTATTATAAAGTGGGATGACGATGCAATGACCTGTGTGCGGTGATGAGGAAAGCGTAGACATCAGGTAACTTGGAAAAACTTTATAACAGCATTATCTACTCCCGCGCAGTTTCACTCGCTCTGCTCGGCTCCTATTTGTAGTAGCGTGATATTTTATAGCCTACAGCCTTCTTTGATAAATGGACTATCCAACACAAAAAGAATTATTCAATTCAGCCCAGTAGTTCAGGAGATTTGCGTGTTCAAACAAACTCTTCCTTTGTACAATGTGTAAGTACTTATAAGATTTTTTCACTTTATTCTTAGAAGGTCAATTCATTTTTATGTTTTATTTAAGCCATTTTAATATTCGGATATAATTTATTACATTTTTTATTAGTGGGTGACTTCAACTTAGTCATCTTAAGCCCCAATGAATTAAATAAATATGGTAAAACACATTTTTGTCAATTTTCAGTCTGATTAGTACCATTGTGTCAGTTTTCTCACTGGGTTTAGGCACATTATCCATATTTCGCAGGTAATGTGTGGAAAAGGTGGTGTTGACAACTTAATCTTTCTATTGTTTGAAATAATACAGAATGCCTTATGCCTTTCTCAGGATTCCCAGATTTATGGAGGTAATAGTGTGTACACAAATCGTAAAACTTAGTTAGGTCAGACAGATAAAAAAAGAAAAAAAAAAACCGTTTAAAAAAAAACAAAAATGTCAGGCAGATAGATGTAGTGTAAAAACGATTTTTAAAATTTGCTTTAGCATTCCGGTTTTTCAAAAAATCTGTACATTTTGATTGACCTTGACAAAAGTCAAACAACTTTACATAATAACGAGTGGAGAGCGACTTTAGGAATAGCAAGACATTAATTAATGAAAATAAAAACATTTTATTTGTTCACATTTATTTTTTGGTGCGTTAGGTGTCGTCGGATGCTAAATCTAAAATTGCAAAGATTCAAACTTGTGGTCGTTTACATTTTCGAAGGGTTTTATTGCTTCACGGAATCGCGCTAAACATATTTTAACACATACGTACGCGGACGTCGCGTCGGCTAGAGACTATCAAAGAGGTTGGTCGATGTTGTCGCGGTCAATTTCGAGAAGGTGATCAGTGTTTGCACATCGAGGCCCCCGTGCCTCTACAGCACTTAATCTGTTGTTCGCCGCGTAACGTAAACAATCACAGTAACGTAGATTATTATCTTTAACGATTACATAACAAAACAATGATTGCAGATCATGAATATCAATATGTTTTCTTCGTTACTTTTCAATAAGGTTCCCCTTATTGTATTTAATATTTCTTTAAATCGCACGCAACTCCAGTCTCTCGCCTTTACAATTTCAAACAACTCGTGAACCAGTGGCACATTTTTCATTAGGTGGGCTTGAGATCAATTTGTTATCGCGGTAGTCTTAGTGTCGTCTTTAATTTGCGTTAAATACATATTATAAAATGTTGGTATATGACTACTCCTTTCACTATTTAATAAACAATTGATTAGTATGATCTAGAATGCGTGTAACTATCTAAAATGTTTCCTCCATAAATGAAAATGTCAAATCACAATCATAGGCATATAAATTAAGTTAAACAAATCATTCAATCGTTTGTTTTGTAAATTAACCTTTTGCCGGGTTAATTGTTTTTTAATTATTTTAATGTAAACATGTCTCAATGAATGTAATTAGATAGAAAATACAAAGTATAGGCCAGCAACTAGGGCAAGGGTAGAAATTATTAAGAAGTTCTACCTACTCGTAGAACAATGTACCTATGTTTTTTTTAATATTTCAGAACGTATAGATTTTTAAACGTTAAAGACCAAAAGTCCGGCGACCCATCTATTGACGAAAGCGACACATAAGAAACTCTTAACCGATACTTAACTATCTACATTCGTCATACAAAACGCGAAAACGTATGGGGACGATAGCATTTCTATAACATTAACTGTTGTCGCTGGCCAACTTGACTTTTTTTTTAAAAGAGTACTGAATGGAGTTTCGTCCTCGTTTTTCTTCACTCGAATCTACATTTTGGGACGAGCGCCTAGCTTCACTGACGGACAGACTATTATTTATTTTATATTTATTGACGTTTAAAAAGTACCAAATTATAGTTTAATTGAAATAAATGCTTTTGATCGATGTTAAAAAGCAGGATATTTATATTTCTATTTCCTTCTGTAGCGCATTAACAAATACGTCGTTTAGCCACGACGTCAATAGTCAAAATATTTCATTGTCAATTCCTGTACAAGTCTATTAACGTCTGAAAAATAATTTTATTAAGTAAGTTAATAATAATGTATATTTTCAGAAGTACAAACTTCACTTTAAATTGTGGTTGTTGTTAACGTGCACGAGTTATTTAACATATCTTTTATATTCATTAGTAGATTTGGAGGAGTGTACCTATACCTAACTAGACGGAAATCTTTAACATATTTTTGATACGTAAATGAGTAAATGGCCAGAGATTTTTAATAAATTTGGTATATAAATTAATTACATATACGAATATTAAATATACGTTAATTTTTTATTTTTAAGTTGATATTTTGAAAAAATATATCGCAAAAATAATATCAGTATTCATTATGTGACGCAGTAGTTTATTAATGGTCATCACAGAAGCAACACAAAAAATAAAGTTCATATTTAAATGATATGTTAATTGACTGACTGGTCGTAAGTGAGACTGCCGGGTAAGGGGTCTTAGGTTCGATTACCGTGTCGGGCAAAGTATTGCTGGCACGGAGTCTGGAATTGTGACCGGTATATGGCAATAAGCTCACCCCCATTAAATGAGACTCATAACATAAATAGTAAAAAGTGGGTGTCACATTGTACAGTGGCATTAAGTGCCGTAATGTGCACTTCTGCCTACCCCTTCGGGGCTAAAAGGCGCGATGATGAGTATTAATTGATGAGTTAGAGCCGTACCGGAGCCGTGCTTGTTAGGTGTGCGATGATCTTATGAAAAACCGAAGATCGAGTCAGTGGCGTGCTCACAGTGTTCTAAGCCCGCTCGCGTTGTGTTTCGTCGTATGGGTGAGGTTACCGGAGGCCCAATTACCCTCCCCTTCCCCAATCTCCCCAATTCCTGAATGATCCTCAAACTCCTAATCCCCAAAAGGCCGGTAACGCACTTGTAACGCCTTTGGTGTTCCAGGTGTCCATGGGCGACACCGATTGCTTACCATCAGATGATCCGTCTGCTCGTTTACCGGCTTATGCTATATAAAAAAAATATTTGTACATAATATGTACCCTAACATATAAACCGTGACGTCATCAGATGAAATTATCATAATAGATGTCCAACGGTCAACTTCGTGGAGCCTTGCACGTAATTAATGTATGGACGTACTCATACAGGTGCAGGTACTAACGAACATTATGTACAATTCTTTCAATGTGTGCGGGCACTTTACGTGAATTACTTATTTACTCTCGCGACTGGTTTACTTATGTTAATGTTATTGTAGGAACTAAATACATAATAAAATATACTAAAAAGTCATGGTAAAGGTGATTATTGAGAGTCTGAGTATCTAATCACACATATTTATACGTTAAGTGTGTAAGAACCATGTCAAAGTACAAATATATGAAACCTGAATTACACGCAAGTTCGAATTATTGTTTCGGATATAAGCAATCCTTACTAATATTATAAATCTGAAAGTGAGTTTGTTTGTTCCACCTTCACGCCGTAACTACTAAACCGATTGCTTTGAATTTTTGCAGACGTAAAGTTAGAAGTGTGGATTAAATAATAGGGTATTTTTTATCCCGAAAAATTTAGTATTCCCGAGGGAAAACAAAAGTATTGGTATAGATGGCGCTGTATGTATTTGCATAAGTCACATAGGCTACTTTTTATCCTTTTGTGACGCGAGCGAAGCCGCGGGTAAAAGTTAGTTATTCATAAAACGGTATTGAATAGTGAAAACTACACCTAAGTTGTTCTCTTCAAATGCTTACCAATTTAATAATGAAATGAAAGATGGTGTAGTAACAAAGATTGAAAAGGGAATATTACGATGGTTTGGACATGTAAAAAGGATGGATGAAAGTAAAGTAACGAAAGAAGTAGTCGTCGGTAGAGGGCTATCGACGACCTCATTCATATCCGCTGACCAGATACTACTGACTACAGATGATACTAACCAGATTTGCAATATATTAAAGAAGGTCCAAATTAAAAGTACCCTTACCCGACGAGCATGCATGAAAATATTGATGACTGTTGATGAAGCGAAAGAGGAGCGTTCCATAGCCTCTGCCTACCCCTATGGAAGACAGGCGTGCAGTTATGAATGTATGTTAATAATTAATATACACATACTTGCTATGCCAAATGCATGACTTCTTTACTAAGTAACCAAATTACTACCTACTGCAACTTCATGTCAATAGGGCAGAAAACGAGCACCACCTTTGAAAATTATATACTAACATAATAGACCCCTCTCTTACACATGTTAGCTGTGACGGACAATGTATATGTTAATTATCATTCAAAATAGAATTGTATTTTGAATTTGGATTCATAATTATAATTAACTACGATTACAATTTTATCAACCTGTTCCGTGTTTGTGTTGAAAAAATCGTGTATTAATGGTGTAAAATAGTCACATGAATTATTATCTTAATAAGAAGTTTGAGTTTAATCTCGAATTTTCCTGAGTTTAGGATAATTTGGAATACGGTTGAGGAGAAATCAGTCCTTTTCCTTTGAAAATTCCGTTCCTAAGTTGGGTTAAAATCGATTAGGTAACGATTGACACTTAAAGTACGTTTTGTAAGTACCTACATTTCTATTTTTTTGCAGACAATGTTTAATGTTATGTACGTATTTTGTGGCTAAAGGTATCACGCGCTTGAAATGCTTACACGAATGATTTTTACAGCAAAATCTAAGTGCGTCTACCTAAACTTAAATTTATGTCAAGAATCTAAAATGAGTAGTGGTAACGGGTCGCGAACCCGGCGGTAAATTGTTGATTCGAATAACTACTTACACTTAATTCGTGTTTGTTAGTAATAAAGTACACATTGAGTTGGCGTGTTAAAAGTACAGTTTGAATGTGTATGTGTTTCT
The DNA here is from genome assembly GCA_902850265.1 of Spodoptera littoralis. NCBI lineage: Eukaryota > Metazoa > Arthropoda > Insecta > Lepidoptera > Noctuidae > Spodoptera > Spodoptera littoralis. The sequence continues at coordinate 9,924,060 of LR824535.2, read as the reverse complement.
AAAATATATGATAAGCCTTCGACTATCATACCTATAAGTAATAATTCTAATATTTCTTCATTATATTAACTCTTTCAGTCACACTTTTAACTGGTTACGAATATATTTTATTCATTTATACTGAAATGTTTAAAAACCAATGCAAAGTCATTTGAAGCATACTTCAAAAATTGAATTTCTAAGAAAAGGTGGTTAGCTACAGTGACCACCAAGACTGAAAGAGTTAAATTAGTATATATTGTGTGATATGTATAATTATATATATCTACATATTGAATTATGTTCAAAAACTCACAACAATGTTAAACTTTTACACCTACTATTGTGTCTCTCAGCATCACCCTAAGGTTGACTGTTAAAGAATTCCACTAGGCATTAAGTCCGCCATTGTGGTATTGTGCAAAAAGTTTAAATAAATAAATATGTTTGGACGAGAACATGGTTGATAGAAAACTGATTCGTAATCATAAAAAATTGTAATAATAATACCTAGTTGTATAATTTGGTTATGATCGTGTGGGTTATTATGTATTATACTTATACGTTGTTAAAATAACTTGGGTACTTCAAAGAGACTGCACAATCTGAATTGATATAAATCATAAAAAAGTTATAGTCACAGATAGCGAAAGCACAGGAATGACGCTAAGGGAAATCCAGTCTAGCCTGCAACGCGATAAAACGGCGCCATTTTGGAAAATTACCTGCGGGATCATGGCCGTTCTAAGTTGCCGATCAACTTACACAGGTACTAAACCTTCGTAACTGCATGAGGATTGTAATCAAAATAAAGGACCACGCTGCTGTTTGACGTCAGAGTGTAGGCATGTGGAAAAAAAATATCTGCATCGATGTATTTATATCCGTCCAAAAATAGATTTATTTGTTGCGGAATATTTCTATATCATTATCCAGTTTTTGTAGTAAGCCTTACTTACTTATTAATTGGTTATTGATAGCGTCAGTAGTGCCCATAAAAACCTACAGACTATTACATGATGAATTAAAATTATTAATCTACATCTCAATTAAAAAAAAAAACATTGAAAAATATTATTGATTTATATTGTGTTGTATATTTAAGTTGTTATTTGAAGTCATTTCCAGGTTGACCACAAATTATGAATTTTTTATTTATTCGGTTTTTCTTAATGGAACTATTTCTATGATTCAGTAAGGGTTTTCCGAGAATACAATATGTTTCTTGTTAATGTATCAATAACAGTAATATACCTACTACACCATGTTTTTCTAGACATTTGTGGTTTGCGATTAATTTCCATAGTAATAAATCATATCTGCTGGGTAACGTTATTGTTCTAGATTTTTGTCGAATTTTCATAGAACGCGTTTAGAAGTAACTGGTTTTTTTATCTATACTTATAATAAATCTGTAGAGAGGTCAATTCTGTACAAAAAATATATTTAAAAAATAACTATCAAGGGGTGGTTAGGGATCGCTACTGATGCCAAAAATGCAATCAGTAAAATTTTTGTCTGTCTGTCTGTCTGTCTGTATGTTCGTTATGGAAACAAAAACTACTCGACGGATTTTAATGAAATTTAGCACAATTATTCTTCATACTCTTGGGCAGGTTATAGTATACTTTTCATTACGCTACGATCAATAGGAGCAGAGCAGTGAAGGGAAATAGTGGGAAAACGGGAGAAGTTACTCCATTTTTTAAGCTTCCGTCGCGTGTGCAGGCTTATAGGTTAAAGCTACATAGAAATCATGTAGGACGGAAATATTCTCCTTAAAATTATTTAAAAAATATTCCTCGACAGCACATGTCTATCTTTTATGGTTGACTCACAATAACACGTGAATCTCCCGATAACTTAGCAATTCGGTGATTTCTGATTGTATTTGTCTACTCTAACGTTTACAATACTCATTCATAGACTTTACGCTGTAACTGAAGGTTGAAATTAGCTTGACTCGATATTATAAATGAAAATATGTGAGTTTATGTGTATGTTTGTTACTCAGTCATATTAAAACGACTGAAGGGACCGGAATGAAATTCGGAACAGACGTAGATTATGATCTGAAGTGATACATAGGCATTTTACCCCTGGGATCGCGGGCGAAGCCGCTGGCAGAAGCTAGTACTAAAATAAGGAATGTTTACATAGCACATTTATTTATTTAGAATTCATTAGGTTGGTACTACGACCTGTGGTGCCCCCCTCATTGATCATTAATAAATAAGCGAACTGTAACACCTTAAATATGTTAGTGAACCTCTTATAATATCATGTTTAAATTAAGTAAATAAACCGCAAGTGAATCGAAGGAAACTGTATTCTGGACACCAGGACAACCACACACCGCTAAAAATTCGTGACATCACATTTTTTTATTGTAAATATTAGATACATTTTTGATTGTAATGAGGACTATTCATATTTACGTTCAGTTCATACCATGCATATTATGTGAGCCGCGGAGAACTTAACGGGTTACCGGGGCTCCGGCTTCGGCAGGAGGAACGGGGAGATTTTTAGTCAGTAAGTGTCTGACACTCCCTTCCGCCTCACCTAGGCGGGAGAAGTAATTCGATGATTTTGCCCCCTTAAAAAAATAAAAAAAAATAATGCACATTATGTAGACGAAGGACGTTGAAAAAGGCGGGTGTAATGTCACTTACAAATGATTGAAGTACCAAAATGTCAGTGGTGTATTTATGTGTGCGTGTATATATGTGCAACACCGTAATGTATGCAGTATTATGACGGGCCATGGCACGCGACAGATGTCCTTCGTGTCAATGTGTGTGTATTCTACGTGTAAGTGTATAGTAGCCAGGTACCACAGTCGTGGTTTCAAGAGACTACTTCCGCCGTTTTTCAACGCCCTTGATGTAGACATGCAAATCTGAACGTAAATTACTGCATTATTTATTTATCTATATATATAAAAATGCAACCCGTTTTCCGTTGTCACGACATGGCATGAAAACGGCTTGACCGATTTGGTTGATTATTTTTTTGTTGTATTTGTTATTATTAGGAGAAGGTTCTTAAGACAGAAAAAAAATTCTGAAAATCCTACGGGAACGGGAGAAAACGGGATTGCGCGTACGAAGTCGCGGGCAGAAGCTAGTGTTAAAATATAATTTAACTTAACCAATATACCACACCTTTAAAGGTAAAATCGTTATTTAACCAAAATTTTTCATGAGTTGAGTTAATGGCGTCTAATTATTTTAGGATTTTTAAGTAGTCAATTCATATAAATACTCAAATTCATGAAAATTTTCGTTGAATAGCGGTTTTATTTTAAAGGTGTGTTGTTATTGTGCTTAGGGTATGGTAGATAATAGGTACTAAATTAAGTTTTCTGTACCGTTATCTGTGAAAAATACACGGGTAGGTAAGCTGTGTTGATATTTCTTATTTATATAAACAACAATTCTTATTGATACCGCTTAAAATATAGTCGACATATTTTGAAATCACAGCGTGATAAAAAAAAGCGATCTCAGTCGTCCCTCTTAAATTTATTTTGAGAACACCAAAAAGAAAATTACAACATATAAGCTTATTTTTAGGTACGCTTTTTAGTAATGAGTCATTGAACTTTGTTAAAACTTATTCAAAGGAAACTTTGTAGATACATACTCATTATATTCTTATGTTCATTTGGCCTTATAGTTTCACACGTTGAGAACAATTCTGTATTCTAAATGTTAATTTGAGATTCTTGACATGGGATTATTGACCGCTCTTAGGCTTACCAAAACACTTCAGTTTCATGGGGCCTTCGGTTGTACGGCCTACGGCTACTCTTGTAATACAAATAGAAACAGTTTCAAATCGTGTAGGTAAAGGTACCGTACGGCGCGGCGTATAACCAAGAATGTTCAGTACTTTAAAGATCAGATAAACTCTACGTATTTAGAGATTCCTTGATATTACATGTGTCTTTACAAGTCAAATACATTAATAAATTCTATCATAGACTGTGAACGCAGCGTAGGCTCTTCAATTATGAAATCTGTCAGGGATGGCAATTAAGCACCTATTAATTGCTCGCCACGTGTTCGCAATCTCCAGTTCTGCAAGACCTAAGATGCTTAATTTTTTGGACCGAAACATAGGTATTTTCTACCTGTAATAAAAATCTAACACGAGCTATTTCGCAGACGACATGTAATATGTTCGGAGCGGTAACGGGATCATAGCGCGATCAACATTTAATATAATAAAATATTATTAGTCAGAGTTGTCACGTTGCTCGATAGAGGGCGTTAATATCGAGATAGATCGCGCTATGGTTTCGTTACATCAATTTGGTTAGGTTGCTCGTCAAACCTGACGTTGGCGAGTACAACCAGCGCCCCTAGCGGGAACAAGGAACAACGGAAGTGAATAAAAAGTGAAAGTAATAGTGGTGTTTGTGTTGTTATTCCAAATCCCTCGTTAGCCGACCCTCTGTCTTCTTCATGGTCCTTCGAGCCGGATGAACTACTCCCGAGAGTATTTTTTTGAGCGGTCACGAGTGTCGGGAGTGACCGCTACCCTTGTGAAAATACTGGACGGTGGGCGGATCCGCTGTCCAGGTCAGCCCCTTCAACCTGGTAAGAGTTGGAGGAGGAGCCGGGTGACCTGCCTCTTGGAGCTGAGGCAATCAGACCTGGAGCCATAGTCTTAAGCCGCCTCTTGGAGCTGAGGCAGCTAGAACTAAGGAGGACACCCTGGAGGAGGACGCAAGGGAGGGAAGAGGCGCAGAATAGTGGCCCAAGTTATAAGTGAGTGAGTGAGTGAGCGAGTGAGGATCTGTGAGTACATTTACACAATTACATAGGACTTGTATTAGAGATAAAACGTAAAAAGTTCAAACAAGTCTTGTAATAAATGTGGTTCGGAAACTTGTAATTTTAAAGTGTTTCTAGAGACTTTAAGTGACTTAGTTTATTGGTAGATTTGTAATTATTGTTTTAATTTTACATTCCTAATATTGTTGTTACTGTTATATTTGCTACTGGGTTATTGTTTACAAATAGATATGGAGTCTTACAGTGCTATTCAGGATGACGTTAGGTCCAAGATAATAAAGGCCCGTTCAATAGTTAAAAAGAGTTCAAAAGATCATGAAGAAGACAGAGGGTCGGCTAACGAGGGATTTGGAATAACAACACAAACACCACTATTACTTTCACTTTTTATTCACTTCCGTTGTTCCTTGTTCCCGCTAGGGGCGCTGGTTGTACTCGCCAACGTCAGGTTTGACGAGCAACCTAACCAAATTGATGTAACGAAACCATAGCGCGATCTATCTCGATATTAACGCCCTCTATCGAGCAACGTGACAACTCTGACTAATAATATTTTATTATATTAAATGTTGATCGCGCTATGATCCCGTTACCGCTCCGAACATGCCGCCCACCAAGGACATATTGGACAAATGTCCTTAATTTAATACTGCCCACCATGCTATATTTGCCATATCCAGGGTCGCAACCCATTACCCAGACGTCCTTGGCGGTTCCAATGTATATAAACAATAACATCACCCAATAAACAATATAAATATAAAACACCCCCTAAACTAGTCACATAAATTTAACACCTATAACAAAATAAAATGCTTCCAAATTACAGTTAACAATATTAAATTACACATATGTATGTATACCTATTGCATCTTATCAGATTCCTGGCAAATAGGACTTTCTTAACATATAGTTTTGGACCCTAGAATGTATAACTGTAATATTAGAATCTATATTAGGATTTTTTACGTCAACCGTCCCAGACAGTATCCAGCCCAACGCAGTATTCTGCGCTAAGAGTGTGCCGCCTACGTTTTTCTTTAGTCCGTGTCGAATAACCTGACTATATATGTCTGCTCCTAATAACATATCAACGTTATTCGGTCTAAAATACTCTGGATCAGCCAACTCGTTATCCCGTATGTCTAGCCCTTTTACTCTGGCTATTTTAGTAGCTGGGATAAGAGCTGTAACTGATTTTAAAACGTATGCATTTACCCTCAGTTTAAAATTTGGATCGAGCCTCGATCCGATTGTGACAACTGCCTTGGCCGTCGACGTAGCACCTTTAACTCCACCCAAACCGAATACCACATTGTTTAAAGGAATTTTCCTTAAACCCAAGTACTGGACCATCGATTCCGATATGAAAGAACCTTGTGACCCTTGATCCAGTAACGCCCGAACCGTCTGGGGTTTCCCATTTTTCGGATCGGCCTTTAACAGGGCTGTGGTTAAAAGCACCGTTTGCTTATTACCTGTCGAAAGACATGGGACCAGAGGTTTATTCTCCGCTGGTACGAGACCGCCTACCTTATTAACCGATAAGGTTCCCTCTAGAGCAGCCGATCTGCTCTCCCTAACTGCCAACCCAGAAACACCCGTGGGATGTATCAAAGAATGATGGCGGCGTTTACACACCCTACACCTGAGAGTATTCTTGCAAAACTTAACTGAGTGAGTATTACTAAGGCATATAAAACATAAATTATTTTCTTTTACAATATTTCTACGAATATCTGCTGACTGTTTACAAAACTTAGGGCACGAAGAAATTCTATGAGCTGCGGAACAGTACTCGCATGTAATATTTTTCTTTTTAATATCCTTCATTACATGAAATGATTGCGTTTGCTTTGAGTTGTTTTCAATTTTGTTTCCCAGATTTTCCAAACCACGAAACCGATTGATTAAAAACTCATTCAGTTGGTCTAAAGTTGGCAAATCGTCTTTTGAGTCTGAAGCAACCTGCAACTCCCATGCTTTCCGAGTCTCCCTGTCTAACCTGGTACTAACAATATGTACTATCATTAAGTCCCATGATGAAATATCGACACCCAAATTTTGTAGTGAACTTAAACAGTCAGATGTTGTATTGATCAGCCTTTTAATTTCCGTAGCTGATTCTACTACCAATGCCTTTTGTCCAAAAAGTCGTTTTAAAATACCATTTGCCAGAAACCTTTTGTTGTTATACATAGATTCCAACTTTTCCCAACTTGCCTTATAATTATCTGCAGTAACATTTACATTTTTTAACAGTAGTTCTGCGTCTCCAGTTAAATATCCTTTGAGGTAGTACATCCTTTGTGCATCGTCTAACCTTTTATTTTTGTGTACCAACCCAACAAATAAATCCCGAAATGTCTGCCACTCGTGATATTTACCAGAGAACACAGGTATCTTTACATCCGGTAACTTAAAATTACAACCTGCATTACTACTTCCTATGTTGCTACTTGTATTATCCGGCTCGAAGGACCATGAAGAAGACAGAGGGTCGGCTAACGAGGGATTTGGAATAACAACACAAACACCACTATTACTTTCACTTTTTATTCACTTCCGTTGTTCCTTGTTCCCGCTAGGGGCGCTGGTTGTACTCGCCAACGTCAGGTTTGACGAGCAACCTAACCAAATTGATGTAACGAAACCATAGCGCGATCTATCTCGATATTAACGCCCTCTATCGAGCAACGTGACAACTCTGACTAATAATATTTTATTATATTAAATGTTGATCGCGCTATGATCCCGTTACCGCTCCGAACATAATAATTAATATATTATTATCCTTCACCGCGACAGTTCCCATTACTATTGTCCATTTATTTTAATTGGACTTCCAAATCTATATCTATATTCTATACATAATATTAAAACTGTAGAAGTATTAATTCTGTATATAGAAAATATAAAAACAAAAAAATAGTAGGGGGTGTTACTATAAACACCGAACACAAAACTGTGATTTAAAAAATGTGTCTGTCTGTCTGTTTGTATGTTCACATATCACGCAAAAACTACCAGTTCGATTACGATGAAACCACCTATGATTATACTTTAATATCCTGGGTACAACACTTTTTATCTTAAAAAAACAAACTTAATTGTGCGGCTCAATTATTGTACCAAACGCAAATATAAGTTTGTCGAATGTTAGGTTGCCCGCAGTGGACTTTACGCTGTAACTGTAGGGCTGATGCTCGATATTAGCTTGAATCGATATTATAAATGTGAAAATATGTGAGTTTGTGTGTATGTTTGTTACTCAGTCACATCAAGACGGCTATAGGGACCGGGACGAAATTTGGAACTAAGGTAAATTATGGTCTGGATTAACAATTAGGCTTTTTACCATTGGGAACGCGGGTAAAGCCGCGGGCAAAGCCGCTGACGAAGCTGTAATAATCCTTACTATATATATTGTACATATATATATATATATAATATTATAAATCTGAAAGTGAGTTTGTTTGTTAGTTTCTTTGTTTGTTCCACCTTCACGTCGTAACTACTCAACCGATTGCTTTGAATTTTTGCAGACGTAAAGTTAGAAGTCCGGATTAAATAATAGGGTACTTTTTAACCCGGAAATAATTGATATTCCCTAGTAAAAACAAAAGTATTGGTATAGATAGCGCTGTGTGTATTAGTATATGTCACATAGGCTACTTTTTATTCTTTAGTGACGCGAGCGAAGCCGCGGGTAAAAGCTAGTAATAAATAAACATAAGAGGCACACGTTATGTATGTACCTAATGTAAACATGGAGACTCAAACAAAGTTGCATTTATTGGACACGTACTTATGTCGTGTTGTATCGTAATCATAAAACGGTAAAATGTTTAGAGATGATTGCCAGTCATTTGGGGAACTTATTTTTTTATAAAGATACATAAGTAGATAGGTAAACATTACCGCACGTTTAATAATACCACAAGGGATAAGCAGAAGTAATTTTTTTTAAGGGGTTAAGTCATCAAATGACTGCTTCCGCCTGGGTGAGGCGGGAGAGAGTGTCAGACTCTTACTGACTAAAAACCACCCCGTTCCTTCTCCTGCACATCGAGCCGAAGCCCCGGTAACCCGTTAGGTTCTCCGCGACAAGCAGAATTGAATAAGTGCTTGATTGTGGTTAGGTAGTAAAGTTACCTATATTTTTTTCATTAATAACTACATTAAGGTTTAACATGCAGGAAATTATAGACACATTATAGACCCTCTAATTAGACCTCTAACTAGGTATTAATTAATTTCCTGTATACCTAAATTATATACTGGCGTTAAGTGGTACTATGGTAATTGTTTGTATCATTGCTGTTTAATGACAAAGGATGGCAAACGAGCAAACGATTTCGTGTCTACATTTGATCCTGGCTTACAGGAGTTGCAGCGGTTTTGGGAGGTTGTGGCGGGTTTGTCCCTGTGGCAAAAAGACTCGTTTCTAATGGATTGTGGAGTAATTACTAAACTTATTCGTTGCAGTCAGGACGGTTGGCGTAGTGGTTGGGTGGCCGACTGCTGTGCAACGTGTTAGGGTTTCGACTTTCGCGCCGGCCAAAAAGTGATAATGGCATTTTCTGAGTAAAATTACCATTATTAGCCGAGAGTCAGGAAGTTCGGCGGTGTTTTACCCCCGTGAAGTAGGTTCTGTAGGTAGGCAGGTAGGCCGTTGGTTCTGCGCCTGATCTCTCTCCTGTCGAGTGGGTATGGCCTTCCCATCAGGTTCAGAAACATAGACCTTAGTACGAGTTTGATTTACGTTAAAAGTTTTCGAAACGAGTACGCGTTCAGCGCTCTGATTGGCCGGCTCCAATAAACCAACCAATCAGAGCGCCGAACGCGTACTCGTTACGATTACTTTAAACGTAAAACAAACTTGTGCTAAGGCCTCAGTTAGTGCACTTGTGTTTGCGCACACACTTGTGCAGTGTAATCTCATGCGTAATGGGGTTTTCTAGATAGACAGGTCACCATGATCGAAATAGATCGGGAGGTTTATTATTATTATTGGAACAGAATAGTTCATTTACCAGTTGCAGGGTAAGTTCGATATTAATTGTCTAAAGTTTTGGGAGTGTTCCTAACACACAGGAGAACGTACAAGTGTGAGGCAATATTTCAAAGAAAGAAATAAAGAACTAAGTTTGGAGTTACATCCGATGTTCGGCAGTACATTAAGTTAGACTGATAATGACCTTATAAGGGTATAAGGCGAGACGTCATTATTGTTTACTCAAATATTTAATCACTACACACGCCAATGACAATAAGGTTCAGTTTTAATGTGAATATTTATTAGCCTAAGTATACCTCTAAATAATATCTGCTAAAATACTAAACGGAAATAACTTTGACATACTCCTTACACATATATCTACAGTGTCCAGTAAATAGTGCACCATACTGTAAGGGGTGATAGCTGGCATCAACACCTACCTAAATATCCCTATGTATGCTCAGGGAAAATGTACGATTTAAAAATTATACCACATGTATTAAAATATCGAAAAATCACTACCTACCTTGACACACATGTTTTAGCATACCTTACTAAAAAGAGATTTTTTGTAAGTTTTGTACATGAAATTATTCGTGGATAAATACTCTACTCATTGGTAGGTCTTTTTTATATCAGGAATGAGGGAGTTTTCAAGAATTACTACTTCTTATATTAGTTTTCGTAGAACAATTTTCTTGTCGTTCAACTTTAACTTACAGCGTTGAAAAAAAATGGTGCCGGTGCACTATACCTATATTTACTGGACACCCTGTATGTTTATGTATAATTATGGTTTGGATTGGCGTAGCGTGCCTTAGTGGGGCTCACAATTGTTCGATTTATACTAAAGGTTTTTTTTCATAAATTGCACAGGGAACAGATATTATAAAATTAACTGTTATTGGCCGCCATTTTTCCAAGATGAACTTTGGAAGAGTACAAATATCTAAAAATCCAATCTAATATAAAAATCTACATAATTGCCAATTTTCAACACTCCCGGAAAACTTTCCAGGCACTCCAATATTTTTGCCTAAACTACCGATAGTTTAAAAGCATAAATAAGTAATTATAGAGGTACAAGTAATCATAGTCCGAACTATGATTAGGTACTTATAGTGTCTTTAGTTTTTGTAGTTTCTGCCAACTTTTGAACGCATGCTTTTCGCGGCAAAAAATATATGACTTGTTTTTATAATAACTATCGTGAGACATACAAAATTAACTAAAATCGCGGGTTACTCACGTGAATATACTGAGAAAAGCTGTACTAGTTTCGAACCTCAGAGGGGTTCTTCCTCATGAGCAGCGTGCGCGGTCGCGGCGACGTCGCGCAGCTCACAAAAAATATATTACTTATTTTAACTTTTGTGTTGTCTGAAGTAAATTAAGAAAGAGATAGTTTTTATTAATTTTTGCCTACTCACGGTAGGGACCCCCGTGACCCGGGGGCCCCGTATAATTGATACGGCAGATACAGCGCTAGGTACGCCCCTGATGTTTTGACAACGTTGACCAACCGTGTAAGGTTAATCAGTCAAAATGTAAATGGCCGACTTTGCGTCAATAGCATTGTGTTCTTAAATATTTGAATTGTAATATATTAACGCAATTATTCTGACACTAGAATTAGAATGCGAATTTCAACCAATCAGTATAAAACTCTTCTGTTACCGTATAAGTGTTTGACTGAAATTACTGGACCTTGGAAGCTGTAAATGACAATGCCAAATCCTAACCCAGTCATATTATCATTTACAAAAAAAGTAAATTGATGAAAATAATTTTGACGAATAAGGAACCTTTTCACATTAATTCTTTTTATTTTTAAACTTGCGATTTACAAGTTAATAATAAAAAAGTTCAATCCCGGAAATACTTTTTTGCAATCGTATTCCATATTGTCTAATGACTGTTTGCGTTACATCATACGCATCGCTTATACGAAACTATGAAAATAAAAAAGTTAGTAACTGTAAATAAAGATATCATTATACATAAAATATTATATGAAAAGTATAATTATGTATAACATTTATTTATTTATTAATAATTACAGATGAAATCACGAAAATATAAAAGAAACGATTACTATCATTACTTATGATTTTTTTGTGTAACGAAACGTTTTGAAGCGCTCGTCAGCTGTCAGCTGTCAGTGTCAATATTATCTTTCATTCGCTCTCTGCGTTTCCGTTGTTTTCGCGTTATTTATCATTATTGTTTTGTGTTTTAAACAAAAACCGCAAGTTTTACAGGTTTCAGGACAAATGTTTAGGTATCGGTAATTAATACACTACACGATGCTGAATACTTCATACTTGTACATGACTTCTAATATAGTGGGTCAAAGATGTACTCAGCACCTGGCATTGTCCTTTGCATGTATGTCCTTAAGGAGTGTCGGTAAGCGCTATAAGAGCTGATTCTTATGCCTATTCCTGATCACTATTTCCATGAATCCATGAGAAGGTATGAGAAAAACGGGTGGTAGAGGCTAGTTACATATACTTATGAAATGATATAAATACTCTAAACTCAATTTTGATTTGTTTCAGTGTCATATGAGCAACGATGACTAGGCATATTTGTCAGTTAATTTAAGTAAATATATTTTTGATACAACGTGTTGATAAATTATTAATTAGCGCTGAAACTCATTGATTATACAATTTTTAACAATAGCAACAACATTGTTTAGTTTGTTATCAATCACGTGAATGTTAATACTAGATCAAATGGAATCACTTACACGGCCTGGTGGAATGGTTAAATTTAAAACTTTTTTTAGCGGTTGGTTTAAATGACTCGACCGATACATAACTATATATTTTTATGCACTACAAAAAAAAATCCCTATAGAGACGGAATTCTGCAAATAATAATTGCTAATGCATTCTTATTAGGTATCAAAACACCGAATGATTTTTTTATATATATACCAGTCAGTCATTAATTTAATTTAGGTATCTATTCAATTTAAAAGAAGGTGCTAAATGAATTACCATGTTTTTCGGCTGACTCACGTAGGTAATTATTTGGCGAGGAACGCGTTGCGGGTCGCGGAATACTGCTCATGAATATGAGCTTTTAGCGTGGCTTGAAACTAGTCGAGTTCCTCGTGGCATAATTACGTTAGCCGAAAAACAACAATTACAAGAAGGTGTATATAAGTAAGATGCTATATGTTCCTGTTTGTCGATTTTTTATTAGAAGCTTGTTTCAAAGTATTCATGCCTTAATTATTGAAATGAATGATCCCTTGAAAATTCTTATTGAAATATTTTTTTCAACATCCTTGATTATTTATAGTTCCGGTTTTATTATCTATGGTACCTACTGACAACAATATAACTGTATTTTAAACGTAGAAAAAAAACTTATAAATGGCTTGTTTATATACATAAGTATGTACACAAAGCACCGCTAATTAGTTGCAGCGCTACACATCGACACAACTGTCATTTACACAGTGTACATGTGTGCGTAATTTCATATAACTGTATATAAAAATATTCGTCCACCACGTTCACATTGGTATTTTCATTCTTGTGTCGGTATACGTATTTTTATAATTTAATGCATAGGTAAGGTTAAAACTATTTACAATCATTGATATGACCCGACATTTTCACTGTCATTATCGTAGTGCTCGTGGTCGATTGGTTAATGAGCACGCTTTTATCGTCTTTCAAGGATCAATGATGTGGGTTCTATTCCAGCTAAAAGTTAACTTTATTTTACCTTGTTATTTTTCTTATTTTTTTTTTGTTTTTTGTCATAAAATATAAATATCAGGCTATAAAAGAAGCAAATGAGTTGGTAAATAAAACAATACTATTTTTTATTACAATTAATTTATTTATTATACAAATATGTTGTTTTATATTCAATATTTATATCTAATAATTAATTATATACCACATGTTAAGTTTAAAGTTCTTTAAATCATAATTAATAGATATGACAATAAACCTCATAGTCGAATCGGGAAATATCATGCGGTACAGCGGTAATACGATGGCAGCAACATTTTTTATTAAGTAGGTAATAAACAAATATACAACATTCTTGTTTTGTAATTTAATAATATAATGTATTATTAAATTACAGTTTTACAGTAATAAACAAGTAAAACATGTAAAAAATTACACTGTCAACATAATATTTCTTGAAATGGGCGACTTTTTGTCGTTTGAACTTCCATTAATTATCTATTTTACGACGGTTGTTATAAGGTTCAATATTCAGTGGGCTGTATGATAGTAAAAAGAATGTGACGAATGCTATGGAACGATTTTAACTTTCATGACCTTTAGAATCAGGGAAACTTTAAATTAATTGAAGATGGGCGTAAATATAATATGTCAATCAAGTTCGAAAGCAGTTAAATAAATTTGTTAATGAAAAATTAAAGTGAAGTGAATAAACATGTTGAATAGAAAGAAATTATGACAATTTCTAACCACAAAACAATAACATCACTTCACCGTATGTTCTAGACAGCATTTTAATATTCTTAAAAAAATTAAACATTATTTTATGTTAATTTTAATAAAGGCAGAGTTTGACAGGCTCAATAATTGATTCCGAAATCAATACAATCACTGATCCTACAAGGCAGAAGGTTGCAATTCGTATACCTTTCTCCATCTTTTCTTCACAATATTTTACGCCCATCCTTATCCGACTTGAAAGTCTTTTCGTCGCTCAATATGATTACACTGTTCGCCCAATCAAAATTAATAAAGTCCTTAGCAAATTCTTAGCGCTTTTGCTGGTGAACCACAGATAACAATATTTTCTTCTCTGGCTTCCTGCACCTTAAACCAGAATGCAGGTGTCTCCGTACAGTTTGTATTAAAACATTCAGTGCTGTCGCTGTAGTGCGGGTTGGCAGGAACGGATCAGCCATGTGCCTGGCTACGATGTCGTAGTGCCGAGCCGATGAATTTGCCTTTGGTTTAGGCCCACGTCGACGATGTTTAACGTCACCGGTCTCCGCATATCTGTGCACCCATAACTGCATGGATCTCCTCTGTTGATACCAAACAAATAAGTATTTAAAATACCAGGAAATACTTTACAGGAATTAAAGTTACTTAAAAATAATAATAAATATAAGTAAACACAATGTTAGAATAATAATTTATAATTAAGTAGTGGCGTAAGGAATAAAAATCCCTAACCAGATATGTTTTAAAGAAACACTCCTAACAAAAACAAGTCAAGTTACAATACAATTAATAATAAATTATTAATATATCTTTATAATATTGAACTTCATAATAAGTTGCAATAATTATTTTATTCTAGTGCAAAAATTGATAGGTGTGTCGAGTTACAAAATGAAATAAATATTATTTAGAATATCAACGTAGTATCTTATTTACTCACCGATATCATTAAACGCCTTGCTATTTCAGTTATTGTTAGTTATGTTTTGCTCATGCAAAACAATGGTTTCAGCCTTTTTAAATGTTGATAGGTGTTGGAACATCTTGTAAAAATAAAAATAACTTTGCACACGAATATAAGTAGTGTAGCAATAAACTATGAAATCCTCATAAATTGACAACTAAGAACGCAATTATTTTGTAAGTCGGGTGATTTGAAAAACATGTTTTAAATAGTCGGTAGTTACTTCATAAGCGTGTAAAATAAAATGACTCGAGATTTCTATGGTCGCCACAAACATTGCAAATATACTCAGGTATCGAACCATTAAGAAATCACAGTTAATTACTTTTTTACTGTTTTTATCTTATTTAAGTTGGTTGAAATGCATGAAGCAAATGAGATTATTCTAAATAATAAATAACTAGAACTAAAATATAAATAAAAGATATTATAGGTATAAATAAATCTAAAGTATTTACTATTAAAATTAACATAAGATTTAGAACAATAGGAAAGGAAAAAAAAGAAAAGATTTAATTGTTTCTAATTTCAAATTTCAAATATTTGATAAATTAATTCTAAAACAACATGTGAATGTTGGAATCGATCCGGCGGCACTTTACTTGACAATTGGAGGCGATAACCATTGCGCCAAGCGCGCTGTAGATGAGATCATCGAAATATTTTATATCATTCAGTAACATAAAATTACAATGAGAAAGCACTATATTTATATGGGTATTGTATAGCTCGATCGTTCATTATTTTTGATTTCGATTTATTCAAAGTTTGTTATGAGTAATTTTATCTTTACCCTCGTTTTTATTTAAACTTATTTACTAAATTATTGCGTATACCGACACAAAAATGATTTTTAAATACCAAGATGTGTGTGATAGACGAATGTTTCTATACATATCTATTGATATGAAATTACCCACACATGTATATTGTGTAAATGATAGTTGTGTCGATGTGTAGCGCCGCTAACTAATTAGCGGTGCTTTGTGTACTTATAGCTAACACGTGTAGCGGTATATTTTTAACCTAGAAAAATTAATTAGGAAAAATATGTGAGAATCCCGTTTTCATAATGTTTTTTTTTCTAATATTATTAGTTGGTTTAAGCTCTATTACTAGAAAGATACATTGTTAAAGGTGCTTAAATAGTTTCTATACGTTTCTATTTAGTTCACGATATAATTTTATATTCTAAACTTATTTTTAAATGAAACCAACAGGTTACGTGTTTGTCAAACAACTTGTACTACGAAAGGTATTCCCACACCAACTACAATGTAGTGGTAAATCCAAGATTGAAAAACATGTCAATAAAATCCTATTTTATTTGGCAAAAATTCCGATGAATTAATAAAATATTTTTGTTTAAAATTGGAAAACTGTCGCTTTGGAAATAAGCGTAAACAAAAAGATTATATTATTATTATCATGGATTGAAACAATGTTAGTAAGCATCAGTAGTAGGGAAGCTTACGTTTAATTAAGGTGTTTTTAGTAAAAATATATAATTTCTTATCACCTCACCCAGAGTGGGAAGGAATGTCAATATCAGAGCCTTCCTGACTAAATATTACCCCGTTATTCCCGCTGCTTTATGGCTTCAGTACAGTTCTGCTATCGCCCACGACCCGACAGACAACGATCCTACTGAACCTGACGTTTTAAAATTTACAGGCATTTCAGCCGACATTATGCACTAGATAACGCTGTGAAAGACAAATTACTATCACAGAAAGGTTAATACATACTTATAATAAATATCTATACTTTCAATCAAGCTGTTTCTGTCTCCTTGAAAAATTGGGCTAAATCATAGTTGCTAATAGTCAAGGTCATTTATTTTAAGCAAATTGTTCTAATACCTACATAATAAGTAGCCGGTATTAATAGACAAATGAAATGGTAAAATCCGACCGAATATCTCGTTAGACATTAAAATAAAATGATACCTACTTATAATATGCAGTTATTATCTGTTAATCGTCATATTGAATGAAATGTTAGGATAGATTGCGGAATCGACCTTTATTTATTAATCAAGTCAGTATTTGTAATATTTTTATGCTCCTTAAACTGTCAAACACCAAGCGGTCACCGGTGACCGCGACCTATTGTTCTTTAATTGTGTCTATAAAACCGGTACTCGACGAGTTAATGTTGTTAATTTATGTAAGCTAAATATAGTTTCGTAGGTAGGTATAACTAAAAATAGTTAGTAGTAGTAGTATCCAATAATAATACTTTACTAGTAGTGATTTTAAATAGTTGCCCTACAAGAACATTGTTACACTAGAAATAATATTGTAGTAGGTTATTCAAACTACTAATAATAATATAATAAATAAATACTTTATTTCAGACCACTTTATCCAAATTGTTGTAGTAACAATGTTCTTATAGTTAGTGATACTTAAATTACCCACAACAAAACAAAACAAATAATTTTTAAATAAACAACAATCGCTATTGCGCCATTCCGTGAGAAATGGTGGAACAATGACTGATGTAGACACAGTCCAGCCGACTCGCGATCATGTTGAGGACGCTGTTGGCGCTGCACCGCACTCTACGCACAGATGCGCATCTCTTACGCATCGTAGCGTAAAAGCAGTCCACGCGATTTTCAGCAAACATCCCTGACGCACTACAGAATCGTCCCAGCCCCATCAGCATCCTAAACGCATTATTAAATTGGACTAGGAGGGCACCGTAAGACTTTTGGGTATAATAGGCCCACAGGCTGCACGTATAGAAGGAAGTGTAATAAGATTTAAAAAGTAATTTTGACATCCGTCGAACAACGTGCAAACCTGCGAGCTATAATGTTCGCCTGCACTGCCAACGCCCGCCGTTCCCTTTTAATGTCCTCATTATCCCTGAGGTCAGAGGTCAGCAAATATCCTAGGTATTTAACTTTACAGGAAACACCCCACGTGTACTGTTTCCCCAGGCCTCAAAGACCATGACTTCACTTTTTATTGGATTATATTTTAATCCGTGTTCCTGGGCATATGCCTCACAGATAGTCAGCAGTTTCTTAATGCCACACACCGAGGCACTGAGCAGCACCATATCGTCGTCATAGCTTATGTTGTTTACGTTAATGCTGTCTATGTGACAACCCACCTGAGTGCTACTGAGTGCCACAGTCAGATCATTCATATATACAGGTTGAAAATGGTGGGCGAGGATATGCCCCCCTGCCTCACCCCGCACTCCAATCAGTATGATTGCGACATGGTTCCCGACCATCGCACGCACTTGACCTGACTTCCGTACCAGAACTTAAACATGTCTATAATTTCCATTGGTAGGCTAGTGTTTTCTAACTTCTTCCATAGAATATCATAAGAAACCAGGTCAAAAGCCCTTGAAGGATCAAGAAAGTATGCGTGAACTGTAGTTTGACGGCTCGTGTAGTATTTAACAACAATATCGCGTGGATAATACAGTGGATAGTCCTCCCCGGAAACCGAACTGATTATCATGAAGTTCAATGTATTTGGTCAGCTGTGAGTTCAACATGTTATCAAACACCCTCGAAATCACTGTGGCCAGAGAAATAGGTCTGTAGTTGTTTCTACCTGATAAATCAGCTGTCTTATTTTTAACGATAGGTACAACAATTGTTTTAATCATCTCTTCAGGCAGATAAGAGTGTCTAAGCCACGATAAAGGTTAAACAGCATAGCTAACGCCCTCGGGAAGTGAGGCCCAGCATGTTGCAGATGTTCAATGCAGGTGTTGCAATTAATGTGTTCATAACGGTGATTTCCCAATATTTTGTCTTTATATCAAGTTGCATAAATATAACAGCAAATTTTGGTCAGTCAAGGAAGGAAAATCACCACTCGTAACGACGAATAGCGTTGCTAACAGTTTACTCAATTTACTAAGAATGGAATGGATATTATTTTTACAGGGAAATTCACAAAAATTGTGGTTTCGGTTAATTTGACATTCAATAATGACAATGAATATAAAAAAAAAAAAACAAAAGCAACATACCGGCCGAACGTATAACCTCCTCCTTTTTTGAAGTCGGTTAAAAAAATAGGAAAAGACTTCTAGATGCATGTTTATACGCATAAACATAATCTAAATGCATATTTAGATTTATTTATTTAAATTATTCATTATTCGTAATTATTTCTGAATTTCGAAAGATTTGCTGGAAATATAGGTATTATAGTTACAAATCAATGGTTTGTTGTTTAATTAACAGTTGTATTTGTACTTGTTATTGCTTTTTAAAGTGACATTTGGATAATGAAACTTAGTAACATATCATGGCACGAAGATATCAGGTAAACCTTTTTCATTTACTAAAAAGACCCAAACCCTAATTAGAGATGTTTTTGTAATAACCGCTATGATGTTCTAACATATCCAATAACGATAGTTTCACATTTAAAACGTGTACTAGAGATAATAGAGGTACGTATAGTAAAGGTTAATTAACCTATGACCAAACAACAGGTACTTACCAATATTTATATGTTTGCAATGCATCATAAAATATAGCAGAACAAATATGTGTAAAACTTATCATTATTGTTATGACGTATGTACGTTGAGTCCGGTTTAACAGGTATTTAAGTAGGCAATATTAATATGCAAAGTATTCAGTTTATATCAATCAGGGATCGTGGCAGTATGTTTGCTATTAGGCGTAGTATTTGTCGTAGACCAGCAAAGATACTTCGATGAATCGTATGCTTTTAGTTCTAGACTGGTTTTAGATCCTGGGTCGATGGCACCATGGATCGGGACCTTTTAGGTAACAATCTACGGCGGCGAAAAGTTTCTATAAAATCAATCAAGTCGTATATTTTGACAATGACACCACTTACTCGATAAACGCATTTCGTAGGTTGATCTTGATTATGAAAAACAGTACCTATTACATAGGTACTGAAACATATCATGAATATGAAGTAAAACAATTTTCTCATTAAGTCCATTATGAGATTGTCATACGTTGCTTCTAAACAGGTTGAAGTTAACTAAGCCAGGTATAGAGTTGCGCATTCATTTAAATTATTATAATCGTCCAATAAATACAAGGAGAATCGAACTAAACTAGATGAATTTATGAATGTAAATTGCATAGTATTGCGCTAAGGTTAACACGTGCCAAGACGTGTAATCAATTAAAATTATAAATGCATGCATATATTAAAATAATATAAGTACGTACGTACATAGGCACATTCACGTTGCAGAAATTGCAGTGCAATTTAAACATTTTGTTAGAACTTTAATTAATTGTTTTTATCGCCGAAAACATATAAACGTCCGACCGCGGTTTAGTTCAAAGACTGCACTTTTGTAGCCTATGAACGATAAACCACTTATCTTACAATGTTAATGATTGCCAATAAGTTTAAGGATTTTTTCTATTGTTTTAATTCGATTTCAAAAATAAATGACACAAATATAGGAGGTTTTTAGTTTAACCTTTATGTAGGTATGTTTATGCGCGATTATTTCGCGATTGGCTGAACTGGTTTTGATGCGGTTTGCAGAAAAGTGTTTGGTACACTTGGGAGAAGGTTTTAGTGTGTTAATTAAAAGACTGTGTTACAAAGTCAGATTTTTAAAATGTAGTTTATAAAAAATTATATATATTTTTTGTGTGTTTATTGTCACTGGAAGGTTTGTATGTACCTATGAAAATATTCGAAAAAGAAACCAGATTCCTTAGTACGAGTTTCTTGATGATTGCGATGATTGAGATTTCTTGATACGAGACTGCGTTCGGTGCTCTGATTAGCCAGTTCCAATGAACCAACCAATTACAGCGCCGAACGGGTTCTCATTTCCATTACTTTAAACTAAGATAAACTCGTACTAAGACCTCTGGACCAAGAATAGCACTCACACGAAGACGTTAAATACAAAAAGACATTCTTAGACAACTTTTTTAACGGTGTGATATTTTTCATATTAGGTTTTCATATTTCCAGATAATTTCTGCTGCTTTAGGGAAATATTTAAACAATAGCTGTTGCCCGCGACTTCGTTTGTGTGGAATTGTGATTCACAGCTCCTCCCCCGTAGATGATAGCGTGATATATATTAGTATATTAGTAATATTAGTATTAGTACCAATATATTGACCCGACCTGTTAGTTATATTCAAGCAAAATTGAAGTAAATGCATGCAGTACTTTTGGAAATCATCCCGGACATATATACAGACAAACAGACAAAATTTCTAAAAACCATATTTTTGGCTTTGGTATCGATTGTAGATCACGTCTCAAGTATTCTTTTTAAAAAATATTCAATGTACAGTTTTGACTTTTCTACGATTTAATTATAGATATGTCAAAGAACTAACTTCTTTATTGAATTTAAATCTATATTTAAATTCAATAAAGAAGTTCAGGTTTTTCACAATATTGCAGCAAGCAGTCGTCCTCTAAACGTCTTGATTTTGTTCCGTGTTAAGTGTCAATGTGTCATACTATCTTGTGTTACTGCATGCAGTGATTTTTAAATGATTTTAATTTTATTTCAAATAATTAAGAAAATTTTATGGAACATTTAAAGTTAAGACTCAAAGTTTAAATGACATAGTACACGACATTGTGTTTATAATGATAACTAGGTACGTACTTAAACTTTGAATTTTAATTGTCATAAATAATATTTTATGCCATAAAATATTTCCTGTTTAATGTTAATAATCTATCTAGATTAATGCTATATTACACCATAAATTTTTCTTATGTTGTAAAATATCTTTGTAGGCATCCCTTGAAACTAAGTCACTTTAAGTAGTGGTTTCCGTATAAAACATATGACTATGGTTATACAAAACAATTATATAATTGGTGACCATTAAAGAAACATGTTGAGTCTACCAGCATAATAAAAAACATGATAACTACCGTGCTTATTATTCTTTGCCCGACTTGAGTTGATTTCGGGTTCGATTTCCAGATTGGAAAAAGGTTCATTGACTTAATTGGGAATAAACAGAATGTTATTTTTATTATTCCATGTCATATATGTTACAAGTAGATGCATCACGCAAGTAAAGGATTCTGAAAAGGATTATTTTCAAATTAAATTGTAATAAGGAAAAGTAACTGAGTTCATAACAATACCGGACTGAAGTCTAGGTTTCGGACTACAGCAAAAATCGAAAACACAATAGTTTTCCTAATCCGAACATAACACTTAAGATTTTCAGTTGCGCATTTGTATTTTGCTATAAGTGATTTATTATATTCTTTTACTAAATATAAATATGTATTCATTTATGAAATACGATGAGTTTCCGTTATTTTTCATAGCTATTCAAAGAAATCCAATTATGTTAATAACAGTAACAATGATCTCATATGAAACCACAGCTTTTATAAACATGTGTGACTTTCCTTTGGTAGGTATAAGTTGTTTACTTATTCGTTTCGTTCGTTCATTATAAAACTTCAGCAAATTAAAATCAAAATGTTTTTCTAAGGATGCTTACGGACACAAATTCATTCAAAAGTTCGTTTGAACGCATCGATGGGTACGTGGATACAAATTGGTTTGGATCATCTATCTGACGCAAAAATGATTAATCAATTCGAGGTAGTACCTACTCCAGGCGATAAGCGCCGAAAAATAAACGAGCAAACAAGCAAAAAGAAAACAAATTCTTTAGTTTTATAATAGACTTAGAAACGATATGGAATAGGGATTTGTCATAAGATGATGTTTGACAGGAAAGAATGAACGAAAACAAGGCATGAAAATGATTTTTTTAACATATTTATTTTGTGAAATTTTAATTAAATTAGGTGTGGCCTTAAATCTAAACTCGCTAAACTTTAACGTTTAATGACGAGGGACGCTCATTAGACAAACAAATCAAATTATATTATAAATAGCGACCCGCTCTGGCTTCGGACGTGTGCAATATGCATGTATTATACATATAAACCAAACTTAAGAATCACTCTATCTTTAAAAAAAATTCGCAACACAATCCGTTACGTAGTTTTAAAGATCTAAGCATACATAGGGACAGACAGACGGGGGATAGCGACTTTATTTTATACTATGTACTGACTATATAGTGATATCTACCTACCTAGGTACAATTAATATGGTGAGTTGTGTACCTCTATAGTTCGCTTTACATACTAATATTTAAGTTTGACTTTGCATGCAAAACAAGAGAATTAAGGAAATAGTAAAAAATACCTCGAAGGTGACTTTTTATACAATAAATATTATCTATACAGGCATAAGCCAAATCTCGATTGAGGAAGCTTAGGTAAAACAAATCATTTACGTTGTTTTCCAATACGTTAAAATTGGCATAAAATTAATCGTTTTTATAGAATTATATGACCTTTTCAAAGAGTATGTCATCGTAACTTAAAATGACTTGCCTTCAAATAAAAAAAAACTTGTCAGAATGACTTGCAAACATAAGTAAAACATTATTAAGTTTAATATTAATTAATTATATTACTGGATTTTTAAAAAATTCTCAGTAGTAGCACGGAGTCTGGAATTGTGCCCGGTATATGGCAATAGGCTCACCCCCTATTACATGGGACTCATAACATAAATAGTGAAAAGTGGGTGTTACATTGTACAGTGGCATAATGTGCACCTCTGCCAACCTTTTCGGGGATAAAAGGCGTGATGTTATGTTATGTATTAATTATTTTTTTTATCCACAAATTTACGTGTAATATATAACGATATAATATATTTTCGGAACTCACTCGCAATCATCCCGTTGAGTTAAATGTAACGTTACACCTTTTAATAGCCCAAGGAGTAAGCAGAGGTACATGCTGCTAACTATCGTGACTACTACTACAATGCAGTGTTTACTTTCCACAGATCGAAATCCGAGTCCTCATCATCATCAATATATTTTATTTATTGATAAGAATTTAAATTGAATGAATATGTACCTACAACTTAAAATATAAGTAACTAATAAACTAAAATATTTACACCTAAAAAATTATAATAAAAATGTTACATTGAAAAAAAAAAATTTCCTCATCGCTATCGTGAGGCAGGGTGCCCAAAAGACTGGCAGCATTGCCACGTTGAATGGCAATATATTCTTTATACTACACTTCAAAGTTTAATGTTTAGTTCAGTTCGCCTAATGGACCTTTGGCAAGCCAAACAAACAAACCTTAACATTTATAATAGTTACAGTATAAATATAATAATACCAGTACACACGACTATTACCCAGACACACACATTATAATACAGGTATCACATAAATAAAATGAATTTTCAAATACCGCGGGAGTGAATAAAAAAAAAATAAAAAAAAAGATTATCCTCAGTGAAAATAAGATTGGTTATAATGTCGCATATACAGCCTTTGACGTCAATGCAGAGCTCTTCTACGTCAGAAGTCCGAACATATAACACATTCCATTTTGATCTGTTTAGGGAGATAATCGTTTTAAAAATAACATTATGTATGTTATGTTAAGGTTTAGAATTGGTAAGTTTAAGATGAGTATTAAAAGAAGAAGTTGGTTATACTTCACACACACGGGGACTTGTGTGTGTGAAGTTTCATATCGAGTATATACATATATTTACGAATTTAAATGTAAACTAGTTAGATGTAGGTACATAAGTTAGTCTACTTTTAGGTTAAATAGTAAACAGTTGAAGGCACTGGAGCATGATTTGATTATGTACGAAATATGGACACCTGTTTTTATTCCTTTGCTTAGTAAATTAGTTTATTTTTATTCTACGACTATTTATTGGCTAGTGGTACTAGTATTTGTAAGTTTTTTAAGATTGCAAATGCTATTAAGAGTTGTATTTTTGTACATACTTTTATTGTGAGCCCAAGAATCACATAATTTTTGGTGCATAATGATTTATACTCATCTTCCAATTACATAACAGTCCATTGTTCCGATGACTTCTGTGACACAATGTCCAGAACTGTCTCGTTCGCCTTGTCTCCGTACTTCACAAGGTGACCGCCACACATCGAGGCGACCTTCCGCACGCCTTTAATTACAACCTTCGTACAATTTGCCGAACCACGCACGACATGTCAACGCCCTCAGAAGTGACATCTCGAGTGTTTTGGTTAACTGTATGTAAATATTACTTTAATTACTTACGTCCGACATACGCCTTGACCATATTTCAAGTGCGCAGAAAAATAAGATAACATATTTGTTAGTACATAGATGAATAAATATTTATTTTTTATTAATTAATGTACGTTATATTGACCACAGAGTGGAACTTGGTTTGTGTGCATCTTCATGGTCTCTAGACCTACTTTAAGTTTAGAAGGTAAATAGTGTCCTATGTCCTTCCTCAGGGTTCGACTTGTCTTTATTTTAAACTGGTAGATAGTAAACACACGCATGACGCATCTTAACTGCTGTTAAATTATATTTAGACACAAATATAAATGTATTTAAGGAAATCTTAATAAATCTATAATTAAACACACTGACAAGATCGCATAGTATTTTAAATTTCAATACCTGTCCGTGTATTTATTTTATATACACGCTAAACTCCAGATAATGTCTGACAATTTAACATGAATAGGACAAGCAAATAGATATATTTAGAAGCTTTAGAATAAAGACATGTGTCTGATCCCTTTTCCCTAATAAAAGACATCAACGACAGTAAACAGAAATGTAATGTAGCAAACCAAACATTTAACTTTTATTTTCTTCTATTCTAATATATCTTACTGTTATTTTAAGAATATTTCGATGTGATTTGTTTAATAACAATGCTATCTTTATAATACAGAACATAAGTACATACTTGAGCCCCGAATAAAACAGTGTAATTTACGTGTAAATACAAACAAATGTTAAATTATATGAAACATTTCCTTGACTAGCTTTGGCAATGACTAATTGTCGATTTAACTGACTTTGCACGTAGTAAGGATAAATGCTTTTATTCTTGACGTAGTACATGAACATACACAATTATATACCCATGCTCATGTATGTATCTACATACGTATTATGTGTGGCTTTTTATAATGCACAGTAACGAGTTTGTCGCGATTATACCTCTAATGTCAAAAGAATTAATCATTATTTAATAATAGATAAATATTAACCGCTTAAAATGTTACGCAACAGTTTATCTACATCACTGTAATAAAAAATATTTCGGAACCAGTTTATCATTTTTTCATTAGCACAAGAATAGTTTGCGGCTTAATTTTTTTCATATATATGTATGTTATGATGATGATGATGTAAAAACGTACAGTTTTCTAGAAAATCGTTACCTATAAATGGAT
This sequence comes from Spodoptera littoralis, assembly GCA_902850265.1. Taxonomy (NCBI): domain Eukaryota; kingdom Metazoa; phylum Arthropoda; class Insecta; order Lepidoptera; family Noctuidae; genus Spodoptera; species Spodoptera littoralis. The sequence goes on along the minus strand of LR824535.2, from coordinate 9,897,554 downwards.
ATAGAAGTACGTACGTAGGTGTATATTCCGAATTCGTCTATTAGTGGTCATGGATTTTGAAACAAATATTGCAAACAACTTATTTGTATAAGAGATGTACGTATATAGGCTTAATCAAGTCGTTACAACGCTGTTACATGTTATACAAAAACTTAGAAAATTCCTTACTTAAAACATTATCTCCAACAATTGTATCAAATGCCTGCAGTATTTTTTTATAAAGTTAATAAGTTCTCCGTCAAATCAGAGTTGATTCAGTTTAATTAGGTTTATTCAGATTCTTCATGTGATGTCGCGCGTCGCTCTCAAATAATGGCCGCGACCGCGTACGCTGCTCATGAGGAAGAAACCCTCTGTAGTTCGAAACTAGTAGAGCTTTTCTCAGTAGGTATGTTCTTGTTCACGTGAGTAACCCCCGATTTTTAGTTAATTTAGTTTTTCTAACGATAGTTAGTATCAAAACATAGATAGACATTATTTGGTCGCAAAGTTACATGCGTTACTGGCGAGGTACGGTTTCTTGTTATATCTCCCTGTTGGAAAAAGTATTGGTTGAATTTTTTTTAGTTTTTATATGATAATAATAGTATGACAGTAATAATAGTATGACAGTATGACAATAATAGTACTGTAACTTTCGTGAGACATACTAAATAAATTATTATGTTTTCGGCTTACTCACGTAATAATTTGACGAGGAACTCGACTAGTTTCAAGCCATGCTAGAGGCTCATATTTATGAGCAGCATTTCGCGACCCGCGACGCGGCGACTGTCGCGCTGCTACTCGTTGAGTTCCTCGTCAAATTATTACGTGAGTAAGCCGAAAACATAATAATTTAATAATAGTACTCTTTATAACAGCGGTCAATTAGGCAACCTCATTCCGTCAAGATTCTCCCATACTGCAGCTTTTGTCATTAAGATTTTTCCAACATCGACTATAGTGCAAGAAAAAGATAAGGAGTCAAAGTTATTCAAGTAGTTAGATAAGTGGACTTGCCTCATTAATGTTCGTTAATAAAATTAAATAAAACATCGACGAGGGAATATTTTTATTTTGGTTCATTTCCTTTGGGTAATCCCATGACGGTTAAATACTGACCCTCGCTAAATTGCAGTTCGACCAGTTTTAAAATATAAACAAATTATCACGAGGATCAGTAGTACCTAATATTTTTATTTGTATTGTAACTTTTGTGAGACATAGGTACTAAATATATTATTATGTTTTCAGCTGACTCACGTAATTATTTATGTCGCGTCGCGGGTCGCGAAATGCTGCTCATGAATATGAGCCTCTAGTATGGCTTGAAACTCGTCGAGTTCCTCGTCAAATAATTACGTGAGTAAGCCGAAAACATAATAATATATTTAATATTTTTAATAAGACATTAACAAAAAGATTATGTTGATATTTTTATATATTCTTATTACGGTAGAAAGGAAATGTTAGTGTTGGAATTGAAACGTACACTTTCTAGTAATACGTCTAATTAATTATGAATCACCAATTAATCAGTACGACAAATAGAATACAACAATAGAATAATTATAATGAAACTTACAAAGGAAATCGATGCCGTAAATAAATCAATGATCTAACATTAAACATCTTCAGAGAATCTATAAAATTGACGTAAATTACTTAGGTACAAGTAGTTTGTATTTTTACATAAGTAAGTAATTGAGTGTTACGTACGTCCGCAATTCAGTTGAATCCCCTTGATGACATACGTACATACATTATAGTACATAGGTAATAATAGTATAACAAACATTTGTCTATCTTTATTTGCACAGATACGCACAAAGGTCGTGATCTTCATTGCCAGTCAATTTTTAAGTGATACCTTATTTATTTAGCTGGTGACGGAATGTCAAGTTGAAGAGTCCGAGCCAAAGTCATGGCTATGAATGATGAAGCAATCAGTCTCATTAAAGGTTACTATTGTTAGGTTAGTGACGTCACACGCCAGTCCGATTTAATTAGTTGTTTCGAGTTACTGAGATTTCATTAATCAACTTTATCGTCTTACTACATAGGTAATAAGTTTATGGCTTGGAAGAAGTGTATGTGATGATGGTAAGACATTATTACCCTGAGTTTATTGCATGAGCTGAGAGGGTGACGGTACATTTGTGATACGCCAAATCATTTCGATCATAGAGAGAGAGAGAGAGAGAGAGAGGTTGGACAGCAGCGCTGTCTAATAAACACTGTTTATTAGAAATCATTGTAATAACTGCCATCTAGGAGAAAACGAAGAGATTATAGCAAACCATCTTTTGTAGAGGTAGACGAGGGTTAGAGTACAGCACTGGCCACTTAGGGGTTTAGATGACCTACAGTCCATTTGCTAATGCCCATACTCCATATAGATGATTAAATCGTGCTTGACGCTACAACAATATAATTAAAGAAGAAATACTTAACAACTTGATGAAAAACTGAATGTATTTTAAACGTGTTTACTATGTAATAAATTGTTTGTTTGTATTTAATATCTCTATTGTCTTTTTTCATAGAACTTAATAATGGATTAGGTTTATTACCCCTGTGTTGACACGTTATGTCCCGTTTAATTGTCTCTTTTTATTATATTAATCAATACATAAGACAATTTTATAAATCTATGGAGTATTATTTTACCTAAAGTATAAATTTTTAGTATTTTGTAATATTAATGTTAAGGTAATTTTTCTTTTCTTTTGTTAGTCATATTTTCAGACATTGGTATAGACGTGATATCTTCATCATGGAACGTAATCCGATGCATAAAAATACCGCAACCATGTTTTAAATTTCTAATTCGACATATAAATTAGAAACATCTAAATATTTTACTAATCTTTCATAGCAGTCATATTAAGCTTTATATCCTCCTCTTTAGAGACGATAAAGTATCATTAAAGTTATTTTAATGCACTATAACATGGAAATTACAAAATGTACTTAGTTACACATATTTTAAGTATTACGGAAATTGCAGCACCGAGCCCTGAGTAATACCTACATGAGAATAGTAGTTACACAATTAAACTACATATTTTAGTGCTTTATACAAATTTAATTTACATACCAACGTATGCCACAACACGAGGGGCTAGTAAAATGTCTGCCGCGTAGAAGTTTTAGATCAGTCACGTTAAGCAACATCGCCTTGCCTTGCCCTTGGATGGGTGACCGATGTTTACACAATATGTAGCCCCCCTCCGCAGATCTAAACACACGAAGTGTCCAGTGAGTGTGGCGGTCGTTAAAGCTTGCAAAAATCATTACTTGCTCTCAGAATAGTTCTACAACGCTATTTCATTTGAGAAAATTTCAGTAATTGTCTTTTGCAAAAAAAAAATGATGATTACTTGTCAAATATTTGATAGATAGACATAAAAATCAAAATTTCGTATGAATTTGGGACAGTGAAACAAAGATACCATCATCTTTATATGTAGTCAATACTTCTTTAATATTTACTTTTCCCAATTGGCGAGGATTCTAAAATGTAAGCAAAGTAAACCTATCTAAGGTGGCCAGGTACCTTAGATAGGTACGTATTATTTAAAATCTTGATAGATACGAAGCTGTGAATAATATCCCGGCTTCAAACGACCATATAACAGCTCAGCTTTACTAAGTGCGTATAAACAAGATCATTAATTTAATAATATGAATAATTTAATTCTCGCCCTTTCTGTACATGCTATACATAAGTAGCGAAAAGTTAATGTAAGAAAACATGTGAAATATGGGTGTCACTGTCGCTGTGCACCTCTGCACCTAGGGTCGAAAATGCTCTTTATTCACTACATCAATTTAAGTGTTAAAGTTAAATAAAGATTATGATCATTCGAACGTGATACGAGTAATCCATATGCAGATAACAAGTTAGACCTAAGTCTAAGTGCAGATCAAGTATAACTTTGTTCATAGAATGGGAAGTGTTCACATACTTAACTACATTTACCATAACTAGTTTATGGAAAACGAGTTTACTAAATGGCGAGCGACATGCGTTCCATAATAATTTATTTATACTATTAATTCTTTGAGCAAATGATTCATATTTTAGTTCACAATTTCCTGGTTAAGTTACTTTTCGATTTTGTACTCGTAGTTACAATTTGAAGAAATTGTAATCCAATAATCATTGTTATAGTATTCGGTTAAATAAATAATCAGTTAAAATGGCAATTCTTTTGTTATTGTGTAGTAACATTATATTTTATGTATTTAAATGAGGAAGTTAGTTTATTCATATGCATGTAAGACGCATGAATTATTTATGTTCATCAAAAACTGGATTATAAAATTATTTTTTTAGGTGTTTTTTCTGGTAAATCCCAGTAGGTGAATCCACAGACAAGCGCGAATAATTCTCGATTATTATTCATTACATTAGCATAGATGCACTTTAGATTGGAATATACCTAAAGATACTTAAAAGTATAAAGGTGCAAACTTCTAAGACAGGTAGAATAAATATACTGATATGGAATACGAAATACTAGCCGTCTAATATTTATTTAAAGCATGCATTTTATAGTTTGCCTCATGAATAAGGATGACTGAAAAAATAGGGGTTTGTTATATAAAATCAAAACATGTGAATATGATTTAGAAGATTTTTTTATTGGGACAAGCCCGCCACAACCTCCCAAAACCGCTGCAACTCCTGTAAGCCAGTAAGCCAGGATCTACAGTAGATACAACCATGATAACTGTCTTGGTTCCGCAACGAAGTGAATCAGAATATATTATAAAAGAAAAAGAAAAAAAAAACGATAGTTTCCACTTCCCTCGGCGAATTACTGCAGGAGACAGAAGAATGAATTAAGCCTATAAAGGCACAGAAAAGATACTGTACAACTGGTTAAAGTCCAGTCGCCAAACAGACTCGCAGACTTAGAAGGTTACACAGGCCTAGAGATTGGTAAACAGGGATTTGTACGTATCGTTAAATTGAGGGGCCGCAAGTGTGACTGCCGGTCCCTTGCCCGGCTCGGGAACGCGGGAATCGAACCCGAGTCGGGCAAAGTACTACTACGTTTTTTTTTTAATTCTCAGTAGCAGCACGGAGAATTGTGCCCGGTATATGGCAATAAGCTCACCCCCTATTACATGGGAAATAGTGAAAAGTGGGTGTTATATTGTATAGTGGCATTAAATGCCGTAATGTGCACCCCTGGTTACCCCTTAGAGATAAAAAAGGCGTGATGTTATGATGATGATGATGACGGTAAATAGATAACTAAGTTTCATGGTAATGAAAATAGTAACTAAAGTTTTGCAAGTTGGAGGCTAGCATCATCATGTCAAGCAACACGACCAGTTTGGACCAGAATTGGATTTCACGCAAATTGTACGTGAGTCCCGTAAAAACTAAATTTAACATAATTTGTATAAACTTCAACTAACTATAAACTAAAGTTTACATAAATGTCACGGACATAGGACTAGTTTAATTTATACGTACAACAGGTAGACACCGATTACAGGTATTGAAATGGAGATTTGTTCCTAGTGACAGGAAAGTATTAATTTTATTTTTTTATTTAAAACTAACATATTTCTTGTTTTACTTACATTTCTTCCACAATAGCACGGAGTTCCCACAAAGCTATTAGGATTTTTGGCAACCTAACTGCGTTGCATTCACTGACCGCCTGCAATACGTAGCAAACTATACCTCATCCCGAGGTCATCCATTTTTTTGAGGAGGACTTTTTCCGGCGTATATTAAATGATCACGGGAATGAGGTCATGTCATCAATAGCCTATAAATGCCCACTGCTGAGCAAAACCTCTTCTCACACGAAGAAGGTTTGAGCATTAATCACCACGCTTGCTCAATGCGGGTTGGCGATTACAAACTTATAAATGGAAATCATAAGCCCAGGTTTCCTCACGATGTTTTCCTTCACCGTTTGTCAATGGTGTCTAAATAGTCTTAGAAAGTACATATAACTCGGAAAAAGTCACATTGGTACTTGCCGTTGGTAGGTTTCGAACCCACATACTCATGCATGAGAAGCCAGCATCTTAAACCTCCGGGCCACCACGACATAGGAATGAGGTCACCTTCTATTAACTAGTTATTTTATTAATATAACTGGAGTAAAGTGTTAGCCGTAAGTATATAGAAGTGGCCACCTCTCCATGTAAGGACGCTTCTATACACGTATTGGTGTGCCATCAGAGAATAATAAGTGTCATATTATGTTACCTAATAATAAAATATCTTAAATGCTTGTCTACTGTTTGCACACCTACGAGATTAAAAAAAACGCCGCTACGAACTACGAACTACACACTAAGAGCTACGTACTATGCCTTAGAAGCTACGCGCTACGAGCTATGTACTACGCGTTACGAATTACGTACTACGTGTTATGAACTACGCACTACGCGCTACGAGATACGCGCTGCCAGCTACGAACTACGAACTACGGCTGTAGTATTTCGCCGCTGTATTGATATATATATTCCTTTTTTATGGGATAAGCCGGTAAATGAGCATACGGATCACCTGATGGTATGTTATCGGCGCCGCCCATGGACACCCGAAATACCAGAGACGTTACAAGTGCGTTACCGGCCTTTCAGGGATATTGGCCTTAGGAAATGACGATTGTTGGAGATTCAGAGATTTGGGGAGTTTGGGGAGCGAGGTAATTGGATCTTTATCCAGAGAAATGGACATATCTAATGAGCCCACACTCGATATTATGTTTACTAGTAGGTAACCCAAGGGTCCATCAGCCACTTTTCAGTTCCATCATAAAAACCAGTTTGATGATACCTTAGTATTGTATTTTATTATCATGTTATCAACATATATAATTGTCAAGTTTCATGGTTATACAATAATCAGATAGTTAGATTTTATTACATATGTAACGCATAGGTCGATTTAATAACAGCGTATTAAAAATATACACATTTAAATGCATGTGATATTTATAACGTCTTAGAAGAAGCAGGTAGTAGGTATGTACAGTATTTTGTCAATACAATTATTACCTACTGTTTGCATTAGCTCGGTAAAGTAGTGAGCTGATGCTCATCGATGCGCAAGTGTTTGTTTGCTTACTTCTATTGCTCACTGAATTATGTTTTTGTACTTATGATAATTCTTAAGAATTTGTCTCTAGCTAAAATAAGACTGATTAGTAATTTTTTTGATCTAAGAAATATCCAGGTATTAATTGTCTTGATTCGTCTTAGTGACCAAAGTAGCTTACATCACCCCGGCCTCACTATCTCCAGACACAAAATATGTAATACCTACGATCAATAAAACGCTTTGTTATGATTTATACATGACGCGAAAGATCGACAAACATATTTTCGCATTACTAACAATTTTCTTTACGCCTGGATTTCTTTATGGGGCTCTACGAATTTATTTATACCTACTCTATGAATTATATTGGACACTACAGCTTAGTCAAACACCAGAGAAAAAAATATCGACCAACAAGTTTCTTGTTCATCAAGTTGCAAAATTTTAGCTATGCACAGACGTGTTAAGTGTATAGGATTTTGGTTTAGTGCGTCAATGTACTCTAATAACTTCTTTAAATATTATTGTCATAAGGCTAGACTAGTGATGATTAAGTGCTACTGGATATACCATTCATTTGTCACATGACACAGCTAGCCATAGTTACTAAAAGTGTATTATTTTAAACTTAAAGCAACTCTTTTAAACCAGGAGCGAAGAAACAAAGGGTGCACCTGTAGCCTGTAGGCCTACTTGCGCAGGAAGTACTATAATGTACTGTAATATCCTACGTAGTTGCTGATCGTTTAGAACTTCGCAATGTATGATGAAAATAATCGATCAAGACCACATTGTTATTATTTTTCTAGCTATACGTAAGAAGGTAGGCAATAACTTAAATACTCTCTTATTAGCAAACAAATCAACTTTAAAGTTTAGATTAGTGTTTGCAAAGCTGTTGAATATGAAGTTTGATAATAGCAGCCGTCTCTGATGAGCTCAGTCGTTTAATAGCAAAAACTTCAATACTTGGGTATAATTATAATAATTCTGCGTTTGTTTGTATAATAACTATCGTGATACATACTTTTTTCCTAATATTTTGTTGGTATGTACATAGTTGATGAAATAAATTATTTTTACTTTTTTATTTTATTTTACATACTAATTTTAGTTATTCAGAATTTGATGAAAATTTCATATTTAAATGGTTATAAAATAAATGGATTTGAAGGTACAAGAACGTCTTAGTTTTTCTAGCTCATAAGGTCGTTATAATGATGCCCATGGACCTACTTCCAAGAACCTGGTACCTATTTCAATAAACATCTATTCTACTATTTATTCAAACGTGTTTTACAATGTAAAGTAATAATGAAAGAACAACTTCAACTTTGTGGTTCTAGGTTGACCAGTAATTCTTAAGTAAGGTTGTGCCTAGGTAGGAGGTACCTATTGGAATCTCTATTTTATTTGTTATTGCATACTAGGACTAGGAGATTTATATTCTATAGATAGGGCCTTCATAAATACTACGATCATCAAGTTGCTTCCGTGGTTAGTGGTGCTAACAGAATATGATATTACTTGACGTTCATACCAAAATGTATTTTTGAAGTATTCATGTTAGCTAAGCAATTTAAACTTAGGTAGATTGGTAACTTGGCACCGTCAAAAGATGAGCCTAGTATCTTTTTTAGCAGTTATGTTATTAGTCCTGTATATATAGGGAAGGAGTATAATGCCATACATCGGACAAATAAAGCGATTATTTCACTCCGGGAGTCTAGAGTTCATCTTGTTTGAGAGTCTTGCGATCACTCGACCACCAGCACCAATACATGATTATGTGACAAAGGCATTATATAAAATTAATATTATGTAGGTTAAGTCCTATCTAATCTGAAATGATAGTGATAGGTTGTCGCAAAGGACATTGAGCCAGTAATAATTCCTAATAATTTTCGTAGTATGGCGTAACGTTACTGCAAAATACTAGGGGTCGACTAAAGTCAGTATAATAACATTATTTGTGAATGATTACTCCATTGGGCAACGTAGGTACTTAGGCAGCTGTATATAAACATAGACATTTACCCAGATATGTCCTTGGACACCATCATTATGGGTGCTTAACGTAAAACAGGTGTTGGAATTTATTTTGAAAACACTCATTTATACGTACTGGTATGTACTTTGTTTCCATTTAATATCAGTTTTATGGGTTTAAGTAGGTATGTTAATAAATTAATCATAATGATATAAATGACCAGTATTAATTTGATCTTGAAACTATTGAAGAGGATTGTCGTGTCGCTTATATCGAGATAAATTTTGCATACGTTGATTATTTGGGAAATAATCAAAATCGTACGACTAATAGTCGTAGGTATGTACCTACATTGGTTTACTTGATTCGTTTCTTTCTTCGCTAGGTATCTACTAGTGATGTAATGAATGCCACTTGCTGACATATATGCAAATATTGTCGTTTTTCGACATTAATTCAAAAAATTCCTAGTACCTATTTTAATTAATTACATTATTGAAAGCATGGCTCCGATAGGTTCTTGGTCAGGCCAGTAGTTTGGGGATCCCAGATTTATTACCTCCTCAGTTATATGCATGGGAAAAACGAGTTTCGTATATTTAGATGAGAGTATAATGAGCGCATTGTTGCAAACTAGACGCTGAGTTAGAGAATTTTTTTGTTTGGGATAAACTAAAAATTCAAGTTTTTCAACCTTATTCTTTTGTAATAAAGTTGTTATTAAAGATATTGGACATTTAAAGGTATCTTGATGTTTAAACGTAAAATGAACAATCGGTTAATTAATTAATCAAGGCATTAAAAGTAAAATATCTGTACTGTGTAACAAAACGCACGCAATAATTATATGACAGGCTGTAATATAAATAAAAAACGGAATCAATTGTAAAATCCTTTATTAAAGTAATAAATAAACTTGCAAAAGAGTGTACTCGCAGCAATTACTTGAGCAGACTGTTGTGTCGCGCGGACTCGCCCGCCTGCGATGTAAGCAACCGGCACTCCACATTGCACAACACTTAAAGCATCGTAACACCAGAACTTGATACAAATAATACTTAAATAGTATCGCGATGGCGCCCGGGCACTGCGCACATACCTCCTTACTTAACTAGCTACCGTAACTACTTCTCAATCCTCGACCACACACGTACATGACACACAGTACTTCAGTTACCTAACGTAATGCTCGTCGCTGCGATAATTCTACTGCAAGGTATTGTGCACAGTCCCCGAACGTTACAAACATATAAAAAGTAAATCGAAAAGATCATTGTGCATAACCACATGTTATGTCAATTTGTTCACATTGTTCTCATTCACGAATGTATCAACAAGTTAATTTGTAAAGGTTTCATGCGGAAGTATGAGGTACTTGAGCACAGGGCACAGGAGGCAGAAAATAACTGCTGTTAGTAATTCTACACTGGATATATCTAACAAATTTATGGTAACATAATTATTTATTGTTTTAATTAGCATCTAATAATTAAAATATATTTACAAAAATTAACCGTTAACCTTTAATACACCTCGTTACACATGATACCATTCATAACTAAGTTAATTTTAAAATAATAAAATATATACATAATACAAAATGCCCATCTCACTTTCGCCTATCGAGAATGTACCAATATTTATTGTGACAAAAATAACCTGATCAATAATTGTTGTCATAATTTATTGACTGCGATAACAGACCCTCGCTTTCTGTTAATTATAGAAAAACAACACATCGCCAAAACGCGACTAGATTTCACATCAATCGAGACTTTGATTTTCAACAGTATATAGAAATTTTCAATAATCATACTTTGTACTTAAAACAATTACAAGGCAGACAATCCAAGCAAGATCCAAAATAGTGACTTTGTGCATCAACAAACTTTATAGAAGTAATAATGTTTATATCTAAATTCATTGTAGAAATATAGTCTGAAACATTATTCGACCGCGACGACGGGCCAGCCGGACGGGCCGGGGTCAGCGCACTATGCACTCACGTCGCATCTTGCACGAGCGACATTACACAGTCTCCTAGTGTAAAACATCAGTCTCAGGTGAGCGGCGGATGGACACTATCGTGGAAGGTTCGAGATGGTCTTTGTAACATTAGAACACAGTGCGGAACTGTGGCACTAACGGCACTATGACACGGGCCGGCGACACTATGACACGGGCCGGCGGCGCTATGACACAGACCGGTGACACTATGACACGGGCCGGCGCCGCACGAAGGCGTCCGCACCGGACGACGCGTACGAGCTCGGCACCTCGGGCTCCACCTCCTGCTTGTACCCGTTCTTGCCGTTCAGCGAACTGCTGCTGTCATCCATGACGGTCTGAAACAGGACGATACATTATTATCATATGTCAATATGCATTTTAGTCATAGCCCGTCAATGTCAACATCCACTCGTGTAATGACGCACGAATCTGAACGAGGTACGTAGATTCGCATCGCGCCCTGAAGTGTTCGACAAATAGTCCCGATGTGGTAATTGCAAATTTACACGCGTGACTGTCTTGCAAACATCAGGGTGCAAAACACTTTTGCTACACACATTAGGCAGCTTTTCTAAGTTAGTTCTTAAGATTCTTTTGAAAACTTTACCATAATATGATTTTAAAATGAAGTTAAGACGTCATTTTATAATTTTAAAAGCAAATGCTTTTATGTATTTTGTACTTTTCCTACTGGACACGGAAGCGCGTTATATTACCGCATGTGCTATTTGACTTTTGAATTAACATTGAATTAATAATGTTAGAGCCTCACTCACCATACAAAGTCCATTGTTGCGTGTTTTCCTGTCGCTCTTGGTGTACCTCGCCTTGTAGAAGTCACTGAAGAGGAACAGGAACAGGAATCCGTGCATCGCAATCCAGTAGACGAAGACGCGAGGGTACTGGCACGACGGCCGGAACAATACTTGCAGCTGGTGAGTGAAGATCATCACGAACTGGACCTGTTGGGAATATAACCTATTAGATACCATCGAAATTATCCAGAGTCAAGACTAATCCTTGCTGATTCATACTTCTCCATCATTTCAGTTATAGTTCAAAACAACTTGCAATGTTTGTCTTAGTTCTCACGTATTTCAATCTTTTAGATACTTTTTCTTGCTAGTATAAATATTAGCAGAGCTATTAGATGAAAACCCGGAACTCCTTACATGATAATATTGTATTTCAATACTTTAATTCTAATACAAGTATTAAACAAATAGTCTAAGAGTATAAGCTATGTCGGATAATTAGGTAATTTAAAAGAAATGTCCTTCACAGAATCATCTTGATTCACTCTATCAATTTAAGGAGGAACAATGTTACACACACTTTTTGTAGTTGCGTAATGTCTGTATGTTGTGTGTAAGTAAGTCTGTTGATTTATGGCGGTTTTTAATTTATTTTTAAAACTTACCATCTGGAAGGCAGTGAGGTACTTCTTCCACCAAATGTACTTCTGGTACTTGGGACCCATAGCAGCCACCATGTAGTAGAAGTACATCACGATATGGACGAACGTGTTCAGTAGCGCGAAGAATGTGCTGTGACCACCTGTTGACATAAACATAAAGTTTAGTTATTTACCAAATCATATTAGGCATACACTTTTTTTTAATAAGGAATATGACATGTATACTTGGAATTTCCTTTTGTTTTATTATAGTTCTTAAACATAATTATATTTTATTGTACTAGTTAAATATATATGTTTTTTCTATACGCCGCAGGTCCATAATCAACAATTTTTTTCAACATTTTTGTGTATACGTATATAGGTATGATTATTATATATGCTTGCTTAAGGAATCAAAAACACCATTATATTTATGAAGTTTCTTGCTCGTTCTTCTCCACTCGAATCTACTTTTTGGAACGAGCATCTAGCTTCACTGACGGACAGACTGACAGACTATTATTTATTTAATATTTATTCACGTTTTCAAAAGTACCAAATTATGATTTAATAGAAATAAATGCTTTTGAGTTTGAGTTTTACGTTTTTGGTGATCCTACGTATGTAAGACGCAATTCACACGACAGCAGCAAATAAATACAAAAAGTGACATTCTGTGTTAACACTAACACGTCATGTTCACATTTGTACGTGATCTAATAGAGTATAGATAATTTAGGTAAATAAACGGAACACGGATTTGAATAACGTCAGTATAAAAGCTTCACGCAAACAAAGTACTGTATTGTTTGTTTGACAAATTATCGTTTTCCTTTAACTCTTTTACTTAAGGATGTGTTCGCTAATTCATTGATACCGCATTATACATTGAGGTATTTTTATATTTTTAATCATTATTCAAGGAATATAACAGGTTAATATGGCAGCTTCAATCATATATTGCGACACAACTATTTTATTTTATGGTGTTCAATATGGTGCCCCATTGCCATGCCGAAATTGAGGACACTATTATATAAAACACCTTTCGTAACCTTTTCCTAATTTTGTAGAAAACACGAATTTGGATTTGATCCTTGCGTGTCCAAAAACGTCAAAATTGCGTACCTTGGAATTTGCATTATCGATCAACCTAATTAAATATTTCCACCTAAATACTCAAGTTTGCCATACATGGAATGGTGATTTCGGAAGTGACGCTCTCCATTTAGTAAGAAATTTCAAAAATAGAATCGATTAATTCGGTAATCGAGGTTGGCTACTTAATTATGAGGCTGTTATATAATTGAAAGAAACCGATGGAATTCCCATATAACTCATTATTTTATTAAAACTGACACTTTTATGTTTTAATTCAAATAAGATAACAAACCTTGGCCGCAGGCAAGGATGATACACAAGGAAGTAACAAACATTAGTTTATTGATGCTAAAGAGGTTTTAATGTGCAAATATTTCCTATATTTGTCAATTTACGTACCTCCAAAACTCTGTTTAGGAAGTATTTGTAAAGATATCTATGATTACCGCATGAATATTAATATAAATTATAGACCTTTGATATCTACTCAGTTCGTGTTGTGTACACAATGTACCTTACGTACGAGATGTACAAATATTTTACAAAACAGTTTTTCTAGCGAAAAATTCCGTACCTTTACGATTTCTGAGAACATTTTAAAGAATTGTAGTTTCGAGTACTTTTAAGTAATTTACGCTTTATCTCATAACTTTAGGAAATATGAGCTGCAAGCTATCATAGATCAAGAGGTTAGTCACTGAGTGGTTACAGGTTTTGAATTTGAACCCTTTTGGCCCTGTAAAAGGTTCTTACTACTAAACAACTCAGTGCCTCTTAGTCTTCAAAGCTGCGGCGGTACTAAGTGGCTCATTTAAATAGATTTTGAACTATATCTACTACAGTAATGACATGTCTGATGTCGTGCATGCAGTGTCCCTATAATGCTATACACGTATTAATATTAAAATTATTGCCTTTGATGTCATTAAGATTAGGATCAAACAAAGCCGCATTCACCTGAACTACTCTATTAAATTAAAAACAGTGTACCTTTAGTGTGCATTTGAATACAATGTTGCTATAACTTTGAGCTCAATTGCGGCAAGTGCGTGCCTGGAATGCATGTAGTAAAAGTAATGTGTGGTCACCACGCACTGACCTAATTTCATTTCGTATCTTTTAGACAAACAGGTGACCATGCATTCCGGCAAAAGCTTAGCGTCAATCGACGTTAAGAACTTCTTAAATTAAAAAAATATAGTAGATTAGTCGTGTGATTTGAATTTATGGGGAGTCGATTTATTTTTGGTTGTCATTTATAGACTTGTTATTATTTATATTTAGGAATTCAAAACTAATTGTTATTGGACAGCACAAAAATTATTTACATATTTCATTAAATGAAGTATTAAATGAGGTCGAGGAATGTTGTTTAATCATTTTCCCGTATGAATAATACAATTATTCCTATCTGGAGTACTGCAATGACGTATTCTATGTTAACGCGTGTTTAACAGAGCCCATTAGTTAATTATAACTTTGATCCCTTGACAATTCCGGAGCTGCTTGTTCCATTTTCTTTTATGACATGCCACATTAATTTGGGGATTATAACCGTGTTTATTATTTAATGTAAATTAGTTTTGGTTTGGTTTTATCCGCGGATTTTTACTATAGAAATATTAGTTATGTATGTTAGTCACAGATAAAACTATAATTTTAAAACCCGTTATATAATGGCAGAGAAAAGCAAATCAAAGCCTAATAATTCGATACTCTGGTATTACTTTAACTCATTTCCACTGGAACAATAGCATCACTAGTATTTTTTAGAACAATTTAAAACTTTGGACGTTTATATTTAAAAATACGACCTCAATGACCCTAAAAGTGGCCAATACCTACTCGCGTACAGTAACATGGACAAGGTTAATGTGGTACCCTGAAAGTCTAGTCGTTCTTATTTAATACATATTAACATAGCTTCCTACTTTCTAATACGGTTTCAGAAGGTTAAATAACCTTCGTTTTGGATCAATATGAAAAATAATTAGTGTTTTTGGTTTCCGTGTAAGGCTGGACTGTTTATTTAAGCCATGCCATCAGAAGAATCTGTCTTGGTGCAGTTGACCCAGAGGCAGGTAAAAGGCAATGAACAGTGTGTTAATATCGTGAGTAACAGTTGAATATATCGATTAGAAGCGATTGCTGCAAT
This sequence comes from Spodoptera littoralis, assembly GCA_902850265.1. Lineage (NCBI taxonomy): Eukaryota > Metazoa > Arthropoda > Insecta > Lepidoptera > Noctuidae > Spodoptera > Spodoptera littoralis. Next base: position 9,881,833 of record LR824535.2, on the reverse strand, counting down.
GCAGTTTGTATGATAGCAACTTTAAATGTAAAACTACTAGTGTTGGGACTACTTGGGCCAGGACAGATTAGCATTGGTATAGAAGGAAGGAAGTATGGAAGTCTCATTTTAGTTAGAAACTGTCTTGGGATTCAAGCCAGTCACTCATTGAAAGTTTAACTGTTAGTAGCCAACTCTAGTACAGGCTATTCTGATATCAAATACAAATAGAAAAAGAATGGTTTTTAACTGACCTGGTGCAAATTTAAGTCCGAACCACACCGACATGGGCATGATGCCGTGGTGTATGACATGCAGAGTAGACACGTGTTCGTTTTTCTTGCGCAGCACGAAGAAAAGCGTGTCCATAAACTCCGTGAATTTGCTGAAGTAGTACCACCAGCATGTGTTCGCCATCTGTATAGTAAGAAGATTGATTATAAGATAACCTTATAAAATAATATATCAGAGGTGCTCAGACGTTCTTATACAAAAATGTGTCTTATACAAGAATAAAATAGTCAGGTATCGAACCTGAGACCCTTTTGCATGATAATGCTTCACTCTTCCTCACAATGTGGTAGTTCTTAAAGATAGATAAATAACACCACACTTCACAATTCTCTGTGCACACTTGGTCTTATTTTAGGTTAAACTACAATTAAAAGTATAATATTAACCAGAAATTATAACATTGAAAAGTCGTGGGTCAGTGCTTTATTTGTTAATATTTTATTCATGAGACATGGTAATATATTTCAAGTAACTTGTATTTTCTTATTAATGCCCATTATAATAATTATAATTAACATACAACAAGTTAAGCTGATTTTTTTGCCACTATTTCGCAATTTGCTCGAACAAAAACTGCGATTCGGTTTAAAATTTATACGATACGCATTAAGAAATAAAAGTATTGGTAATAAATCGCTTCAATAAACATTTAGGTGGATATGCAATATTAATATATTATATATGTCTCTAAATAATACATGCACTACAAAATAGATTATTACAGTTTATATAGAAGCTTATTAAACCTGCCTAAACTTACTACATCGTAAACAATATTATATACGATTTGCTTTATCGCGTGCGTAATAAGTGAGGTTAATCACTCAGTCACCGATACGTATTTGTCATTTACTTAGGTAAATTTTTAGGTACCTATTTAAACAGGTTTTATTTAGGTACCTATTTAAACATTAATAATAATTACTATTGTTTTTTTACACGATTTTAATGGTTTAGCAAGCAAAGGCACGGGGAATCGCTAATGAACGCGTCCTTCTTGCGTCATTTACGTTCGTAAAACTTATGTTGACACTATATTATTATTTTGTATGTAGACGTTTCTAATTATCAGGTCAAAGACGGAAGTATCATTTATTACCTTGATTTTTTTTTGTATTTCAAAAGTTTTAAAATAAAACGATGGTCATTGATACTACTTATAGTTACTTACTTTATGTACGCAAAAAATATAGTGACTGTGAGAATATCTTATATGTTAATATTTATATCTACCGGATTTCGTTATCTCTAATGTGAGATTTATAGTAACAAAGTAATTTAAGTTTCAGAAATATTATTTTTGTATATTATAGTCTATTGTATTGTGTTAGCGGTTAAAGAGGCTCTTATTGTCATTATCACGGTTATTTATCTTATGGGATTTCAAAGCAGTTTCAAAGTATAATTTTTGTTAACAAATATTTACTAAACTAGAGGGACGATGACGGAATTTTTACATCGCCAGTTATTGCAAGTAGTACGAAGATACCTTAATAAAAACTTACTAGACGCTCGATTCATTTGTGTAACTGAGTAATTAAGAAAATTCATCAAGTCGAAAATAAAACTTTTTGCGATATAGACATAGAGGCAACAAAAAGTTCATTAATATTTTTTTTATATGACTGATTTCTTGTACTCCATCTTTATTCATATCGTACCTATTTCTTAATTCAAAGAATTCTATTTATAAAGTTTTAAACATCGGCAATGAATGGCACTGGTATTCAATGCGATAAAGTATAAGTTTTTAGAAACAATATGAAATGGAAAATGAAGTTACGATCTTACCCTCATAGCCATCGGACTTCGGGAATAGTCGACAAGTTGACACGTAAAGTTATATTGACCCCACCAGCCGCTCATCAAGTACTGTGAATAAAAAACAAAAACAACACATTACAAAAAGAACCACGCAAACAACAAGGTTTTTTGTAAACGTATTTTCCGCATTAATTCTATTTTTAGGTACCAATATATTCTAGAAACATAATTAAGGTAAGATGTACAGATAACAATAACCAGCATATAGAATAAAAGTATACGAAAGGGTAATGGTCAAACGACGTTAATTTATGGCCGGGTTGGAAAGTTCATATGGTGATCTTAACATAAAAAATTGAATATAAACACTTGACTTGCGTGACCGAGGTACTGTTACTTCTAATATCAAGTGATTGCCAAGTTCATTGGCCTGCCGTGCGTGTTTTACCCTGTGAGGCTATTTACCCCAAGATGGTGGATTGTACCCTTACCTCGTAGAATATCCAGGCGCTGAATATTGTTTGTGCAAGGTTGTAGATGACTAGCACGCTGCGCAGTTCGAAGGGTTTCCGATTCGCCATGAACCTCGGGCCCAGCACCCGCGAACAGTACGCGTAGCAGACACACGCCGCTAGTGTGGGCCATGGCGATGACATCATCGGCCAGTCCTTGACTCGGGGATCTAGAAATTGGAAAACCAAACATCATCAACCTTCCATTTTGTAGACTATCAACTCAATAAGTAGATATAAAATAAATTACTGTTTAAAATACATTACAATTCTGTCTGTACGGAACATAAAATAAATTATAATGATATTGTGTGAACTGTTAGAACAAATAGCATTAGAAAATAAATTACACATTATACCTAGTAGAGCTAGGAAAATTATACAAGAAAAAATATATAATATCAATAGAGTAATATAAATATACAAACATTTGTTCAAGACAAAGTGTACTTTGGTTATAAGCTATATAAATATTACAAAGTACTTCGCTATAATTTTCCTTGTGTGTATAGGAACTTGTGATTTTTCAATTACTTACATTATATCGAGTCATTTATGAATATGCTAGAGATGGAACATAGCTATATTATTTCTATAATTCGGATGATGACAGGCTATGCAAATTAAAAATCTATTTAGCTCGTAAGTTAGGTACTGAAAAAATATTAGACACGATTTTTTTTACTTTGTTGTATAATAAAATGATACTTAGATAAAACGAATCAAAATTTAGAAGTGGGGGCTGAAACGTCATTTCTACGTATAAAAGTACATAGAAGTGACGTCACGCGACATTTAAAACCAATATATCGTCTAAAGTATTCGTTTCTGTAAGAAAATAAAAAGTACGTGTCTAATGTTTTAAAATAATCTACCAAACGGACATTAAAATAAAAATTAGGCATCTACTCTATTAAATCAATACTTTAGAGTAACGGAAGTATTGTTATCGGAATGATTAATTACTTCATGATTCACTATCGTAAGAGAAATGAGAATGTCTGATGTTTAATTATCAGCCGATAACACAATTGGGTCTATCTCAAGTTCAGCCAGTTACTCATATCGATAACAGTATTATATAATTCTGATAAGTAATCACCTATATACTTTTCAGACGTTTTCCGTATTTTTACGATTAAGGTTATACGTAAGTAGGTAGTTGTAAAATTTTAATATGCCAAAGTTTTAATTTATAAGCAATAATAATAATGATTTAATAGAAGAATTAATTAAAATTGTACTTTGACAGTCTATTAGTTTAAAAGTATACACGTAGGTACCTCTTGGTTTTTTTATGCGGAATCGTTTATAGTATATAAGTATTATACGATTACCGTATATATATATAAGTTTCCTTCGTATAAAATAGCTACTGTATTTTATTAAACGACTTCAAACATAGTATCTACGATAAATATATAAGTACGCAGTATTGATAATTAATGGTATGTTTTCTGTACAAATAAATATTTAGAGATATTTTTTATTTCAATAAGTTTGACAGTAATACGAGTTGTTTATAATGACATTGAAATAGGTTTTACATTTTTATTAACGATGTAAAATAATTTGGACAGTTTACATCACGACCGATGTCCTATCGAGATTACAGTCGATAGGTCCGATGAAGTAAAAATGAGTAAATAAATAAATTATGAGAAGAGAAATAGAGTGTACGAGTATAAAAAGTTGATGCGTATTTTCTATAGTGTATGTATGTAGCTCAGTAATCGAGACTGATGGGTTTCGAGGTCGCCAGCGCAGTTGACATAACTTCTGCCGGAGAAGGCGCAACGTTACAGGAGTGGGGTTGCGCCTGAGTGTGAATCGTTCCGCAGTTCTTATGTAATGTATTGAGCAAACTCTTAGACTCGACAAAACACGATCGATGCGCGTTGTCTTCACACTCAACACAAGATTTGTTAAAACACCTCAATAAACATAAAATTATTTCGCATCAATACTTACGAAATGAAATTTTGTTTTAAAATAACATCTTTTAAGTACATAACAATTGTAAAAATGTCAAAGTTCAACCGATGAATAATTGATGTCCAAAATGTTCTTTATATAACACATTCGATAAACAAACAATACGTAACAAATAACCGAAGGTTTTGTCAAAGACAATGAAGGTGTAAAATAACAATATGACGTTTTAATAAAAAAAATATAATAATACCTAATAATTGTGAAATGAAATAAAAATAATACTTACCACTCCTATTGTCCATTAGGTCTCTGTACCAATTGTATATGGTAGCCATCTTTGGGAAGGTTTCTCTATCGACTAATTAAATCTGTAACAAAGAAAATAAATAATTATAACAGAGGCTGAATAAAACTAATCTTTAGTTGCATGTATATTAAGAACTAATAGCTAAAATTCACAGATATTAAAACAAAAAAATAAATAAAATGTACTTAAAATTAATTGAAAATTCTATATGAATACAGTCAATGCCACATGATTATTAGTAAGGACATGTCATGATCATAGTGACCTACACAAAATTGTAAAACTTTTAGCACAAGGTTAAAGGATCAGTAAAATTCGTCATTTATCTACAGATAGAAATAAATATCAATAAATAATACGAATTAGGCACTATAAAATAGCTACCATTGCTTTATATATTAACATTCAGTGGATTTTTTATACTTTTTGTATAAAGTGTGTGCGACGCAGAAATCACACATTTTTGCGTCGATGCACAAGGAAATCACACACAGTTCTTGTCACACCTCATCCATATATCTTCTCCTCACACATAACTTGGTCAAGAATTTATGTAAATACATATTTAATAAAATAAACATTTACCTATATATATAACAAATAAAATATTTTTTAATGAACTTAAGTACCTACCGAGTAATTTCTATCCGTTAAACAGATCGGTGAAGGTCAATGTTATATCGGATCTTAGACCACAAACATAAGTAGGGATTAGTTTACCCACTTTGGAGTACGATTTTCTTCATTAATATTAAATTAGTCGTTACATACCTAAAGTTAGTTATTAAATATTTGCAATTCGTATCATATTCTCAGTTTAGGTAAAAGCAATCATTAGACAAATAAATACTTATTTACATAACTGATTATTTATTTAGTATTGTCGTAATTGAAATATATTATTCATGCACAAGTATTTAATTCTTATATGAATCGTTTTTCAATTGTATTTACTTCATTTTCACACATTCAATATAATTAACTGAGAAACCATTAGACTATTAGAGGTAACTAAGTGTTTAGCTAAGCCTTAGGGAATTCCGGTTTCCTTAACAATGACGCAGACACAAGATTCATAAAAGAGTAATGCAAAATACTGATAATTTTACTAGAGCCCACCTTATTGGAACCGGGATAAATAAATTATACTAAGCTATGACGTTGACGTATTTAGTTATTCTAAAGCAGCGTTTTTATATCGATTTTTTCTATGGTGCTGTAAATAGAAAGACAGATAGAGTTACTTAACGAGTGGATACCAATTACGATCACTATTTTATATTAATGTTTAGAAACTAAAAGCTACATTTTAAGTTTTAATTGACAAAGATTTATTCAAAGATAGAAGACATCGAATTTGATAAAATATTGCTGATTTGAAATGTCCCCATTTATAGAATTAAATGGCGGATTGCTAATATGTCCATAGATAATATTGTTAAATTAATAGAATGTGATGGGACATAAATGCAACATAATAATAACGTTTGTTTTCAGTCACTATTCACAAAATTTACGGGACCTTGGGGTGTTAATTTTAGTCTAATGGACCATAACCTGTAGCTGAACATTTAATATTTTTAGAGCGTAACACGTGGCAATGACTTATGTATTCATAATACATTATCGGACTGGAAAAACCTGTCCCGTACGTAAATGCGATAATCAAGATATTACAGGAATTCAAGTGAAATAACATCGAAAAATTAACAAATTTCCTTTAACTGGATATTATATTAACGCTATATATCCCAAAATTAATAAAATCGCTATAATACCGAAAATATGGTAATGGAGGTGGAACGGTGAAAGTCAGGCAAACATATTGCGGCATAGTCCTTACAATCTAGCCATTCAAACTGGAGATTTCACATATGGAATGACTGATTATTCCGTAGTTGCATCATATTATACGAAGCTATTTGCAAGTAAGTCAAGCTTAGGGGGCCGGCGATTTGACCGACCGCTAGACCTGTTTACATTGCTGTTGACCGTATCTGACACTTGGTTGATAATTTTGTGAATAAAATCAGCAGACTAAGGTTAGGCAGACCTTAACATTAAAATCGTGAATTTTTATGCTCTAGGCATATAAAATTAATTGCTCCATTAGATCTTACATAATTATTCCAATATCACCCACAATATCAATGTTGAGATATTTACACGAGTAAAATCAGCAAGTCAAGTAGTTGCTCACGGTCGATCGGAAGTTATATGGCACGTAGGTTCGTTTCTAAACCTCACGTCTTCATAATATGTATTTGGACTAACGTCACGTTCCGTGAATTGTTAACCTTTGTTACGGCATCGAAATTCTAGATCTTGTTGATACAAAAGCGCTAACGCTATGAATCGAAGTGCAGTTTGTCAACCCGGCTAAGTTTCCTATTAAAGCAAACAATCAAGGGAAATTAGATGCAAAAGACGTCAATAACATGGCACCATGTACCTGTATAATAATCGGGTAGGGCAGGTGGCAAGGTTGATAATAATTATAAATCATGACCGTGAAATAAATCGCATAAGCGCAGCTAGTGGCGGCTGCGCCTGCGCGAGCCGGTAGTGGCTGAAGAGAACGAGATGACACGACACAGCGAGCTGCAGGCAGCTGTTGCACAACCGCCTATTGTAGCCGACCTTGACCTGCTCTTCACGGCAAAATTCACTTACACTCACATACACTTGAGCCCAATTACCCATTTGCAAGTATAACCATTACATAACTTCATCATTTTGAACACGCTTTCATAATTAAATTATTGTTATTTATTCATTGAGTCTAATTAATTTTAATTCTAAAATTATTTTTGTAATCCCATAAGTAATGTCAGTTTATTGTTGCAATTTTTTTTATAAGAACGATTCGCCAATTTATTTTGGATTGTAGTATACTTTTTTTAAATTTTTTTCGAAATGCAATAAATTTATCGTACACAATATGCTAAGTTCAAAGTTTAAAAATTCAGGACAATGATATTCTTATACTGCAGTGTTGCCTTAGAAACAACAAAAATATACAACTTGCGAGGCTATTGACCTTACGAATTATTTTTTTGTAGGCATCGGTAACATCCTGAATGGAATATACACCCATCCATCTTATTTCGTCACACCATAAAACCAGTTATCAGGCTAAAACCTGTACCAAATAACGTTAATGTCTACCTACAGAAAAAAAACATGCCAAGATACTGTCGTACGTAGGCACGTCCTAAAAATCGATAAACCAATATCGATTAATTGCATGTTTATCCTTTCCGAAGGAAAATCCGGTAACAAATGGCAAGGGGACCGTGAACGTTTTCGTCTCGAGTGTTCTATGAAGCAGTCACAACTTTCACCGGGCCTCGGTCCGTAGTCCGCAGTTTTACGTAAGGGTGTTGCGCCAGACGTCCGCGCCCGCGCCCTGTGGTACCACTGACCCACTGCCACAGACTCGTACGCACTACACACCACTATTCGACAACCATCCTGCCAGCTTTAACTGTTGCGTTATTTTTATTTACGAACATATCGCACATACTAAGTCTCATTTGAAAATATCACTACACTCAAAACCATATTTAAGTAGGTGCATTATGAAATTTAATGCAACCTTTGAATATTTATTTACAAAAAAAGTTTCACCTCGGTGTGCAATGTTGTAAAAACAAGTTAGCATGAATAACATTGTACTAGAACTACAAGAACAGTCTGGAAAGACGATTAACCGTATTAAGCAAACATGAAAATTATAGTATGAACGCGCACAATCTATGCAATGGCCGTAAATGGATGCGGACATTCCTGTCTTTAAATATTTTATAAAAACTTTAATTTTCCTTAATTGTGGTAATGATGGCTATCTAACCTAGAAGATAATTGCACAATGACTTACTATAAAGTCTTAAGATAAAAGTAAATTAAATCTGATGTTAGATTAATTAAAGGAACATGCAGTTGCATTGGTTGGCTGTCATTTATTAGTATATATCTATAGGAAAATGCTTCAATGATTAGGATGTAACAAAAATGCAAACGAGCTTACCCAGTCGTATACTATAGGGACCTTCTTTATATGTTCTGAGCTATAGGCTCATCTCCTAGATTCACTTTATTTAAACTGTTGTTAACTAGTCATGAATAAGCAAGCAACATGCATTGTGAACATAAGATGCAATAAACATTACTGTAAGAGAATGACAGACTCTTTATAGATTTTAATAAATCTATAAAGCCATGCATTTATGTCCTTTTCGCAATTTCGTGTATTGGCAAGTACACGACAAACTGTAAACATTTTAATGACAGCTGACAAACGTGACTCATTAAACAATATCAACGAATTATCACGTTGCTAAGTTTCAAGTACCATTGGCTATGAACCATGATTCAACTATTGCCAAATATATGAACATGAGAAATTACTATCCAGTATACTTATTCCTTGAACTCTGACTGAACTGTTCAAGATCAGTAAGGAACTAGAACATTCGAGTCATTTAAATTCATATAGTAGTTTCCTCATATTCCAAGGTAATTGATACTTTATGGTGAATATTTTATTTACGATTCAAATAAATATATTTACATTACGTTTACCAACACTGGTTAACGATAACAACATAACGAATAAAAATGTAATCGGACTGATTATCAAAATAATGAGATTAACTGTATGATGCGATAACAGAAATCAGTAAACCAAAGCCGCCTATGGGGAATAAAATTCATTCGAAATGATTCATTAGAAAAGATAATGAAATTCGATGATTCCAACACCGTTAACATCGCAATTCTAGCTCGTCGACGAAACAATGTGGAAGTGGAACCGCAGACGACGACGCGACGCGAACGCAGCGTTGCGTAAATTCATCGATATGCAGCGATGATCAATTAGATAGGAACCTCGTGAAATCTTTGTCGGTCTCTTATTTATGTAACCTATGATGGAACAATAACAATCCCGTTTAACACTTAATTCGGTGAACAATTAACTTGAATCAAATTGATAGTTTCAAAATTGGTTCTGAAGTAAGTTTGTTGGAGAGTTTCGCATTGCATATTACGCTCCTTGGTTTCAAGAAAGGTCACTACTACAACAAAATGTTGTAATTTACCGGTGTGGCCGAGTAACATACTTTTTGCAGACACTATACGTTAAATCAAAAGACTTCAGTGCTTTATATGAAGTCGTAGTCAAGTTATAACAATATGGCAAGTACACAGATGTGTAACACAAATACATGCATTACTCTACTTGCATCAAACGAGGAAGCTAATATTAATTGCATCACCTTTGATACAGTCTGAACACAGATTTGAACTGAAGCAAGATTGTTACGCGAAACAAGACAGATACAATGCCTTAACCGTGAACTGTTTTGTTTTCTTTGACTAATTGAAAGGTTTTGAAAAAGTATTATTTTAAACATTTTAATGTGTTTAAGAAAAACATTGCAATATTTTAAATAACTATACTTTACATCATACAAAATTGATGTGATTTTTGATTACAAGAACGTGATTAATTAATTAATGTGAAAATGTTAAATCCGCCTTGTACTTTTCTATTTGTGCAAAAACTAAAAATAATTTCTAGAACAAATTAATCGTTTCTATAAATTTTCAAGGTAAACTTAAATTTTTAAATTTGAGTGTTCTTTTTCATGCCTGAACGAAATCTGTATTGATATCGATTGAATTAAATCACAATTTTATTGATAGCACTTACGTGTACGGATGTTCAGTAAACCGGGCGTGGAACAACGAAAGGACGATACTATCCTTTCTATAGGAGCGTTTCTGTTATGTACACCGCGTGAATACAAATAATAAAAAGCAAGCAGGTCGACTTTCGCGTTGTTGATATATGTGCACGCGCAGGTGTTGGCGTCCACCGGCGCGGCGGACACTGACTGACATGCGCGCGCGCTGCCGTTGCCCGACCATCGCGCCCTCGTCTTTACAAACTCTCTGCGTCACATTGTCACGTCACACAAACGTCATTGTGCTTAGCATCAACTATTATATCTGACCCTCGACCTCTAGTTATGTCCATTTGCCAAGTAAACCACTCTATTTATTTCCGGACGTTGAGAAGTGCTCTACCTTCGTGAACATAGGAAGAAGCTTCCCAATAAATTAATTGAACTATTTATTTTTAGAACTTTTAGTCTAATCCCAATCGGTATTGTTGGAAGTTTTGCCATCAATTAAACAGATACGGAACGACTTTAGTTAGGTTGATATTTGCAGCTAAAAAAATCAAAACTTCTAGAATATTATATTTTGATAAATATTAAACAAGATCACTGGTTCACCTTGTCCCTGGTAAACCAAATATTAAAACTTGAATTGTAGTTCCTATTTACATTATTTTTTTGTTATGTTACAAGCATGAAAGAAAATTATGTATTTAAATATTAATGTGTACTTGTGTTAACCACAAAACCTTACATTAAATAGTAGTTTTCATGACAGTATTTTATTAAGTCAGAGTTCAGGTACACATAAACTTGAAAGTATGTTGTTAATGTTATAAGAATCGTTAAGTTTCATGACATAAAAAATACTAGGCATAATTTTAAAGTTGATTTATAACTTGAACCGGATCATATACAATATTTTTTTAATTAAGAAAAAGATCACAAACAAAATATTGCTCAAGGTTGTGAATCGGCCAAGGTGAGGAGGCTTTTTCTTCAAGTTACTCGACTGTTAGAATAGAATCATTTATTTGTTGCTATGTTTATGTAGTTAAATACTATGCTCACTGTTACCAACCCTACTGTTTTAACAGTAGATTTGCTGTTTTTGCTTTGATGTCCATGTTTTCTGTTTCATTCTTATTTTCTACTGTTTTCTTTCTACCAAAACAAAATTCCCGATACTATCGATTTTTGAAACATGGACAAGAATTAAGAGACTCTCAAAAGTTCCTTGCGTTGTGTGAATTACATAATAAAAAAGCTTTTGTGCCTACCACAGTAGGACCACATAGCAGCGCCGTCGTAGAAAGGTTATTTTTTGCTATAAATATTACAAACATAACATAACATCAAGCCTTTTATCCCCGAAGGGGTAGGCAGAGGTGCACATAGAAGTAACACCCACTTTTCACTATTTATGTTATGAGTCCCATGTAATAGGGGGTGAGCCTATTGCCATATACCGGGCACATTTCCAGACTCCGTGCTACTACTGAGATTTTTAAAAAACCCAGTAATACTTTGCCCGACCCGGGAATCGAACCCGAGACCCCTTGCCCGGCAGTCGCACTTGCGACAACGAGGCAGTCAAAATCCGAAATAACCGATTGCTATTCATTTGAAGCCACAGAAAGGCACACGAAGAAATTCAACAAGAATATGTATGATTTTAAAAACAAAACTAAGGGTGAAAATATTGAAGATGGGGCAATTGAAAATGAAACTGTAAAATAATTTTACTTTGATTTTTGTTTTTTATTGCTGTGATTATAAATATATCAATGTATGTAAATGTGAGTTCTAGTCACTTAAACAAATAGGTATTCATTACATAATTATATTAGGTACCAAAAATATGAAATGAGCGCTTTTTTCTTTACCTACTGCTTTCTACTGTTTTTTTTAAGTGAGTTGTTGTTTTTTTGTTTTTTGGGGTTGGCAACACTGACTATGCTATACGCGCGTCGTGTAAGTCTGACATTTCATGACACATTCTGACATCATTGGATGATTGATTTTCCCTCGAAATAAAAAAAGACCTATATACAAGAGTTCTATTTGCTTTGTAGACATAAAGTAAGAACTAATTCATACGTAAATCCGTCAAAAAAATTACAGTTTAACAACGTACTTTAAGTAGACCCAATAAATATAATATCAACTAAGTATCTGTCTACGTAATGTTTTCATCTTTGGTTTTTTGTGATACATTAATGAACACGAGATCTTGTTTTTGGGTACTTTTCCAAATTCCTAATTTGTATGTATAATTTATGAATTTACTTACCACATAAACAGATTTTATCACAGAGAGACGGTGGTCTGCAATCAGCCGAATTTCCGCTAACAAAGTGTTATCTGAAAAGAATAAATAAATAATACTTTATCCGATTTAGAAATAAAGTGACGGAAAGGTACCTTGGAATTTTTAGGAAGAAACGTCGTCAAAAGTAGTTTCTAATGATCTTTTATTTTTAATTTGTGTTTATAGCCATATTTGATATGTTTATGTTTCTTTAATCGAGTTTATCATTGCTTTGCTTTAAGGTATTAATTACAAAACAAATTATTTTAATCTCTAAATTATTTGATACCAATGTCTGATGATCGTCATAACATTTTACTAACGCAACGTAATGTTTGTTGCTCTGTAATCAGAACCGATTTTTTTTAATGATTACAAATTAGGATAAGATGCCTGTCTCATTCTGTTATGGCCTTTCAAAACTAGAGAGCCATTTTATTCTTTTACGTAACACAAATTAACACAATAATATTAAATACAAGTGAACAGCTATAAACCGTTCGTTGCATTTACATTTTATTCAAAGTGACGAAATACTGATTTTAAGTAACCGAAAGTGAGTGACTAGGTATTCTATTAACATTAGTATTACTTACTTGTAAAATTAGTTTGGCACTCACATTAAGGAAGCCAGCTCAAACCCGATAGCCACTTGCAGTCAATATATTTAACGACTGCGATATTGCACTATACATTAACAAAAAGCAACAAAATTCGTTTTCCTTATTCTGCAAGACTTGGCAATCACAAAAAACAAAGTCCAATGCTAATAACTACAGCTACTTGATTTGGACGAATTACTGCTTAAGAAAGTTAATGGATCTACATTTTAAAAATATATTCTACCTAGTCACCACTGATGAGCATAAAAAATCAAAAAGTTTCATAATAATGGTTCGATTATATAAAACAGCTATGACATAGTTAGAGTAACATAGTTGTTGGAAATCGATAAATAAGACTAGAAAATATTTCAAATTATAGAAGTTTTCGACATACATAATTATGCATATTAATGCAGTTTATATATATCATTTTCTGTTTGCACGTACGCGGCTGGATTGCAGCGTATATTGGTGTTCAATCACGCATAAAGATGTACCAATGAATTACCACGGATTTATACACATTTACGTAAAAGCAGTGTTTTGCGAAACATTTCGTATTGACTGAATTTCCTTCAAAGTGTGTAATGTGTAAGTTCTAGAACTTTAAGCTAATACTTGCTTAGTTTAGTCTAAGTATAGAGGATTGCCTCTCTGTTTCTTAATTCTGTCACAACCGCGAAGCTAACGACAAAGTTAATGACATTTTTCGCCATAAGAGTTTCAGCTTTCATTTTGACGAAATGACACAGGAAAAGGTTAATATAGCGGATGGTTTCTCAAGCAATGCTTATGGAGAATATGTGCCCCATCTGCTATCTTAACTTAGCCCCATGTGGAAAATTGCACACCGTAAGTATGTAATTATTAGTTTAACATGGGCAGAGCTGATTGCTTACCATCAGATAATCAGTCAGCCTCTTTGCCTTTGTATTAGTATGAACAGTACTTACATACATACATACATAACTTCACGCCTGTCTCCCATGGGGGTAGGCTAAGGAACGCCAATTACTACGATTCTTACATACCTCTTTCGCTTCATTAACAGTCATCAATCTTTTCATGCATGCTCAGTACTTATAACGATGTTTATTTATACATTTGAAAATCTAGTATAGCATCGAATACCTCAAGTCATGAAGTAAAGATTTTCTTCACGTAACAAGATATAAAGTACCTAGGTACTCGATAGTTTCAGTAGCAGTAAGTTAAAGAGTTCACTTTGCTGAGTATCAAACGTAAATTACTTATACGTAAGTATATCGCAAGTCTTTAAGGTTGTGTACCGCTTACAGGTAAACCCTTCGCTCAATCGTAATTCAATAAGATTTAAATAAATACGTGTTTGAACAAGTCTCATTGTTAATGTTAATTAACTTAGAGGTAATTTAAAGCAATAAGTAATTTTCGTAAACATGCCCATAACAATATCCTTTTGAATTAATAGGTATAGGTATGTTTAAAAATTTCAATAAGTACCTAATTCCTAAATCCAATCCGAGAACTCAGTATTTGAGTTATTTCTGTAATTTACTAAGGGCATGCTCCAACAAAAACAATTGCTTACATTGTGGGCGGTTCTAAGACACATTCCAAAGCGATAACAACTCCGCAAAGAATTCATGCTAAACGTAATCTCGAGATTTTAACTTGATTTTATGTTTTACGTAAAAAGTTTTGCGCATTTATTCCACAGGCGGCTTCAAAAACGGTTGTAGACTGTAGACGTTATAACAATTGTGTAATTATTCGTGTTTAGATGAAACTGAGAGCCTTAAAAAATAACGATAACAGTATAATAATAGGATACTTAAAACCCACTCAGTTTGGTGAGACTGGACCTACTATTAAATGGATATCAATAACCGTCACATTTGAATCTTTAATTTCTACAAATTCCGGTCGGTTATCGGACGTCAGAATCGTTAGATCATGCGTAGTAACACTATACAAGTCGATCGACATTACGTAAAACTAGTATTTAAGACATTAACGATATCACAGGATCGTTTGAATGCCAAAATATGTGACTTTTGTCGAGACTTATAGAAGTTTAGTAATGATCAGCGTAAATGTTTCGGTTACACTCCACGATATAAACTCCACGTTTATTTTCAATTTCTAAACAATAGCAATACCAAAATCTTTCTCTTCTTAAAAATAACGTACGATCGGCTAAAGGTTAATAATTTAAACAACTTCAAAAAGATAGATTCTTTGTTCTGCATTAATGTAGTTTTTATTTATGTTTTCTTTAACTGTGTATTCTTCACTACCGGTTGCCCCACTTAGCTCAGAGACTAACCTCTATAAAAATAGAGAACTCACAGTCTTCTGTTTTTGTCGCACTTAACAGGTTGTTTTGTAATAATTATGAACTCTGCATGTCTATTATATATTTGTTACATAGTAGTTATTTTGTAATTACTAAGTCGACTACGTTGCTCTATATTGCAATCTTGACCTTTGACCACGAGGTCCTTTGATGAAATGAACAATTTATGAATATATGTCCGGCGAAGAATAATTATAAATAGGACACATCATATAGGGCTGATGAGGCTCTTACTGTTTGTTCTCTGTTCATCCTAAAGATATGAGAATACGAGTGGATTCTATGTATAACCATAGGCATCTGTCTGATGTACTCCTTCGTGATAGAATTAAAGGCAATTCATATTGGCACATCGATTGATACACATAAACAACTAGAGTAATTGTGGAAATATTCCGAGCCATTGTGCAACTACTATTACACAGGTTATATAAACTCGTGTCAAGCTCAAAGGAGATACAGTTAAAACCGGTATCCCACTTGTAATTATATGAAATCATAGTCTTAGATACGTGAACATACGTATATTATAAATTAATTTAACTTGCACTGCAGGTACTATAGGAGAACAAGTAAATACGTTATGGTGGTACAGTATACTTAAATACAAGTAACTAGTATAAGCATTTTAGGGTTCAAAAGGAAACAGGTAAAGGAACCGATCCAAGGTTCTAATGATCAAGACTCAGACCCTCGTTCGTTGAACATGTAGGGATAACATTAACGTAGATGGTCCCTTCAAAACAAGCTTTTGATGTGACCTAAAAATACACTTTCCTGTATTATCAATTATCGCATGTTTACTTTTCACTCCAAGCTTAGGACGTATGCTGTGTTAATTGGAGTTACTGTGTCTCCAGGTGGAATTATATCCATCTCTACCGATACTTACTTTAAAATTTTACACTACAACGAAAGTTATCATTTCAAGGAAATAAGTGCGTTTAAGCAATCTTAATAATGTTTTTAGTACCTAAATTACTACGTATTGCATAGGCTTTTTTTCAGCGATAACCGTCCTCCGGCTAATGATGATAATACCTACATTTATACAAAAACTAACATTCCGACACATACAATTTAGAAAGGTTTATATTACCTGAACTATTCAGGGAAAACCTATTTATAGAAATTCTCAAATTCTGTTCATATTTTCCTGTTATCATTTTTGATTTTACATTGTGTATGAAACCTCAGTGTGAAGTTCCGAATGTTAGTTAACCAGTCGTCATAATTTAGGCGACAAGTCATTGACAATGACAATCATCGGTCGTGGCCATGTTTAAGTTCATGGTAAATGATTTTTTTATTTGATTTAGTATGCAGCTATATGAAGATCCTAATTTATATAAAAAAAGAAATTTCCGAATGTTTTTGTAAAATAACAATAACGAGACTTTTTACTCATAATTATATTAATAAAAAGTCTTTCACCTATCAACAAAGCAAACTTCATCTCGACTCGACAGACACTGTCGTGACTACAAAGAAAAAACTACTTTTTTATCATGTGTGAATTCAAATGCTAATGTTAGTTTTAAGGGCTCGTACACAAAACTGCGATGCGACATCGCATCCTATGCATCGCAAGAATTTGCGAAATAAATTCGTATCGTGCATAAAATCATATCTTCCCAAAATCTTCTTTGTTTCTTTTTCCTGTATCTGCTAAGCAATAACACAATTGCACACTTCTTTTTACGATCCATGTCACGACCTAGATTCAATTTATAATACGTTTAGTACGGTTGACGGGTGTCAAAGGAATGGTCACCCTGGGGGACGCCTTGTCGCAGGAAATGGCATCGCATCACAGTTTTGTGAACGAGCCCTAAGACAACTGACTAAGTACTCTGT
Source organism: Spodoptera littoralis (assembly GCA_902850265.1). Lineage (NCBI taxonomy): Eukaryota > Metazoa > Arthropoda > Insecta > Lepidoptera > Noctuidae > Spodoptera > Spodoptera littoralis. The sequence goes on along the minus strand of LR824535.2, from coordinate 9,864,244 downwards.
TTGTCGCGTGTTTAATTTTACATTGGATTTGCATTACATATTGATTTATTTGAATATCGATGAGCAAATTGGTATATATGAGACATTCACATAGCTCTATGCAGTTAGCTGCAAAATTGTATATTTTAAATATTGACTAATCTTGTTTTAAGTTCAATGTTCAGTTCTTTTTGGACTGGTGGATTAACTTAAACAACATTTGTTATCATAATTTTAGTCCATAACTCATTAAAAAACATTGAGAAATGGAAAGCAATGCCGTTGAAGTATTACTCGTATATTTAGGTAGAGTAGAGTTTAATTCGTAGATAGTAGATACCAAAGATAGTAAATAAGAAGGTATGTATATGTGTCATACTATCACACCATTGCAATATCTTTATACTATTGGTTATTTCTACTGTATTGCTATATTTAATCGTGAATCATTGCGATGTAATCAAGATAAAACCAGAATTATTTAATTAGGCATTACTTAAAACAATTCGATACAATATCCGGAATTTTAAGTCGATCGATTGACTGATAAAAATGTAATCCTAATAGGTAACGATAGCGCCTACCTATTTGTTTATCAACAATATCATATTAATTTACTATTCAGTATTGATTACAATTTAATTCTTAATTGATACATTAATTGAAATTTAATTTACTATTTCATCTATAGCCTAGGATAAAAATAAACAAACATATTAAGGTAGGTTTATGATATTGTGGAATTTTTACTGAGATAAAGAAGCCAAGAAAGAATTAGAGAAGACGTGTGATGCAGGTTCATAAACATAGTTGTCTAGATGATGTAGATTTAATATAAGCGAACTGCTAAGAAAACTGCTTCAACTCTGCTAAACATAATAGGGATGATGGCAGGGTATGAAAATTAAAAATATAATTAGTCCGTAAGTTAGGTAATGAAAAAATATTAGACACGTATTTTTTTATTTTGTCATATAATAAAACAATATTTAGATGAAACGAATCAAAGTTTAGGAGTGGGTCTAACAGTCATTTCTACGTATAAAATGTACATAGAAGTGACGTCACGCGACATTTCAAATATCTTTGAAAGTATTCGTTACTGTAAGAAAATAAAAAATACGTGCCTAATGATTTAAAATAATATCTACAAGACGGACATTAAAATAAAAAAAAAACGTATGCAAAATGTGTTTTATGTTCTATATAATATATAATAGCGTATCTAAAACACGAGTACACGATTTAGATTTCATTATTTATTACCTTTAAATATAATCTAGGTATACATCCATTAAATATAATTTCACACATTCTTTACGAGCACGACATCAGTCCCCTGTAATTTAACATGAGTCCCTTTCCATACATTAGGTATTATCAGACTTTATTGCTATGTAAAATTTACTGTATTACTTTTGTGTAAAACCGAAAATACACAATACGAATCGAGACTTAAACAAGTGAATGAATTTGTGTATCTGGGATCACTATTTACGAGAGATGGAAAGTGTGACGGGGATATTGAAAGGAGAGTGAAAGCGGGAAATAGTGTTAATGGTGCTTTACACTCTGTAATGTCGAGTAAAATAATATCCAGCAAAGCTCGACTTGCTGTAATGCAGTGTGTATTGACACCAACGCTTATGTATGGTAGTGAATCATGGGTGTGGCAGAAGAAGCATGAAAGCAGGATTAATGCGGTGGAAATGAGAGCCCTGAGAAGTATGTGTGGACTAAAATTGAGTGATCGAGTGAAAAATAGTGTTATTAGAGAGAGGTGTGGATTGAAAGACGATGTAGTGACAAGGATTGAAAAGGGAATGTTACGCTGGTTTGGACATGTAGAAAGGATGGATGAAAGTAGAGTAACGAAAGAAGTATACAGAGCGGATATGAATGGAGCCGTCGGTAGAGGGCGCCCTAGACGGACATATAGTGACCAGATTGGCGATATATTAAAGAAGGGCCAAATTAAAAGTACCCTTAACCGACGAGCATGCATGAAAAGATTGATGACTGTTAATGAAGCGAAAGAGGTATGTAAGAATCGTAGTAATTGGCGTTCCTTAGTCTCTGCCTACCCCCATGGGAGACAGGCGTGAAGTTATGTATGTATGTACTTACTATTGTATAGCAAAAAAGAAAAATAATGGCAAGCCTATACGAAACCAGCTAAGTTACCGGGTTTGCGTCTGCCACAAAAAATTAAAAACATATTGTAAAAAAACTCATTTCGTATTTATTAAACTAGTTTTCGTATGACGCAAATCCAGTGGTATACCTACCTACCATGTTTTAATTATGATCAAATTATGTTGCTTATAAATCAAAAACGATAAATACTTGGGCATGCTTATTTCAATTTTTTTCTCTTAGCGACTACGAACGCATGCGTAAATTGAATTTTTACTACTTTAAAACTACTTTTCGAAAGCAAGATGTTTATAAAACTCTTGAATTCTGATTGAGACGCGTTTGCGAGAACAAAACATGACAAAAAAATTGTCACTACTTAATGCCAGACTTTTAAATGCTACTTAAAAGTGAAGAGCGAATTTCGTACGCAATTAATTATTTAATTGCCAGGAAAAACAGGACGATTTAACATTTTTCGTCATTGTACTAAACATTAAGATATTTTTAGCAAAGAAATCAAACATAATATATATGACATAATTTAGGTAAGGTAAGTATAATACATTCCACGGTTGGTCTATCAAGAAGACCCGGTTACCCTAGCCTCTTTCAGGTGTGGATGGTGGCCACGGGCGAGGTTTTAGTGTTCCCACACTAGTCTTTTTCCCCATAATGCTAGGGGCCTTGTGAAGGTTTCCCCCCTCAACAATAAAACTAAGTGTAATACAAATATTTCCATGAGGTTTAAAATAAAATTGATACAAGATATCAACAGTTGGTTGACAGTTGTGATACTCGATTGTTTGATTGATTTTTTCTTTACGGTATCTAAGTAGGTAAGTGCAAGGTTCAGTACTTGAAAATAATCTTATCGAAATCATCACATAGCCTTCAACATTTTAAAGTTAGTTACACTGACTCATGACATGGTGATAAAATTTGTTTTAGATACCTACTATACATGCACAGGTGCACTAGGTATCATTGTAAGATGTGATAAACCAGGTATATATTTTTTTGATAACTGTAGTTTAAACAGGCATAATAACTGGATATCAAATTAAATATCAAATAATATTATTTATTGCACATATACAACTAACTTTTAAAGTTTTCACTATGTATGAGTCCAAATGCTAATATATACATAGACCGCTAATAACTAGGTACATATAGGTAGAAAGGATGATAACTGGTTTATGGTGATTTCTCAAAGCTCTATTGAATTCCTTTCGGTTAAAAGATATTATTACAGGCAAAGTTCATGAATGTATAATATTGAAAATTGTACTATCACAACCTGGGAACCATACCCTTTTTTTCATTTGGATAAAAATAATCCTTAACACAAAATACAACCCAACATACAACAGCTTAAGGGTTGCTGGGGCTCTGGCTCAAGAGCAGGAGAGTAGGAGCGGTGTGGTTTATAGTCAATAAGAGTCTGACACTCTCTCTTGCCTCATCCAAGGCGGCAGAAGTCATTGAATGATTGTACCAGCTCAAAAACATCATAAAATAAAATGTGAGAAATGACAGACAATAATTATAATTAGTACATTATGTTAGTAATAATCTCAGGGATCAAGATTTTCAGTTATGTCTATGGCAAGAAACCACTTTTAGCAAAATTATGATTGAAAGAATAAAATTGTTATCAAACATTTGAGACATAATCAATTAAGGCAATAAAATTACATAACGTGATAATGAATTGTATAGTTTTTAGAGATAACTGTCTAGTTATACTAGTTATAGCGTGAAGTATAACTTTGACATGAATTTAGTATGCCGATAGTGAAACATTTTGCATTAAAATCAAAATCCATAGACTAAACAAAACTAATTGATGTTTTAGAAAAAATAAACTTGTTATAAGTAGAGAGAAAGTAATTGGATTTCGATTTTAGCTTTATTCAACTGTTAGATCTCAGCTCTGTATTCCAAATAATGGCTGATTGTTTAACATGAGATTATTTGGAATGAAAACTTAGCTTAGACTTTGTTTACAAACTGTTCAAGTTTACACATAAAATGTAAATAAATATTGTTTATTTAACTACCAATGGAAAGCAATGATTTCAATTTTCTAATTGGATTGTGCAAACATTCTTATATTAATAGAAAGTACAGAAATAACTAATCAACAAATCAAAATTTATTTCTTTTTTAAACACAATTACATAGGTTTGATGTAAAAAGGAAAAATGTGTTTTTTTATTTTCGCAATAAAATAGAATGCATTATTGAAATACCTAGTTTGATGAAATAAAAAAAGTTTCAGAAATAATTGCATGTACATATTCATTAACTTTCAGAAAGTATACCACTAGCCTCTTATGAACATTGTGAAAGTATTAGGTATTTTAAAAATGTAGACAGAGCTATTTTTCATGTCACTTTTAGAATCACAAAATAAATAGGGTCATCAAACTGTTATTGGCTATTCGTGAACTACTTCAATATCCGTCGAAAGTTAATTATCAACAATTAATGCAGTAGGCATTTTTTTCTAATTTGAATCTTTGAATTCAGAACGATACAAATATTTGCCAGTCTGTAAAAGTTTAGATAGCAAAACAGTGGGCGTGTTCAATGACTAATAAACGTAAAAATGATGAAAGTGACACTTACCATTATTTACACTATTTTTCCAAGAGAGCCACGAATTCTTGAAACAACAGGTAACAGGATCTTCAAACAAGAGGCAACAGTAATTTGTTGTAGGCACTGTCGGTTATTCATACAGCTTCATCTACTCGGTAATAGGTTATAAAAATAGATGATGTCAAAAAGTGGTATTCAATTAATTATTTTATTGATAAAGTGTTAAGTTATTAACTTCATCCTTATTAATAAAAATAATAAAAGACAAACTTAATTAGAAAATTAAACAAATCAAAAAATAATACATAATTATGTACAATCCAACCTACTCGGCACCACCCTCGTAGTGATGTGAATTAGATTTGTATGATTTGTATGTCTGTCAGTCAGTTTGTGTTGTTCATGTTGGTGGAGTTGAAAACTAACTAAACGACGAATATCTCGTAAATCGATCCTGGTAAATTACGAAGTTCGAATATAAAGTTACATTAGCCGACGGTTTAATTAATTTTAATTCCAAGAAACAAAAATGAATATTCAACAGATGCATAAAAAAATAGTCGAATATTTTTTTTGGCGCCACAACACGGCTGATGACGGTTGACATTATATCACATGCGTGCTTACGTCATAATTTATAAAGCTCTTTTCATACTGGCATAATAAATTCACCACAAAAAATCTTCTTTCATTATTAATAAAAAATTTAATTACACATTATTATTTTGTGATACCTATTAACCAAACTTATTTAAATAACTCAAACCCAAATGCAGTCAGAACAAATAATTTAAATATAACTCAAACGGTAAAATACAGATTAAAAAATATAGGAGCCCATAGGTAGCATAATATTAATTACAAATTTTAATCTAATTTTATTTTCTGATGAGTTCATACTTTCACAAGAGAGTAAAATTTTAGGATGGAACTCTTACTGCCATCTACCGTATTATTATGGAACAAAAAGTCTTCTGATAACAACACAAGATGGCAGTAAAAGCACTATGATGAATCCTTAGTTTTGCTACTGTATAATAGATGGCTCTGTAAATCAAATCTAGAACCTGAAGAATCAAAAGCATTTATGTTATATGAGCAGTAATTTTCCTATTTTGCCTCAAAATTTATAAATGTAGCATTGTTTGTGTATCTTGGCAGAGTCCAGTACCTTTTATGTCTGGGATTTAGCAATAAGTTCGGGAATGAACTATTTACTCAGAACAAAATTTGCCTTTTTTGACTGTTCGTATCTAGGTATGTTTGTTACTTATATATATTAATCTACATGGACATGAGCAGTTGGACAGGCCTGCTGCCAAGTGAATATACGAAATCACTAAAGTCGTGTGTGAGTAGGTACCTACCTACTTAGTTATTGAACACAATATTGCCGATCAGTGTTTTTTTATAGGTAGGTAAGTACAAACTTATAAGATAAAAACAAGGAGAAAAAACCTTTTAACAATACCGAATCTGTACCTAAACAATCGCCAGTAAGGTCGTCTTTAATTTGTATTAATGAATAGGGGGCATAGGTATGTATTTACAATTTACCTATCATCATAGAAAAAGCCAGCCTACGGTCATTTGATTACATCATTATTTGATTAAAACGGACAAGAAAACATACAAAACAAAAAACAGAAGTGTTAGATAAACTTATCATTTGTTCAGAAATTCTTTACTGTTTTTTAAATGTCGGCATCCAATTTGTAAATTGAGTATAGGCACGTATTGACTGCCTGGTCAGCGTGACTCAAAATATTCAACAGCATCATCCTTTAGGATGTGATTAAGTAGGTACCTATGTATCCGACTATTACATTTTTTAAGTGCTGGTCGTTTAAAGTTTAAAGTCCACATGACCTTAGGACTAGGGCGGAGAATGGCAAAGAACCCCATTGAATAAATAAAGATGAAAGATTTCTAATAAGTATTAATTCTAAAATTTAATAGGCATCACGTGATTTTATAAAATTGTAGATTGTTACAGGCTTAAAAAGCTCAACGGATTAGTGAACGTTGCATACAGATTAATCATGACCTGGATCAACTGACATGTTTTTAAAAAGACTGATTAAACTGATATAGACGAAGGTGCATAATATATCAAGTTATGTCGGGATCTGAGTTGCATGAATCTCGACAGGGAATTGGGTACCTATATTATTGACCGACAATAACAAAATTCATTTCTCAAAACTATTCTAGAGGAGGATTGGCGTCATCATTCTCAGGACTCAATAAGAAGCTTCAGAAGTTCTTTATATGAAACACAACAGTCCTTATCAGTATCTGATTACCGTACAATTTAAGTACCTAATGATATAAATAATGCTACACAACATGCCGTATATTTAGGTAAAGATTACTTAGTTGAGAATGGAAAGACCCCGTTAGCGTAACGATGGCTTAAAACAGTGCAGGGTATCCTTAAAAGCTTTTAATATTAGAAGGAAGTACGTCACGTAGCATTATTTCAGTCAAGTCATAATATTATTTAATCTCTATGTGTTCAGTAATTTTCGAGATGGTGTTGTTTAAATTAGAATGGACTTTGTTCTACCCAAACGATTCGTTCACATTTCTTCTGAACTTTGATCTGGCAAACAAATGATTATAGCCAAGCCATATGACGTATCTAAATAAACAATAGTAAAAATATACCTATATTAATTGATTTTTGTACCTTAATATAATTATGTAAATATTAGTAAAAGAATGCGTTGACTTCAGACATGATGATTCGACACGTCTTGTGTTTACGTACGTGAATCGAACTGACTTTTAGTATGTACACAGATACCTACTTTATATACTTACATGACTTATCATTTTTAATGATAAGCTTAATGAACTGATTACATGAATAGATAAAAGATTCTGTATAATGTGATAAATGTGTGATTGTGATTTCGTAAGACAGACCTTTGATCGATGCAACCGTAGTCTTAACGGTGCATATGCAATTTGTCGGTAGAAAAAAATATTTGTATGATTACAAGATACTTTCAAAAGAATGTTATTACGGTACTAATTCACTGAATTTCACAAAGTTCAAATTTGTAATTAGTTACAGATGATATTTAGTTTTTGTAATAAGTAATCAAGCTTGTCAGACTTCTACTTAGCAAATTTAACTGATACATACCTATATTTTACAATTAAAACATTATAATCGCCTTTCTTATGGATACCTTTTTCTATTTCAATATTCAATATTATCATGTAGTTGCAATATGTATGAGTGATAAATAAAAAATGGTTTGTAAAGAAGTGACAATTGCTAGCGAACATAAACAAACATTGATAGGAATCACCGACCTAATGCATGATATTAATTACGTAACAGGTAACTAAACTTCCAGTGTGAAAAATGACATGAACACTGCGTCGACTTGTGTTGTTTAATTGTGATAATGAATAAACAGAAGAGCGTGGTTGCAGGATCTGCCTGCAACCAAACGTTAAATGGAATCAATTATGTTTCTCATAATTATTTATTTAAAATAATTTAATTTCAAGGACTTGCTTACACACTGTCCGTGTAATCTTTCTAATTTATTGACATCATTCGTTGTATTCGATTAGAAACAATAAATTAAATAATACTTACGATTAATTATATTCTTTAGTCCAGAATTTACTTGAAAATAGATATTATCGCCCTCCCGCATCGTCTACAGAAAAAGTATAGGTACTTAATTTAATTGGAACAGTTTTTCTAAAACTGTACTCTATATTTCGTTCAATGTAAGTACTTAGTACGCAGTTTCTAGAACTATATGGAATTGGAAATAAGGAGGTACTATTAGTAAGTAAACAGTAATATAATGAGGTTTAAGTATCATTTATTTGCATCTGTCTATCGTATATCCTATCCAACTAATAGATAATTGAGTACTACCTATCAGGAAGAGTAGATAAACAAAAACTATATATGTAGGTAGGTACCTAATTTAAGATTTCAATATAAGAAAATACTAGATTTCCGGACGCGGTTTTGTCCATGTGTTCAAAATAAAAACTATTCTATATCTTTTTCAGAGTCTTAACTCTTTGAGTACCGTCATTATAGACACAATTAAAGAAAAATAGATTGCGGTCACCGGTGTCCTCGCGGTTTTTGACAGTCTAAGGCTCCTAGTGTATTAATTATCTCGAAAGACAAAATAATCCCATTCAATCGCCTCAGAGTAAGAAAGACACAATATACTTTACCGTTGTAATTATTAGCAATAATGCAGGAAGACGTTCCTTAAAATCACTTATCACTTATCATCTCATCATCTACTTACGAAGCGATGTCTATAGATGTAAAACTGAATTTAAAAATATCCTACATACAGGAAAACAGCTATAACTGTCGTGTATTTATGAACAGTCCGCGTTCATATCTCATCACTCAACTGTCAACCACAGTCCACAACAAAATTACATTATGTCAGATATAAACAAAAATGGTGTCCGTAAATTACACGAGTTACATTCACCAAATAGCCATATCATCACCTTGATCGTACAGTCTTTCGGGTCAAGACTATGACTGTAATTAATAGGCTGAACTGCAGAACATCTCACACTCGGTCATTATTCGCCCGGGCGCCTGAATTAATTTCTCACGCACATTAAAAGACCAGGTACCGCATAGGTACTTATTTATTATGATTACTTTGTTATTATATTGTAAACACGGTCACTTAACGTGGCAAAATGGATAATCTACTTACATCCATAATCATACATTGGCGTTCCATAGTCTCTGCCTTCCCTCATGGGAGACAGGCGTGAAGTTACGTGTGTACCTACATAATACAATTATTATTGAATTTTCAAGTCAAGCCAGTCGGACAAAAGATTCTTGTGTGTGCAAGTCCTCTAGCTTTATAAACATTTCTAATAGTAAACATATACCAAACCATAATTGGCGATAAGATTGCCGATACGGAGCCGCGGAGAACTGAACGGGTTGCCGGGGCTCCGGCTTAAAGAACAGGAGTAGGAACGGGGTGGTTTTTAGTCAGTACCTCCCTCCCGCCTCACCCAGGCGGGAGACGGCATTCGATGATTTTTCCCCCTTAAAAAAAATACCAAAACATAATAATATTTTGGCTTTACATTTTTTTTCGTCTAAAAACAACCCGTAACTTATTAGGTTAATTGGTAGGTTAGATAAGTACCTACTAAAGCCTGCATTATTTAATAACCAAAAGACCAAAAATGTGTGACATCTAATTTGCTAAATTCTTACATTCATTAGTTTCTGTGTACTCAAAATACATACATGGTAAGTTCACCCGCGAATTGTGTTGACAGAAAAAACATAGAATAATATTTGTTCATATTGATGCAAATCTCACCTACGTATTCTTAGTTAAGTGAGTGATGTAGTTGCAGAACAAATAAAACTGAATAGTAAATATTCTGTTTGAGAAATTAACGCCATCTTTAGCAAAACCATGGACATTATAACTAAGAGTTAGTTCTAGTTATTAGTTATCTATACAAATAAATATAATTGGAGCAATGATATTATAAAGATGATATTATAAAGAAGATACGCTACGTTCATACTAAGCGGCGTCCAAAAATTGTTGCGTTCTTATTACAAATGTACTTAAATGTCATTTTCAACTACGTGCGACAGATAATACGGAAACTATGGTACAGAAAGAGATAGCTATTATAAAATTACGACAATTGTCTGAATTAGTTCGCAACAATTTTTGCGTGCCAGTGCGATATCTACCTCTTTTTATTATTTATAATATCATTGAATTGGAGTGTATATTTGTAATATTAAAATAGCCGCTCTTTACTACATGCATATGATTATATCTACATACGATGTACATACTAAAATAACATTTGTTACAAAGTTTGTCTGTTTGTCTGTTTGCACTCTCTTATCTTTGGAATGGTTGGACCGATTTTGCCAGACTTATATTCACAGGTAGCTAATGTAAAAAGGAGTAACATAGACTACATTTATTTTGACATAACAATATAACGAACACAAAGTTATGTCCTAAAATTCATATTCTACGCAGACGAAGTGCGATAGCTAGTGAGTAATATGATTGTATCTACATATAGTTTGTCGCGGAGAACCTAACGGGTAACCGGGGCTCCGGCTCGACGTACAGGAGAAGGAACGGGGTGGTTTTTAGTCAGTAAGAGTCTGACACTCCCTTCCGCCTCACCCAGGCGGGAGCAGTCATTCGATGATTTCCCCCCTTAAAAAAAATCTACATATAGTTTAGTTGTACAATAGGAAGTCTAGGTTATTGGTTTTCTTCTTTGTCCTATGTGCAGTGATTTTCTAGTGACGCAGGATTTGGATCATTTCTTTTACAGTTTTAGACATATCCGCAGGTTTTGGTCTTGATCGTGAATTTGAGTGAAAGGTCTAAATTAATGCACACCACCATTATGCATGTGTGGACCCTGATTTCTTGTACTACCTAATAGGGTAGTTTTCTAATATTTTTTTGAATGTCCGTTTGATAGATTATATTAAAACACATTTTTTTATTTAATTGTCTTTTCCATTCCTTACTTTTGACGTTATATTGATTTGAAATAATTATCGTTTAAGGTCATGAATGGCGACGTTTTATAGGACCGTGAAATGTAGCAACCTCCCACTCCTAAACTTAAATACGTTTTATCTAAGAATTGTTTTCTTTTATGACAAAATAAACAAATACATGTCTAATATTTTTTCATTACCTAACTGACGGAATAATTCGATTTTTAATTTTCATACCCTGTATTCATCCCTATTGTTAAATGGATTCATAAATTTTTTGCCAACTTCAAAAAAGGAGGAGGCCATTAAGTTATATCATTATGATATGATATGAGCTGAGAATGATATGACAAAATTGTAAATTAGGTATCTATGAAGGTTTTAATGAATAATTTTGTATAGAACTTACCTATGGCGCCGACTTCTAACCTATCAGTGGGTGGGTAACCTATCAGTACTGATAGGTATCAGTACTAATAATAGTTATTTTTTGCTTTTGAGTTTTGACTTTTTGTTTGTTATTAGTTTGTGGTTTTTTGAAGTCGGTTTTTTAAACGCAGTTTTTATTTTATAGTTATGGTAATCCTGATTTGGTAAACCTCGTAAACCTCTATGATGCAATACAAAACAAGTGTTTTAAATCTTAAAAGTCGGTGTCATCTTCTCAAATACATTTTGTTTTGACGTTCAAAAGTGCTTTCCTGGTCTAATTGAAATAAATGATTTTGACTTTTGACTATTGAAAAATAATATTTACAGGATTTATGTACATTTTTCGGTCACAAATAGCCCAGGAAGACATAAAAACTAGACATGTTTAAAAAAACGGGGGCCTCTTTACACTACTTCATTTGGTATTTAAAAATATTAAAATTTTTCAAACTCCTTTTTCAAAATTAGTTGTTAGTGGTTGTGGTTGAACAAGTTATTGTTAATGACTTTATTTTCTTTATTTAGGTTCGAGCTCATACATTTTTTATTTCATTACATTTTTGAATATTTTCTAAGGAGTTACCTACGTAAAATTATTGTATTTGCATAAAACATAAGACCGCAATTTTGTATTTACGTAAGATTTTAGATAAAAACAAATATATTTATGAAATAACAACTTGACATAAGCGTAATAAAATAGTATTATACATTTTTTAGTGAAATAATCCGGTACACGAGCAGACGAATCACCTGATGGTAAGCAATCGGCGCCGGCCATAGACACCCCAAACACCAGAAACACAATGTTAAAGAGTAGAGAGAGTCACCACATGACCGACCTCTGTCTCACTCTTTAAAGAGTAGCAAACGTAACAACATGGCGCCGACTTCTAACCTATCAGTGGGTGGGTAACCTATCAGTACTAATAATAGTTATTTTTTGCATTTTAGTTTTTTTTATTTTTTGCTTTTTAGTGTTATAAGTTTTTGGTTTTTTGAAGTCGGGTTTTTAAAAACAGTTTTTATTTTATTATTTTATCATTTTTAATGTAAAGCTACATTGGTCCGTTTTGTGACTTATAATGTACATAAGTGCAAAGTTCTAATCAATACAAATTGTACAAGCCCAAACACAAGGTTGTTACTATAAGCCGTTGAGGAGTTCCCTTAACAATTACACTTCTTCATCATCAGACCCTTAATGACAGTCCCACTCAATTTAGGTGTAAAATTCTCATCAATAAAAATTAATTAACCCCAAAATCAAGGTATTTACTGTATACCGTTGAGGAGTTCCCTTAACAATTACACTTCTTCATCATTAGACCCTTAATGACAGCCCCACTCTATCTAGGTGTAAAGTCCTCATCTATACAAATTAATCAAGCCCAAACACAAGGTAGTTCGACTGTCTGTCACCTCCATCATCAGGTCGACTCCAAACCCTTATCAAATTGTAGTGTTTAAACATCCTAAAATAGTTTTAACAATAGGTAATAGTTTAGGTATAAAAAGAAGGGATATAGTGAACGGTGTGGACACCTTATTAAAACTCAACGTGGGAAAAGTAATGCTTTGTGCATTCCCGTATTCTAATTCTTTGTCACACTCTAAAAATAAACACATTGGTGTACTGAATAGTACATTACACCAACTGACATGTTGTCATAGTGACAAACTTTTATTTTTTTATACTAATAAGTTTATTAGTGATTTTAAATTGACAGAGAAGGGTATGTACCTTTCAATAAGACAAAGACAAACTATTGCTATGCTGATAGCATTTAATATTAACATTGTTATAAATAATATAACAATTACTAGTTGTAGGGACGAATCTGTGCTGTCTAGGCAACCTAACAGTACTATGATAAATTTTAACTGTAACAACATTACTTTAACTTATAATACTAGTTTAAACTAGATTGTAAGACAACAGAACATACCATCATAGATAATGTTAATAGTAAGGTATATTCTGGCAGTATATTTAAGACTAAATATAAAAATATATCACATAAGTATAAACAGAACAACTTGTTAACACTATTAAGTCAAAATATACAGGGCTGCTCATCAAAATTACTTGAAATAGAATTGGTTTTAGAAAAATTTAAGTATGATATTATTTGTATAACTGAACATTGGCTGAAGGACTATCAAGTAGAATCTATTCATTTTGAAAACTATAGTGTTGGCGGCTGTTATAATCGTCAAACAATGATACATGGTGGTAGCCTGATCTTAGTAAAAAATTCAGTAAACTATAAGGTAAGACAAGATATTGCATTACTATCAATAGAACACACAATTGAGTTGTCCTGTGTTGAGCTGTATAGGTATATTGCAGTATGTGTTTATAGGCCTCCTAACTTGCAGAATCTGAATTCTTTTAGTTCAGTAATGGAAGATGTATTGCAAAAAACGTGCTCCAATAGTAAATATACCATAGTATGTGGCGATTTTAATATTGATCTCTTGGAAAGAAATTCTAATTGTACTAACTTGTTAAGCCTCTTTAGATCTTTTGATTTGTCTAATGTTTTCCTGGAACCCACCCGAGTAACTTCCACCTCGGCAACATGTATAGATAATGTTTTTTGTAACTGTGATTATTTACATAAAGACATTGTAAATATATTACCATCTGATCACAGTGGGCTAACAGTAAATTTTGACACTATCCCAACTATACAAAAAAGGGAAATTATGTTCAGACAAATCACGGTTAAAAAAATTGAGTTATTTAATAACAACTTAAGTAATGAATTATGCGGCCAAATATGTGATAGTGAATACCCAAGTGAGATTTATGCCAACTTATTGTCCATTATTAAAACACAGATTGATAAAATGTTCCCTTTAAAACGTAAAAACATTAAATGTAAATTTGTATTCTGTGACTGGGCTACACCAGGTATTCGTAAAAGTAGGGGAAAGTTGTTTGAGCTTTATGGTATGAAACCATTTAATAATAGTGAGACTTTTCACAGCTATGTCTCCAGATACTCAAAAATATTCAAATTGGTTTGTAAACATGCAAAAGCCCTTCATATTAGCAGCAAAATTAGGACCGCGGAAAACAAAATAAAGACTACTTGGAATATAATTAATAACGAGACAGGTAGAAATAAATCACGTAACGCTGAATTTAATTTAAATACCGAAAATGGACGCATCAGTACAAATTCGAAAGTTGCCCAGGAATTTGAAAATTTCTTTAAAAACATACCGCTTAAAACTACAGAAGCGTTGAAATCATCTCCAACTCTTTCAATGGAGCTTCTTAAAAGTAATGTTAAAGAATGCCCTTCTGTTTTTCGGTTTCAATACACAAACTCCCAAGCAGTCATTAAAGCGTTTAAAGATATCAAAGTTAAGTCGACTGAAGATCTCTGGGGAATGTCGGTTAGGGTGTGTAGGGCTTTTATAGAGACTATAGCGCCTCATTTAGCTTTCATAAAATATATAAAATTTAATAAAATAGCATAAAAGCATAGATCAAGGGGTTTTTCCGGATTTGATGAAGCACAGTAAAGTAGTTCCATTGTTTAAATCCGGTGATAGCGCGGAACCCAATAACTATAGGCCGGTTTCTATTTTGCCAGTGCTTGGTAAAGTGTTTGAGAGACTGATGCTTGTTCAGATGCTGCGCCACTTCAACACGAATTCTATCTTTCATGATCAACAATACGGGTTCACCAAGGGACGCTGCACTGCTGACGCAGGAGTAGCTTTAATAAAACGTGTTGTTGCCTCATGGGAAGAAGCACAGGATGCAATTGGAATATTCTGTGATCTTTCGAAGGCATTTGACTGTGTTGACCACGAAACGCTTTTGCTGAAGCTGGAACACTACGGCATTAGAGGGGTATCGCTAAATCAAGTCATACCTTCGGGATAGGCAACTTAAGGTGCAAGTAATAAGGTAAACTCACAGGGTGCTAGCATATCTATGGGTGTACGCAGGGCTCAATACTAGGTCCTTTCCATTTTTGGCTTATATAAATGACTTGCCGCATTTATTCCGGAATGAACCACAGATGTATTATTTGCTGATGACACATCACTGGTTTTTAAAATAAATAGACGTACAAATAATTATGACGATGTAAATAGTGCTCTGATGAAGGTTCAAAACTGGTTTACAATAAATAATTTAGTGCTGAATGATAAAAAGACAAAATGCATTAGATTTATTTTGCCAAACGTTAAAAATAACGAATGTGACATATTACTGAATAGTGAGAAATTGGAATTTGTAAAAGAAACTATTTTCCTGGGAATTACTGTAGACGACAAATTACAATGGGGTCCTCATATTACATCTCTAGCGGGACGATTAAGCTCTGCAGCTTATGCTGTCTGGAAAATCCGTCAGTTAACCGATATAGACACGGCAAGGCTGGTGTACTTCAGTTACTTCCATAGCATCATGTCGTATGGCATTCTGCTGTGGGGACACGCTGCTGACATTGAGTCTATCTTTGTCTTGCAGAAGCGCGCCGTCAGAGCTATATACAACCTAGGTCGTCGCGAATCTCTCAGAGAAAGGTTTAGGGAGATCAATATTATGACCGTTCCATGTCAATTTATTTATGAAAATATTATGTATGTTAGGAAAAACCTACATTTATTTAGTAAAGTGTCTGACAGACACAATTATGAAACTAGACATAAGAATAGATTAAGTCCGCCATTTTTTAGATTGTCAAAAGTACATAAGTCGTTCATGGGATTCGGTGTTAAATGTTATAACAAAATCCCCCAAGAAATACTGCATTTAAATGAAAGAAAATTTAAACTATGTATTAAAAAAACGTTATGTAGACAAGCATACTACAAACTAAATGATTATATAGAGGATAAAAGTGCTTGGAGGCAGGCTGGTCCGGCTCCGCAGGATAATACATGAAACACAGTGATGTTCAATTTTATTTATTTTATTTTTTTTATTTATTTAATAGGTACACAAAACAGAAACACAGCGAAATACACAACAGAATAACAATACCAAACTGTAAATGGCAGACCATGCTTCCACAAGTATGTGCACACAACATGACATGCAACGACTAGTATTTCTTTATTAATAATTATTTACAATGAACTATAATCCAGAACAAAATTAGAGATAATTTGTAATAATAAGGAGAATTAAGAACGAAATTAAACAATAGATACATTATTCAATGTTCAATATTGTCCTCATCATCGGACCGACCAAATAACAATTTCTTAATAATATTCTTAAATTTGTGAAGCGAAGTATTGTGGATATCAGGCACGCCCATGTCACTCGAGAGTAGCTCGTTGTACTTGCGACACATCCGTATCACAGGATTGTGAGACGATACATTGTTGTTGCACATTGGCAAAGAGAAAAACATCTCGCGTCTAACAGATCTGGTAGGGATCCTGAGGTGAATCTGCGATAATAAGCTCGTGGCAAGAATCCCATTCATAATTTTAAACAAATATACCAAATCCTGGTAGGAACGCCTAATTCCCAAGTTCGGCAACCCAAAATGAGCAGAACGCTGTGCATACGTCTGAAGTTCTCTTTTTAAGCCATACCTATGTGACATGAAGCGCACAAAACGGCGTTGAGTCGACTCAATAAGGTCAGTATGTACCTTATATTTAGGATTCCAGACTATTGACGCATACTCAAGTCTGCTGAGCACAAGGGACCTGTATAGGGTGATAGCACTGTTTTGATGTTTAAAATCTCTAGACATGCGACATATGAAACCCATAGTTTTCCTACATTTGCTGGAGATATCCGCACAGTGTACGTTAAAAGAAAGTTTGGAGTCGTAAATGACACCCAGGTCTCGTACTTCCGCTAGACGCTGCAAGATGTGGTCATTTGCGGTGTATTCAAAAGTGATTGGATTTTTTGCACGTGTGAATGTAATAACTGAACATTTATTCACGCTGAGATCCATGCCATTCAGTGCACACCATTCCAGCAAAGTGTTGATATCAGACTGTAACTGGTTACATTCTGTGACATTGCGAACACGAGAGAAAATTTTCAAATCATCCGCATATAACAATGAGTGGTTCAAGAGTTTAGGAATCAAGTCGTTAATATATAATATAAAGAACAGTGGACCGAGGTGAGATCCCTGTGGGACTCCTGAGGGTATAGATACCCTGTCGGAGTTGTAGCTTCCGAGGGTCACAATTTGACTCCGGTTCACTATGTATGATTCCAACCACCGCAAGAGGCTACCATGAATCCCCCAACAAGTATCCAATTTACAAAGCAATATTCTGTGATTGACTCGATCAAAGGCCTTCCTAAAGTCAGTATAGACACAGTCTACCTGTACATGATCGTTAAAAGCTTCAGAGATGTAGCTCGTATATTCAAGTAGATTGCTGACAGTCGATTTTCCTTCACAAATCCATGTTGTTCCGGACGTATAAACGGTTGAATATGATAATACAACTGGTCATACACTAGAGACTCAAACACTTTTGCGAAAGTAGATAATATGCTAATTGGTCTATAATTACTGCAGTCAGAAATGTCTCCAGCCTTATGAATTGGGACTATGTGAGCTAGTTTCCACCTTGCAGGAAACACACCTGATGATAGGGAGGTATTAAATATAATGTGAAGGGGTACCACCAGGGCCTTGGCACAGTCTCGAATGAAACAAGGGGGGATAGCGTCAGGGCCTGCGCCCTTATTCCGATCCAAATTTATCAACTTCCTGTAAATTTTACTCTCAGTTATCGAGACAGTGGACAGAGTTTGGTTAAAAAGAGGTAAGTCACAAGAAATACTCACCGGGCTAGCGCTCTCCTCCACGAAAACTGATGCAAAGTATTTTGAAAACATGTTACTTATTTCACCTCCGTCACTAACAGTTTCATTCCCTAGCTTCATGGTTTTCGATATTGCGCGGCTGTTTCTTTTATGCTTAATGTAAGAGAAAAATAATTTTGTAGTGGTCGCTAGAGATGATTCAATACTGGCTATGTAGTTACGGTAGCAATTTTTTATAAGTTTTTTTGATTGAGCACGTAATACGCAAAATTCGTCATAATCTCGAGGGTTCTTGAACTTTTTATATCTCTTGTGAACGGCGAGTTTCTTTACGAGGCAAGACTTTAAGTGATTAGTATACCATATTGGATACTTAACACATCCAATACGCTTGGTAGGTACATTCGCCGCAATAACTCTGTCCAAAACGTCGTAGAAGCGATCAGTTATTATATTAATATCGTGATCATTCAATAGTTCGAACCAATCTACGTCATTCAACTGAGCAATGCAGCCATCAGTTTTACATTTACGGAAATTAGGGATCCTCTTTACTATCTGTGGCATGACTTTAGTTCTATTAGTTAAGATTTCTATTTCAATAGCAGGATGATGGCGGTCAGGTGTAGACAACGGCAAACAGTCAGTAACGACAATACTCTCCACATCAGACATGCAAAGATCAAGAATCCTACCATTGTCATTATATACATGATTGTACTGGTGCAATCCAGTAATATCTAAAAATTGGACAAGCAGGTGGGACTTAGTGTCGGTCGCGCTTCGAGGTTGCTGACGACAAGGAAATGTATCGTCGCCCCTCCAAGTAACACCCGGTATGTTAAAGTCGCCTAATATTAAAATCCTTTCGTTCAATCCGGAGTGGTCGATCACGGCATCCTGACATCTCTCAAAGAACCTGCTATATTCCTCAACACAAAGGCTGGGTGGTAGGTAAACCAAGTAAATATATAATGTAGAACCTCCCTCACAGCTCAAGGATATCGCTAGATCCTCGTATGGGCTCTCACGGTCGCCATGACGGGACACAATAAAACTTCTCCTACATGCTATCAGGACACCCCTACCAGTCTGCTTTCGAGAGCCAGTTGTTTCTCGATCTCTCCGAAACACAACGTACCTGTCATCCACAAACTCACTATCGCAGAATGAACCATCGAGATTAGTTTCACATAAACATGATATCATAATTCTCATTTAGTATATTAAAATATAATTCATTCAATTTGCTTCTAATACGATTAACATTTTGATAATAGATTTTCATAAATTAGAGAGATAATGTTGATTGAAATAGCAAGACACAAGTATTATAAAATATGATACAGATTACAAATCATTAATAAAATAAAATGAATATAGGCACTATATAATATATTACGTCAATTTATTCAAGCAGTCTTTACTTTTAATGTGTATAGCAGGACAATCTATATCCTTCTTTAAATAAACACGGCCATATTTTACCCAAACAAACCTAAATGAGTGAGCCTTAGCCGCATGTCTAGCTGCAGCGTGGAGATCCTTACATTCCGGGGAGAGATGTTCACTTAGGTATATTTTACGGCTTTCACCTGTGATACCTAAGGCTCCAGAGTTCAAAGAATTGTTTGGATGCTCTTTGTTGTATCTTTTAAGGCCTGATATGACATGGTCACGCAACCGCTCTGACCTCAATGTTACCAATATGTTTCGTGGTCTGTTTGAAATAGGATTAAGCTTTGCAACTCTTCGACACGATATTATATCGCTTTCTGATACGAGGACACCAAGCTTCTCACAAAGTTTCTTGAAAATAAGATCAACGTTCTCGTTGCGGTGCTCAGGAACGGCCTGAACCTCCAGATTACGGCACCTTGACGTCTTTTCTATTGTAAATAAACGTCGTTGTAGCCTGGACATTTCAAATAGCGTTTGTGACTTTTCAAGTTCAAGCTCATGAACGATTTTGTTTATTGCCTCCAATTTTACCTTTAAATCACTCTGCTCCGATGCTATAAAATCTGTTGTTTGTGTAAAGTCGCGTTCCAATTTTTCTATAAGCGATTGTGGATTACTTTGCTCCAAACATTTAAGCCTGTCATCGTAGCTATCCAGACGACCGTTAAACTTAAATATGTCATCGAGTAAGGACCTTAAGGTCGTTTTTACCTCAACCATATCCGTCCGCAAGCATCTAATTTCCGAGATGAGATCAGCGAACGATTTCGAGTTTTCCGCCTCATGCCTTTCACTCACAGGAGAACCAACAGCCGCACGCTTATGGGCGCGAGACTTAATGTTTACATTTGAGCCATCGATATCAGCGTCACTAGATGACAGCTGAACAGGTGTTTCATTATTATGGTATGTGCGAGGAGACTTGGAGCGACAGGATGGACATGACCACGAGTCGCGTTTCTTGTTTGTGTCAATTGATGTTGCATTGACACATATTTTGTGATAGTAAGCACCGCAAACTGAACATTTTATTGGTTTGCCCGTGGTAATATTTTGTTTACAAGCCGCACATTGAGTGTTCATACTGCAGTTATTATCACAAGCTGATGATTATGATTTAAGATTTATTCACACTGCGAAGCATGTGCGTCCGCGATCGACACGCGTGCGAGCAGTCTAGGAATAGCCCGCTATGCTAGGAGCGACGGAGATGGCGCGCAAAAGGTCACCGCGATGAAATTGTACGTTATTCGTAATAACCACAAACGATTTGCAAAAGTTTTTAAAACAGTAATGTCATCACAAATCGTAGCATAATTCACGAACTAATGTAAACACTGTGTAATGTTTTGGATTATCACTGCACTAAGATAAGTTTTCAGCGTAATAATGCACTATTTACCGGAATTAACTTAATAACAATTGCGAGTACGGCGTTAACGCGTGCTAGCCGGTCGACGTGACGTTTCGTTAGTTGAATGAATTCTATTTGTGTAATAATATAATCATGTTGCTTAAATATTTGTATAGTTTAAAACGTTGCACAATTTATTGTAAATGTGAGAGCCCTGTAATTAATTAAAGCAAATTAGACTAGTAGATTGCATTTATGTCAGCTTGGATTTGTCATGCTCACTCAAAGATCTCGTTGGCGGTGGCACGTGCATTGGATCGCTCGATTCCCTACAAAATGGTTGAATTGGGCGGTGCTAGGGTTCGCAAAATGTTCGTGAACGGGCACCGTCGATTGGAACTGGTCAGCTCCAGACTGTATCTTTTTATTTTATTATCCTCAAGGTTATTTTCTTTTTCAGTCTTTCTGACTGGATTTGGGTGTTGCATTGTTCTCACATAATCGAACCAATAAAACTATGTAACTAGAGAATTGTATAGTAAACCTGATTGAAAAAGAGTAACCTATGGAGTTTCTTGCTCGTTCTTCTCCATAGGAATCTACGCCTTGGAATGAGCAACTAGCTTCACTTATAATTTTTTGTTGTTTGACGTTCAAAAGTGCCATCCTGGTCCAATTGAAATAAATGATTTTGACTTTGACTTTGACTTTAATTGAAAAACATAATAAATGCATTGCTCGCCCCTGCAATTTTTGAAAGTTGCCCTCATTTTCCCTAGGATTCCATCATCAGATCCTGATTACATGGAAATGGGACCATCTCGGGAGTACCTATACTCTTTCAAACAAAACAAGATTTTTGGAAATCGGTTCACAAATGGCGGAGTAATCGGCGAACAAATAAAAAAAATCAGTCGAACATTTCCACCTCCTTTTTTTGAAATCGGTAAAAAAGAATGTATGTCCTATAATTCATATTCTACGCGGACGAAGTCGCGGGCAACAGCTAGTGAGTAATATGAATGTAGCTTGGTTGTACAATAGGAAATCTGTAGTATTGGTTTTCTTCTTTGTAGTGACGCAGGATTTGGAGCATTTCTTTTACAGTTTTAGACATATCCGCAGGTTTTGGTCTTGATCGTGAATTTGAGTGAAAGGTCTAAATTAATGTTAATAGTGGTGTGCATGCGTGGACCCTGGACGTATTTTATGTTATAACAATTTCTTGTACTTATAGGGTAGTTTTCAATTTTTTTTAATGGTCGTTTGGTAGATTATATTAAAACATTACACACGTATTTTTTCATTTGTTTCATTACCTAAAAAAGTAAATACTTTTGACTTATATTGATTTGAAATATCGTGAAACGTCACGAGGTGTGACGTTTTACAAGACTGTGAGACGTAGCGACCTCCCTTCTTAAACTTAAATACGTTAATCAAATAATATTTACAGGACTTATGTATATTTTTCGGTCACAAATGGTCCAGGAAGACATAAAAACTAATCATGTTTAAAAAAACGGGGGCCTCTTTACACGACTTCATTTGGTATTTAAAAATATTAAAATTTTTCAAACTCCTTTTTGAAAATCAGTTGTTAGTGGTTGTGGTGGAACAAGTTATAGTTAATGACTTCATTTTGTTTATTTAGATTCGAGCTCATACATTTTGTATTTTATTACATCTTTGAACATTTTTTAATTAGTTACCTATGTAAAATTATTGTATTTGCCTAAAACATAAGACTGCAATTTTGTATTTACGTAAGGCTTTAGATAACAATAAATGTATTAATAATATATTTATGTAATAACAACTTGACATAAGCGTAATAAAATAATATTATAAATTTAATGAAATATTCCGGTACATGAGCAGACGAATCACCTGATGGCAAGCAATCGGCGCCGGCCATGGACACCCCAAACACCAGAAACACAAGAGAGGAGAAAGAGTCACCACATGACGGACCTCTGTCTCACTCTTTAAAGAGTAGCAAACGTAACAACATTAACTTTTTATATCTTAAATATTGACATTCAATTCCATATTCGACGACAAAAGTAAACAATGAACTTAGAATAGCAACACTCATTCAAAAGTTCTAGAAATAATCACCATCACAAACAGTCGAAGATGGTTCAGACACCAGCATATGAACTTACTCCTATCTGTCATTTCTGTCATTGGATTTACGACTTTGTTTCAAAACAATTAAGTTGAAAATCTGATTTATCGGAAATAAGTACGTTTACCTGCTGTTTTGTGTGTATGGTACTGTAATAGGTATATTTATATTCACGCGGTGTCCACGTTAAGCCGCTATCTAAATTGAAGTAATATTGCCGGTTCCGTATGTAGATAAGTTCACTACCATTGCCTTGAATACACGGCTAGTTGTATTTGCTAAACAAATATTAAACTTATTCTTATTTATAAGTTATCTACGCGTAAAGTCTAGAACTTTTGCTCCTCATTCGGTCCTAGTCAAACCAGCGAAGGGTGTTGTTAACCGGTTTGGCACGTCATTTGCGGATTCCAGATTATAGGTACGTCCACTTGACCTAACGGTTCTTAATGCTGAATCAAGATGCTGGTTTATACATAAGAAAATATACATTAATAAATATTAGAAACACACACATGTCGTGGTGGCCCGGAGGTTTAAGACGCCCACTTCTCATGCATGAGGGTGCGGGTTCGAAACCTACCAACGGCAAGTACCAATGTGACTTTTTCCGAGTTATATGTACTTTCTAAGATTATTTAGACACCACTGACAAACGGTGAAGGAAAAACATCGTGAGGAAACCTGGACTTATAATTTCTAATTATAAGTTTGAAATCGCCAACCCGCATTGAGCAAGCGTGGTGATTAATGCTCTAACCTTCTCCGTGTGAGAAGAGGCTTTGCTCAGCAGTGGGCATTTATAGGCTGTTGATGATGATGATGAAATATTAGAAAGAGGAACGATTTGATCGTTTGCGTGTTTGCATTATAGAGGCACCAATTGCTTGCATATCTTATTTTCCCGAGAGCACTTTATATCCGGATATTCTAATAGAATCTCTGTACCTACATGAAAAATACATTTCTTAATTATATGAAAAATGTATAGTATTTTAAACTTCTTAGAAACTCTTGTTCTTGTCTGGGTAAGCAAAGAAATGCATGATAGTCTGTCGACTTTGAAGTATAATGCAGTAAATGAACTGAACAGTAATAAAATTATTTGTTAAATAATTTGAGTGGTCGCAATTGCGACTGTCGGGCAAGAGGTCTCGAGTTCGATTTCCGGGTCGGGCAAAGTATTACTGGGTTTATAAAAAATCTCAGTAGTAGCACGGATTCTGAAATTGTGCCCGGTATATGCCAAAAGGCTCACCCCCTATTACATGGGACTCATAACATAAATAGTGAAAAGTGAGTGTTACATTGTACAGTAGCATAATGTGCACCTCTGCCTACCCCTTCGGGAATAAAAGGCGTGATGTTTTGATATGTTATAACGAAAGTTTACTTAAATAGTATTCTTTAATTAAATCATAAATACATAGATATTTAAGTATAGGTCCTTATATAGGTATACATTCAATATCCAAAATGGTTATTTAATTCACGTGGCAAATAATCAAAAACAATGAAATACAAAGGAATAGGTACGTTTAATAACGGAACGCGCCCTGAGACTGTGTAGTAGTGTCCTAACAACTCCTTATAATAAAAATAGTTACAAAGTGATATTAGATCTAATTTATTACGAAACGTAAAGCTGGTGGAGTACTGTTACCCAACAAGTGTTCTCAGACCTTCGGGAAGCGTAAAAGTGACTATAAATACTATAATAAAAAAGTAAAAAAGTGCCGTATCATAGTGCCGGTTCTCCTGAGTGCACGGAATCATCACGGTTGTGCAAACTGCATAACGGCGAAAGTCCTGCGAGTGCACAATCATCACGGTTACCAACATTACAACGCTAAAGCGTTCCAGCTCCGAACGCAGTGTGTTTACGTCGCATTACAATCAAGGGTGACTAGTGGCGCCACCCCAAACGTATTTATAGTGCTGTAACTTGACATTGTAAGTAATAAACAAACACTATGCCGAGGATCCAACGCTCGCCGCCTGCTACTCCTTCTCAAGAAACGGATAATAATCCACCTATTTTCTCAACCCCAGACTTTATCAGCAATCCGAATGAAACGGAAACCACAAATGTTACCTCGCGGTCTAAGCGACAACGACCAGACTTTTCCCCGGAATGTGAAGAAAAGACTTTTGAAGATAAAATAATGAAGTTATTTACAACTTGGAAAACTGACCAAGAGTCCATACTTAAAAAATTAACATCGGAGTTGACAGAAATTAAACTTCAAAATGTTGAGATACAAAAAACAAATGCTGAAACCTTGAAAACTATAGAATTTCTAAGTCAGGACTATGATTGTATTAAAAAATCCCTGCAGAAATTAGAAGTAGAAAAGAATGAACAGCGCAATTATATTTTAAAACTGGAAAATGAAATAGAGGATTTAAGGTCGAGTTCACGATCTTCTTGTATCGAGATAAGAAATGTACCGGTGGCTGAGAGGGAAACAGCTGGTGACCTAACTTCGATTGTACTAAAGACCTTTGAGACCATACAACCCTCGGAAAACCCACCTCAACTACGTGACGTCTACCGTCTGCCAGGAAAAAAAGGCTCGAGCAGACCGATAGTTGCAGAGTTCCTGACTGTCCCCTCGAAGATACAAGTACTGGAAGCCTGTCGTGCGTTCAACAAGGGTCTGCCATTAGCAGAGAAACTAAACACGAGTCACATTGGTGTTCCCGGTCAAGTCAAACCAGTTTATATTGCCGACCATTTGCCTCGCTCCCAGCGGCAACTATTCTTCGAGGCGCGATCTTTTGCAAAAACATACAACTATAAATTTTGTTGGTCCCAGAACGGAAAAATTTTTCTTCGTAAATCTGAAGGACTGGACTCTGTTATTATTAGATCAACTTCTTGCCTTAAGAAATTACTTACCCCTGAATAATTGCAAAACGTCTCATTTTTGTTATTTTAGCATGCCTTTAGATTATTTTGGAATCTTACCTTTCTATTTACATAAAACTCAAGTACTACTACCCTTTCATAATTCATTTGTTTTGTTTGCTTTTGTTACTTTTATGCTTAAATCTAAACTTTGTCAAGTAGCCTCATTTATATGTAAGCCTCTAGATAACACACCTTATCTACGACAAAAACACTATGTGAAAATCTCTTACTGCGTACACCAACACACTAACACCTTTCATAACACGTT
The DNA here is from genome assembly GCA_902850265.1 of Spodoptera littoralis. NCBI lineage: Eukaryota > Metazoa > Arthropoda > Insecta > Lepidoptera > Noctuidae > Spodoptera > Spodoptera littoralis. Next base: position 9,837,637 of record LR824535.2, on the reverse strand, counting down.
TGCTTGTTATGAAAACTCGCACATCCTACACATTCTACATAAAACAAATAATACAATAATGTCGATACATACCAACTTAAAACACCTCCACAATAAATACATAAATATTCTCTATTCCTTTGTCTGTATATGTTCCAACTATGACGCTCCTAAATTCTATAAATGTTGGATATTAATATTCTAAATGATCTTGACTCGTTTGGTGCAAACGAGTCATTTGTTTGCGAACCTGAAGCCTGCAGTAGTTTTATTAATAAAAATATTAGTTCACTAAATATAATGCACCTCAATATACGCAGTGTAAACCGCAACTTCGACAGCTTTCGAATGTTACTTGTTAAAATGAAATGTTCATGTGATGTCTTAATTTTATCAGAGTGCTGGTTAAGCTTATCAGCAGTACCACCCTTGGAGGGATATAATCAATATACTACTAGTAAAATAAAGAACCAAAATGACGGTATTATAATCTATGTTAGATCACAACTACCGCATGTTATTATGGAACCTCATATGACCGATGCAAGCTGTTTAACCTGTTCTATAACCTCCCATGATATCTTTATCATAGCATTCTATCGCTCACCATCAATACGTAATATTGAAAATTTTAATTTACAGTTAGATAAATTTCTTACACAGTCATCAATTCATAAAAACATAGTGGTTATGGGGGATATGAATATCGATATAAGGCCAGATGCTCTTACCACCCAAGCAAATCAGTATCTCGATTTAATTGCCTCACATGGCTTAATGCCCACACACCTGTTTCCTACACGCGCAAATACCTGCATTGACCACATAATGATAAAATCGACCAAAAAAACTACAACTCTGATTATTGACACATACATAACGGATCACAAGCCTACCTTTCTTACTATTCAATATAAAAATTCGATCAACACACCTAAATCTAACCGTATTGTTATTGACTACGCAGCTGTTACAGATGACATATTATCAATGGATTTTACCACAGTTATGAATATACAAGACGCCAATATTGCCGCGGAAACCCTGGTGTCCATGATCAGGTCAGTTATAACTAGGCATTCCAAATTAGTTCACATGTCCTCAAAATGCAGAATTTTAAAACCTTGGATTACAAAGGGGCTACTCCGATGCATTAGAAACAGAGACAATATGGCGCGTAAACTAAACAATGACCCAGATAATTATATTCTTAAAATTACATACAAACGGTATCGTAATTTTTGTAATAAACTTCTTAAGAACCTTAAAATTAACTATGAAAGAGAGGAATTCCAAGAGGCGAAAAGTAATGCTAAAGCTACATGGAAGGTCATCAAGAATGTTACTGGAACTAATCACATGCCTACTGCTAGCAATGACCTATTAAGGATATCTTGTGATGAAAAGTCTTCGGTAAATGTAGTTAATGATTTTTTTGCCAATGTCGGCAAAAATTTGGCTGAAAAAATACCATTCAGCTCTTCCACTCAGGAATTCTCTATGAAATCGGTACCCTCAAATTCACTGGTATTGTTACCTACAGATGTGGAAGAGGTTTCTCAACTTATTATGAGATTAAGAACAGATGCTGCTGCAGGTTGGGACAGCATATCATCAGGACTCTTGAAAGCTTGCCTACCTGTGCTAGTACCAGTTATTACGCATATATGTAATCGCTCTATATCAACGGGGTGCTTTCCTAAGGTTTTCAAAAAAGCTATTGTAATTCCAATATTTAAGGGTGGTAACGGACACAGTGTCAATAACTATAGACCTATTTCAATACTGCCTGCCATTTCTAAGATATTAGAAAAGATCCTAAATACTCGCCTAGTAAGATATCTTGAGCCACACAATATATTAAGTGCCAATCAGTATGGTTTTAGAAGTGGTAGGTCGACAGAAGATGCGGTTGCAGCTCTGGTGGATGGTGTTGTGGACAAATTGGATTCTAAAATGAAATGTGTGGCTATTTTCTTAGATCTTTCAAAAGCATTTGACACTGTGTCCGTTTCTCATCTTTTACTTAAATTGGAAGCCATGGGTATACGTGGGCACACCCTCAAAATTTTTCAGGACTACCTATCTGACAGAACGCAGTGCGTCAAAATAAATGGAATAATGAGTGACGACTCCAAACCACTCTGCTACGGCGTTCCTCAAGGTTCAATTTTGGGTCCAACCTTATTCCTAGCCTATATTAATAACCTCTGCAAAATAACCCTGGAAAATTGTTCTGTTTTTACATACGCAGATGATACGGCATTACTTGTGCATGGCCGTGACTGGCACGAAACAACCAAATATGCGGAACATGCTCTTACTTCGGTGATGAAATGGCTGTCCGAAAATGTCTTAACTCTAAATCTCGACAAAACAGTCTACCTACCTTTCTCGCTGCGATCCACTGACATCCCTCCTACGAACACGATGGTACTTAAAGCTCACAAATGTCCTCTTGGCCGATCCTCGGCTCATTGTGACTGTCCTCAAATATCAAGATCCATGACTGTCAAATATCTCGGAGTCCACATAGATAGTTCTTTAAGCTGGAAGCCTCATATCAGTAATATTATGAATAGAGTTCGAAAGTGTATATTTATTTTCAAAAAGCTGAGGGCTTCTGCTAACCAATGTACCCTCAAAACCGTTTATTACGCCTTGTGCCAGTCTATCCTAGGTTACTGCATTACTGTATGGGGCGGTGCAACTAAAACATCCTTACTGCCTTTAGAGAGAGCACAGAGAGCAGTTCTCAAAGTTATGAATGCCAAACCCTTTAAATATCCCACGACAACACTCTACACTGAATGTGGTGTTCTTACAGTTAGACAGCTCTTTGTTCTATCCACTGTTTTACGCAAACATCCGACGGTAATACTGGAAAAGAATGACACAAGAAAACGCAGACGTAACAAAATATGCCCAACCCACGTATGTCGTACGACCGTTGCCCAGCGACATTATAATGTCCTCTCTAGTCATATTTACAACAAGGTCCATAATGTTTGTGACATTGTTTCATTGTGCCGGAGGGGGTGTAAGGCAAGGGTTCATGAATGGCTTTTAACGTTAAATTACGACCAGACGGAAGAGCTTATTAAGATTTCTACTCTTTGACACACGTTTATACACACACCTAAACACTACACATACATTCACACTACACATACATTCACACTACACCAACATTTTCATACACAAAATAATAATTAAGTATGCACTCGCAAATCAAAAGAGGCTGCATTAGTACCTACTTAGAAAATAATATATAGTACAGTATATTAGAATAATGTCTATTCCAGTCTAAACCTGTTTGAAGTGTTCGTCCAACAACTTAAGTTTGTGCAAATGAAGAAGGACAATGGTGGTACCCATAACACAAGTTTGATCTTACCTTGGGTACCATAGTTTCATCTTAAGTACTCACTTTTTATATGATGTTGTAACGATTAATTTTATATATAAGAGTTACTGTAAAAATTATGGTTAATAATAAACATTATTATAATAACCCGTCTAAACCAGTATATAATAATATCATTTAAATTACAGGTTTTATTTATTTGTAAGCTGTTTATTTATTGTAGTTTTTCCGAAACCCGATGTAAGCACGTGTTGGAAGTACGAAATCAATAAAAAAGCATTAAGACTAGCATCACGTGCAACTTTAATGACTAATTCATTTAAATTCTTGCAAAAAAAGGTTAACATTCTTAATCTGAAACTGGCTGGATTTAAGCGATTTTTATAAGTACATACATTTTAATAATAGCTATAAATGTTAATCAATGAGCTGATGAGGGTGAGCAGGGTATTAAGGACTACAACCTGAAAATGGCCATCAAACACAGGGACGCGGCGGTCATGGGTGCTCTCTTGGGCGGGGAGTGTTGCTTGTGATGGAACGAATGCAACATGAGGAAATGTGTGTGCAGAAACATGTAGAAATAGAATATGACCAATTGACTTTGGACTATTGTACGCTTTATTGGAATCGGCCCATGTGGCAAGGGTTGAGGCGTCATGCACACATAAATGTCCTACAGTCGGTGGCGCTGTGTGTTGGGTTGTTCCGTTCCCAATAAAAAGGTTGACCGGACCAATTGCTGACACACACGTCATACTCGTGAACGGGTGCCTTCTGCTGGGTCAGGTCGGCTCTCCCATCTTGTTGGTGGGCTGGTTTCATAAAGCCTTTGAAATAGAAATAAATAAATAGTGCCTAATTATTATGTAACCTATACTTTTGCTAATAATTATAGATGTAGTTAATTGTAGTATGTAACTAGGTTCCCTCTTTACTTTATAAAAATTGACTAGATGTATTATAATTAAAAAACTGTATGACAAGGGCACGGACCTAGAGTCCGTGGAGAAAAAAAAAAAAAAAAAAAAAAAAAAAAAATGTTAATCAATTATGCTACTATAAAAGTCTATTATTACGTATAAATTAAAACCAATCTAATGAACTATCGAAATTAAAACTATTTTGCAACAGAGAGAGGTTCACTGGAGCCGGCCAATCAGAGCGCCGAACGCGCTCGATACTATTACGTTACGAATGCAATAGTTATTTGTGCTTGACACTCAGAACTTCATCAACTATCTGAATTTTGTTAGTAACAAATAACTGCTACGAAACGTAACCGAGAAGTACTAGGTACTATCGTTATGATGGTAATACATGTTTCAGTTTGTTGTCATCGACGTGCAACATATTTTTTTTTTTTTAAGGGGGGGAAATCATCGAATGACTGCTCCCGCCTGGGTGAGGCGGAAGGGAGTGTCAGACTCTTACTGATTAAAAACCACCCCGTTCCTTCTCCTGCACGTCGAGCCGTTAGGTTCTCCGCGACTCCGAATCGGCATCGGCCCTATTGGGCCCCATCTGTGGTGGTCTGATGGCTCTTTGAGGCGCGCGCGGAACGCGACGCGCCGTACGCTCGGGTCTGTTTCTGGTCGGACGGGGAGCCACCCATGCTCGCCGTCCGCAGGCCCGCGCTTACGGTGGCCGGAGATCGTCTCGCGATCCCCGACGACGTGCAACATATACTGTAACAAACAGCGAGTATTCGAAGTTACCACGCTACATGGTACGTCATGCATACGCGATTACTTGCAAGTGTAGATCGCGTAGCGCGTATCACGAAATGTAACTCACGGCGTAGCCTTTCGTAGCAACCTGTTTGGATAATAAAATGCATTCTTTATGCATATATTTTTGAGATTTATGCATATAATCTTTCTAATCAATTTAAATATAGAAAGAGGTTCTTAATTCGTCGATTTTTTTTTCGACAAATAAAAAAAAAAACAATTAAAATCCATGGATGCATGGAATGCAATATTAATGATGATGTTTATGTACTAATACTAGTTTATAAGTTGTTTATGTCTTGACTAATTATATGGATTGTTTTATCTGAATAAATAAATTGATTGATTGATTAATCTAGGTAATAACAGTTTAAGTTTTCATCTAACCTGTGAGATCTCCTTAACGAGAATTTGTTACATATTTTGCTTCACTTAACACTTCCTACGTTTAAATTATTCATGTATTATAGAAATATACTTTATTTACATTTAAATTTATTGATTACCGGTCTAATGTAAATATCTTTATCTCCTCGGAATCTATCCTTCCGTAATAGATGCGTTGTTAGTGCTAAACGGGGTAAAAGTACCCCGTAGTATATTAAATGTGCCGCAGAGAATTTAAGGGGTTACCGGGGCTCCAGCTCGAAGAGCAGGAGTAGGAACGGTGTGGTTTTTAGTCAGTAAGACTCTGACACTCCCTTCCGTCTCACCCAGGCGGGAGAAGTCATTCGATGATTTTTTCCCCATTAAAAAAAGTATATTAAATGTAACCATTTGAGAGATTAGTTAGGTACTTTGTGGTCATTGATATATCAATTTATTTAAAACAGTATATCCGACAAATTTCGTCTGCTGTTGCAATAACTAGATAGCCTAGACCCATACGTGATATATAGCTCGATCTGGCAACTTGACATTAGCCAAACAGCCACAAACATAACAGTAACATATTGCGATAAGGCCAAGTAGCAATAAAAAATACAATTACCAACTTACTGTAACAAAACTGCCTTGAATGCCTTGTTGGTTAAATAGCTACAATTCAGTTGCCGAGCTAGGGGTCTCGAGTTGAATTCTTGTGTCAGATAGTATACATAACATAACATCACACCTTCTATCCCCGAAGGTATAGGCAGAGGTGTACATACATTGTGCCACTGTACAATGTAACACCCACTTTTCACTATTTATGTTATGAGTCCCATGTAATAGGGGGTGAGCCTATTGCCATATACAGGGTAAAATTCCATACTCCGTGCTGCTACTGAGAATTTTTATAAACCCAGTATTAGGTTGCCTTACTCGGGAATCGAACCTGAGACCCCTTGCCTGGCAGTCGCACTTGTGATCACTCGGCCAACGAGACAGGAATAGTAAAATATTAATATTCTTTTTGTTGCGGAAAAATTAAGTCCATTCGGTTAGTACACAAACAACAAAGAGTCGAGTACGTGATTACTCTTCCAGCACTTTAAGAGAATACCATTCTAAGAGAGTGATTTAAAAAAGTTACTGTCCTAGCAAAAGCGTTGTTAAGCAATCTACGAAATAATATATGAAAAATACCTAGGCTTTTATGCTAAAATATTGCCAATTTTTTTTATTTAGTCCCAATATCACAGCTCTATTCGTATCTATATTTGTTTTAATTATTAAGTTATAAAAAATAAATCTGAGTCACGTATTAAAAAAATACATCCAGTATTTTCCCACGAACAACGTTATTTTAATTATTTGTTGTTTTCTTCGGAAATTCCTTTTGTAGTGTTCATTTATATAAATAATACAAATACCTAATACCTATGTTAATTTATGAGCATTTCAGCTGGACTGACGTCATTAGTCTATTAGTATCTCTTTTATTACGTTAGTATATATACACTAATTATGTGTTTAAAAGCACTTAAAATAATGCAGCAAGCCGATCAATACCTGAATAAGTACATTCACACTCTCGCGCGAGCGGATACGAGGTTGAGGTACATTGCAGTCTTATAATGCGAGAAGGACTACAACTCATCTATAATAACATCAATGTATCTCTGCCTCGTCTCGACTCGCGCGAGATTGTATATGTAGCATTAGAACAATTATTATGAATCGTAATGCCTAATTATTTTGAATTCGGAAAAACCTAATTAGTCAGACCAAATCTGTCGGTTGTTTTTCGAATTTCGACTAGCAACACGGCGGCAAAGGAAAACTTTAGTATTATCAAACCCTTCTAGTTATTTAGGTAATAAGTTCCTCCAGTAAGGCTGGAAAGAAGGCTATACAGCAAGGCTGGAAGGCATTATAAACCTGAACGCTAGCTTCAACAATAAAGACGATGGAATATAACCACGATATACGATTATTTAATAATGAAATATAAGCTAACTTAATAAAGCTAATAAAAAATACCGTTTTTGTTTAGGAAACCGCAAGCCTTGGATTAATAGTGAACAGTAAAAAAGTTTTGCTATGTCAACAAAAAACAATGGGATTAGCCCGGAGTCCGGAGTAGACGCGTGTAAACATTTTTTTATAAGTTCATGACTTTTAAAATCACAGATAAAAAGGGTTTTGCTTTTTCAAAAACCTCGTCAATAGATCTTATGACACCCACGCCACGGGAAGAAAAAGAGAGACCCATATATTCTGTTTTGGCGCCACACCACTGTTTTAATCTAAGATGAAGTCATTTTAAAACCTAAAAAAAACTCGTAATTATTTCCAAAAAGGTCAAAGTTCTATTCGTATCTATTATTAATTTGTTCCTCAACAATAACATTAGGCTTCGATTGTTACAATAGCGAACTTTGGCACAATAATCCTGCCGCATAACTTAAAATTTAATAATACCATTTAAGCCAATTTGCCACACACAAATAATTCAATTAATATAATACTATTTTTGTGGCTTTCTGCTCGTTTTTATAATGCGATAATACGACACTTAATTGAAAACATTTAGTTTCAAAACATGGAAACAACAACGAATTTATCCTTGAATGTAGAAAATAAGGTTTTGAAAAATAAAAGATAAGTAATAGATTTTTTGTTTTGTGCAGTTTATTATCAATTTTATATGATAGGTATATCTTGAATTTACAGGTATAAAACAGATTGACAGACTAGACAGACAGACACCTATTCTAAAGGGTACAAGACCGAAAGGTTTTTGAATATTATTAAATTAAATCTTTAATAATTACATAAGTTTTTTTACATGGCGAATATCGTTTGACCACAATGTATTCTTGTGGTTAGCGATGATGTGGCCACTATGGAGCACGTTTACCTATGAGCAACCTGTTCATTCGGGACTTGAAGACACCCAAGCCGTATTTTTCAGGAAGTGCAGACTCCAGCAGGGAGTCCTACTCATTAATGGAAGGAAACTGGAAGTGAAACACCTCGTGCGAATAGGTGGAATATCAACGATATGAGACGATGGTTAACTTATAAGTACAATATTTTGCACTCTGCTCACTATCAAAACATTACAATGTATTTTTACTTTGAGCTTTACAAACAATGGAGGAAGAATATGGTGAATGAACGGAAAATTAAACAAATTATAATTCGAAGTGATGCAATGTACTGTGTACCAAAATTGTATGCAAATTATTAAGGAAAACTGAATAATGTTAAGATTGATTGGTACGAAGGTACTCTTAAAGTTTATAATAACTATAATCAATACATAGTTACATCATAGAGGTAAATATAATTTGTCTAGTCATTGCATTGTGTGTTAATTCGATTATTAGAGATATATCCCGATTACTGTAATTTTTGCAACTATTATTGTAATTTATTTACCTGTTTACTCCATGGTTCTTATTCTCTGAACTATAAAGTATGAAATGCTTTAACTTTATTTATGGTATCCCTTAATTCAAACTCCGTGACTTCAATGAGGGCTTAACATTTGTATGTTGCTTTTGGGAGCCGAAGGGCATTGCAGTAAATGGTCGACATTTCAACAAAATGACACAAATTGTAGCAATTTCAAATATTATTTTAATTGAATTGTTACCTACATACAATTCCAAATACTTCTCTTAGAACCAAGTAAACTTAAGTGTTATATAAGGGAATATGACTGTAGAAGTTCTTTTGAATACTTATATTCGTTTTGAACAAAGTATGGAAGGTTTGATACAACATAATTGTATTAATTAGATCGACTTGTTGTCAACATATTTTAATTATGGAAAACAAAAAACTCGAAACATTAAGAGGCACCGCTTGTATGGAATGTTAGATAAACAAATAATTAACACTTCCTCATTACAATAAATTAGACGCCTAATTCGGAAAAACAAATATGGTTAAAATATTAACTTACAAATATTGAACAGCAACCAAGTAATAATAGAACATTAAAACAACTATGTGTTTATTATATTATATAAAGTAAATATAATACGCATGGCTTTCGAACTGCATGCGAGCATGCCTTAGTAAATAATGAATCACTGCGCAAAGAACGATTCTACGACGTTTTAATATTATATAATAGTCAATAAATAATACAAAAAACATACCTATAAATAGAAGACTCTTATATCTAGTGGATATGTACGCGACTACAGTTCACGAGCCTTTAGGAGCATTTGTCGGGTTATTCCATCAATAATAAATTATTATATATCATAGGTATACTGGTCCGCTTTAACGACTAAATGACGTTGATTATTTAAATCACATGAAGTTAATAAAAAGGTTTTATATTATCGTTTAATATCTAGAAGTCTGATGAATTTAGTTCTAGTCAGTCATGATCTAAGAAGTTCGACAAGCAGAACCGAAAATGTTATTACTAACTGCTAATTTCAAAAACCTATATCAATTGAAATACTTTAGAATAAAATTTAGTGGTAGTGCCCAGTAGGGCTGAAGTAAATACGGAGCCCCGGAAACTTAACGAGTTGCCGGGACTCTGGTTCGAAGAGCAGAAATAGGAACTGGTTTTAAGTCAGTAAGAGCTTGATACTCCCTTTTGCCTCACCGAAGGCGAAAGAAGTCATTGGATGATTCCCCCCTCCCAAAAGCCCGTAATTGGTAACACAAGTGCACATAGGTAATTCACTTTTTTTTCTTTACTTGTTCGGTATACCAAACGTGTTTTTTGTCCAACATAGGACGATGTACAATTATAAAGGTACATGAAGAGTTAATGTGCATTATACTACACTTTACATGGGAATTAAATAAAAATATGCTCACATTGTTACTTGAGTTCAAATTGGAGGTTAAATACCTATTTGTTTGTTATAAAGGTTAATTGTGAGAGATACAAGTACTGTGTATTAATTATAATTTAATGAACTCTGTCTTTGAGCTTGGGGTATGTACATACGACCAGGTAATAATTACGACTTACTGGATTTCATATCCTGCGTATATGATGCCCCTAGATGGGGCACAGGGCGACCATCAAAGTGGAGCTAAATTAGCTTAAAAACATATTTTAATTAATTAAAATATTTGACATATGAGTATCAATATAAAAGTGATGAAAAGTAAAATTGAGGCCAAGATCATATTTAAAATTCAGATGAATTGTGAATATTTACGGTAAATTAATTATCTATCTACTTGAGCATCGCATCGTGTTATAATTCATTCACTACTTAATTTTATATTCATTATTTAATAGAACTAATAAGTTGACGATTTCATTTGACTTTGGAATTATCTCCCAAGGAGTCCCTTTAGTTACAACTTATAGTTATGTAAATCGGTCGATATACGAACAATGATGTATCTTTTTACTGATTCTGTACTTTGGTCTTACATTTTTATTAATGGTGTACTTACAATAAAGCAAACTGCTCATACAGAGTAACCAGTAATTACCTGTATTCAATTTTATGTGAATCTATGGTAATTGATTCCATAATACAACAATAAAAAGCTTTAATGGCACATTTGTTGGCCTATGTGTTAAGAAAAGGTAATTCGCCGCACCTTTTCGCGTTAGTTTTGCAAAATAAGTTTTACTAGCTGCGCCTGTGACTTTGTCCGCGTTTATATATGAACGTAGATATTATAAGACACGTCAATTCTGTAATTGAAAGTAGTATATGTTAATATATTGGACATGGGCAAAATAACGGACAGACAAATAGTAGAAGTTATTCTAGATTACTGTCTCTGTTATTTTAATTTCATCCATATTAGTTTAGGTAGTTGCCCAGACGTGATTGAGCAACAAACACCTGTACATAACATACATACATATAAACTTTCATGATTATATTTATTAGTAAAGACTTATAGATATGCAATAGTGATATTATGCAGATTATGAGCCATGACTGCAACTTGTCAATGATAACAACTTGGGAGCAATGCACTGTACACGCGTACCATTAGGTATGGTTATTAAATTCATTTCAATGTCTATTATAAGGCCCGTGTGCAATGTTATAGGGAGACTTTATTGATTAATTAATTAGATATATACAATGTTGCATGTCAATTACATCATCGCTGAAGATTCTGTTTAATTACTTATTGCTCTTCAGAAAAAACCTTTAAGCGCATTTTAATAAAATCTGTCGTTATGTCGGTATGGGTTGCTAACGGATATCTTAGAAGTGGTAAGAAACATATTGATATTAGTGATTGCTTAGAACTTCAGCCAATGTCCGCTAAACTTTCGGTGACTAACTGCAATTTCCGAGTTTGCTGTCAAGCGTGGGAATTAGGGCAAAGAGGAGATGCTTTTGGTTTAGAACAAGACATTTTCCAACAGTTGGTACTTTGAATTATAGTTAAAACCATATCCACTTGTTTATATCGGAGTTGTTTTTTTGAGTGAATGTAATTGTACAATCTGTTCTGAAACTAAGAAAGATTATTCTTTAGATTAATAAAGGACTGATATATGATCTACTATTCGGTAAAAAGTGGATTAACCCTTTGGGGAAATACATGCCTTGTTATTTTATATTATTAAGTAACGATTAAAAATGAAACCGGACACTGAATACTAGCCAGTCTGCGTACTTATTGTTTATACTTATTATGGTGTAGCATAGTATAAAGAACAAAGTAGGTTATCTTCATACAAATGCTCCGCGCGCGGCTTATATGTGTGCGCCATAGTATCTATGCGTCGACGCACGCACACTATAACAAAATCTCGACCCGTTTCTCAGTGCGCCAGGCAGGGCTGACACTGTACGAGGATTGCGCGCGCTTCACGGCTTTTCGGCACTGTTCAATGAAATAAAAAATGTCTGATAATCGTAGAAGAACGTATTTGCTGTGTGTTTGGGTGTCTTAATAATTAATCGATTCCAGAACTGTCTCTGTTCAGATTAGGTACCTATTGAACAGGAAAGGCAAGCTAGTCACTTTTTCTAGCATAATATAATTTGTAGGTACTTGATGATGAGATACCTACTTACTTATTCTTACTCTTATCATTCTTCATAGTTCCTACTCAACCAGAAATGTAATTACCTACTTTACTTAAATATTATAAGAAAATGTGGTATTGTATTGTTTAATTCACAGTTTATCTGATTTGTTAAGAGCGTAGCCGAGTCGCAATTTTCCATATAAATGTATTCCCAAATTTACTTTCTGAATACTATGTATAGAGCTAAAGTTTATTTTAAGAAGTTAATAATCTTTTTATAAGCTTTTAATTTTTACTAAATTTATAAATTGATAAAATATTCAATCATAATATGCTTTTCATTTCATAAATTTAGATCAAGTGCTGCTTGTTCGAAAATATTAACTAAAAGTAAAAGTGACAACCCTGGGGATCAACGCAAGAGTAGGCTAATAACTCGGCGGGCGGCCTTAGATAACCTACTGTGTTCTTTCTACTATGGGTGTAGTTTGTCCGGGGAAGTACGCATTCTCTACTTTTTATGACCATTATTATGATCCGGTTCCACGGTACCTACTACAATACACGGGTACCTACTCCAAATATTTTACTTTAATACCAAATTATAATTTTCGTTTAAATATTCCGATACATTGGATTTTTCCTATTTGATTCCTGTTGTTTGTTTTGTAACATAACATAACATAACATCACGCCTTTTAGTCCCGAAGGGGTAGGCAGAGGTGCACATTACGGCACTTAATGCCAAACAATGCAACACCCACTTTTCACTATTTATGTTATGAGTCCCATGTAATAGGGGGTGAACCTTTTGTCATATACAAGGTCATATACAAGGCAAATTTCCAGGTTCCGTGCTACAACTGAGAATTTTTAAAAACCCAATAATACTTTGCCCGACTCGGGAATCGAACCCGAGACCCCTTGCCCGGCAGTCGCACTTGCGACCACTCAGCGAACGAAGCAGTTGTTTGTTTTGTATGACACTATTTTTATTAACTACGTTGTTTGTTAACTACGTACCTTGTACCTTTTTGTTAACTACGTTGGTGGATAAACTAGACAATCTGTCACACGATGTCAAAGTGTAGTGAACAACAACGTATCTGTAACTAACTCCTTTGGCATTACAAGTGAAGATTTAATAAAGGTAGTTACTATTTGAAACCAAAAATGTATTTCTGTTACGGCTGTCTACTAAAATTAATACATTTTTTAATTATTCTTTTTTCATATGCGTATGGTGCACGCAGCTGGCTATTTTGGCACTACTCAAAAACAGTAAGCATCATATTCACACTACACTGGACCGTGTTATGACGTACTACAGTGACTACAATGAAACTAACATTAAACTAAATATGGCTAACATTATTACTCGCAATTTGCATACGTGTGCGGTCACCCACAGTTTCACTATAGTGACAGCTCCTTACATTACCTAACTACAACATAACACATGTTACTAGAAGGATTATTAAGTCCTGATGAAGGCATTTGAGGTTTAAGACGCTGGCTTCTCATGCATGAGAATGCGGGTTCGAAACCTACCAACGGCAAGTACATATATATGTGACTTTTTCCGAGTTATATGTATGTACTTTCTAAGATTATTTAGTCACCACTGACAAACGGTGAAGGAAAACATCGTGAGGAAACCTGGGCTTATAATTTCTAATTATAAGTTTGTAATCGCCAACCCGCATTCAGCAAGCGTGGTGATTAATGGTCAAACCTTCTACGTGTGAGAAGAGGCTTTGCTCAGCAGTGGACATTTATAGGCTGTTGATTGATGAAGGCATTTGACGCCAAAGAGTGGAACTCATTGACATAGCGTTTCTAGAAGGGTAGGGAAGGGTCAAGTCACTATTAGGTGTCTAGGTTGCTTGCAAGCAAACTGCATTGCTCACCACATCGTCGCTTACCACCAAGTGAGACAGTCAAACGCTGACCTAAAGGATACAAAAATCTTTTACTATAAAATGTACTATTTTTATTAAAAGAAAAAAAAATAGGTAAGGTAAGGTCCTGTGTCTTGTATATACAATTTAACTAGAAGTACTTTATAGTAATTAGTAAAAAATAAGTATACTTCTCGTATTTTAAATTTACGGCATGTAAAAATTTATTTTATGTAAAATTATTTGGTCGCATTAGATTAAGTCTGTAATGACAAATGTGTGCAATAATAATAATAAATAAATAACTATTTAAATTTGTTTGTAGAACAAAATTAGACGTAATAATACATAGTTGCTTCATACTGAAATATTTTATTTTAAAATTTACCTGAAATATGTTATATTTAATAAGAATTTAAATGTTGAACAGATATTCAACATTTAAATTCGTGAAAACACAAGATTGTGTGAAAAATGTCGTTATAGTTTATTGGCTGCATTATACATTAGTAGGGGTGCGAGATGCAAAAGTCTAGGTTTTATAAAAAGACAACGGACACCATTAAATTGGTAAAATAAGTCCATTAACCATAAAAACGATCGAATTGATAAAAAACTGGTCAAGTATTAAACAATCGTTTAAATGGAGATGATGACAGGGTATGAAAATTAAAAATATAATTAGTCCGTAAGTTAGGTAATGAAAAAATATTAGACACGTATTTTTTTATTTTGTCGTATAATAAAACAATACTTAGATAAAACGAATCAAAGTTTAGGAGTGGGGGCTAAAACGTCATTTCTTAGTATAAAATGTACTGAGAAGTGACGTCACGCGACATTTCAAATCAATATATCTTCGACGTTTCTGTGAGAAAATAAAAAATACGTGTCTAATGTTTTTAAATAATCTATCAGACGGACATTAAAATAAAAATTAGTCGTCTACCCCATTAACTAAAAATATCGATTAATATTTCAAGTTCCGTGATTGTAAATAACATTTTGAGTATATTTGAATAATAAGAGACACGTGAAACTGTTTTGACACGTGAAGAGATAGTGACCACTGCTTCAAATCACACTTGTATCAATTTATTTTTTTTAATCACATCAGATATCTAATTTCACATTAAGTGAGAAAATATTGGTGATAATTATAACTGTTTCGAACTAAAACGTTTGTACGTTCTTCTGAAACTTCAAAAATAAAAATTACGTGTTTCTTTCTGCAATACTATGTAGAAGGTACTCGTTGACTTATTGTAAATTGTCAAGTCGTAGAGAGAGACGAACGTTTTTCTTTATAAGCATACTACGTTTCCACAATTGTTTTAATTTAATAGTGTTTTAGTTTATCGATTCATGAAACGTAAATAATTTCTCATAGAAAAACCTTTACGATTATACAAGAACCCTGAAATTCTCAGTTCTCGTTTGTCCAGTTATTAACTTGACAAACCAGTAAAGGGTTGTAGCGGAGTCATTGACTGGTTGGCTAAGTAACATAGATGTAACTATTATGCGACGCGGACTAAACATTATCAGCAAATAAAAATAGATAATAAAAAATGAGGTATGAAACTAAAACACGCCTACAAAAAAAAACACACCCTAAAAAGTATCAAACAAGAAAATATTCTTAGAGAATTGTCGTGGTCGTATACCACATTGCACTACAGTACCTACATAATAATGGCTTACGACCGCGGCTATCCAGTGCTATCAAATTATGACCAGTAGTTTAGTAATTAGGAGGGAACAGATGAACATACATACATACCGTAAACTCATAAATCTCCTTTTGGCTTTGCCGTAGTCGGGTAACAATCTGAAACAGTAAGAACTTGGTTCGGTTTTTACTTAAAGGTAGAAAATTGATTGACTTAGTAATTTTGTTTTATTTTGAATTAAAGGTTTGAGGAAAACTAAGTATTAGGTACCTTTTTTAATATTTGATTTCATATGTAAATTATGTAAACAATTACATTTAATTTAATGTGGGAATCTTTCAATATGCTAAATGGACAACACTTTTAATTTAACTTAAATATTTTTTTACCTAATTTCAGTTCTTAAATGACGACATTCAAACGGTATAGTGATGTAGTGTAGTTTTTTTATTTAATTTTAATGTTAACCAATATCGTTTTTATTATAACCTATAATGATCTCATACTAACTTAATGCCCCAAAACACCACATATGGAATACATTATATGAGTATTAATTAAATATCCTTAACTTTGTGATTTTCCTTATTTTTGTGTCCAACGATAAATTGTCAAATTTATAAAGTGTTAATCTTCAAAACACTACACTGCCATTGTACACTAAACTTTATCGTACACATTCAACAATAATAGTCTGTGTTCCTCTTTCTCTTAAGGGTTGAGTTTACCATAAACTTCACAATTTACTGACGTACCTCATTTATCAATCACTGATATCACACCTCGTCACCTCATTAACTGTTTATTTATTTTACTGTGACAGAATGGCAAAGTCAAACATGATTCAAACTTCAATTTACACTCTTTGCATCATTTATAAAATGTAAAATTTTTAGATTTTCTGTAAAATTTTCTTTCTATCGATTTTATCAAGATGAATAATCGAGAGTTACGTTGCACTTATAGAGGAGGCTGCATCGATTGTCTTTACGATATCGATTAGGTGTCGAAGATAGAGCACGCATTGTGTGGACACGGTGCGGTGTGCGAAGCCCTTATCGTGGAGTCTGTGACGTCGAATAGCTCTGTGATATATACGGGTGGAATGAGCGCGCGCGAACATTACTAGTGTAAAAGTGCCCCGCGGTTGCCCATGCGCTCGCAGTTCGCGCCTTACTACTCGACTGTCGCTCACGTTACTTTACCATAGCTTGGCGATACTGCATACCAATATCCCAGTGTCTTTAGTGAAAATTTGTGTAGGAGCCTTTGCTTCATCGGTAAGTTGAGATTATATATAATATCCTTTTAAACCAAATAAAATAAAATTGGAGTTTTAAATTGTTAAAAAATAATTCAAAAACACAATTGTTTACGTACAAAAAATGAACATTAATCAATAACAATGGCAATTAAATAAATTATTTTAATTCATATCGTTTTCATAATAAAAATCAAAATAGATCGGCGGCTGACAGCTAACAAAACTGATTATAGATTTGCGAAACAATCTATCGTAACTCTCAAGTTGTGTTTCAAGTTCAGTGCCATTGCTAGTTTTAGTTCAACAATAGAACATTGATTTGTATATACCTCTATGTATTATGTAAATAAGAAATAAGTAGTCTTTGTCTGTAGTGTCATCACACTCCTGGTTGGAAGGAACCAAAACATTCCTAAGAACTGCAAATAATTAATTAATCTATAAACTACGTTTTAAAGTCAAATATGAGAAGAATAAGTCTGAGAATCCTAAAGCATTAATCCAATATAAATAAAATTCAAACCAATCTATAAATATAATCTGCGGCTTTAATGGATGCGTTTATCGTATTGATTTAAATAGATATAAGTAAATAGGTACCCAATTCACGAAAAACGTGTATTTTCTATTAAATTGCTAAGCTAATTAGGCAAACTGGATTCACCATCAAGTCTTGCACAGAATGACAATCTTAAAAATTTTAATTAAAAATTAATATCGAAATACCAATCTTAACGACTTTTACGTGGTATAAATGATTGTTGTAAAACCACGAAAATGTGTATAATATTAAGTTGTAATTGAATTTAGAAGAGTCGTAGAGCAGACACGTTTTGTTTTATGATAGACATTACAGTCTTATGGTCAAGAATGACCAAGGTGAGGTGTTGTAAACTTTGAGGTCGGAGTACTAATTCCACTTCGCTCCATTCAGCTTGTGAAAAAAATATGACTAACATTTTTTCCCATATAATAAGGAAAATTTATAAAGGTAAACGAGATTGTATTGTTTCATGGTATTTGCATCGCAGGACGTGTTTACTAACAGTCTTTGTTCATGATAAACAAGTACTTACTTGGTGTAGGAAGCAATATAACAAAGATGCTTATTGACGTACCTAGATCAAGTTACAGATGTTGCGATTTATTGCAAATTCTTTCTCATTAGACTGCCATGTTGTGACCAGTCTCTTTGTCGCGGTTTAATTGTGTAATATTTTAATTATAGAATAGAGTTGAACACAAAAACTACATCGGTACAGTTTAAAAATATGAGATAATCTTAACGATTCGCAATGTCTGAAATATTTCGCAAATTTTCCCACAGCCTCAGTTTGCTGAATTTAGTTCTTTTGTTTACTAAAAACACCATCAAATCTTCAATATTTAAGGACTTTTTCTACTCGAGAATAGAAAATAGGATTCGAATGTTTAGGTACAAATACTTACCTACTTAAGTAGAACCGTACCGTATCGAATCATAAGTTTTCTATGTGAAAGCTTCATACGCTTATGATTTTCTTGGTACCTAGCACCATTATCATTATTCATGGCTCTTCACAGAGCCCTCTTAATGCATTCATGAGATATATCTTCAACCTTTCGAATAGTCTATTATTTATAGATGACTTTGCAATTTAACTGTTTACTGTACACAAAGAAATCGTGTACGATGCAAAACAAATATTTTTTAATAAACACTGTAAATTGTGCTAATTTTTTATTATGATTTCGAGGTATGCTAAGGTCATTATTACTTATATAATTAACACTATAAAATTTGACATTGACCTGTATGAGTCTACGGTTTTACATAGCTCGAAAGAAGCGATGCATTTATGCAAATATACATATAAACATTTTGTAACTTTATCGACTCTAGTAATAACTTATTAGAGTCGATTTATGTAGATATCGTGGTGAGGTATAATAAAGTTAATTATAATATGTGAATGTTTGTATCCATGGCATTAATATGCAGTACCTAATCAACTATCTCCTCTAAGTTTAAATGTTATCAATCGTTGCAAAACTTTGCATTTTTTCAAAGGTCACCATTTCCTTCACCTTTTGTTCAGGGCCTTTGAGTTTGTTTTATCATTAACAATATCAAGAGATATACATACGTATGGCATTCGTTATACAAATTCGAGTTGAGAAACATTAATAAAGTTGTAGATTTATTGGAGGTTTTAATCATTTTTATGATTTTTGTCAGTAGATAATATTTCGGGCTTTTGATTTCGGATTAAGTATTTAAGATCTTACGATTTTATATTTCAAATGAACTGTTGTTTAAATGTTTATAATTTTTTGTTCGTGTACGTGTTCGCTGCGGGACATTGGAGTTATGTTAGGTTTAGTGTCACTTCGGTGGCCATAGGCTCGATGGCTTAGTACAAAATTGACCGTATATTATACTTTGTAGAATAACTTAAAAACTAATATAAATAAACCTAATAGTATAGCTTAGTAGTTGACATTGACCAAGAGCCGGGTTAGTACCCTTGTGATTGTCGAACATGCTAACTGGAGGCGTGTTCTTTGTAGTATTGCAAAATCTCTGTATATAGCTCAAATTAAAGGATGTTATCACACGACGACGTTTTGCAATGTTTTACCAATAAATTATCGACGGAAACCATTTCGTTCGCAGTTACCAGCGAAGTGATTGTTAAGTTTTAAAACAAATAGACGCGCCTAATAGGCAGTTTTTTTTTAATGTGAGTGCGTGCGATCTTCAAATCCTTAAACAATGTTTTTTTTAATTCTTCTATAGATACCAATATCTATGTGTAATTAACGACGTAACATTCATAAAACTAATTCAATTTAAGTTATTCTTTTTATTTTAAATTACAATTATAATTGTAATATAAGGTATAATCTAGATACTCGTAATTCAACCGAGATTTTAGTAAGTAGGTAATATTGTACGCGTACATAGTGCGCATACGCAGTTACGTATTTTTTTATAATAATTTTGGCTAGACTGTTAGCTATATTTATTTTTTAATTTATTTGTTTGTTTTTGTCATGTTGAGTACTTTATAAGCTGATCCACCTTGTGTGAAGTGAACATCTGTGGTGTCACATATGTTCCATGTGTTCGGACACGCGCACACACACTACCATAAAGTCATAGCTAAAATAAGCTTATTTATACGTATACTTATCACCTGGGTCTGCCTCGTGAATTGGCACGTGGTTTTCAACGCGTCTAGTGAACACTAGATCTTATAATAAGGCATGCATGAGGCTAACAAAATATTTAATTTTTATGTAGATGTACCTATGTATATAGTTCGCAATGTTTGAATTTTTTTTTTGGTGCGATTTAAGAGTTACTCAAATATGAAAGTTTTGAACTTTTACATAAAGACTAATTTAGAATGATGAAACTAAAAAGTTCAGCATTGTATTCAAGATCCATTCATAGAAGACAAATAATAACACTCTTTACGTAATGACAAGGTTACTCTGGGTCACTATTCGTTAAGATTTTTTGTTATCAACTCTAATGTTTGCCTTTAGCATTGACCCTCAGAAAAGTACTCAACTAAACTAAAGATGCGAACGACGTAAGCTCTCAAATAGGAAATGTAAAAAATCCAAAATAATTAAATTCATAATGCTTTAAATTTTTTTAATGTCAAAAGTTTAAAAATCTCATCATTAAATGTTAAAACAAAAACTAATTGTTACCTATTATTGTTGTTTTTTGTTTAATGTTAAAACTATTAAAGTATTAATTCAATTAAGTGGTTTAGACACCATTAAAAGCCATGAAGTCAAAAAAATTGTATATTTACATTTATATTTGCCAAAAAAATGTTTGTTTTTAATCTTTAGAATAGCCAAAGCATTGTTTAAAGTTTAATTTTAGTAATTTAAAATTTATGTATAATAATTGTTTTAATTTGTTTATAGAAATGTTTTGGGGGAACCTTTTCAGTTAAAGTACATACTTTAAAATCAAATGGAATTCGCATGGCTCGTTTTAGCGGTGGTACAAACATGTCTCCAGATTTTGTTTAGTTATTCCTTTGTATTTAGTATCATTAAAAAAACGCAGAAGTTATTTCTTTACGAACTTTTTAACTCATTTTTCACCAGTTGTCCTTTGCGGTACGAAGTGAGGTGAGCTTGTCAACATAAGTTCGTACGCACATTTGTTACAAACAATGTCCTACAACTTCTTAGCCCAACCAAGAATTTTGTTTTGATCAAAAATAAGCATGAGACGTATCCGTGATAGAATCGTAAAATCATAAATAATTTATGAAAAGAGTCGAATTTTACGTAATTAAATTTTATCAAACGTATATCACTTACTATATTTACAGGTACATACTTATTAATATTAATGAACCAGATTTGATTTGTATATATTTGACGGAACGGGTACAAGACGTAGGTACATTATCTTTGAATAAATATCAAATTTAAATGGATTATCTAGCCGTTGTCGGGGTTTATTGGGTCCATTAGTCACATACAACATTGTACGGGGAACATAATTAGAATTACGGTTGGAAATAATTGTGTCGTTTTATGACGAACGGACGGAAACTTGAGGAAAATGTTTTCCATGTTCGAAGGTTATATTGACATAAGTAACATTATGATTACATTGAACTTGCGTGCTTACGTTGTTGGCTGAACTATTATACCGACACGTAAGTATTTGCGATAGTACTTGAAGATACATGGTTTTAAACACTACCAATGATATCTATAATAATAATATCGTAAATTAGCTTAATATATTTTAGCTTGAACATAAAATTATAGAACTTTTCTGTGGTCTAACGTTAGAAGAAGTAGACAACAAAAAATATTTTTAACAGAAAAGATTAAGGTGATGGTATATCAAAAGTTTCACTGATGTTTAAAATAGTTTTACACACGTTTAAGTCGTCACCAAATAATAAAATCGAAATAAAAAACCGAGATAAGAGCTTTATTCGAATCATATCAGTAATAGTTTTCGAAAACTATGCTAGAGGTATAAAGGTCATATGATAGGTATTCATAAAACCAGTAGAATATTGGTAAAGTTACTTAAGCGAAGCTGATTGATAGATACCTAAGACGTGAAGGTTCACAACGAGACGTCTGCCAGTACCCTCTGATTTACACCGCTGTAACCGTGTTTGTATGTGGTTGTAATATTTTATGCCTGTTTATCTCCGTTCTCTCATATTTTTGCTAGGTCATTTCGCAATATGTATTTTGTTATGTTGTCCTTCTAAAGTACGAATGTGTATATAAGCTCTTGTTCGCAGTAAAACAAGAGAGAGAGAGAGAACTACTTGGGACTTAGATTTTATTCTCCTAATATTGTACGGAACCATATGCATTTCAGCTACAATTTCGTAGTAAGATCGGCTTGATGTTTTCAGGTCTTTAATAAAGTAATTTTCTATAGCCGCTTGTAATCTATTACCAAATTTAAAAGAGCTATTCAGAGGTGAAGCGTTTTTTAAACAAATATTATATAGTCGTATGGTGACTAACAGAACAGGAACACATAAAAACAGTAAGGAAAATATGATATCATATCACATTTTCTTCCTCAGCTATTAAAAATACAGGTTTTTGGTGACCATGGCTAACGCAGTGCTGACACATTAGGAAAATATGAACTTGAACATTTTGTCACACCGGTACTAATTTAATATTAGATGGTTACAGAGATTTCATTGTTTACATTTGTTCTAAAAAGAAGTTCTAAGGACATTAACCTATTGTGATCTCAGTATCTTCTCTATATGCACATGTACATAATCTAGGTAAATATAGATTTCGCGTATGTACAGTTTGTATAAGACTATAGGTATAGGGGTAGTCGCGTGTGAGGCGATATTGAACTTGTCATTTGATGGGAGCGGGTTGCGCGTGCGCGCCTGTGTCAAGTGCCGGCGCGCTATGTCGCAAGCATCAACGCACCGCTTGCACCCGCAAGTCCTCGCGTCTCGCAACGCAACCGCTCAGTTATTACCGGTGTTGCAACTGGAAACCGCCCGCGCCCCTCAATACCACACTATATTCCGGACGTAGACACATTTTTATATCTTACAAATATACAAAAGTATGTGAAATTAGTATCTCTAAAGTACCTGGCTGTTAGATTAGATTCTTCTTATAGGATATCTAGTTCTGAGTTCCGTTTTAAATTGACCTAAGATTATATTTTCAAAGAAAATGACATTTAAGTACTTACTTTGTTTGTGTCTGATCCAACAAAGGAGACTTTAACAACCTCCTTGTCATCTACGAGTACGACATAATGTCGAATGCAAATTATAAAATAATGTTTGCTTATAAATAAATAATAAAAAGTGCAAATGGTTTAATCACTTAAAATTGTTTGAATAGTTAGTATTCAATTCATAATATAAATCTATTAAGTAAATAATGAACTTACTGCGTCTATTTTTGTGTTATGTATTATGTACTTAATTTGTTATTTTACTCAATTCTCATTTCGATTGCGAGTGCAATATCATGACACGATTTGATGTATTTATTTGCCAAAACCATAGTGAATCTTAATGTAATGTGCTTAGGTACATATTTTAGGAATCGTTTGTCTCGTACCTATACATCATGCTCGCATTGTGAGATTTAGGCAAGTTACAGAATACTTTGACCTATGCGTACTGTTCCTT
This sequence comes from Spodoptera littoralis, assembly GCA_902850265.1. Classification (NCBI taxonomy): domain Eukaryota; kingdom Metazoa; phylum Arthropoda; class Insecta; order Lepidoptera; family Noctuidae; genus Spodoptera; species Spodoptera littoralis. The sequence continues at coordinate 9,813,680 of LR824535.2, read as the reverse complement.
GAAGTAACCTCTGTAAAATTGGTGTTTTATAAGTAATGCGAAGTCTCATAAAAAGTGGGTTTGACGAATTATTATACCTACTATTATTATACCATAAAGTTATAATATATACAGAGTAAACAACAAAGACTGGCGACGCATTAACAGCGCTTTATATTCCGCATGTCTTTGATTCTAAAATTATAAGGACAATGACTCAAACACATTTCTAGAGTATGAGTCTTATCTCGATACGTTTTACGATATGTTAGAAAATTATCTCATTCATAATATTGTTAGGATATTTTTAAGCGTCACCTTTGAGGCTGAAACATGTTTTATGATATTTTAATGATGAAAGAAAACATTGCGAGGAAACTTAGACTTAGATTTTAAATAATATAATAAGCGTGAAGTCGCCAATCCGCTTTGAGCACACGTGGCCTGCGTAGTTTTTGTCTAGAAGGGAAAGAGATTATAGGCTGATATGCGACTGAAGTTTTATCTGACAATTATAATAAACAAAAATACGAGACCTAGTATATTTTTAAAACAAAATGTGCTTTGTTATCTTATAGACAAGGGAACATCATCATCTAAGTATCTTTAAACTCTATAATGGCAGATGCTCTTTCAAAATTCAAATCTCAAATATTCTTATTAAGTTCATTTTATACTTAATTTAAAAGTTGTTATATTCAAGCAGGCCCATATTGAATATTTTATTTTATATTGATCGTATACTATTATAAAAGATTACTAAGATTATTTATAGCATTTATTATTCTTTTATCGATCCGTTATATCTTCTATATATTTTCATATTTGGTTGATGTGAATCAATTTCTTAAGCTAACCGATTGATAGAAGTTTTATAAATGGTGGCATCTATATAATTTTCCTATCTCTGATAGCCTCATGTTTTGGTTAATTTAAATCTAGTTTTTAGAAAATATACATATAAAAGTTTCTTATTTGTACAATACGGCATGTCTCTGGGTGGTAGTCCTAAGGTTGATAACTTCATAGTGGACAATATCACTGTTTAATTTCAAACACTATTCTCATTACTTCTAAACCTATCTAATCACCACAACTTTCAATTTTATATGTTTTTTTATGTCCAAAGATTCGATAGTCATCATCAAATGAGTATTTTACGAAGGTACTCATAAGAAAACGTAATGAGTAACATTTACGATTAGTCCACAGGTTACACAAAATGTATTGGTATGGTATATTTTATTAGTAGTATTGAACCTAGAAGACCAGATGCACAATAGAACATTAATAGACCAATACTCATGCATTCCACGCCTACGTGGATACAATATTAATTGTAATCATTAATTTTAATTACACGATGACCATTTAATTCATTTATTCTTTATAGAAACAAAGAATGAGGAATATGTTAACAATTATAAACTATATTCTTGTTCACCGACAGATAAAAAGGACAAATTTCCACAAATTGCTCTGGTTTTTTTCTCAATAAAAGCTTGGGTTATCTGTGAAATATCAGGTGTCAAGAAAGGTCATGGCTAACCGTCTGTCGCTCTTGTGTGACCAGATTTATGAATGTGGACAACGAAAAGCAACGTCCATAAATTTATTAAAACGGAAACTTAAGAAATACCAGAGATAAATCTACGTAGAAATTGAGGAGTTTGAACAAGGATGTCCATATAAAAAAAACTAGTTTGGGAATAACAATGTTTATTATAAAACCGCAGATTTCTGTTTCCGCGGTCTGTTTATGAAGAAGTAGGTATAAATCAAGGCAATCGAGTTATGTGTTTGATTTTGATATTTTTAAGAAAGTACTTACCAAGAGTACTTACTAATAACTATACTGATAAATATAAATTATCGCACTGCATAGCCTTGGGAAATTCCATGCGTAAGTGCAAGGACTTGTCCCATTGCAGAAAATTACAACGAGTTTTTTATAGCCGATCCTATTGACGTCATAGCTACCGTTGTCGAGTTTATTTTTGTCAGCAATCTGGTTTTTGAACTCGCCTACGATAAATTATTATACTTTTATTAACACTTATCACATTACATTGTTTATTAAGACTATAAGATCGACAACGTATTAACCCGCTATGCAAGTTCGCCTACAAAGAAACTCCAACTTCAAAGAAACTAGATCTCCAAAAGTATTAACCTATGATTTTATTAATTAAATGACAAAGTAGTTCATTGTTAAAGTGATAAATATGAATGAAGCAAAGAAATACTAATTGTATACCTTTGTAAACCACATAATGTAATGCGATCACATGGAACATTGTAAGACTTGTTTCACACAATGCGGCGATCGACAGATACTTACAAGCATTTCATAACTTACCCATTCAACTTTGTACCTGTGTCTGCACTACTATCTAAAATAAATACGCCATTAAACTCGTTTTCATATTATTCATTGAATATCGCTTGACGAACAGTATTAAACGTAAAATAAGGAAATTATGCATAACAAAGAAAACAGACAGATGAAGCTCAATTAGTACTAGGTACTTAAGAACCACTTACCCACCATCATAATCGTTCTATGGTAATTGTAAAATCCCGAGTTGACGTTATTGTTTCGCAGTCTTTTGTATTGTCATTGATGTAATTAATGAATTAGCAATGTTAGTCATCTTCGATAGACGACGGATAGCTGCGATCATTCTTTGTTACTTGTGTAGAAATTGCGCAAACGTATTTACGTTGATAGGCTCGCTATGGAGAATGTCACGGTCAAAACGTTAATATGAGCGCAGGGCGGGGCCCACACATGGCCCGCAGATCGCAGGGCTGGCGACAGCATAAACTCGGACCGAATTATGCCTCTAACTGTTAATCCTAATACACATTCGGAACATGTACGAAACGAAATTAAAATAAATTTCTTGAAAAATCAAACACGATAATATATTTTTATATAACATCGTTACTGCATTAGAAATACCATCACGTCAAGGTCTGTAAATAATGCTAGCAGCCCTAGGCGGATTGTTGGTGGCGGCGCGTCAACGACGTCGTGTGTATGCTGCGCCCGCGCCGACGCTTTTGTCAATGCGTAATAAAGTCGGTGCGCATTGACGGCCGTGGCATGCGCCATCCTAGCACATCGTATACACTTCGTATTTAACCGTAACGTTATTCTACTACGACTACGTAGTTCCAGAATAGGAAGGTAAATTATTACCTAAAGTGCTCTATAATAATCAATAGAAAGAGCTATTTGTGTAACGTCTTATTGAATGTAGTATATACCTATATAGGTACTCGTCCGTATATAAGGGTACGGGATACTAATAAATGTATTTCTTCAACGAAAACCACTAGTTCCTCATAATTCAAAAATTAATTTAATTTGGCATCTCGTTTGCTCATCATTATTTTTATAGTGTAAGTGACATTTACCCTTTATTAACACTCTCCGAAATACAATCATTTCTTACCCATTTCACTTTAAGGAAGAGTTAACGATTTCTCGTTAGTAGCTGAGTTCTTTGTAAAAGAGAGTTAATTTTCGCAAATGTACAAAACAATCATACATTCGTAATAATACATTTCAAAGAAGAAGAAATTTTAACGACCCGTTATTTCAATTTTCGATTCGTATGCATCGACACAGTAATTCGCTGTTTTTATTCCGAGTAGGAATTATATACTTCACTAATGTAACAGTGGAATTAAAATGAATGTAATTGTGATGGTATTGAAGTTTTTATTTCAATGGCGGTTTAATAAATATTGGAGGGAAGATGGAACACATTTTTCCTTGACGGTAATTGTATTTTTATTCCAATACTTAATTTAAATGAAAGGGAAAGTTTTAGGCGCACTAAAAGTAATGTAATATAACTCAAAAGGATTTTTATTGTTTATTTAGATTACTGAACGTGAACCTCTGCTGTCTGTTAAGAAAGTACCGAGTACAAACGAAAAGAAGAAATCTCTTTGTCTTATAGTTCTACCAAGGCTTTTATAGTCTGTAGGTATTCTAAGCAAGATTAATTGTAGGTATTATAGGATTACTCACAATACGCTACTTGGAATAGAACAGCGGTTTACCATAAAGAAGTATTATTAATTAAGTTTGTTTATAAAAAAGTTAATAGTAAGATGAAAGAGGACTAAGCTAACGAGAATAGACTCGAGTATTTTGCCGGATTACCGCCGTGGGATCTGGAGGCGAAGGTGCTCGCGCGCGTGTATAACATGCGCGCGGAGGCACGTCGCCGGGGCGAAACTCCGCTGCCGCGCCAGATAAGTGCGTGGCGGGATGAGCTCCGGCGCGATCTCATGGCGGAATGGCAGCAACGACTGTCGCAACCGAGGGCTGGGCTCGCTGCCATTGCAGCGGTAAGTCCCCTCTTTGAGGAGTGGCTTGAGAGACGCTACGGCGTCCTCACCTACCGCCTGACGCAGGTCCTCACCGGACATGGAAGTTTCGGGAGGTACCTGTGTCTGATGGGGCGGGAGGAAACGCCCGGGTGTCATCACTGCGAGGACCGCCCTGAGGACACGGTGGAACACACCGTAGCGGAATGCCCTGCGTGGGCTGAGCACCGCCGTGCCCTCAGGGAAGTGATCGGCGATGGCGACCTCTCGCGTCCGGGCCTAGTGCAGGCCATGATGCGGAGCGAGGGGGACTGGGATGCCGTCTCCTCCTTTTGCGAAGCAGTCATGCTAGCTAAGGAGGAGGCGGGACGCGTGAGGCAGCGAAGCGCTGCCTCCTCGCGACCCAGCCATCGCGAAGGACACACCGGGCGTCGGGGATCGCGGGACGATCTCCGGCCACCGTAAGCGCGGGCCTGCGGACGGCGAGCATGGGTGGCTCCCCGTCCGACCAGAAACAGACCCGAGCGTACGGCGCGTCGCGTTCCGCGCGCGCCTCAAAGAGCCATCAGACCACCACAGATGGGGCCCAATAGGGCTGATGCCGATTCGGAGTCGCGGAGAACCTAACGGGTAACCGGGGCTCCGGCTCGACGTGCAGGAGAAGGAACGGGGTGGTTTTTAGTCAGTAAGAGTCTGACACTCCCTTCCGCCTCACCCAGGCGGGAGCAGTCATTCGATGATTTTCCCCCCTTAAAAAAAAAAAAAAAAAAAAAAAGACTCGAGTATTTAATTCAATTTGTCAAAGTTTTTAGTACAAACTTTTACTGGCCTGCTTTTTACAAAATTCATTCTATAAAAAATGGGTATATATTTATAAACGATAATATAACGGGTTATTTTTGTAAAAAGTTGTTTGTAATCTATGTCTAGTGCAGTAGTGCGTCATCTCAGTTCTGTTTTTGCGAGTCGAGCTAAATATAGTGTACATATGTGATTAGTAAAACATTGATTAAAAAACAAAAAAGTGGAACAAAAATAATTGAATATTCAGTTTTAATAGTATCGTTGACGTAGAATTTAATGATAGACGAGACATGGAAATTTTGTACATTTGATTAGCTATTGTACCTATGAAAATCTAGTATTTTTTAGCAGTAACATGAATCATGGCGTATTGTTGAAAGGGATGAGTTTTTTTTATATTCCGAGTTCAATCGAATTTTTTGTCCCCGTATTTTGTTAAAACATCTTTTTTCGGATTACCCGTATTGATTCTTTATTGTTCTCCACTTTTTAAATAAGAACACCATTGTCCTATCTTGCTCTTGAAGTAAAAACGTAATGTATTTTTCCAACAATTTTATTAATCATATATTAAGTACGAGTCATAGATCAAATCTAAAAATAAAACTGATAATTATTTTTGAAAAACAATCGCTGTTTTTGCCCGACCCAGTTGTTGTATTTTTCCACCAAAACAAGGTTGTATATAATTTATATTAAAGCCGATTACACTACGCACATAATAGCACTGGCTATTAATAGGACACATTCATTTTTTTGTATTGTATTATGTAGTCTGTATACAGAAGACATTTATGTACGCGTTCATAGTTTATTGCACTTCAACATGACCTGAACAGTTGAGACCTAGTGGAAAATTTTAAGTTCTGCTAAATAATTTGTTGTTAAGAATTTTAGCATACGTTTTATGCGCAGACGTCGTATGATATACGCAGCACACCGGTTATGGGTAATGGGCATCTAGACTTTTTTCTTTGCTAAGTAGAGGTATAAGAATAATAATGATATAGCTTTAGCATTTTCTCGTCTAAAAAATCAGGTCCAATTATATATACACGACGTGTTTGGGAGAATTCATCTGCCATCTTGGTAAATTATTGTTAAGCATAACGCTACCACTTATATACTCCTAATTAATGCTGATTTATAGATTAACAGTTCATTGCCCCCTATTTTTTCTGATATTTAATAAAATACAATCGAGGTCAATCATATTTTAACCGGTATTTTTGTGTGGAATAAAAAAGTGACTTGCTTGACAGAAGTCGTAGCACATTTGTCTTTGGAACAAAACGGTATAATATACGAACTAAAGATACAAAGGTGAATTGAGAACTAGTTTGAAAGTGAATTTGACGTAGAAATAACGTGATATTTTGTTTATAAAATAACCCAATAATTAATATTTATGATAAATATTATACATTAATGAAGTTTGTGAATGGTGATCTTACGAATCGCCTTTGACATTTCTTACAAACTATATCCATTGAATGTCAACACATAAATATTTTTATCAAGTTAATTAAAACAGATTTAATATTTTATAACACTGGTTTATTGACGTAGGCCTATTAAAATCGCAAAAAAAATGTTTAGAATATATACAGGATATTTTTAATGCTGAATATTGAATAATTTAAAACTGGAATAGGCCGAACAATAAAATAAAATCCATTTAAAATTTTCCATATTGATATTATTATTGTCAAATTGTCCTTGCGTCATATTTTGCTGGTACAGGGTGTTCGAATGTCAATTTATACAGACTAGTCATCTACCTCGCCTAGTGTTGGAATTTGATATGTATCATACAACTACCAGATTGAGCTTTAAAATCTTTGATATTTTAAGTGACATGCAACATTAATATCAACGAATTATTGCAAAATTGCTTGAGGAAAATCCAAAGGAACTAATGCATACGATCAATCATACGTCAGTTATTACAAACATGATTGCTGTGGAATAATAGAGCTTATTTAGGTTAAATGAAATGTGATATTAGTTTCTACATATGGATAAAGGATCTTGTCTTGTGCTGCCATGAAACAACGCGACATAATATGTACACAAATAATTATATCCCTTTTACTATTTAAGAGAGGATTGAGTGATCAAGAACATAATTAGGTCATGCATGAACATAACATAACATAACATTACGCCTTTTATCTCAGAAGGGGTAGGCAGAGGTACACATTATACCACTGTACAATATAACACCCACTTTTCACTGTTTATGTTATAAGTCCCATGTAATCCTATTGCCATATACCGGGCACAACTCCAGACTCCGTGCTACTACTAAGATTTTTTTTAAACCCAGTAATACTTTGCCCGACCCGGTAATCGAACCCGAGACTCCTTGCCCGGCAGTTATATTTATTAAGTCATGCATGACTTAATAAATAAATGATTTACCTTTTTCATATTGTGATTTTTACGTATTTTTACGTAAAAAAAATTACATTCAATCTGATTACATAAACGATTCACCAAATAACAGGATATGTGTTCAGAACTTAAAGTGTCAAAATTCATAAGTTTTCCTTTCCTTATATGACTGTATTGTCTGCAAAAAATGGTTTTCTCGAAATATAACGGTATTCTATTAAAAAGGTATCTAATCGCAGTTTGGAAAATACCCCAAAGACCGACTAAGGTCGATGATGTGAATCAAAGTATGATATATGTATACATATATAAAAATGAAACCCGTTTCCCGTTGTCACGCCATAACTTGAGAACGGCTAGACCGATTTGGCTGATCTTTTTTTTTGTTGTGTTTGTTATTATACGCAAAAGGTTTTTAAGATAGAAAAAGTCCTGAAAATCCTACGCGAACGGGGGAAAATGGAATTGCGCGTACGAAGTCGCGGGCAGAGGCTAGTTATAGATATAATTCATTATCCTTAAAAACATGTATAAGGAAAAAGAATTCTTCGTCGTTTACACCTGTTACCATCTTTTTGCAGATTGACTCTCTTACGTCACTTCGAATTAATTATTGCTTCTCTTTGCGATTCAATTACAAGGTTCAGTAAAATTATGAACCTTGTTGTCTTTCCGATATATTGTCTGCACTGATTTACCAACCGGTCCAATAAGTGGGTCATAGTCCAATGGTTAAGGTGGTTACTTTATGTATATCCTAAAAAATGTCGCATATTACAAGTATGATCAAGGCGATTACGCGCGCATAAATGCTTACGGTGTTTTTAAGTGAATCCACGTACAAGCAATTAGCCTTGGATTCGAAGTGTGGACGGTATTTCAGATGTTTATAAATCGACAAACAATCAACATGAAGTGTTTGATTCCTGGTTTTTGTTATTTAAATACACATAACATAGTACAAAAGTCCTCCAACAGAGATATTGCTATGTACAAGTTCGCCACATGTCGTCAAATAAGTTTTTAACTAGGTTATTCTAATAGAAAAATGGAGTTAGCTGCGATAAATATTGGGACATCTTGCCGTCGATTTGTATAAACGCGAGACCATATGCTTATTTTTATTTAATTCGTGAAGGCTACGCACTAACTAAAACTTAAGGATTCTCACTATTTGTAATAAATACTAATATTCTCAAGTTAATTCTATTTCAACATCAAATTACATTTGTAGCTAATAAAAAAATATTCCATTATCATACGATGATTACTCATACTATCAATTTTTAGAATATTTAAAGTTGTATATGAAATGTAAGCGCATTTAATTTAATTTCACGTTTAACAAAATCAATTTTGTATGTAACCGCGTGAAGCGTATTGATTGTATTGAGAAATTTACAATAACAATTTTGCCTTGAAACTCACGTTTTTTGAATTAATGTCCGATAATACTCAAATGTAGGTAAAAGGTCATCACATATTATAATGTGAATAAGTAACATTTAATATCGGCACAATATTTTAAAATAGTAGACGTGTAGTAGGTATCTACCATTTTGGTTTCATAACAGGTACGAAAATAATTATACGCTGAACTTTTGTACATTAGCGCGCAAATTCATTATCTGATAAAGGTAGGTGGGTTCCCACAACGAATAATGCAATTATTAATTACAGATTTTTTTGTATTTTGATTTCTATGACAAAAATACTGATAGTAATAAGCTAGTCATACTTATTTTAAAATGACTGGCTTGAATTGACTCCTTCCATTTCAAATGACATTCAAAGACATCAAGGTGCTCTCCTAACCTAATTTTTACAATTGTGTGATTTTTAAGATAATTTAATATTCGGCCTTGCTAACTGCGTGTGTAAGTTGTTAACATATAGTATCATAATTAAGTACCTAAATAAATGCTACATAATTTCACAACAAAGGCTACGTCAACTTTTCTCTGCCGTTGAAGGATACTGCCCACTAGGGTGGGGCACAGTCGACTGACAACATTAATTTAAGATATTGCAAAATGGACATAGTATGCGTAGTAATATTTTGGGTGGGAGCGCTCAGAAATGATTCAGATGAACTTCTTTCACGTCAACAGAATAATATTTTATTCACCTATTATTTCAATATAAAAATAACTTTCAAAATGTGTAAGCCTTGATATTTCATTCGCTGAGGTTTTTGAAAAAGATCGCGACTGTATTACTTTCAAAAGTTTCGTACACAAATCGCAATTAATTGAAATAAGGACTTGATATTGAACTGCGGAAGTAACAAAGCGTCGGTATGACGCCTACATGCACTCACGTATAAATTATTCAAGTTTCCGCAGATAACAAATCTGAACTGTCAAATATAATAGAAGCCTGTCGCGCCTATGCTGATAATTGTTCATGTAATGAACTACTCGTTAGCAGTTGAGGGTCATGACTCGTTATGGACAAGTGCTGGACGACCGAGTTAACTAGATGACTGCCAGTCGTGTCGTCGGCGGCGGATATTTCGGGTGCAAATTACGTTCGCTGTTAAGACAAGCGAAAGCTTCAGTCGCATTGATTCCTCAGTTTCTATCGGTTCGCTAACTTTAAATAAATATTAATAGGTACTGTTACATTAAACTGCATTAAGGCTCACCTCTATTAAGATATTACCATTAATTTGAGCACGACATGCTCCGCTGAGACGATTGGCGAATCGGTTCGGCACCTGGTCCACCCTGACATTCGGTAAACTTGACGCTCGGCAGTGAGCGGCCAAACTTACTATTATGTCCAAAAACGCTCATTCTGCAATCGCGATACGGTGTGAACGCACCTTTAAAATTAATGTAATCCAAACAAAAAAAAAATGTGATCGTGTTTACTTAGAGTTCGTAAAGCAAGTTTTGTAAATAAGTTGTTGTGATTGTTGCAGTGAAAATGGAGGCGCTGAGTAGGCTAGTCGAGGGCTACCATGACTTGATGGACAACAAGAGTGACCAGAGGGTGAAAGACTGGTTTCTGATGTCGTCGCCCTTCCCCACGCTGGCGATATGTCTCACCTATGTGTTCACAGTCAAAGTAAGTACAATAATATACTGTGACTACGGTAATATGTTAGTATAATGATTTTGCGTCACTTGGATCGATTAACAATTGATATCGCGTCACGGAAGACAAATTAAACATCATTAAGAATGTTTCCACTGGAACTTGCCGCCATTATTAGTAGTGGTTGCGTAACGTATTACCTTCCAATTAAACAACATGACATTTGAACGTAACGATCATTCACTTGTTTTGATATTTTTTGATTTGTTTTTTTTTTTAACAATAGCTGTAACATGACTATTATCCTTTTTGCCAGGTGCTGGGACCGAAGTTTATGGAAAATAGAAAACCGTTCGAGTTGAAAAAGATATTGATATACTACAACTTGTTCCAAGTAATATTCAGTATATGGTTGTTCTACGAGGTAAATATTGTTATTATTTCACTAAATACATACTTGTGTATATAGGATTTCTATAAACTGATGAGTGGATGTTTGTTTTAGAGTTTGAAGAGCGGTTGGTTCACCACGTACAGTTTTCGGTGTCAACCTGTTGACTACTCGAGGTCTCCAGAAGCGATGCGGGTAAGAAAACCTTCGATAATTACTTTCCTAAACCTGTTTGCAATGTTTACGTTCAAAGACAGAATTTTTCATTGAAAAATATTGTGTGAATGGTAATTTTATGTTCAACCTACGGAGTATAAGTTTAATTGCAATTACAACCGGAAAGGTTTAAGGACATAATAAAATAATTAAGTGTAATTCAACTAATTAGTGCATCTAGATCTATCTAACCATAGAGCCTCATCCGCTAGTCCTTATTACTTGTATGTCGAACTTAAATGTTCCTTTATGCGAGGAAGTAACCGATAATGGCTGTGAAAAATTTATACTAGGTAATTACATGTTTATTTTATGCAATTTAATTGCAATTACACTGTATGAGTCACTAATCCTTTGTTGTAATCAATCGATTTAAATAGTTAAGTGATTGTATTACACCTTACTATGTTTATAGAGGCTATTGAGTTGTTTAGGCATTATGGTTTATATCTTACGTATAAAGTAAATAATGGAATATTTTATTCCAACCTAATTGCACTAATAAACGTCTCATCTAGAAAAACACTTCCATTCATTGCCTGAGTAATATCAGCAAAATCTATTTATATAAATACCGTTGTCACGCCATAACTTGAGAACGGCTAAACCGATTTGGCTGATTTTTTTTTGTTGTGTTTGTTATTGTCAGAAGGTTCTTATGACAGAAAGTCCTAAAAATCCTACGGGAACGGGAGAAAACGGGATTGCGCGTACGAAGTCGGGTGCAGAAGCTAGTACTAAATATACCTACACAAACAAACAAAAAGTATTGTTACGTAGTTTTCTATATTTGTCTATGAGGATAATGTATAAAGATAAAGATTTTTATGGTTCACTGAATAGTTTCGTTTTGTCGATCGTACCATTGCATACTTGCATCAATTAAGGCGAGTTGTCCATAGATCTTACATGTGTTAGGTGAACCGAGGTTGTTTGCCTTCAAGTTCATTCGCATTGGCATGTAATTACCGTACGCGGTGCCTATGTACCGCCGGCTTTTTATCTACTATTACAATTATATGTATTAACACGAAATAATAAGAGCTTACGGATATATCATTACTTTGTTGTGATGTTTGTTGTAGAAAAAACTGTGTTAATTTATGACCTGCAGTTTAGAGTTCTTTTTTAACTTAATCTGAGCAATTCACTGTATTATGCTGAGATATTTTTTACTTTTATTAATGCTATGTTTTGCGCGATCCTTCAACATAAACTTATAACTATAGATATACCTACTAGGGTGTTCAATTAAAAGTAGATGTATCATTCTCTGTCCATCCTTTCTGGGAAAAACAGACATTATGACGCAGTGCACTTATATTCATCATATATTAGGTATAATTAAAGTAGATATAACTATAAATTTCCAATAATAAAGTTACGGTTTCCATGATTATAGCTTAGCATGTTATTACAATTATTATTTCCTATGTAATATATATACATGTATCGAAGTAATTGATATTCTTTTGTAGTTCTAAGTTATTATATCTAATACGCCAACATATAAGTAGGTAGGTAAATACTTAGACATGGTCATATACCTACATTCGTCTAAGTATATAAATCGACTAGCTGTTGCCCGCGACTTCGTCCGCGTATGACTGATGGCAGAATTTATGCTTTTGAATTAGTCTTTATCAAGGGATATCCTACGGTAACGAATGTCATCAGAATTGATTAAGTACCTGGTATAGGGCTCCTCTCCCGTAGATGATAGCGAGATAATATGTAGCCTATATGTTGACCCGTCCTGTTAGTAATATTCATACAAATATTGAAGTAAATCCATGCAGTACTTTTTGAGATCATCCCGGACATACATATAGACAAACAGACAAAAATTCCAAAAACCATATTTCTTCTTCTTCGGTACCATATTTCGGCTTCGGTATCGATAGTAAATCACACAACACGTATTCTTTAAAAAAATATTAAATATACAGATTTGACTTATCTACGATTTTATATATGTAGGTACAGATTTTATTTAAAAGTAATACTAGAATAGTGATTTATATTTTAATTTACAGTATTATTTCGTAATTTAAAGCCTAATATTTAAGCATATTTATGACTTGATTATATAAAAAGTACTTACGATTTTCTTTTCTTTCTTTTACAGACAGTCCACGGTTGCTGGTGGTACTATTTCTCAAAATTCACAGAATTTTTCGATACGGTAAGTTCATGAAATTGTACTTAAATCTTTCGGCGTTTGACTTTGACCCTTTAGATGCCAGGTGTTCTGTTCTAATAGGAAGCTAAAAAACCCATAATACACGTTGAATCATTTTCACATAAATTTACATTTCATTAAAAATAAAAAATGTGTTTACTGACACAGAAATGATTGGTTATAAATTCCGCACTAAAATTGTCAAGTTTGTGGTAACAGAGATTTATTATGTGGTTTTATAAATCAATATCTATAAGTAGTTTTACTGTTTCATTTTAAAATATTCCCATTTGTCTATGCCATAAAATAACTAAATGGGATAAGTATTATTGTTTTTATTATGTCTTGAAGTAATTTATTGAACTATTTTGCGTCACAATCTTAGCTTTCTGTCAATAATATTCAAGTTCGAAAAATTGATACAACATTTAATAGTAGCATGGAGATATTAACTAAAGTAACCGGAGAAATTTCTTATGATCAAGATTATAAATGAATTAGAGATATTAAAATAATATTTTGCAAAGTCAGATATCCTTTTATCAGACACGAATAAGTGGGTGGCCCTGTCATATGATTGCAAAATTTTTGCACGCTCTAATAATCAGCGTGTACTTTGTCTGAACTCTAAACAGTGGCCTTCTTTTGCCAACTAGCGCCTGAATATTATAATTTCTAGTTATTATGTTATCATTGTCAAGGCTCACACCTACAATATTTACTTCCGTACATTACGAACTAGTTTTAACACCTTACTTACGTACATATTATTGTGTACTGCTCTAATAGTACGGTTTGTTTACGTTCAATCCGTGATTAAATATTATCGTCTGAGATGTTTCTCGATGAACGTCGCCATATTGCCGAACTTATTGAACTGGGTGCTTACTCTTGAAACCAATCTTAATGTGAATGCAATTTCAATCTAATCAAATCTCAATAATTATTCAATGCCAAAACTATACAACCCCTATCGTAGCTGTTAAAATAGCATTCAGAGTATGAAATGTGAAACCAAACTCAATACCAAATGGTATACTGAATATTGAATGAACTAAATAGTTCATTCAATATTCACACAATACAGATGCAATAGTCGCTAGTGTTGCAACTCGAGAGTACAAAATTCACAATACCAATGTCGATGGATCGGAATTCAAGAGTGAACTCCCTGGTCAAAAGTTCGTATTATAACGGAATCTCTATACCACATTTTTATATATTAAAAAAAATACCGATAGATAATGACACTTTATATTCAAATGACTGTGACAAACATCTTTACTAGGACCAAGCCTTGTGAAAATCAATTCCGTAATTATTATTCAAGTTCCTCGGGTGATTAACATACGATGTGATATATTTTAGGTCCCCAACCGGATTCGTGTGATCCTGTTTTTATTATTCAAAATCAGGTTCTGATTTGATTTTAATTAGCTTTTATAGAAACATTCTTAGATATAAGAGCGGAAAATCGAGTTTTGTTGTTAAGGTAGGCTTGTTATGTAAAGTGTACGTCTTGTTTCAGGTTTTATTACGAATTAAAATATGTAGACATATTTTAGTGAAATCTTTTATTGTTAGATTGGTAGGCAATATAATAATATTATCATAAAGTTCGGTTCCTAGACAAATCATTATCATCATTCACCATTTCAGAAATAATTTGATATCCAGGACTCAAATACCTACATATTAATGTGCTAAAAAGACATGGACATATTGTATACTTATACTCATATTACAGACGATCGAATTTCCAAAGCGTGAGACGAAATAACATTAAAAAATATGTATAGATAGAAAAACGAACATTGGCACTTACCGCTCGGTATAAAAAATGCGAGTACATAATGCTTTTTAACGATATTCTATTGTAGTTTTTATCTGTTATTAGCAAAATACATAAAAAAAACGTAAAATCATCGTTAATCACTTATTTTTAAAGATGACTATTCGATTTTGAACACCTGTTCCGTAGTCCGTACACGAATATAAAAACACTCCAGTAGTGCCCATTATGTGAATGAAATGTGACACCTCCTCTATTCAAATTTTTTTATATTGCTTTGAAAAGTGATAGATGTTCGCGTATTTAATGTATTTTTTCTTTCCAATCAATGATCTTTAGATAATATTAAAAAGTTTTAAATACATAGGCCGAACGTATGAGGATTTGTACCTATCTCTTCTTTTGAGCGTCGCGTACAATGACGTAGACGTAGAACATACGCAGCGACTACGCGCATTTGCATAGCGCCTTCACAAATCACAAACTTGTAGTTTACTCTGTACTCACATAATCGTACTGCACTTATCGTCCAAGTGGGTCATGATTGACTGCCTCGTTGACCGAGTGGTCGCAAGTGCGACTCGGCAAGGGGTCTCGGGTTCGATTGCCGGGTCGGACAAAGTATTACTGGGTTTTTAAAAATTCTCAGTTGTAGCACGGAGCCTGCAATCTTGCCCGGTATATGACAATAGGATCCCCCCCTATTACATGGGGCTCATAACGTAAAATAGTCAAAAGTGGGTGTTACTTACAGTGGCATTAAGTGCGGTAATGTGCCTTAACCTTCAGGGATAAAAGAAAGGCGTGATGATGTTATGAATTTTGTCTATTATACTTACTAAGGGATTAAATTAAACCTTGTTTCTTTTCAGATCTTCTTCGTAATGCGCAAGAAGTTTGACCACGTGTCGAAGCTCCATGTGATCCACCACGGAATTATGCCCATGTCAGTGTGGTTCGGAGTCAAGTTCACACCAGGTCAGTCTATTGAAATCTTATTCAACTAACTATCGTAATACTGTATACATAATACCATTAGATAACCTTGTCGGTCGATTCGTTAGTGCGACTGTCCATGTGTGGGATTTTGTTTTTGATTCTCGCTTAAGATAAAATGTTATTGAGTTTTTTGAATTCTTAATAAGGGTATAGAGTTTGACATAGTAAGTTAAATTGAAATATGCATTTCTAGGTACCTATTACCTACTACAAAAAATAATACTTACGTTTAATTTATTGCATATTATAATATTTACTTGTAACCATTTACAATCATACAATGATAGCATTAAGAATATTGATTCATTACCATATAAATCATGCATTTAGACAAATTGCAGCAAAATTGCAGTAATAAATAAAAAGCGTATTATGCATTTTAAATAATCACGTTATACCGATACATACTAAGATTATCAGCTGTTAAAAATGTCAAGGCAATCAACTATGTATTTTAATTGATACGGTCAGTTGGATCGCTGCGTCTTATATATTGCAAAAGCTTTCCATACAACTCTAATTTTTTAATATTCAGCCTACCTCTTTTAAGAATAGCACTGATATGGTCTGAATATAGGAAAAAGAGATCGTAGGTAGAAATTATCTACTATTATATATCGTACTACCTTGTTTAACATAGGAGGAGCGGTCTAAACTATAACATTAGGCCTTTTGATGGCCAAAGGGGTAGATTTTTTTTAAGGGGGGAAAATCATCGAATGACTGTTCCCGCCTGGGTGAGGCGGGAGGGATTGTCAGACTCTTACTGACTAAAAACCACCCCGTTCCTCCTCCTGTACGTCGAGCCGGAGCCCCGGTTACCCGTTAGGGTCTCCGCGACTCCGAATCGCCAAAGGGGTAGATAGAGGCGCAAATTTGCAATGTAGCATCAACTTTTTACCGCTTTTGTTATGAGTCCCATATAATGAGGATGTGAGCATTATGCTACATACGGGGCCCAATTCTAGACTGTAAATTTTTATAAAAACTCATTCGATCAACGAGGCAGTTGAGATAAATTACCATTCGCAAAATAAAAGAGAAAATCGACAACCAAATCGTTTATTTTTCGTGTACTCTTGTTGTGTGTTCATTCAACACTTCGTCAGTATTTTTTTGTTCTATTGTTTCCATTCTGGTATTATTTGTTCGCACCCATAAACAAGTTCTTTGAATGTTGTAAAAACCAAAGATCTACGATTAAAGATGGACACGTAATGATTACAAATACGCTATTATATTTCACTCAATCACTGATATTACAAGTAAAACGTCGACGGTTTTTACCAAAGTTTCTTTGTTTAGATGCGAGCTAAAGAAAATTATTGGGAATACCAATTCGGGCGGCAGTTTTTAATAGCTTCAGTATATCCGTATAATTATAGTTTAATGTATATCAAATCTTCATATAATTTGCAGACTGGAAATTTTCTACGAGTTTTTTTTATTAGACTAATGTAGGAAATTACCGAGATATATTTTCCGCAGTATTCATAACATAATAATATGTTATTGTTATTGCATTACTATGCATCATTTGTCCATTTACATACTTTATACGTAAGTAAAAATAAAATACACTCACACGAGCTTATAGAATTATGTCACTTTGAAACTCTATCTCTTTGGATCTCACTAGGCAATTTAGCACGAGATTTCAAATAATAGGTAATTAATATAAAACTATGAACAATATTAGTAGGTATATTATACAACTTGGCTTGATGTCGACATAATATCAGTTAGATATTTAATGATAAATTAAGTGTCTGCTGCACGGCCTAACGGGTTGCCGGGGCTCCGGCTCGAAGAGCAGGCGTAGGAAAGGGGTGGTTTTAATCAGTAAGAGGAGACTCTTACTGATTAAAGATGTGTGAGAACACGTCCGCTTGCCTTACCCAAGGCGGGAGAAGTCATCGGACCCCCTCAAAAAAAAAGATTTCTGCTGCATGCGGCGTGTCTTCACATAATAATTTTACATTACGTATTGTATTATCATCATACATCACATCGCATAATATTTTCCATTGTTACTGAACTGAAAAGTTCAGCAAATATGTTCTTAACTAGCTGCAAATTAACCACAAACAATCGATGACACAATCTCGGCTAACTATCTATACTCACATATTTATTTATTATCTTAGAATATACTTCATAAATTGTTCAGTAGAGTTTACTCATTAAATAGAAAATTTATTTTAATTATGTTTACTGTGAATTACGTAATAACTGAAGTCAAGTTAGGTACAAGTTACTATATAGTCGTTAGGTATACTTATTAGTGCGATCACATATTTTTTCTACGAAGTCCGCAATTCCGTATGATTTTAACAACACCAAACATGGATCTTGTATCATTCTCGAACAAAGATTATGTTCGCATAAAAACGCGTTCCATGAAAACAATATTTGCACAGTAATAAATGACAAGAGTACTCGACAAGTAAGCATGTAGTGTTTGTTCGCTCAGCAAATCTGTAGGTGCTCAAGTACGTTCTAGAACTACGGAACTCGATATGTGAACTGTGTCCCATAGTAATTTAGACAAATACCGCTACTAACCGGTTGAGATGTCACTGTTTGTCTTCTTCAAACTACATTTATTTGAACTAAACTGGTATATATTTAACAGTTAACTATTTATAGGTATACCACAGGGTCTAACGGAATTTGTACTTAAAAACATTATGGTTGGTTAGTTTGTTGGTTTATCCATAACTTTCTTAATAGACATCAGAAGAATCCATAAAACTTATACGCATATTGAGTTTTATAGTGATTAACATAAAGTTACATATTACAGTAATAGTATCCGCTATTTATATGTTAATGCTTTACAAAGTTTATTTTGTTTCGTAGGCGGTCACTCAACTTTCTTCGGAATGCTGAACACCTTCGTACATATTGTGATGTACTCATACTATCTCCTGGCTGCCCTCGGTCCTAAGGTTCAGAAGTACCTTTGGTGGAAGAAATACTTGACAGCGCTACAGATGGTAAGTTTCTCAATAAAATAAAGATATTGAACTAATCTTTCTGGTCCATTGACATACGAAGTTTCGATTCCTGGGTCGTATGACTCAGTTGAGGTCAAATGATTCAATGTGTGAAAATTTTCTTTATGGTTCTAAACATGAGTTCATACTTGAGATGTGATAATATGATTGTCCCCTATTCTTAATATATTGAATAATATTGATGTAATTGATTGGCTTCTTACTCAGTCGGTTAGCTTCCGATTAGTTATACGAACGACCATGGAATATTATTCACGAAGCAAGTTTATTCTATCGCTTTGTTCTAAGGAAGGACGAATCAGAAGCTTAAACTTTCAATTTAAAAATAACAAATGTGAGTAAATTATTCAACAGTTTCATAGATAGTGGCAAATAAATTGGAATTTGTAAAGGTATTTATCTTAATCCGAACTTGAAAAATGAAGCAAGAGAGATCCTCCTTGACATTATAATTAGGAACGGCTCGCGTGTAATATTAGATAATACCTAATACATTTTCATTCATAAATTATTATAATACAATTTTGACATGTCGGTGATGGCCGTGTAGCCAGTAGGTAATGATATTACGTTGTGGTTTCAATGTCAACGTTTTGCAATCAGTTAAGTCGGGCGATCGTCTATCCTTGAGCATGGCTGCCGACACGGACAGGCCATTACGTGACGTCACATGGTCCGAACGGGTTCAATGAATAGGACATAAACGTCACCCTTCTCTTCCTGCTAGTGACGTACAGCCTAACTGGCTAATAATTAGTGCTAGGTCTAGGGAAGGCGATTTCTTACTGTTCATACCTAAATGCTGTATTAACTTAATAGTTATTGTAATTCCATAAGCACTTCGGATTTGCATGTGGTTAAACATTCAAATAGACGACAAAATTATCCTCATCATCAACAGCCTATAAATGCCCACTGCTGAGCAAAGCCTCTTCTCACACGGAGAAGGTTAGAGCATTAATCACCACGCTTGCTCAATGCGGGTTGGCGATTTCAAACTTATAATTAGAAATTATAAGTCCAGGTTTCCTCACGATGTTTTTCCTTCACCGTTTGTCAGTGGTGTCTAAATAATCTTAGAAAGTACATATAACTCGGAAAAAGTCACATTGGTACTTGCCGTTGGTAGGTTTCGAACCCGCACCCTCATGCATGAGAAGTGGGCGTCTTAAACCTCCGGGCCACCACGACCGACGACGACAACAAAATTATCCTAATACATATTAAATAAAAAATTAGAATGTTCGCCTTTGATGTGAAGTTTACTTAAAACTATTGTTTCTTCTATGTCTGCAGGTTCAGTTCGTGCTGGTGTTCCTGCACGCGTTCCAGCTGTTGTTCATCGACTGCGACTACCCTCGCGCCTTCGTCTGGTGGATCGGAATGCACGCCGTACTCTTCTACTACCTATTCTCAGACTTCTACAAACAGGCCTACCTCAAGAAAGCCAAAGTAAGTTATATTATTCGACATATCTATTACTTTTATGCATTACAGATTAAGTTTAATAGAACTTGTTTCTCGTATGAACAATAACACTGTAGTCTACAATTTACATAAAGAAACAAAGAACACTTCGCCTCTGTATAAGTAAATGCCAGCTGTTGACGATATTTTCTACAATTATCACGTATCTGATGTTTCATAATGATTTATAGACTTATGCCGTAGACGATAGAATTGATTAACATAATTATCACATCAACTCTAATGTATGGATCGTTGTTCTTTTGCAGAGAGAAAAAGCCAAAGTAAAGGTTGAAGCAGAGGCCTTGAAGTCAGACACGAAAGACAGGATGCTGCCTCTACTCAACGGCTTCAGTAATGGATCCGCGCTCGGCGACGTCCGGCAAAGGATGGCGGGCGCAGTCGCGTCACAATGATCGCCTCCTTGGTACCCCTAGTATGAAGAATCTCATCGCACCGAGTGAATACACTATGTGTACTCACAAGAATTCCTTTAATTACAAATACTAACCTAACCTTGTTACGGGTGACGCGTCGGCTCTGCCACATAGCCCTAACAAACAAATAGCAGTTGGCACGCAACGTGCTTTATATCGATCATAAATTACATGTCATTATCGATTCTTACTGATACGATGGTGCACGATAGTGTCGTGTCACTAATGGTAATGTTGCATCATCTTGATGGATAAAAGGAATCGATAAACTGGTTAAAGTACAAAATACGAGGGTCGAAAATTGGCCGGACACTGCCGCGGTACCCGACGAGACTATAAGCTCAATTAGTTGTAAGTTATTTGTACGAGTATACGTAGCTCAGTAGTGATAGTAGTTGTAATTTATTCAAACCGATTACTGTAAGTCCATAGGATTCTAAACAATAACGATTCTTGACTATTTATTCGGGCACGGATATGGTAGGACTAAGATAGAGCCAGTATTTCCATTTGTAAAGATGTAATTAGGATTTTTCTGATAGATATCGATAGAAATGGTTAAGTTTTAGCGCTGTCAAATTTGTTGTCTGAATTTGTAGAAAAAATTGCCGTATGAACGGTTATGTGCATCTTTTTTCTGTTATTTGAAAAAAGAGAGCATCATTTTTTATGAACACTTAAATCAAAAAAGGATATAAAAAATTGTTGAAGTATGAAATTACCGATGCATATACTCAAAAAGCCAATAACTTAAGGACACATACGCGACTCAGAAAATTAAGAAATATGGTCTATAATTTTCTAATTACATACGGAATGTCACAAGTATATCTTTGCCATTATTTATTACATAATATGTTTTTCACAAATATGCGACATGCATTGCATATGTACCTGAACGAGCTGACATCGGTAATTTCATACATTAACACTTTATAATATGTAATATCAATTTGTTTTGCGATTTGACGAAGTACGTCAAAAATGTTTACACACATAAGATCGACGGAATAATCTAGTAGATAAATAAACTAGCAGTCAGTCTCAGTAACATAATATTATTATCGCTGCGTAGATTTTGCTACTACAGTGTATATCAAAGAAATGGAGCCACTAAAGTCTTTTTCTTTTTATCGAATCCTCTATAATCTAAAAATATATATTCCTTTTAAATCAAAATGCTCTCATTTTAAAGGTAACTAAATAGCCTTTTATGCGATTACGATATACGTTATCAATTATGAAAATACTTGTATCAGTAAATATTTATCAAGAAATGAAAAAGGAAAAACGCTAGTGGCACCGTTTCTTTGGTCTGTACTTTTTAATAAGACTTGAGGTCAAAATTAAGGTATGTCTAGTAGCTATCTACTTAGATAAAGGTTCTTAAGACTGGTTGTAAGATTATTATTTTCCTTGTATTACGCCATTAAGTACTAGTATCGGACTCAGACTCGTTTATTAATTACTTAAATTATTCCTTAATAACGATTTTGTTGCGAAAACAATTGTTAAGGACTGGATTAAGTATAACCATTATAACTCTGAGTATGTCGGTTAAAAAGTTGTTGGTGTGAACCTCCTAATGACTGAATACACACACTTACAAAGTCATCGCTAGGTTACACCTAATAGGAAAATTATTTAAAGTTTTTTTGTATTCGATGGATGCACTAAAAACAGCTGGTTTTATGTAAACAAAATACATTACATGACAATCGAGATTATTGAAATCATATTGTTTATATATCTATGTGTTTTATGATGAGTAAATCGATCGTCGCCGTCGATGGACTAGGGACTTTTAACCTAATGGAAACAAACCCAAACACTATGAATCCAAGGAAATAATATCGCCATTGGTAATCGAATCTATTTATCTTGACCCCTATATTGTTTGGGGAATTTATATCGAATAATTATATCGATGTTATTTCTTCTATTGAGATTATAAAGATCGATCATAATGTAAATAAATTGTTATGTAATTCGAGTCTATCTTATGTGTGTGTTAATACAAAGTGCCTGTCAACTCATCAAAGTTTTTAAGTACAATAAAGCTATTTTTTATACAATAAAGCTAAACAGATGTATGTGAAATCCCTAAAAAAGTCAAAAAGATTAATGATTTTTCAAATTTCAGTTATTGTACCGAAAGTTTTCAGGAATCCAAGGCTATTCACATAATTTATGTACATATATAGGTACCTAACATCGACATGCTGTAAATATGTTAAAAGGGTAATCGTACATTTATACTTTGTGATACATAAGTTAATAAAAAAGAATTTAATTTTTATTTTGGTTTGTTTTTCCTTTTATATAGAAAGGCATCTTTAGGCACCCAGTCCTTAGTACCCAATTACCTATATAACTAATGCCGGAATACTGAAACGTTACTCAATTTTAAGTCGTGCTCAAATATCGTGCCATCTCTGTCATTTTACAAAGAATTTGTAGAGATAGAACTATACTTAAGCACGACTTAAAATTGAGTAGCGTTTCAGTATTCCGACATAAGAGCAATCAATAGTAGATGTATAGAATTTGTAAAAAATGTACTAGCGTCTAAAGTCTATACTCGTTTTGATTATTTTAAAACATACAAAAACTCTTACTAAGCTCTCAGAACTCATTCCTTAGTGCCCCTCAATAACATTTTAGTGTCTCAAGACATGTAGAGTCTAGACAAGAACTTGATCATTAAGAGAATAATTCCTTAAAATCTTGATGTGCGTTGAAGTCTTTTGTTAGAATCCTTTAAAACTTTATAACCCTCATCACTAATCAAAAAGTACTGGATTAATTGCTTAGGATTCTTCATAAACCTAGTATAAGAACTTACCTAACAAAGTAATGTGACGTGCTGTGGTGACGTCATCGTCATCATCGCATCATTATTTCCCATAAGAGCATCTTAACTTCATAAAATAATAAGTGCCGTACCATATAAGCATAACCTGGTATACTAATAACTGGGGAAATATTTAGTTTCTATTCCACTGAAGGAATGAATCTGCAGCATGCGGTATGCATCATGCAGAAACAACACTCGAGCTACACTTGAGTGTGGTTCGAGTGGTTTGTTGCCTGTCGTGTGTGTGTGTGTGTTTTGTATCGCATCTCTACTGAAAGAGCGTTTATTTTCGGGCGTAAGGGCGTGGCTGCATATCGTATGCTGCAGATTCATTCCTTCAGCGGAATATAAACTAAATACCTATTAATTTAGCATGGATTTCCGCAAAGTAAAGCTTGATTCTATTCTACACATAATCTGATACTATTAAATTAGTCAGCGGATAATTACTAATCTATTTGTCTAAATGAATTGCAATTTAGGTATAGTATGCATCTTTGCTCAAGTGAGATGACTAGACACGAAGTCATCGTAGTAGGTATTCAATCACCACTTTAGACAAATCTTTGACAAATTATTATCACTGTATTTCTTTTCGATATATTATATTATTATATCCTAGAAGGTAACTTAAAAGTTTAATTAAGAAATACTTAATAGATATATGGACATATTTTTCTTTTTTTGAGGGGGGAAACCATCCAATTACTTCTCCCGCCTGGGTAAGGCGAGAGTAAGGGAGTGTCAGACTCACTGACTAAAATAGATATATGGCCTAGTATATGGTAATGATCATAAGAGCTTACTAAGTTGGCTTTTTGCATTCCGAATTTAACAAAACTTTAAGAAAAATCTAAATAACGAAACCATAAAAAAAATTTTTTAGGTGAAAAAATTGACAGATTCAATTCCTTTTTTGTTCAGCATTATAAATCGACAAGAATGGACGGATGTGTGTGATTCATTTAACGGATTTTCCCCCATTAAATTCGTGATTTGTTCCTCATAAAAAACATTAGCTTGGCACAATTCCCACCACTTCCCAGTAACTATTAAAATCTGACAGTAGTCGGTGCCCGGTTCGTGTCACAAAGGTGTAATTTTCGGATAATTATTCATGCTACACATGTTTTATTTGTCATTCAAACATGGACAGTGGACACGGTGAAAATTGTCTGTCTTGGTCATGATTTCTGGGTTAATGATGATTTCTGAGTAATAGGGTAGATGCCTAATTTTTATTTTAATGTCCGTCTGGTAGATTATTTTAATTCATTAGACCCGTATTTTTTATTTCCTTACAGAAACCAATAGTTTCAACGATATATTGATTTGAAATGTCGCGTAATATATGTATGTGCGTATATGTACATTTTATACGTAAAAATGACGTTTTAGCCCCCACTCCTAAACTTTGATTCGTTTTATCGAAGTATTGTTTTATTATACGACAAAATAAAAAAATACGTGTCATATATTTTTTCATTACAACTTATGGACTAATTAGATTTTTAATTTTCATACCCTGTCATCATCCCAATTGAACAGTTGTAATGGTACCGTAGTTATAATCTTTATTCGAACAACATATTAAGCGATAGGTATCACAGAAGACATAGTATTAGAATAAAATCCACTCAATCTTTCGCGCGGTACATGCGACTAGTGACATCTGTTGATGAACAGGTGAAGCTTGATAAAAGGAGAGTTTTTCGATAATCATAATAAATGTTTTAATTTCTATGAAATAGGTTAAAATGTAGATGATTATTTTAGTTTAAAACTGTTATAAAATTACTGTCAAATTAAATAACCTCGTTGGATCAATGAATAATAAAAAACCAAGTACCATTTCTATTAAGTTTAGCTATTCGACAATAGATGGCATTGTTCACTATATTAAACATGGGATGATGACAGTGTATGATAATTAAAAATCTAATTAGTCCGTCATTTAGGTAATGAAAAAATATTATACCCAAATTTTTTATTTTGTCGTATAAGAAAACAATACTTAGATAAAACGAATCAAAGTTTAAGAGTGGGCGGTTGTTATTGTTGACGTTATGTGATATTTTAAATCAATATATCTTCGAAACCATTCGTTTCCATAAGAAAATAAAAAATACGTGTCTAATGTTTTTAAATAATCTACCAGACGGACATTAAAATAAAAATTAGTCATCTACCCTATTATTCATTTCTGCACACTAGAACGTTTCAATTTACTCTAACTTTTTTTTTATAGGGCTAAACAGCATTTTCTGACACACACTTCATATCGCAACAACAGTTTGTGTATGCGGGAATCGAACCCAATCAGTTTATTTAGAAAAGAAAGAAATATAAAAGATAGGAATATTTTTAGAACTCGTTATCTACCTTGTGACAAAAGCTATCCATAATATCTGTCGCGGAGAACCTAACGGGTAACCGGGGCTCCGGCTCGACGTGCAGGAGAAAGAACGGGGTGGTTTTTAGTCAGTAAGAGTCTGACACGCCCTTCCGCCTCACCCAGGCGGGAGCAGCCATTCGATGATTTTCCCCCTTTGTTTTCTATCAGTGAAGTTATATTTCACACACTGTCGTAATTATACAGAAATGGATTTTTAGAGCCTAATCGGAATTATTGATCCTATCTTCAGTCAAGAAATTAACTTTCATTAGGTACTTATGTATTTTAAATATTTTCACAGTTTTCACTTTAAACACTGTCATAAATAGTTGTTGTTCCTATGTAATACGACTTAACACCGGCATGCAGATAGTTATCACCGTCACAGAGTCACAGCATAGTGTTGAAAGCGTTCTTTTGTTTGTCTGCATATGTGCAGTGCTCGGCTAAACGTCTAAATTGTTCACTGGTTCTCACGTGCTTTGAGAAGTGACACAAATTGCACAAGCCATTGTTTATTAAGAAAACTTTATTTACAATGAAATATTTTACAATCTATCGTCATAACTTACTTTCTATTGTACATAGATAAAACGTAAATCTATATCGGTAAACACCAATGTCAACAAGAGAGTACAACTTCTTCTTGCGTAAATTCGAGATTGTTGTTAATTCTTACATGGTAACAAACGACTTATACCAATAGAAACATCAATAATAATATCACAAATAATTTAGGGTAACTACGGGTAAGCCTCTTTAGACAAAGATGAAACTATTTACATTCAATCTTGAAACTCGTGATTCCACTAACAATTTATTTACAATAGTTGTTGTACTTTGATGATTAGTTAAATAAAATAAGAAATACACATTGCTTTTCATACATTTACGAATTAGCAGTCTTAAAACTATATCCCTGCATATAAACTAGACAAAATAAATTCTCATTGCTAATGAAATAGTCCAACAATACCTACATTCCAAAGGCAACTGGTTAAATAGTTACTGTTCTAAAGAGGCGACTAATTTAATGGCAGTGATGTAATGTAACACAGTAATAATTACGCTCTTGTTTTAGTTTTACCAAATTCTTCTATATGCTCGTACTCGGTGAATCCTGGGTCGGAGTCATAATACGCGTAGTCATAACTGTTATCTTCTTTATCATGTGCAGGTTTCGCGAAATGTGGTGCACGAGTGGTGGGCCGTGGTGCCGGAGTAGATGGTGGCGAGGGCGGCACGGGCACGCGGCTCGGTGGACGAGGCGGCCTCGTCTCTGGTGCTCTTGGAGCTACAGTCGTCGTGGGACCGGCAGGTGCATCATTAGCTGAAGGGAAGTTCTGGTTCAATGCTTGATAATCAGTGGGCCTCGACGTCGTGGTGTACGTTTGGAAGTAATCGAAAGTGCGCTGCGTGTTTATCGTCTGCGGCTGAGGTGTTGTCGTATAAATTGGTTCCGGTGCTCTCGTAGTGGGAGGTGCAGTCGGTGTAGGTGCAGGCCTGAATGGCCTTGGGGCTGCAGTTTGAGCTGAAGGTTTCGGTGGAGGTTGTGTCTTTGCATACTTTTTGCGTTCTTCTGGAAGCCTATTGCCACTTGCAGCAATATTGAGTGAATGAGCACCAGCTAGCAACTCCCGGTCATATAATTCTGGACGGTACTGTCCGTCATCTTCTCCTTGTGGAGGATGATACTGGCCATCATCTTCATCAGTGTCCTCGGCAAAACTAGCAGACTGTGTGTTGAAGGCGAGGTTGGTGTTGTATGCCACTGTGTTCAAGTTAAGTGGAGGTTCAGGGCGTGATGTCGTGTAGATCGTAGTCGATGGAGCGCTCGTGGTCGTAGGACTGTTGTAATAAGTTTGTTTCGAGTAAGGAACGAAATTATTCTTTTCGGGTTCATATGAGACGCTGTTGAAGTTTTTGTAGGCTGGTGTAGTGGTAGGGAAAGTTCTTGCGGGAACGCTGTAGTCTACAGTTGTAGGTGTGTCTCTAACATTCTCTCTGTTGTTCTCCACTCTGTTGTTGAAGTTATTAAAGTTCTTGGCACGCGCGAATTCTGGGTCTCTAGGAACATCTTGTACATTGAAGCTATTTCTAACTTTGAAGGGTCGATTTTCGTTCTGAACATTTAGTCCCGGAGTTGATTGTGCGTCGTAATTATATAATTCAATAAGACCTTCCTTTTTATTAAACCGAGGGGCCGCTGTGGACGAGGGCTGTGGGAAAGTGGTAGGAGCACCGTTGGGATAGAACCTGTTATTTTGTTTTGGAGTCACTCTAGGAACTTCGACGTATTCATCTTTATACTGTTTGTATTGTGGAGGAACGTTTGGAGGAGGAGTGAAGGCTTGTTGTCTGTTTTGTGCGTTGAATCGGCGGTTAAAGTTTTGCTGTTGCGGCTCAGAATATTGCTGCTGTTGCTGTTGTTGTTGTTGTTGTGGTTGCTGCTGTTGTTGCTGTTGCTGCTGCAGCTGTTGTTGTTGGGGAGGAGTGTTTGGTAGGAAAGTTGTGGGTGGGGCTTTAGTCGAGACGTATATGGGACGTTTTCTCACAAGTTTACGTTTAGAAGGTACGTCATACTGCTGGGGTGGCACAGGAGGCTGACTGGATGGAGGTGGTGCAGGTGTGGTGTACTGTGTGGTGGGAAATGTGCGCTGGGTTGTGGGGTAAGTACGTTGGGTAGTAGGTCTACGGAATGACTGTCGTTGGTAGGGTTGTTGGGAGGAGACTGGGGATGGAGAGGAAGCGGGAGGGGTTTGTTCATCACGGCCACGGTCACGTTGTCCGCTGAAGAAGTCGGACGAGTGTGCTGCTCGAAGGTCAGAGTCAGGTCGACTCTGGGCGACATTGTTCTGGGACAGCCGACGGTCACCGGTCTCAGCGCGCTGGAGACCGAACTCAGCTTCATCATCGCGATTTCCATAAGACGACAACTTCTTGGTGTCAAATCCTGTTACAAAAGTGCACATGTATTAAAGATATGTTAATATTCAACTAGTACATTAAGAAAACTACATCTACAGTGAATTTTGAAGCTCCAGCTTGCTCTTTAAGGCAGACATTACGTCTTTTGCTTGCGTTGCATTTGAAAACCAAATATTTTATTTTGATAAAAGCTTTTGTTGCAAGCATACGGCTGAAGCTTAAATTTATTGTGACTTGTTACCAAGACGGCTGCCGGCAATCAGTGAGCACGTACATACTCTGTACTAATAATTCTCATTAGCCATAATTGATCAACTCATCATATGTTGACCTTGAGTGGCTATTCACTTGTACTGCAATTTTCGAAGACGTTGCGTAAATATTAATAACATGGCTTATTATGACTGATTGCCACCCACTGCCTACTCAATATAAGTAATCGTTTATTTATACAAACTAGATTCACTTGACGAGATGAAATCGCCTTTCAAAAAACCTAAGACATATACACAACTGCCTATTTCTACTATAATTGATGCTCTAAGCGTTTTTTAATACAGCTCTAATTTATTGTACAGCGCCACTCACAAATATCGGAAGTACTCGATTATAACATATTATTATAACTTTCTATTTTCATATTTTCAAGTTATAAATAATAAAATAAATAGTGTCATGTTATTATGACTCCTGAAGTATTAATTTAACATAACAATTACTTGCATCGTTAATTTGAAACACATAAATTGTACTGTGACTTTCCATTTTATATATTTGATGGGCTGACGTTTGATCACTATCTAGCCTGGTGGTACACGATGCTGCGGTCTACGATGGAACACGTCGTCTCATAAGCATCCTATTCAACCTATGTTCTTACAGAACACCTAAAGGTGATTTAAAATCATTAGAACACTAAGTCTTAAGTCAAGTTAACAAGTCTTTAAGAGATATTTGTGAGTGTTTTGTTAGTTGCAAAGCTAGCTCACCGGATCCGATCCTGTAGAGATCGAACTGACCGTCGTAGATGTCGGCGGGGCAGGCGAGTGGATCGTCGTCTCCCCAGTCCGTGCAGGTTTGCGCCTCCTGGTGGAACAGTGTGCCCGGGGGACAGAAGAACCTGAAGTCCCTGATCCCTCCTCCAGCGACCCTCACGCACACGTGGAAGGCCTTGCAGCCAGACTTAGCGTCTGCATAGTACGCGCCCAAGATCCGACCTTTACAGTTGAACCTTTCCGCGCTCCCTGTGTGACATGTAAAGAGAATATTTGTAATACAAGTGGGTAATGCAGTGAAGTCATCGTTGTGCTGTTGACTCCGTTGGTATGCGTTTTGTAATGAACAGCAGATTTATTTATGTTTTACATCTATTCGAATTATGTATTTGGATGATGTTTCATCTAAACTATTCTAATTTGAAAAGATTTATGAGTAAAATATGATAAATGTTTTAATTTATGATTAATTGCCATGATTCCCACGAAACCTTATAATATATTCATCTATGCAAGAGCAATAACCGACATAGTTTTTAAACAGTAATTACCTACTAGCTTCCCTACAACTACTGATTTTTAATTATCAAAGTTTTACGTCATCGAGAAAACGTTACATGTAAAATGAGTTTCACGAAATTTTCATTACATAATGAATTTTAGATCTTACATGTGTAGGTACTTTTAACTATGCATTATGTCCATATGGACAATATTCACAATGTTATCTTTTCATAACCCTAACAATGCTACTTCTAAAACATTAACAACAATAAATTATCATTAAAGCGTACTTGACAAAAGCAACAAGATTTTTTAAATTCAAAACCACATATTTATCCAGATTTTCATAGATAACAATGAGTGTCAATTTTGGCTTTGGGCGACGTTTGGCGGCAATGGGCTGTGATAGTGTTCTCATAGTCCAAGGCGACTATTGTAATCACAGCGACACTTGAAGTAAACGTGCAATAACTAGGCGGAGAGGCACAACGTCTAATGAGACGAGTTCATTGCGACATAACTACAGTCAACTACTTCAAGCACGCTAATCCTGGCGTCGCCACTTAAATATCTGCAAAACTCGTCACAGTAACTAGGGAAAAACATGTCATAAGGTTTGTTAGTGCCTCTGTGTCTTAAGATTTTAACTAAGGGATGCCTCCCTTCTGTTAAATCTCCTACTTAATGGTCTTTTTTTAAGGGGGGAAAATCATCGAATGACTGCTCTTGCCTGAGTGAGGCGGGAAGGACTGTCAGACTATTATTGACTAAAAACCACCCCGTTCCTTCTCCTGCACGTCGAGCCGGAGTCCCGGTTACCCGTTAGGTTCTCCGCGACCGTTAGGTTCTCCGCAACAAGCTGGTCTAGCTTTGTGTTTATTAGAGGTATTAAATAGGATACGCTTTTCCAGCTATGAGACCTTTAATAATTAAATGGTAGAGTATTAATCCTATACCGAGCACAAATACACAACTATGGGTAACTAAAAATTTCGAAAACCCCTATAGGTTTATAATTTAAAAGTAAAACTAGTAGAGCTTTTCACAGTATATTTACGTAACTAACTCGTGATTTTTATTTAATTCAGTGTGTCTCGCGATAATTATTATAAAAACATTACATTTGCGAACAATCTGCGGATTAGTAAACAGTTTATATGATGTAGAAGAACATTTTATACTACATATAATAAGATGTAGCTTATTTCATAATAAACTCGAATTAGTATTTAAATGAATTACAGGATGTGAAACTAAGTGAGTAAGCCTGCTTTGGTTACTAGTGCTACCTATATAAAGTAAATGTCATTCGATCATCTATATCGCAATTAAATTATATTAATATCCGTTCAGTTACAACATCTTCAGTTCAATATATCAATGAGTTCAATGCGTTATTATTTAGTTTCGAAATGTATGAAGAAAATGAAAAGTGTTACGGTTGATGATTGATGAGCGAACTTGTTATTGGAGCGAAAAAATCGTCTAGCCGCCCCATTAATGGGCTTTGATTTATTAGAACTTCCTTGAGTTTGTAATCGGGTAATCTTTAGAGTAACGTAATGAGATCGTATTGTTTTCGAGGAAAATTACATAGATTACTCTCAAATTGATTTATGTAAAAATTTATTGTGATGCTTATTAAAATTCGCTTTGTATTGGTCACACCTACATGGCGAGAATAACTGCAGTCTTGGACGGTAATGCACCAGCAATATGCCAACCAAATGCTAAACAGTTGAAATAAATGACAAATTTCTGACAAAAACCAAACTTAATATATTATAATCTTTAATCTCTATTGAGCACAAATCGGAATTTTTGTGCGAATTTGAGCTAAAACTATATTACAGTATGTATAAGGTTTAGTAAGTAAGTAGGTAGGTACATGAATTAGTTCAAAGTACTAAATTGTAGAACACGTTTGTTACATTTCACTCGTATCCGGCGTAGTAATAGCTTCACTTTGTTTTCCGTATTAGGAAGGATAGTAAGTACTCAGACTACTCAGTATTGTCTCGATCCGACACAACGCGTTACAACCAATTCGCAATGCCTGTACGTATGGCTGTCCACTTCAATCTTGAACGCATATGCGCGCTACTTTTACCTAAGACATTCGAGTAATACGCGGATAAATCGATTTTAGCTTTGTTTGTAGTAAGATAATGGAAGTAAAGAGTTTATCTAGATTTACGGATTCGTGACCCATTCCATTTTTCATTTTAGGTAACCTAATTCTTGAAAAATTAACCATCTAATATCTCAGGTACTTAATATTTCAAAAATTGGTATACCTTGTACATTAACGAAAAATGTTTAACGTGTATGGCATACTGGAGCAGTACCTACATTAACTTCTAAAATTAAGTACCTAACAAATTCCCACTTGATAAGCAACTGGCCACCCATTTGGCAATTAAAACAAACGACTACAGATAAATCTAGCAAACAGTTAATTGTTTTAAGAGCCTGTGTATAAAACACTAGAACAATTAAACTTATAGTCCGGTAAAGATCAAATGGCGGTGCTAGATTAGTGGATTCCCATGCGTGTGTGCTCACCGTGAGAGGGGGCAGCGGGTTAGCGATAAGATCGCGGGCTCTTGCACAACCGCGCGCGCTATAAGGTGCCATAGCATCCTCCACGAAAGGTCACCACTACCTTATGTAAGTGTAATAACGTCTAACAGAGCACACAATCAAATTCTGATCTCTTTTACAATCAAAAGGTCATAATATATGAGATGTGTCATTATGAGTACGTGAACAATATTGTTTGGATGTCGGGTCACTTCCTCATTGTCCGTGAGAAAGATGATCGTAATTATTGACTCTAATGATCTTGTGGTTATTTGGTAACATATTATTATTATAAAGATGAAGATGAGAATAAAAATGTTCGTTATGACTGCCTCGTTGGCTGAGTGGTCGCAAGTGCGACTGCCACGCAAGAGGTCTCAGGTTCGATTGCCGGGTCAAGCAAAATATACTAGGTTTTTAAAAAAAATCTCGGTGGTAGCACGGAGTCTGAAATTGTGCCCGGTATATGGCAATAGGCTTACCCCCTATTACATGGGACTCATAACACGAATGGTGAAAAGTGGGTCTTACATTGTACAGTGGCATTAAGTGGTGTAATGTGAACGTATGCTACCGCTTCGGGGAAAAAGGGCGTGATGTTATGTTATGACTAAATAATGTTGACTGTATTTTATGCATTTGGTGTGGTGCATAATCAACAAATAAACCCATCATTTCCTAAAGAGAACTGATGATATAATTTGATGTTAGCTTGTTTTATGTTGGATTTGTTACGCTACAAATAAATAAAACGCTTATTACAAATATGTTTACATAAAATAAAATTTGATGGACGGCGGCTAACTGCTTCGAGCTCACTAATCTTTTTACTTTCGCAAACACACAACCTGTTAGCTGATGCACCGTGAAATTAAGTGGCGCAATTACATATCGAGTTTTATTGCTATAGCAGATGCTATCAATGTCACAACACTACGCAAAACATTGCAACACCGGAAATTTCTTTGTTTATTTGCTTATATTTCAATGTTGCGTGCTTTACTCCGCGATATTTATGCTAATGTATGCAGTGATGTAACAGATTGTTGTGATGACTCAGTCAAATATCGGCAGGTGATCGTCCATTCATTAATACACGATAAAATGTGCTCCACCGCATAAATTTAATACAGTCGATACACAAATACACTTTCGCTTCCATTCTTCT
The DNA here is from genome assembly GCA_902850265.1 of Spodoptera littoralis. Taxonomy (NCBI): domain Eukaryota; kingdom Metazoa; phylum Arthropoda; class Insecta; order Lepidoptera; family Noctuidae; genus Spodoptera; species Spodoptera littoralis. The sequence continues at coordinate 9,779,177 of LR824535.2, read as the reverse complement.
AAAACAAGGTAAACGTTATTTTTCTCACGCTTTGATTGTTATGGTTCAATACATTAGATTTTCCACACAATAAAACGTTATGAAGCAAAAACGTTATTGGTTCACATTGTTGCAACATTCACTAGCGACGTAGGCTTAAATGCGTTAATAACCATGGAATCTACATTTGTAATGTGCAGTTACCAAAACAAGAATTTGTTATGAATTTTATTTTAATTAGTACTCTTTGTAAATGAGTCTGTGTGGAGAGACTTAAGGACGTTCAGTACGTACGATACGATATCCTTGTTACATACCAGCGTCGTTTTACGTTCACGAAAGGAAGGGATTATATGTCAAACACAAATGTCTAACCACAAAGCGGGTCAACTTGCCTAACTACGATTGTAGGTTAGCGAATTGCAGGCGACCCTTCAACCACAATATGAACGAGTAAAGGCAAGATGTGTACAGCCGGGTAAGTGCCTGAACCTTGAGGCTACCCATCCGTTCGCTGGCCGTCACGCCGCCCTAGTTCTTACGGAGAGCGGAGCGTGGGAAAATCACTTATGCAAATCCGGGGAATCGATTATCGTGGCGATGCGCGATCGACGCGGGCGCAGCGGCAAATGGAAAGTGCATCGGTTGCGCAAGTGACGTGCACTACGCTCGCACCGCCCGACACACGGGCCATCTCTAATGCGAACCTGATGCTCGGGCCACGAGATAGCTCTTACAAAACACACAGACGTACCTCACGGAGTCGTGGAGGTTCATTTAGGTCAACATATCTAAGACCCTTATTATAATAAGGTTCACGATTTACGTTATCTAACCGACACGAGATTTAGTATGTAATTACGTACAGTATTGAATTAATTTAAACATTTATTATTACAAAATTAAAATTCAAACATTTTTTTAAAATTTGTAGTGTACATTGGTAGAATACCTATTATTTGTTTATTAAAAAGAAATCTAACTAGCGTATTTTTATTTTTATCGGTTCTAGTGATCATAAATGGAAGCACAACACAATTAAATAGTCAAACAATGAAAATGTTATAAAATAGTATTTCGAAACAAGAAACTGAAAATGTCTTCCCACGCGGCCGGATGTCCTGCACATTAGGAACACACAAATTAAGTAAATACTTTCACAGAGATGCGCACGCGCGAACCCGAGCTGCACAACACCATTATTTCCTCACAGCGCAATGTATCATGAAAACACATCAAAATAAAGACTACAAAGAAAATCACACGATAGAATTCTTCTTCAGAACATTACCGCAGAAGAAAATTGACACGATAGAATATTCCGGTCACTTCCGATATGTCACAGTGTACGTAGCAGGTGCGGGTCACACGCGGTGGACTTACCCAGGACGGGGAGCAATGTTAGCAAGATCCACAGAGGGGACATGTTGTCGCGAGGTGCGTCGCGAAGGGACTGACGGTGGATGCGCGCGCGCCGCCCGCCCGGCCACGGGAGGGGAGAACTGAAAGCTCGCCGCCCGCCCCGTGCGCGACCACTGTGCGCACAGACTGATACATCACCAGCTCATCAATATATCATTTGTTAACGTTTAAACATTTAAGGAGTAGCGTGAATAATCGTCAACGTTCCACGTAATACACATTTTTCAAATCTCATTACGTTGTCGATCAAAATATAGTACTGATAGAAAATAACTTAAACTATTTTTTGTTGCTATACCAAGCGATTATTAACAGATCAGATGCGAATTAAATTACTTCATAATCTCAGATTAATTCAGCCAAAAATATAAAAACTTTATACTATAACATAATCTTTTTGTGGAAATCCAAAGACCCATCTATCTGAACTGTTATCAAAAAATCCTAAACTATGTAGTGTCATATGGACAGTAGATGTTATATTGTAGTTAGATGAAAAAAAAATATCGGATTTTCACAAACGTTCATGTAACTTACAATGAACGTACACATTTCTCTAGTCTATGGTGGAATGGCACCCAGTGGAACAGACGCGTGATTTATTATACATAACCGATGTCTATCTGCGAACTATTGTTTTGTTGGCTCATTAGTCAAACGTTTTATTGCATTACGTCACGAACCGAATCATTGCACGGTAATGTCAATCTATTGAGAAAATCATCAATTATGTCTCCATAGACATCGTCCTTAATTACTAACTATTAATTTTTAATATATGAAAGTCTATATATGTGTCTGAATTAATAATGATTGGTACATAAATAGTCGTGAGAGAGTCGGCTTTTTATTCCTGTCGCCATAATTAACGATCATTTGTTTTGCATCTAGGTAATCAATACGGTGCTAGTATGATGTAATAATATATTATGTGTTGCTGAGATTGCGGTGCATTTGTGAATGAAATCTTCTTGTAATGTTAAAAGTCAGATCGTTCGGCGTAACTGGTTTTAGCGTTTAATTGTCTGTGTGTAATTCTTAGAAAAATATCTATCCTTACATTACATGACATTTTGCATGGTTGGCGCAGGGGCTGATCAACCAGCTGCTACTCATCATGTTGTGTCTCAATTTTTGCATAGATCAACTTTTTGATCCACAAAATTTTCTCAGTCTGGATGTGATATGTTCGTAAAGGAGGTGGTGGTGGAGGAGGTGGAGGTCTGAAATACAAGATTGCGTTCGGACCTCGCACATATTAACAGTTACTTCCATCGGTTGTGTAACCAATAAATTAACTCAACTTATATTATACGTATCAAAAGAAGAATGTGAGACAATCTGTAATAATATGCAACCACCCGGAACATAACAGTCCATAACGCTACTTTTACCTTTTACTTTCAGCAAACACATAGAGTATTGAAAAATATATAAATGGTACTTGTTACCCGCGACTTCACTTATAGAACAAAGGAAAAATAATTGATTAGTGGTCGTCAACACAACAGTTAAGTAATCAGTGAGGATTGTACATCAGATCTAACGAATTCTAATACAAAGTCATAATCAATCACCGTCAGTCCGAATACGTTCACTCCAGAAAAATGAACCCTATTTTAAGATTTTAACAGAGGGTTTTCTATGATTCCCACGCTATAAGCATTTTGGAAGTCGCAATTAGGTCACCAATATCAAAAACTAGTCACTATTAGATAACTCGTATATAAAATGTTATTCCAGTTAGGAAAATGACCTTTTACCCTTCAGCTACTCTACATAAAAAATCAAAACAGCCAAACAAACACGTTCACATTTAAAACATTAGCTCGGATAGACGCACACGCATAACATAGAAACGATTACGATGCTCGCTCGTAACTTGACATTATGTAAATAAGTGTAATAATAAAGCATAATCGTGTGATTACTGTTCGCATCTCCATACAGTTGCACATTTCAAAAGATTGCTACAGGGAAGCCTTTGTATTGTTCAATAATTGAATATTGCAATTGAATGTTATTGAATGATTTTTGTAACTCATTGAAATATTTGTAAAGTTTGTAGCTTTATTAAATGATGACGTTGCGAGTTTCGGATAATTCGAAGTGTATTTTTCGTATTATATTTGTCTAATGGAATTGCAATAATGATGATTACGATGGAATTATAGTACCTTGTTTAGTTTTATGTATTTTGACTATTTGAGATTTATAACTTTGACTGCCTCGTTGGCCGAGTGGTCGCAAGTGCGACTGCCAGGCAAGGGGCCTCGGATTCGATTCCCGGGTCTGGAAAAGTATTACTGGGTTTTAAAAAAAATCTTAGTAGTAGCACGGAGTCTGGAATTGTGCCCGATATATGGCAATAGGCTCACCCCCTATTACATGGGACTCATAACATAAATAGTGAAAAATGGGTGTTACATTATACAGTGGCATAATGTGCACCTCTGCCTGCCGAAGGGGTCTTCGCGGATAAAAGGCGTGATGTAATGTTGAGATTTATAAATATCATGTTTCTGTTTCGATTGATTAATTCACTAGATTTGACTGTTCTATGACCTCTACAATGTACTTCTTAAATATTTTAAAACAAACACTATTTAAAATAACTTCTTAACCATGACATTGTTCAGCTTCCAGTATCAATTATTTCATGGACCTAAACCAGAATTACGACAATACGTACCAATATATACCTACGTACCTATGATCCATAGTCTAGAATCCCTAATAGGTCACGTAGTTCAAACGTATTGGCTTCCTGTTACCTCAGAAACATGTGAGTGAAGCAATTTGTGAGGCGGACGACTGATTAAGCAACAAAGTCATAGTTAAGGTACAAACGAGTCGTGAAAATACTAAGAAGAGGAACCTGTTGCCGGTACAAAATTCTTCACTATAAAATGAGGTTCTTTACAAAGAGTAACATTACTTCTAAGGCTATTTTTAGATACACAATTTTGATATACATATTATTATTTTGTAGTGCCATTATTTTAATTTAGTAGAAAACGAATGATTTTTTTTTAAGGAGGGTAATCATCGAATGACTGCTCCCGCCTGGGTGAGGCAGGAGGGAGTGTCAGACTCTTACTGACTAAAAACCACCCCGTTCCTTCTCCTGCACGTCGAGCCGGAGCCCCGGTTACCCGTTAGGTTCTCCGCGACTCCGAAGAGAACGAATGATTAAGTCTATGATAATATTGCAGCAATACAATAAATATTGTATGTTTGTAATATTATTTTGAAAGAAGATATCACGTAACCCCTTTTGAACTTCCTGAACTGTCCTTCCTAACAAAGCGCCAAGAGATACTTATCAACAGTAGTGTGAAGGCATCACATAAATTGTGCCTACACACAATTCCTTCACATCCCACTTCTTAATCAGATGCAAGTAATTAAACAAACTTATATTGTTATTTGATAATTCACGGATAAAATTTGCCATTGAAATAAACAAACATTGCCGCTGTGATTTATCTAAGAAGGCGTATGTTTTAGGAATACAATAAGTACTTAGATACGCACAAGGATGCTGTTATTTGCATTCTATTAATGTTATTATACCTTCCTACTTCAATTTTCTTGCTAATATTACTTAACTACAGTATTTTTTTAAACCGAAAAATATAATATAGCTTTACCCAAACTAATGATAAACCGGACCTGCGTCCGAGATCGCTTGTTCTCTCTTAACCAATCAAGTCAGTAGCTTATAAATAAATATGTAAAACTGCGTGACAACAATAAGAATGCACTAATGTTGGTTAAAATGATTGATTTCATAAGTCGGTGCACGCATAAGCTAGTTAGTCTCGATATAAGCACGAGCTGACACCAGCAGCGGCGATAAGTCGTGAAAGATTCCCATGAGGCGTCCCGCATTGCCTCATCAGCACCTCGCTCCGTGCACACGCGAGCCACTTACCATTGTGCTACACATCACTATTATTATCAATAGCTCTTTGATTTAGGTCTCAAGGAAGGAATAAACTAGACATTATTTGAACAATAGACCAATCTGTACAAAAAATTTGGATGGGTGGTTGTTAGTTTATTACAGCAAAATTGCTGCACTAAATCTAGACTAGAACACAGGATTTTTAGACAAAGTCACTCGCTTTGGACGAAGTAGAAGAATCAGAATGTATTATTTTACATTATCTCAATCACAAAATTGCAACATCTGACCATTCTTTCAAGAAATTCGAGGTTTCTATCCATAGATTATGCGACTTGCTGTACAGAAAGCAATTGTTCAGTCACTGCGTCAACCATACAGTTAAGTTATAATAGTTTATACATAGTCAATTCACTTTGACAATTCTATTACAGACAACTGATGTTTATGAATCGAGATTGAGCACAGTTCCCATGGTAACGAAGCAACAAACACGACGCGACGCCACGACGCGACGCAACGCCCTGCGAGTGATAAACTGTCGCAAGTTGTTACTAAACTCTAATTACCTCACTCAATATCTTCAAGCCAATATTAAATTGGATTACGGTGAAAGATTACTAGACGCATTACCGATAAGCCTGTATTTTCTCTTTACTCCATTACGTACGCTTACTAATATTAGCAGCATCTTCATAAGATTTTTCTTCTACTTAACAACGTAAAATACCGTTGTTTAAATCGTTATTGCTGAGCGAGTGGTCTCGAGTTCTATTTTCTCTATTTTAAATATTATCAGGACTACCTAATATAGGGTATATAGAGTTCGAATAGCCACTAGGCTAAGCCCCTATGTACCTCTATGTATTATGTACCCCTTCGTAGATTAAAAATGATATTATATTATGTCATCCCACATATTTCTACAGAACATATCTGCGTCAGAACATGACGCAGATTTGTTCACAGCTTCTTCATCAGAGTATTATCTCACATTTTTTTCAAACTTAACAAAGGACCGAAGTAATATTATGTACGAATGTACGGAAATATAAAACTTTATGTTTCTATTCTATGCAGCCTCATGGCTTTCACGACATATATAAATCTTATAAATAACTCTTTGTTAAAGGCGAAGCGACGCAATGGTCGCTGACGGCACCATTTTCATTTTAACGCATGTAACGCAACATTTGTATGTGTTTATACTCTTTTGTGTTTTAAGATTTCCTCGACCATTAAATTTAATATCGTATTTAATACCTGAACATAAATTATTATTCATACCCAGTATTATAACTGAAGTACTGACTGAAGATTGGCAAACTAAAAGTAATAAATGGTTGTAATAGACGTATCGTGAATGCGAATTGCTTATGAAGTTTCAATTTTAATGAATGTGTAAAAGGTTTAATATAATTATTCAGGGGTATTTCCCTTGTTTATTATATAAAAATCTTAAACAAACAACTAACATTACAAAAGATAATGTAGAGTAAGCCTGGTCATGTACAAAATTCATAACAAACACAACATTATGTTCCCTACAAAAGACATCAACGCGCCTAGCTACGAGCACACCAGAGCTCCTTCACCACAAGATGATAATTTTGAAGAGGTTCATAATTAATCATGTCAAATTCAATGTGAGAGGTATTCATTTGATTGATTAAAAGTACATACTACAAGAGACCCGACTCTTATGTGACCTTATAATTATGATGTAATAACTAGTATTGCTCGTAAATAAAATACTGTCGAAGGGCTTAGAAAATAAATTGTAATTGAATTTTGTCTTCGAATTATTTGATTCATTTGATTACTTATATTAGATGGCATTATATAATAATTATAATTACAAATGTAAAATTGATTACTTGTATAAAATATATGTAGTTTACTGAAAAGTTGGTTTGTGTTGCTGTACTGTGGGTATTTAAGAAAATGAAAGTCAGCAGTTGATCCTGTTAGAGGCACGTACTAACATATAATGTTTATATATATGAAACCTCTTCGTATGCGGCTCGTCTCGCAGAGCTATGGAAATGTAATACGGGTCAGATGCTCAGTTTGCGACATTAGAAGTTAGAACATACACGATTGCGTCCTTAAACGATGCCGCTTAAACCCGTTACACGGGTATATATTTATATACATTTATAGGCATATATATGTGTGTATCTATCACAAAACTAACTCTATAGGCGATGGTATATTTATTTATTTATTTCTTCTTCACAAAATACAGTGAATGGCGGACTTAATGCCTTAAGGCATTCTCTTACAGTCAACCATAGGGAAGTGCACAGAAATGAAGTGGTTGCGAAGCCAGAACACAATCAAAAAAGAAAAAAAGAAGTATAATTTATACGAAAAGTGAAGACATCGTATTTCATATCTCGTTTATTAACAAACCTCTTTTAGAAAGTGCCAAGACTATATTCTAAAATTCCTACGAAAACAGTACAAATGAGATATTTATTTAAAAACTAGTCCTATACACAAATCAAAGTCGAATTTCAATTCTAAACCAAACGTTTCCGAAACAAAATCTGTATCGAATGATTTATTAAACTTCCCTAACTAGGTTAAAACAGATATCGTGTTATTAATTTTAATTAGTCCCTACAAAAAAGGTTAATTAAATAATGTACATATATTAGTTTAGAATGAGCTTCACCTGTTATGAGATTATTATGTCGGACATCGCAACTGAGGTAATATATCACGTTTACATGTTAAAAGTACGGATGAAAGTTATAGTTCGAAATTTAACTTTAGGTAGGTATATGTAACAAGAACATTTCTCTTTGCTACAAGATTTCTATCGCGAAATGTTATGAATATGCAAAAATAAACATTAGTAGTGTCTCGTGCTAGCTCTACTGTTTATCTCTTTTTGTTTAACACGATGTTTGTACTCACGAAACTCGAAAGATAACTATCACTAACTCTTTAATTTCCTCGTCTGCGAGTTAATGTTTTGGAAACTTTTGCTGACATAAATCATTGGAGGCATGTCTCGATAAAACATACAAACGAAACGAACAGCCTCCACTTTATGTTTTCAAAAATGAAATATTTTCATAAAGTGGAGAGCCATGCTTCGGCACGAATGGGCGGGCTCGACCGGAGTGATACCACGGCCTCACAGAAAACCGACGTGAAGCAACGCTTGCGTTGTGTTTTGTCGTGTGAGTGAGGTTACCGGAGGCCCAATTACCCTCCCCTTCTCCAATCTTCCCAATTCCTGAATGAAAAATAAAAAAATATAGAATAATATCACACTTTTTGTGTTTGTGAGAGGATATTGGTGTGTGAATATTTTGTACTTAGTGTAAACTACAGATTTTTTAACTTACTTCGCTCTGATGAAGTCTTGGCTATAGTTCCGTCTGTTTCATCTAAACAATCATTCGACTATTGTTTCCTGTGTTCTATACTAGACAGCTAAGACAGTAATGGTTCACTTTAGTGACTTGAAACCCTTTGAACAAAGGCATAAAGTTCAATATGTAATAATAACATTTCCTGTTGTCGTCTCAAACAAAAGCAGTGGTGATGATAAATGAATGGTCATCGTCAACTATCGTGACCACTGAACTATGGGGCTTGAAAGTTGACCTTTGTTCTTAGTATTGGACAATGGTTAAATGTCACTTGATGAGGAAAATAAAATACTAAGCTATATTTTGTTCTACGATATATCTTTGTGTCTAGTCAATTAATCTAAATCACTACATAGTATAAAACAAAGTCGCTATCCACCGTCAGTCTGTCCCTATGTATCTAAGCATCGAGCGTACGGCGCGTCGCGTTCCGCGCGCGCCTCAAAGAGCCATCAGACCACCACAGATGGGCCCCCCAATAGGGCCAATGCCGATTCGGAGTCGCGGAGAACCTAACGGGTAACCGGGGCTCCGGCTCGACGTGCAGGAGAAGGAACGGGGTGGTTTTTAGTCAGTAAGAGTCTGACACTCCCTTCCGCCTCACCCAGGCGGAAGCAGTCATTCGATGATTTTCCCCCATTAAAAAAAAATGTATCTAAGCATACAACTTTAAAACTACGCAACGGATTTTGATGCGGTTCTTTTTAATAGATAAAGTGATTCTTAAAGAAGTTTTATATGTATGATGCATGCATATTGCACCCGTGCGAAGCCGGGGCGGGTCGCTAGTCAGTAATTAAATATACACTACTCCCACCTAAAAATATTTATCTAAGTAAAGATTGAATTTCTTAAACAATGTACCCTTACATTCACTCTTATTAAACAACGTTTCCCATGAACATAAGTGCTGCATTGTCTGTATGTTAATGTTTAATCTGCCTACACAGTTGACAAGACAATTAATACAAATTATCTCTATCACATTATCTGTATTTCCCATTTGTCGTTCATAATTAATAAAATAAATATAAATAAACGCATACGTAATCACGCGTCTGCATTTGATGGATGCGCTGTTCACAAGACATTTTTAAGTTACATTACATTTTGCGTTGAACTATGAAGAGTATTTATTAACATAACATCACGCCTTTCACCCCCGGAGGATTAGGCAGAGATGCACACTTAATGCCACTGGTCAATGAGACACCCACTTTTCACTATTTATGTTATTAGTCTCTTGTAAAAGGGGGTGAGCCTATTGCCATATACCGGGCACAATAAAATTCCAGACTCCGTGCTACTACTGAGATTTTTTTAAATCCAGTAAACTTTGACCGTCTCTGGTATCGAACCCGAGACTTCTTGCCCGGTAGTCGCACTTCCCAACGAGGCAGTCAGGTAGAAAGAGTATTTAATATTCCCAATTTGGGCTAAATCGTCCACAAACCCCAATTGAAATAACTTCATTCATTTTAATACTTATTGCGCATTTAGTCCATTAACATTTGGTGCTTAGCACATAGTTGTAAAATTACGTGAATTTTCTTAGTTTTCCAAGTATGTTAATTATCGTATTATTGTTTGTAGCAACTACATGTGAATATTGTACAATATGAATGTAATAAAATAAGCCAAACGTTCAGGTAGTAAAGGGGGCCATTACGCTAAACGCATGGTTGTGAAACGTGCGTAGAATGCGGCTCGGGATAAGAACCAGCCAATTAATTCGCGAGATGACCGCGCCGCGTATCGCGCTGGCATTTGTGACTCGCGGTAACTGTATCGAGTTTGATACTGATTTTAACTATTGCAAAAAGTAGTGATCAAAGATATATATACATTTTTTGCGTTGCGTATTTTATAATTGAATTTTAATCAAATATGACGTACCTATGTATGTTAAAGCTGGAACCGAAAATAATTATCAATTAGTTAGAGGCCAATAAACGCATACCTTATCAATTATAAATATACCTACATACAAAAAAGTATGTGAATTAAATATACATTTATAATATACATATAATATGTACCAAGTAAACTCTTACAATTTACAAATTCTTTCATCAAACGTAATAGTTAATACAATGTCGTGGTGGCCCGGAGGTTTAAGACGCCCGCTACTCATCCATGAGGGTGCGGGTTCGAAACCTACAAACAGCAAGTACCAATGTGACCTTTTCCGAGTTGTACGTCCTTTCTAAGATTATTATAAGTTTGTAATCGCCAACCCGCATTGAGCAAGAGTGGTGATTATTGCTCAAACCTTCTCCGTGTGAGAAGAGGCTTTGCTCAGCAGTGGGCATTTATACGCTGTTGATGAATGATGAATGAAAAATAGTTAAGAAAATTGTAAAATATAGTTGTTAGAACTTTACTCTCTTATAGCCTTTAGAGTAAAGAAAGCAGTAAACATAGTATACTTTCACTAACTATAATTAAATTATGTTCACGTATGATGAGTGAATTTTTAATTACCCGCTGTATGCAACTAAATACCTATAGCTGAAAGTGTTCCAATGTCTGTAATCTCAACGCTTCCTCTTCCATACGTTGTTCACGCGATCACGCCAGTTGTGAAGTAATTTACCTTATTTGTACTAATTATTGTAAATTGTTCACTTCTACAATTGTAAACTGCTTGTAAATAAAGAAATTTGTTTATTGGATTATGATTGAGTGTCGATTTTAATTTAATTTATATTACTAATGGTAAAACTATTACTTTACTTTTTAAATGTTTAAGAGATTGTAAGAGCTTTTTTATTCAAAATGTTTGAATTCAATTTTTTTTGACAAAATATTATATAATTTGGTTTACGTATTATCCGACTACCAAAAGTATAGTTATTCGAAAATACGTTAATAGTTATTTTACAAAGGGTTTAAACATCACTACCTTAACGTGAGTTCGTCTAACAAAGATGGGCCTTACGACGTTATGGATGATTGCATCAGACTGCCGCGGGCACTGCCTCGGGTCGTCTCTCAAGCATCCGCGACAGCCGCAGACCTCACTCTATGAAACAGCACTATAAGACCATAAACCTGAGGGTCACACTGATAACGTATGTCAAGACATCAAGATAAAAATAATGGTCATCTAACCACAAAACGACATAAGGCCGTGGTGAACCGGAGATTAAGGCGCCACTCCTCAAGTATGTGGCTCTAAACCCTGTAAATACGTTTTCAATTTTACTAATTAAGTAACTTTCAAGTACTTTCTTAGACACCATTGACGAAACCTGAACTCAATTTGAAAATCGATATAGTTATTCCGCCTTGAGCAAGCATACTCCATTATAACATAGTACTTCAGATTGGTAACGAAAGCGTTACAGGGAGCTGATGATAATCTAATTTAAACAGGTATGAAAAATCATGTTTGTACTGTCTCAGTGACCGAACCATAGATATTCACACACAATCGACTGCTAAACAAGAGGCAGTCAAGATACGAGTACCTACTTGGACCTCACATCAAGATAATCTCACTGTTGTAATGTACATAACTATATATTATATTCTACTGTTACTGAGGAATGTCAAGTAAGTAAGGTTAAGTAATTTATTTTTTGTGACAACATCAATTTGATTATTGCAAAGAAGTTACTGTGACATTTAAACTTCGAATGTCAAGTTGTACTTAGAAGGTCCGGTTCGGTTTGTTAGTGTTTGATGTTAGAACGCATGTCTTTGTAAATGTTTATTTATGCCGTTTCAGTGATTATTGCTGCTATAGAGAATTTCGCAAAAACATGGTAGACAGGCGACCTAATATAGGTCGTAAGAAAGCCACTGGGTGCAAGTCGCTTCTAACCGGCCGATCTGAAGATCGAGGACTATGTTTTTTTTTTTTAGAGATTAGTTCTCCACGGACTCTTAGTCCGTGCCCTTGTCATAATTTTTTTTATTACAATACATCTAGTAAATTTTTATAAAGTAAAGAAGGTACCTAGTTACACACTAAATTAACTACATCTATAATTATTACTAAAGTATAAAATTACATAATAATTTGATATTATCTATTTATATCTATTTCGACGGCTCTACGAAATCAGCCTACCAACAAGATAGGAGAGCCGACCTGCAACCTTTTTTTGGGAACGGAACAACCCAACACACAGCGCCACCGACTGAGGACTATGGTACTACTAAGACTACTAAGAAGCCTTGTCTATGTGATATGATGATGACACCCAGTCCCAGCACTTTATTCATTTCACAAACAAACTTGAATCTCTTACTACTACTAATAGGTATACTGAGCCTCCAACCATAATCGTAAAATTTTTACACATGTTATGTTAAATGTTGGATCCTAATCTTTACGACACAGGAAATAAAATACGATTCTTATTACGCACAACTATTTCCACCACATTAAAATATTTCCTTTATGAATTAACTTCTATTTTACATTTTCAATTAACTAACTCAATTTTATGAACAGGAAGACGTTTACGTTTGATGTGTCCACCTCTTTTGTAAGACGTATTGTATTATACGTCCCATGCCATGTGGAGTGGGTCTTACAAATCTAAACTAAATTAAACATCATCATATCATCTCAGGTTAATAATAACTTGGAAACAATCGGCGAAGCGTCATCGATTCATGGTAGATGTCTCACCCACAAGCACAAAGCACTTCGCATCAACCTTCCTTGTGCGTACTGCTAAGGAGTGGAATTCCTGGGGGTATTACCTGGGTGTCTAAGTGAATAGGTTGCTTATGGGTCGACGTGCTCCACCACCGCTTACCACCAGGCGAGATAGTGGTCAAACGTCAGTCCCATCTAATATAGAAAAAAAACTAAAAAACAGTTTACCAAATAATTGAAACCAATTTCTCTCAGTTTTAATTCTGGGACCATGTTGTTAGGTACAAATTTATACACATGTACCGTGTGAGACTGCAATTTAACTAACGAGGCAGCATATAACATACAAGTATAATTGCTACCCATACTTAAATATCATCACAGATACTTAGAAACAATTGTAAAATTCGAGCAAATTATTTTAATTAAGTTTAAATTCTTTGGTTCACCTTCTATGAAATTGTAACGTTGGTATTGTGCGCAGTTTAAAGTGTCTTCATTACGTGCAGTGACCTCGGCGTGACCTTTACTCTGAGGATGCTCACATTCCGACCCGACAAACGTTTTCAAAGGGTATATTTATGTGGAAACTTAGCCATTGTTTCGTTGTATTAAAAAACTATTATTATAAATACGTACCTACATAGCTATATTTTGTACGTGAATTGGCTTTATAGCTATTATAATAGGTACTTTGTTATTATTTTGATGAGGACCACCTCCTTACCTTTGTAAGGTATTCTAATCTTTTTCTAGCAGAAGTACTTGTTTGTTGGTCAAAATGTTCCAGATTCTTAAATCTAATAAGATGTTCTTCGTCTCTTTTCATTAATCGATATTATTACCTTCTGGTTTCTATTTCCTTGGTAAACGCATTGCTTGAAACCTAATCAAAACAATACAACACAAAAAGAGATCAACCTTAATAGGTAACCTCCAATTTATATGACCACAATCTAAAACCAACTTTACCACCATAATTCTAAAATCAAAATTCAAACATCACGCTCTAAAATCATATTAAACTAGATAATAAAGTAATTAGAGTTCTACATGAAAAAGGTTGTATCACACGTATGTGGTGCAACCGTGATTCTCACGCCTCCGCAACCAAGCACATAATTATATGATGATCATTAATCATGTTCTTCGAAAATTTATCGACGCATCCGGGCTACATACGTATTTGTATATCAACAGCCCATACGTAGTCCACTGTTGGCCTGACTTACTGACGTTTCTGAAAATGAAATAATTCTTTTATAAACTACGTTAAAAAAGTTTGGGAGAGTCATGCTTCGGCACGAATGGGCCGACTCGACCAGAGTGATACCACGGTCTTACAGAAGACCGACGTGAAACAACGTTGTGTTGTGTTTCGTCGTGTGAGTGAGAATACCGGATGCCCATTTATCCCCCCCTCCCTTTCCCCAATCCTTGAATTCCCAACAATCCTCAAATTCCTAATTTAAAAAGGCCGGTAACGCACTTGTAACGCCCTTGGTGTTTCAGGTGTCCATGGGCGACGCCGATTGCTTACCATCAGGTGATCCGTCTGCTCGTTTACCGGCTTAGCCTATAAAAAAAGTCGGTTGATTAGAATCCTAAAACATTCTCCCAAGTATACTTTTCTGAAAACCGCATTAAAATCAGTTGAGTCAATCCCGAGATAATCGCGCACAAACATACATAAACTGAGAACTTCCCTTTTTTGAAGTCGGTTAATTAGGAACCCTTAATTCTCCTAAATTACTTTTATTTTAATTTTAATATATAGTTAGGGTTCGTAGTTTAAAAGATTCAGTCTGATTCAGATTTGTCGGTCTCTGTTCAATGCCTGGTAGTGCTTTGTTCTTGTATTCATATTTAATGTATTGCTATAATTCCACTTAGTTAAGTGGGTTCGTAATTTAAAAGATTCAGTCTGATTCAGATTTATCGGTCTCTGTTCAATGCCTGGTACCTACCAGGCATTGAACTTTATTCCTTTAATCGGTTCTTACAACACCCGGAGGAAGAGACGGGAGGAGTGACACATGTATTTTATCCTACCACAGAATAAATAGCCACAACTGCTACGAGTTTGTCTATGTCGTACTGATGCGTCAGCGCAAGGTAAAGCATCCGTTCTCTATTGTTGTGTCTGAGGACGAATGTACAACAATATCTTTCATTTGTACACATTCTATTTTGTTTGGTTAGTTAGTTAGTTAGTTAGTACCTATATTATTTATGTCTGATATAAGAATTGATTTGTTTCAGATGATTATATTTTAATTCATAGAATGTATAATTTATTACACGATAAAGAAACTAAGTTCTCGTACTACATCGTCTTCATCATCTTGCGTCTTCACGGTATCTCAAAGACATTTTTTATGAAATGATTTCAAAACATTTACATGATTATATGTCTGTCTTGTCGAAATGTATATGTAGTCTACGAGCATAGCATACGTATAGATCAAAACTTTACAAAATAGTCAATCAATAATCAATAATCCCCTAACAAAACTAATACAAGTACAACTACTTGATCAAACTGACAATATTTAATTCATACGAGAACCGTACAAGAAGCATAAATCAATCGGGAATATAATTACGGAGTTAGCAATAGTAATTTAGTGGTTCCATCGTTAGATCGCTACCAAATATTAATTATACGTGTAAGGCCACGCATGTGATTGGAAAGGATTGTTTATCAAGTGCTTAGTTCAGCTAAACATAGACATCAGTCGACTGAATAAGTTAATACATTTTGTAAGAGTTCACAAACAGACCAGCAGCTGTAGCCAAATGCCATTTAGCGCTTGTCTACATGTAGAGTAGAAAACCAAATTATATGGAATTGACGTAAATTTTGACAGTTGTCAGTGTCATCCCCATACATTTTGATTTCTACTCTCTCTGTAGACAAGCGCTAAAGTGGCGTTTGGCTAAAGGCCCTGGCGTATTGTCGTGTCGTGTCTGTCAGATACTTATTGCACTAAAATCTTCAATTCTTCATTCTTTACTGATGTTTACTTGACATATCACAATCATCTTTATATACTTTCGATTTCAATTGTAAAACACCAAGAGGTTACATCTATAGCTTTAACGTCAGAATAATTAGTTTTGTATATACGCCATTAACGCCATTTATTTGTGTTAACTAGAATAAATTCTTGCATATTATCACAAGTGCCCTATCTAGTGCATGCTACATCAGTGACTGCAATCCTAGGGTACGTAGTTAAATGAATCCATTGTACCTCTGATTAGTACAAACAAGAAGTGCTTAATATTATCTTTGTAGCTATTCTTTAATTGTTACAACAATGCGCTTTGTTGCTATGGACACAAGAACTATTGATTAACAAAGATGGGATAATTTGTGAATGTACAAGTACATACTAATTGGTGCCTAATGTGTGAAGCTGTTCAAAAATCAATAAAAACGTTCAATCAATAAAAGGAATGCAATATCTTACACGTCCATTGTAGATTTATTAAAGAAATAACTAAATTGACAATTGAGTTAATTGGCTTACATATACAACATACCTATTAAAGATTTTGTGCCCGTATTATGCCTGAATTGATCATTTAGGGTCGTGGTATCTAGGGACATGGCATACCATCCTTTATTGGAACCATTTCGCTGCATTTTCAATCACACAACATTAACTATAATAATAAAGAAATCGCTGTAAGAAACCCTAGACTTAGTATTTAATCAGATTTTATTACTTTTTAGAAATGAACGAGCGTCTCCATCGAGACTTGGCTAGTGTTTTACAGAATGTTTTTGGATGGAATGTGTATTTTCAATAACCTTAACATCACGGAACTATGAAACAAAGGGCACAACAAAAGCAAACAGAACTAATTCAAACTTCTACAAAAACGAATGCTAGTTAATCTAACACAGGCATCAAACTCGAACATCAAAGACTTAACAGGCGGGAATGTATTTCTTTATGGGATAGGCCGGTAAACGAGTAGACGGATCACCTAATAGTAAGCAATTGGCATCGCCCATGGACACCTGGAACACCAGACGCGTTACAAATGCGTTACCGGCCTTTTGGGAATCAGGAATTGAGGGTTATATTGATTGAGGGTAATTGTACCTTCATGTGTAAAACAACAAGATAAACAACAGTATATTACAAAACCAGGATACTTATTAGTTACATGATTTCATCTCACATATCTACGTATACTTTATTTCCCATAACATTCAAAGATATCGTTTTAGGAATTACGCTATTGTGATTCGAAGATTTTTTACAAAACAATATTCGATAAAACATATACCTAAGCAGTGATTGTATGCAAATCTGAGGCGTGCAACATCCCGCCCATAGAATTGACTAATCCAAACAGGCGTACCTACCTGTCGATGTTTAACATTGATTCGGAATCGTTCGATATGGTTTATTGATGAATCATTGTTATACGAGTAACTACTAAATTACCAGTTTTGCCCTGTAGTTTTACCCTCATTGTGTTTTTTACCACAATGCTAAACCTTCAATTAGACAGACAGTTTTACTCTTATAGTACCAATGAGTATGTATTACACAAAAAATTACAGGCACATTTATTTGTCATACAAATTCCAATGCTTGAATTCAACTCTTTCACGATTTACTTTAACAATCATACTATGGACCCAAATTAAACCTCTTTTTTGTTATGAAACTAGTGCTAAATTAAAAAACCAAAACACAAGCTAATACAAAAAATATATGTTTTTATTTTATTTTTTTCATTCGAATCGAATCCGAAGTACCACGGAGATTAATGCACTTTTAAATATTTTGTTACGGTTAGTTAAAAACATATTTGCGTTTAACGAAACAAAGAAATCGATGCGCCGATTGTTTTAAATATTATTTAATTGGATGAACCTTGAAAGTGAACAAATTGGTTTGATGCACTTCCTCAAATCTTAACACGGATACTCTACATACATATAAGCACAAACAAGCGATTGCTATTATTTTATTTATTTATAATTTTATAGTAAAGTAGTTCCATTGCGAAAAGTAATTTCCAAATTGCCATTAATCATAGAATAAATCCGCATTCTTCTAAGGGTATTAAAGCCACAAATGGATGAATCACCGACCACCTTAGGCCTTTAAACCACATAAGAGGATATCTGAAATAACATCACGTATTATAGTAGAATCTTTGCGTGAGTATGTATGTATTAATAGTATCTAGTTTCATCCCTTTCAAAAAGCATACAAATTACAAATAAATACTTAACGTAATGTATTTCGCGGTAATTTACATCAAAGTATTGCCTATAATAGTTTGAAGGTATATTTTCCAAGGTAGTCATAAAATTGTATTTAGGTAAATAGATACCTGTACTGCAAATAGCTGCATAATAGAGCCATGGATGTGTTGGGAAACTTATTTAACTATGTTCATACTGTGCATCTTACATAGTTGCATTCGATATATATACAAACATGAGATAGGTATTAACTTAAGTCATACATACCTATGTATTCGACACCGTCATAATCACGTTCAGCCACTATTTCAAGGAACTATTTGGAATCCATTGTTCTTCTTCCTAGCACATCTAATATTAAAATATACGATAAAGCATTAGAAATAACTAGTCTACTTTTTACCCAGGTAGTGTTATATTTTTAACCGACTTAAAAAATCTCAGTTGGACCTGTATGTATGTTTGTGTGCGAATATTACGCGAGTGGCTGAACCGATTTTGATACAGTTTTCAGAAACGTGTCACACTTAGAAGAAGGTTGTTCGTTTGTTACTATTAATAACCTTCTCCTAAGGGTTACTTAAAAAAAGAGCAATTTGAAATTGTTTGTTTAACGTAATTTATAAAATAATTATTTAGGTAGTATGAATAGTATTGTTTGACGTACCGTTTAACTATAAAGGAAAGGAAGAACTACAAATCTTAAAACGAATATGTTCCACTTGTGTCTAACGCCTCTGCCTCGTTGGCCGAGTGGTCGCAAGTGCGACTGCCGGGCAAGGGGTCTCGGGTTCGATTCCCGGGTCGGGCAAAGTATTACTGGGTTTTTAAACATTCTCAGTAGTATCACGGAGTCTGGAATTGTGCCCGGTATATGGCAATAGGCTCACCCCCTATTACATGGGACTCATAACATAAATAGTGAAAAGTGGGTGTTACATTGTAATGTGCACCTCTGCCTACCCCTTCGGGGATAAAAGGCGTGATGTTATGTTATGTTGTGTCTAACGACTGCGAGTTAAAAACATCTTAAAATTTTGAACTCAATTCCTCGAGTCATTAGGCAGAATTATAAATTTCATTTCATAACAGCTAACACACCAACCTTGCAAAATACTCCTATTTACAGCAGCGGAAGTTATCGCCATAAACCACAAAATGTTGTGGTTCCCAAAAGGGTCAACGAGTGTCTTCATTTAATTTAAAAAGTCGTGCTAATGTTGTAAATAATTAAAATACAAGACTATAGTCGTAAATCTTTTACAAATAATTGAATGATGGTTATCTATCGTTGACTTCTTTGCATTTTACACATTTGAATAGTTTTTAATTAATGCCTATTAACATTTACAAGATAAATGATGTGCTGTATAGTTACGTAACGTTTAGTACATAAAGGTCTATAACATATTAATCTATAGAAATTTGCGGTTTTCACTTTGTTAAATGTTTTGTAAATGTCATGATATTGTAAATTCACACCTCCTCCTCGTCCTCACAGAAAGCCGGCCGGTAGAGCACATTCTCATCACGTGGTGGTGATCTGTCTACTCGTTTACCGGCTTATCCCATAAATAAAGTATTATTTCTTTATTCTTTTTTCTTTTTTTAAAAAAACGTTGCCCCACACTAGGATTTTCTCCTGTGTCGTGGGTGCGTTTACAAACATACAAGTTCACATACACAATGACACCCAGACCCGAAACAACAATTTGTGGATCACACAGTGTTCTCTCGTGCGGGAATCGAACCCGCGACACGTTGCACGGCAGCCGGTTGCCCAGCCACCGCACCAACCGTGCAGTCAACGTAACGTAACGTATTATACTTTAGATTTAGATGTGGTATGGCATTGCTGTATTTTTTTTAAGCGGGGAATATCATCGAATATTTCTCCCGGTCTCCCGCCTGTATAAGCCTAATACATATTATTATTTGTTGATATTTTTGACAACTGTTTTAAAAGTGTCTTGATTAGCTTTAACATTAGTTTGATACTAGGTAGTTACTGAAATAATGTATTTGTGTACCTACTTGCAAAGATATGTCTGGTCGCTCTTATATTACCTTTAGCGTCATATAATGTCTAAAAATGATATGTACTGATTTCATCAGAAGGAAAAGGAAAAATCATCGTAAACCCGTGACCTCGGGTTGTCAGGTAGGCAATCAAACAATATGAGTTCTGACATAAATGGGATGACGCGTAGAAATGACCTTTATGCCGTACATATTGACCTTACACTTCACTTACATCATCGTTGCTGTCAGCAAGTTTATTCAAACTAGTGTTGGCGGTTCTGCAACGTGTTGTGGGTTCGATTCCCGTATAAAGCAATTCTTTGTCACGGAAATTACACTAACGACAAATATTTTTTTAACTTTTAATTCAATGGTAGGCAAAAGTATTACTCGATATACAACATGACACCCGCTTTTCACAAAAAAACCAAGAAAATCTCAAATGATACTTCACCTGGGCACGGGACACGAAACTCCTTGCGGTTACTCGACTAACGAGGCAATCACATTTAAAACTATAACAGACATTTAACCTTAACAGATAAATGTTAATTTAACTTTATTATAAACCCATAACAAGATATTACGTAAGCATCCCCGTACGGCACAAGGAGGGAAACATTCGCAATGAGCAATACTTAGAGACGATGAAACGAAGGGTCCCGGCGATGCACCCTGGGGGACGCCAGCATTCATCTACCCCACACGCCTAATTACAAAGTTATTACAATCCAAATAATTAAACCTCAATTACACACGAACGAATGTTCGCAAGTTGTATAATGTTCCACTCCAGATAACGCACGTTCAATAGTTCATATTAATTTACTCTTGCAGAACATATTAAAGGCTTCCTTCCGTTTGTGCATACTTCCTATCAGTCATGTACTGTTTTGTGTAAAACTTGTATTGTCTGATACTTTGATAAATATAGTCGTTTGTTTTAAGTAAATTAAATTACCTATTAGTATTTTTGGGTTTGTAATAGAATTAATTAGGAAAACGTAGTATAGGCTAGCGGTAGTTAGTTACGTAGAGCTGAAAATCGAGCTCAGTGGCGTGTCACTGGAGAGGCCTATGTCCAGCAGTGGACGAGAATAGGCTGTTGATAATTGAGGAATAGAAATAATAGTAATTAAAATCTGTACCTTCTGGAATTACAGTATACTTGAGCCTAAATTAGGAAATGATACAGTTTAGCAAGCTGCTTCAAAATATATTCGTTATTCCTATAATCACTACATAGTATAAAACAAAGTCGCTGTCTTCAAAGCATACATAGGTATGCTTAGATCTTTAAAACTACGTAACGGATTTTGATGCGGTTTATTTCAATAGATAGAGTGATTTTTAAGGAAGGTTTATATGTATAATACATGCATACTGCACCCGTGCGAAGCGTTAAAATGTTTAACTTCAAAATAACCTCCTTAAACAAAGCGCTCAGTAATATCTAATCACAATATCATGAAACCAATAATTTACCCATAAGAAGACATAATATTAACCTTGGCTGATTAGCGGCCATGTTTAGAAGATGTTCCTATAGTTGGCTATAGAAGGCCGGATAGCTCAACTCATGTCAAAGGTCAGACCGAATTTTGGCCAAAAGTTGAAGGCTTGTGAAACAATGCATTGCAGGTAATAGGGATTATGAAAACGCCAAGTCGCGTGCTGCATTCGTATTGCAACACTTTGTTTGTTTCTGGCGCTTGATACAGTCTACAGACGGGATTCTTGTACCAAAGTGTTCGATAACGCGAAAAGACTTTGTAATTAGATGAAGAAACCATTCTTATTCTTCACGCATTGTGTGCCTAGATTCGGTTTCGTGGTTTTTTATTTTACAAACCTAATGAACTCGTCCAAAATGTACAAACACGCAATTATTATAGAATATTATTGCTGCAAGTATAGACTTGCAGCAATAAAGCGTACGATTTTTTTGTTTAATATCCACTGAAGGCGATAATTGCAAAGCTCCTGGCGATAATCACCATGCAAAATATATTTAAAACATATTTCTTAGTATTACTACACCGATACTTTCATTTAATCTACATAAGTATGGGTAATATTGGATTTGCAAAACTCATTATTTTGTAACAAAGTCGTAGCGTTGTGGAAGCGATCGCCCCTCACTCACGTACGAATGTTACGAGTGTTACGGGCAGGGAGGCTGGCTGCCACCGGCTGCGGCTACGGCTGTCAGTGGCCGTGAACCAAATGTTCTTCACGGTGTGTGACCGGGGATCGCCACTATGGCCCACTGCCGATCAGACCATAGCGAACTGAAGCAACCTCTCGAGGAATCTTTGACGATCTATTGTTATTTTTACATTACTTACGACACACGTATTGACTTTTGTTTTATAGTCATAAAGTTCACGAAACACATTGCGATACTCCAAGTACAATACCAACAAAAACGTACGTATTCTACAAACTACTTGTATTGCTGAGATAAAATATTATTACGAAGATTATCTATAAACACACATGGTTTCAAAATTACAATTTAGATTAACAACTGCGACAAAATCATTGTTGTCGCACAGAGGTTCCCATGGAACGCATTGTTTTAAAATGAATATGCACGTCACTTGTGTAAAAGCCTCATTTGTTTTGCAAGAA
The DNA here is from genome assembly GCA_902850265.1 of Spodoptera littoralis. Classification (NCBI taxonomy): domain Eukaryota; kingdom Metazoa; phylum Arthropoda; class Insecta; order Lepidoptera; family Noctuidae; genus Spodoptera; species Spodoptera littoralis. The sequence continues at coordinate 9,755,967 of LR824535.2, read as the reverse complement.
TTCAGTGGGCAGGTAGCAGGAGCTACATTAACATACATTTATGACTTTAACTGTGTATAATGGAGTAGGTTTGAACGTCTAGACTAGAGGAAATGACCACACTAACTATGCAATTAAGGATTCCTCCGCTTTCTGCCTCTATTGCACTTTACTTACATAAGTAATGTTGCTAGCATCGCGAGTAGGCTGGATAATGATCATCACACAATAAACATGCAACATAATGGTGTCTAAGTACAGACGTAAACGCATTCGGAAGTGGGTGGATAAAAATCTATGTCAATTACGATGCGAGAACCACCTCATTACAATATTTATTATTGTTAAATTGTGACGATCTTTCTTGTAATTCATATTGTTAATGGCAGTAATAATTCAGACAACTTCATCAGATAGCAACTGTATTGTCAAAATATGTTCTTCGACGTTTGAAGCATTTGTTACGAAGTCACCTTGGAGCTCGGCGGGTGCTCGCCGGATCCTGCGGCAGCGACTGATGCGCGGTGATAACAAGCGTGAGAACCACGACTAGAGATCATTCATATATCATGACCGCCATTAATTAACGAAGCCTGTAAGCTAGAACATTGCCACTAGCCATTTAAAAATTGTTAATAGTTCTATTACTAGTTCGCCGTACAATATTTATGACTGACGAACAAATAAAACGTGAACGGTTTCAAATTATAGCAGTTTGCGAGAAGCTTAATTGCAACATTTATTCAAAATACCGATAAACGATCAATCATGTATTTGTTTTAACCGTGACATCATATCCTTGAAGAGCACCTTTTGTATTATTTTGCTCCAAATTGTTATGAGTCAGCAATAATTTATAAATAAACGGACAATTTAGCGATAATGGTCAGGAAGTTATTGTTGAAGAAGCATCCTTATTGTACAGACGACCTTAACACGGAACTGGAGCCACATCGAGATCTTAATCGTACAGGATCTCGTTATTTTAGTTATTATATCTACACTTAAAATTGGGTCTAAAGTGTTCCGCATTTCCAGCGATGCTTACCAATCTTTTGAAGGTAAAATACCTTTGAGCATTTTAAATTAAGTATACGAAAACGGATTTAAACTAAAAATCGGTATGCTGTCTAAATAAAAACAAAACTTCCCGATACTTGAAGCGACTATTATTAACGAATAATTACATCATAAGATCAATGTGAAAAGGAACAGAATCTGCGAAATCTTTCTAAAGAATCGCTACTAATGAACCTGATAATTGGATGAACAATCTCTAATTGAATGCAAATAAGTGTTCGCAGTGTTACGTCTCTGATTGCACCCCGGAGGCGAGGACCGACAGCCATCTTACTTTCGTTCCGCTCGTCTATTCTTAGAGATTTCCCACAATTTGCTGTTCGATCGCCGAGATAAATAACTGTTTCTGTTTTAGTGGCTCACACACATTGAAAATAATTGGTTTGGAATATCAAGTATTTTTCGAACACTCGCATCTTTACAAGTACTACGGACTTGGTTGTTAGCTTACATACGGGAGGGGTAACCCACTATTGTATCCACTTGACCAAGAACATCCTTTCCTACTTCTTTGACAGTAATGTTTTGCTACATTTACGACGTGTTGATGCACGCGACGAGAATAGTATATTCTTAACACGCGACTATCAAAAACTATGATTGTTGGCGTCAGTTGCAACATGCGCGCGGTTGTTGTCGATTATTTAACGAGAAACAATGCAGAGTCGCACGCGCACCGCGCCGATGCTTCTCACGGCTGCCGAAGGTCGCGGATAACTCTGTTCTTACAACACGCTTTAAATTATTTGATTTCATAATTTTTGGCGCTCCAACGTATGCCTCTAAACGATAGGCCACAGTGTAAACATTCTCCGTATGACCAATTCGCTACATTTACCCAGAATGTAAACTCACATCGAATCGATTAGACATGTACATTTACACCCTTTCGAAACTTTTGCAAACTTGTTCGTACGCTGCAAGAATCTAGATGAATAATTGCTAAAATTCTAGTGTAAACTCATACGTGTTAACATGTTATGGCATGCTGTCAATTGGTCGAAATGTCCTCCTATATTTCTTAACTAATAATTACTTCCTGTTAGATCACCGTAATACATATGGTTACAAATCTCTGCAAACTAAATAGGAAGGTAAATTACATATAGGTAACGGCGGCGCGTCGCGTTCCGCGCGCGCCTCAAAAAGCCATCAGTCCACCACAGATGGGGCCCAAAAGGGCTGTCGCGGAAAAAATTATTGGGTGACCGGAGCTCCAGCTGGAAGTGCAGGAGAAGGAACAGGGTGGTTTTTAGTCAGTAAGAGTCTGACACCTAGGCGGAAGCCGTCATTCGATGATTTTCACCCCTTAAAAAAATGAGTGTATTGTATTGATTTTACCCCTATTATGTTTATAGACAAACTCCTCAGGACAAATAAACGCTTCATACAGGTTAGTACATACGGCACCGACATTAAAAACCAAAACATTTCCGTCATCAAGTGAAACTCGCTAAACTAGACGTAATTTATAATAAGTCGTTAATATCGCCGATTAACTATTTAATCTAACTGAAAGTGTTATCAGTACGGATATTAAATATAATTGTAATGCGTTATAATAATTCACATTAATTTATGTATGCACGTCAAATAGTTTTGTTACTTTAATATAAACAAGACTAGGTTTAATCAAGTATCTATCAAGCAATATATTTAAGTGTTAACATTTTTCCTAGTGCCGTTTCCTTTATTTGTGGAAGACCGGGTTGACTGAGCAAGGGAAAAAATTATATCTTAGTTATATGGGTATAGGTCAGGATTGCATTACCACTTTGCCACTGACCCAGCCTCAGTTTTGGTCTATAATATTTTTTCTCCTATCTAAGGTGAGCACGAGTTCTTCTGTTTGGAGTTATTTATCAATATGAGGTACCTACCATTCAAAAAAATGTTCACATAAAAATAAGAGATTTCTTCAACATTATGTTCTAAATAGCTTAACTAATAACGTCGATCAGTTACATAATGCTAATTTGTATTTTAATTACAAAGAAGAGGCCTTAATTGCCAACTTATCTAATATCCTCGAGGCCCATATTGCTACGGGCCACTTAACACGAACAAATGACACACTGATACGCTTAATGCAAGTTTTTTACGTTAACAAGATCGACACGTTTATGACGTTCGGCGCTCTGATTGGCAGCTCCAAGTTAATCTACCAATCAGACGGCTGATCGCGTTATAAACTTTAACGCGATCGAATAGGTGAAAAATCTGGCAAGGCAATTAGTATTCATTACGTATGCTGATTGGTTCCTTTCAACGTTGTCAATATTATGATCATTTGAAGAAGATAATTAGACTATGATTGATTGATTGATAGATAATTGGATATGTATTAGCTACTTGATAATGTGAAGATTTCTAATTGTGCTTTGTTAGTTACCTATTACCTACTTTCTTTTTTAAATTTTAGTATTTTAGTGTTGAAAACGTGAGCAGTTGTGACTTTGAAAGACTATTTGAAAGAATTTAATGGATTAATGGTAATTACTAAAAACTTGTCTATTAATAGAACCAGTAGCTTTACTGTACTTAGCTTCGAACGGAAACAGATGAGACTAAAACTCTGCTGTATGCATATATTATGCTAATAGAAATACTAAGGCATACCGATATTTTAATTTTAATCGTGCACATTGAAATTATTGTTTAAATATATTGATTACGTTTATCACATTATTATAGGCAATAGAAAATTTCAAAAATATCTTTATTAATTTGGGGATTGAACCCGACCTTATGATATTCTCATCACAAAGTGAAGTAGAACAATGAGACAGATACAGGCACAGCGTCCAAACGCTATGCCTGTAGTTGTCTACTCCATCTAAACAAGACGCATAACAAATACGATTGTACCGTCCTATATGCCCTCACCTTCTACCTAACATAACAAAACACTATTCTCCATAGACGCAAAAGGTCAAACAAATCCTCGACAGTTCCTAAGTGCGCCAACAAATTTTCCTAAACCCTAAAGGGGAGGTTAGATAACTGAGCTCCGTACTGAGCTTTCACCTCGGTATATCACGAGCTGTGACCTCCCCCCTCCCTCTCACCTTCCTCCGTGTCGCCCGCTTCCGTGAGCCTCAGGACTTGAGCTACAAGCCCATCGCGACCCACACCTAACCTCTTTCTAGGGTTGAGAGAATGGTATGCTGAAAATATTGACCAGATTCTGAAATCTTTTCTGATATAACTAATACCCAACTCAGTCTGAGAGGTGCCAAGGAAAGGGACTGAAATTCGATTCTTCGAGATCTCGAGTTCGATTCTCATGATGAGGTAACAACTAATAAAAATGGTCTTTATTTCCAGGTTCCAGGAATAGAATGGAAAATGGGAGTAAAACCGACAAGACAAAATGGACCTTATATTACAGTAAAAGTAATAATCTAATCAAGATTTACACAGACTTATGTATTGAATTGAAGGTGCAATATAGAAGCAATATTCGCAATATCGTATTGAATAAACCACGGGTCAAACGCATAAGAGCATAAACCTCTCAAATTAATTTCTATGGACTGGCAACCCTACGTGCTGCGGAATACATCGTGTCGCTGGCGCCAAACGATTCGAACGTTACCTAATTCAATTTCCCTTCGTTCTATTTCATCTGCGATATATCCAGGCAAATTGTTTTAAATGTAAACCCGCTGTAATGCAGTATTTTGCAATAATTTTGATCAAGATAAAAATTAACATTTTCAATGCAAGATCGTGTAGAAAGCAAATCGATTTTAATGTTCAAGTATTAAATGTTTGTAGTGTCACAACGTTTAATGTTTCTCAGTATAAAGGTTTGTTGAGTGCATCATAAACTCGTGTATTATTACACTGCTTCGGGCACTTATGATAGCTTAGTTTGGCGAAGATGGATTGTAAGAGCACGTCAAAATATTGTTTCTAATGAAGATTTATGGATTGCACAAAGTCACCGAAAATGTGAATCGATTGTTACGGCAACTAAAAGGGCAATCCACATTCACAGCTCCTGACATCTCCATATAAAGCCTGCAGCTGCGAGTGCTCTATCGATTCGAAAATGCATCGATTAATTTATCGAATCCATACTACGCAACCTAACGTAAAACCAGGTTAGAAAAATTACCTCAGTACTTATTACAGAAGTATTTTAATCAAGAAACGTGCTAAAATGTTTGTTCAACTCACGCGCTCAAGGTGCGCTATGAAGCACGAGATCCGATGATCCCAAAATTATTTTCGATATTAGAGGTCAAAAGGTTCAAGATGGTATCTCTCAAAATGTCAAACGGAGTATCTAGGCAAATTTTAATGTCGAAAATGCGTTCAATTTGAACAATGTTGTAATAGTCTTCGCTTTTATGTATTCCAATCGAGGTCGACATTTTTATTCGTGCAATGCAACGAAGCGACATGAGACTTGGATAGCAAAATGTGGCGTGTGAAACTAATGTCTGTGACACTATCGGAACACCTCAGCTGTCACTAATTAAGGTTACGGGGCGAAACTGCAAATTATAAATGCCAGCGACTGACACTCTCTCTTGTTGGTAATTATAAAAATTAATGTGTGAGCCTTTATCGATTGGCTACCAATTAATCGATCATCACCTTTTGGTAAGGAATTCAAAAAAAATTTTGGTCTTATGACTTCAATGATGCTATTAGTCGTGAGTGGACGTCATTGAAATGAACATCGTAATTATCGGATTAAAACAATAATCACTACAGTTTTTAACAAAAAACCGTTACACATTACTAACACCGAAACAGTCATACCTGGTTAAGTTGACACAAGAAACACATTCTTGAACAATCACCAGTGTATTTATCAGTTTGGTGAAGTGTCTTCAATTTCCTGCGATGATAAAAAGATAATAATTTCTTCGATGGTTGCATCGGGGACTTTGCGTGCTCACTGCATTGTGCTAATAACACACACGCAAGATCGGTATGCATTACATTACTGACAACTTCCCTATTCTGTGCAGACAATATTTGTTATAACTTGATGACAACTAACAAAGATAATGATGACAGAAGATGTCATCGTCTTAAAAAATATAGGCTTAGTTAGAAAGTTTGATTACTAATTTATTACTACACAAGCATATTTGTTCAATGGGGGTTACAGTATCTTTAAACCTCTCGTTTTTCATCCAATAGGGAGTTGGTATGTTACACCGTTAGACGTTTAATATTCGATAGCTCCAGTAATTTGGACAAAAAACTCTTAATACATTTGAGCCACCTGCTGACCTACAATACCAATGCAACGCAATTCGAAAAAAGTAGTGTATTAACAACCCTAATAAAAATCGAGTCAGTAGAATATTGGTAGGTTTTAATTGTGAATGTGGAACCCCGCGCAGGCAAGCAAATAACACTTACAAATAAGGTTCAAGGTTGGACGTTCAAGTAATGAAATTGTAATTTTACGTAATAAAGTGTCTTCACTGCATATAACACAGCCACCTAGTTCCAAAACAATAAAAATCTTTGCCCAAATCGTAACTCTGCATTATTTAGTTTTTCTATTCACTGTACCGTGACTCAACTGACCACCATTAACTTTTATGACGCCCATATACTATTTAGGGTATGAAATTGATGCTGCATCCATTTGGCAATATCCACGAATTGAGTAACGTTGATAAACTAACTTCCAATTATGCGCGGCAATCCTGTATAAGTCTGCATTTCCGTTACACCCATATTTGCATGAACTGCATAAATTGACGACTTCGACGTGTAACGGAATTCGATCCATCTGATGTTTATTAGTCAGGTTACACTTTAATATTTGTGCCTAGCCTAGGTACCTATATATCGTTCTACAGACGTAAGTGTCACCTAGGTATGTCACTCAATTTCTCATAAACGGCTGGAGCAGTTTTCATACACTTTTTGTGTGTTGTATCAGTCGTTAAAGCTAAGCTAATTTAGACAAATATGTATTTGTTTGTTCATTAAATAAATTATGCTAACATCATTATTAATGAGTAACCATAATACGTAATTCAGACGGACCTACGACATAGATATTATATGACATGTTAGAAGTACATAACTAAGTTGTTACTCAAACATTTAAAATGTTCGTGATCGTGATGGTAAAGTAAATCAATGTGTTGGTGTATCGTTCGTTAACCAGGATAGAAGTCATAGAACACGAACATTCTCACAAACTTATGATGACTCCGTTGGTTATAAATGGTTATTGCGTAATGAATTTCGAATGTGAACGGTTACTTTAATTCAATAATGTGGATTGAACGTCATTCTGGTTTGTTACTCATGAAATCGTGGCTTTAAAGGTGATTGATAATATTTACTTATCTACAGCGTACTAAACCAGCGTCAATTGAAACTTACGGAATTGTGCATGAGTGTATCACTACATAGTATAAAACAAAGTCGCTATGCAACGGATTTTGATGCGGTTTTTTAATAGATCGTATAATACATGCATATTGCATCCGTGCGAAGCCGGGCAGGTCGCTAGTGTACATGAATGACATACGTACATAGTGGTGTTCTTAATATTGATTGTAATATTAACAATAATTTATTATTTGCTAAGGACCTAATTATTTTTCTCCTGAGTTATGTGATGTGTGCTGAATTGAAAACTATTAGATTTTAACATTACGTATAGGATAATTAGTGAAACTGTAAGTCTCTATAATAGTTTACCAAATATTATTTATCATAATAAAATCTAAACGTAACTTACAAGTGAATGTAACAGCTGCCATTAAGTTTATGGCTTTGACAGCTGACCTAAACGAAAAGTGAAAACAAATGTACCATGTACCATGGGACCGACCAGGTCATAGATCGAAGAGTTGATTGGATTACTTAATATACAGTTCACCACCCACAAGTCACTAATTAACAAAATTTTATGGTGTTTTTTAGTTTCTACCAATCTCGCATCTTCCGTTGATTTCGTGATTTGCACCTACCTACACATCTTTGGGTTACTTAATTTTGGAATCATAATGTAACGCTGATATTAATGTATGTAGGTAGCACTGTTATTTTTATTACGGTAGGAGTGTAAAACCACTAAATATTCTGAAATCTTTGCTAATTATTTTTTCTCAATACTAGCCCGCTCTATACATATAACAGAGGTTTGTCAGAAGATGAGAAGGAAATCGCAGTTTAAAAGGTTGAAGTTTATAAGAGACTGCTGTGGACCGGTGTCTGTTGAATGTGCAGTTCCGTAGTCGGCTCTACTGAGAACCTCCGTAAGAGTAGGGGATGTATTTCTCTTTACCGTTAATTTGATAAAGATAGGTTAAATGTATTATAAAAGTATATTTACAGTTTCACACTAGCGAATGTAAGTATATTTCCAAACGCAAAACTCCCTTTCTGAACTAGTTATGTAAAACGGATAGTGCTTTGGGAAAATGTTATAAAACAATACTTTGAACTATCTCAGCTATCTCCAAAGTCAGTGATCCAACTGACCTCGTATGATCACCACGTAACAAAATTGAATAGGTAAATGTGCAACAACCATAATCTCCAGCGCGTTGATTGCGATTGCTATCACAGAATGGTATTTTATGGTATTTAATTGCTGAAATCGGAAGAACAATAGCGCATCTATGATATAGCAACTTATCGTCTATCCAGCAAATCAATCAGAGTCACAATAGAATTGCACGACCACTTTCACTACGCCTACTTGAAGTTTGATCGTCATTTGCCTGTGATTTTGACCCCATCAATTTGGGCGTGCGAGACTGGTATTGTGATGAACTGCGCGGGCCAGCGGAACGAAACCATTTTATAAGAATCTCAGATGAACAGATTTTATTATTGCCTTTTCAATTGTCAGTCGGTTATGAGGAAGATCTTTAACAAATCTAGCAGTGACATAATATCAATTAATCTCCACTACTTTTGGCTTGTCATAGAAAATTCTATTGCAATTTGCATACTTCATAATCATAGTGCTTTCCAATTCATTGCACTTTAAAAAACTGTCAAGTATTCAATTTTCCTATTGTATCGAAAGTAAGTTCCGCATATTTCGCTGCTGGCATTTACCATCTGACCTCTGCAGTCAAAACGGCTGGGAAATAAGTACCATTTGAGAGATGACACAATCTGATGTACTTACCTGCCATGGAACAGGTTGCCCTAGTAAAATATGGAATAACAAGACGTGACTTGCAAATCAGAGAAGTTGTTTAAGTTTTTAAATTATCAATGTTACATAAGAGGTTATTCACATGAATGTGTGTGGGTGGGTTTATTTATAAAACATTTGTAAAGTTATGTGAGAAAATGTTATTGAGTTCCTAATAAAATCCGCAAATATCCGTTGTAGTTATTACCTACCTATGTTTATCTGTAATCCATCTGTCGTTGAAAAATATGACTAGGTATTATAGACTTTATGCTTTGGTAAGTAGATACACTGTAACAAATATAACAATACAATGTTAGTTGTATTTAAAACCAGATCCTGGTTGTAGGTAAGTAGGTACCTACCTAATATTTGTAAGTAGGTATTTAAGTAGACTGAAAACAAATACCTATCTACTTTTCAAGTAACCCACCAGTTGACAAATTATGAAATTACCTACAAACTTCAGGTTGCGCTTTACAAAAACAGGTATTTTTTACCAAAGTTAATCTAGATAACTCACTGAGTGAGCAGACTAGATTGCAATTAGATAAGTTCCTTTAGGTGCGAAAACCATTTTGGCAAGTGTGGTATATAAACTAATCTAAATAAAAACAATTACTCTATTAGGGACAAGGTCCAAATCGAGACTATGAGACTGCAAAGTTATTCTTTTAAATTGTTTCTGAATGTACTCGCATTTTCCCGTGTTTATTGCAGAGAAGGTCAACGCCGCAAATGATAATCGTCTTAAAACGTTTTTAAAATAGTGTCAATGTTAAATTTATCCCAAAAACTTGCTAGTCTTCACGACCACAAAATTCACTATCATGACATTTGACAATTGACCCGCCCTCTACATATATCAGACGATTAATACCTGCAAATTGAAACTGTCTTCCTCCTTGTGTGTTTTGGGAAATTTCAGATAAAACTGGTGAGTACCTAACCGATATCTAGGTATGTAGATACATAGACATATGTAAATAGAATGACCGAACACACGTAGGTATCTACCTTAACAACATTGGGATGTAAGTACCTATGTATAAAGTTAAAATAGGCTTAAGTAAATGCAAGAACCATTTATTTCAATATTTACCTATGAATAGGTACCTAGGTACCAATTTACCTACTTTAAGTATGACAATGTCTGTACGCTATTCCAAGGACTAAAGCGACTAGCTTGCATCCTCGGCACATCCTTTCACGACCTACAATAAGGCATTTATGAATGGGCGCTTAAACAAGTGATTGCCTACTCACCTCGCAGGTATTTTATTTTAAGCAAGATTCGCGGTAACATCGTGTTTGATTATTGCATTGAATAGCTTTGGTATCCAAAATTCGCCTACATGGATGATTTTGATTGTCTTTGTATAGCATTCTGAAGTAGGTATCTAAGCAGTACTTTGTTACCATTGAATGATGATGATTACCTTTGATAAATCATTGAATGACTTCTCCCGTCTGGGTGAGTGAGGCGGGAGGGAGTGTCAGACTCTTACTGACTAAAAACCATCCCGTTTTTCAACCATTCCTGCACTTCGAGCCGGAGCCCCAGTAACCCGTTAACTTATTCGCGACTCCGTATCGGCATCAGTCCGATTGGGCTATATTTAGCTGTTCTAAGGACATCCTAGTTCTATCTATAACTGACATAGGGAATAAATATTTACATTTTTTTCCAAATGTAGTCAGACTTATAAACTGACTTACTTAACAATTATTGCTTATATTTTTAATCTTTGTACAAGTACAAAATTAAAATAAGCTGTTGATCATAGAGGCGTCTATCTAATTTAATTGTCTGTACTACAATGAATTATGAAATGAAAACAATTAACGACGCACCTACTGATTACCAAGCACCCAAGTAATTGTAGCTATTGATCTAACATCAACCGTCTATGAAACATATTAAGACTATGCTGTTAGGAAGTTATGATTCGATTAACCTACAAAAAATGCACCTTGAACTTTATGTACTGACAATGAGAAAAACGATAATGACCATCTTCGGCAACCCTTCACTTCGGTTGTAATGAAGTGTTGATGACACCATTCCTACGTACGCAACGATTACTAAGTTGTTTGACTCATTGTACAACTACCTAAATGCATTTTTAAAGTAGGTACCTAAGCATTTTTATTACAATGAGGCACCTGACTAGATAGGCTATGAATTACACTAGATATTACTGTTCTAGGTAAGTAAATAACTGAAACTTAAATAACACTTTAAGAATAAAATAAAGGACTGTAAAAAGGAATAGGTAGGTATGTACCTACCTACTTATCTTATCATAGAGTTACCTTATACCTAATTTTGAACCAGGTCACTGCATTGCATTCTCATAGCTTGTTAAAAATTTACGCATTTAAAATAAATTTAACCCAGTTTCAGAATTTAGGGTGTCAGTATAAAATTAAACTTCTAGACTTCTAAATTAGGTAGGTACATATTTCTAGAGGTAAGTAGTCTTAAATTAGCGTACCTACTGATCTCTAACTATAACAGATTACTTAAGTAAGTATCAATTGGAAATCGCTTCTAGCAATCCCATTAAACTGTACTAATGAAACCGTAATAAACTGTGATTAGCGTTCCTTAACAAGTTTATACACATTGCAGGAACATCTATTACGAAATCTTACGTTTGAAGACAAGCCTACCAGCCTACACCACACTATAAATATGACCCTATTAAACCTGTACTGTAGATACCTATTGTGTTATATTAGGAACCTAGGTATTAGTAAAAAGTGGGTGTTACATTGTACAGTGGTATAATGTGCACCTCTGCCTACCCCTTCGAGGATATAAGAGTGATATTATTATATAAAGTAATGTATTAGTAAATACTGCACAACTACCTAATATATAATTGAATTCGAGATGGCACTGGTGTTAGAGGCCTTAAATAGCATTGGATACTTATTCAGATCCAATTTAAAATGTAGTTTCGGCTAGGCAGTCATTCGAAAATATATAGGTACCAAGGTTTGACTTGAACTGGTGTCCATTCTTAGATGAAATAATACTAACAGTTAACCATGATCTACCTGTCCAAGGCATTGAAGGTAGCCCAGTGACCTAATTGGTTGAAGACCTGATATAGCGGAAGACAGGGCGGCCATTGCGGTAGAACGTACCGGCCACTTCCGCGCATTGTGGCTGCGAATCGGGTCGCGAGTGCAGGCGCATGCTCCATGCTTACGACATAGCACTTCACACCATGTGTGCGACGCACCCAATAAGCGAACAGGTCTTCGAACGGTAATTGCTTAAGACGATCCTCGATTATATTACGTGCTTTAGAGTCGCTTCGTACTTATAGAGAAATGTTTAGGTACCTCCAGCAACAAGTGAACAGGAAAACATGTTGGTACTCCATTTTTTTTGCTAAGAAAACGTTGCCCCACACTAGGATTTTCTCCTGTGCGTTTACAAACATATAAGTTCACACACACATGACACTCAAAACCGAAACAACAATCGAACAAACACAGAGAGTTGCTCCGTGCGGAAATCGAACCCGCTACACTGTGCGCAACAGCCAGTTACCTAGCCACCGCAACAACCATGCAGTCATTAATTCGTAGGTACCCAATGATTTGATTTCTCGTTATAAGATTGAAGTCAGCACTTTGTTTTTAAGGATGTCCAAAACTTATATTTTTCATGTAGCGGCTGCCCGCTTTGCAAATAACCCGCAATCTATTCGAAAATAGTGCTCGTTTTTCTAGACGGCATATTATATCTTCAAAAAATAACTAAAGTTCCTGCATACAAACTTGAAGCATAAGGGCTTTATGATCTATGATCAGTAACCACGATCATAATACTTGTGTTGAAATAAAATTGTATTTTATTATTGATCGTTGAGCACTGTGCATCATGTGCATGCATCCTCAGTACATTCGTGAATCGTGAAATAGTTTCACACGGCTAACCCAGCAAAAAAGGTTAATTATCTAATATAATCTAACGCGATTAGATGAATATAATTAGGTACCTAGTGACTTTATAGGTAATTTGGCTTCAAGAAAATAAATAACTAATCTGTAAGATGATGTGAACAAAATGTAATTTAACAACACCCACACCCGTCTTTGATTACATACTCGATCATAATAATTTGTGTATTCATATTGTATGCAGAATATAAATAAAAAACTTGATGCACATTACTTTGACTTTTATTATTTACAATATATTAATATTCTCTTTAATTTTTTTCAGTTTTTTACGTTATTTTTCATTTCAGGCACTAAACATACATCCTTTCATTTTATTTAAGCGTAAACACACGTTTATTTAAACAGTTATATGTAAGACCTCACTTTTCGAATACAAGTGCAACATAAGTGGCCACAAACTATGACAACTAAATTAAATACTTTTAGCAAAAATCGCCTTTGGCGTAGAGAGATCACCTGCGCAATAATCTCATTACAATATGGCTTAAGTAAGCTTTTAACCTAAACTACTCACTAGAACAGCGTTTCATTAAGCTATAACAGTTATTGCACAACTTAATAACAAACAATTTAGCGCAGAAGAGAAGAAACGTATTAGGGCTGACATTATATTAATTTTAATAAACGCCATCCCAGTAATACAGATAATATAGCAACAACAATCCAAAATAATAGATAATACACAAATCCTGCGTAGATTACCTAATTATACCTAAATACTAACGTAATTTTATATTCCAGTATAAATAAGTTAAAAAAGTGAGGTCCGTCAGAGGTGTTGAGATGGAAAAGAGATTATTAGGAAATAGGTAGGTACACAGTATGCTGAAGTGTGTACAAGCCGTGTCCTTTTAGATAGAATATCCAAAAACATGCAAATTTGTTCGCATACCTTTAACATTCTTTTATAAATTCCAATCGATGACATTTAACGACATTACACAGACAATTTAATGTAATCGCCATTATAACTTGTACTTTACATCTAACAACTAAAATAAGAAAATCGATCATACCCGAAACCTTTCAATCGACATATGCATGCTAACTGTAACTCACAATCAGCAACGTTAGTCCGACATCGACATTCCAACTAGTGAGGAAGCGTGGGTTTCGGTCCAGGTGACATCAACATTCAACAATACAGCTGATCGATATTTAAAATGAACATCAAGTAACTTAAAATTGATAAAATATAATCGGTGCTTCCCTCTTGGCAAGAACTCTATTTTTAATTTGGTTTTATAGCGATATTTTTTATAAAAATATTTATCTTTTTTATTGCCACGATAAAATTTGAGATCTACTAATTACACTAAATACATGTTCACTTTACACCATACATCTTGATACACAAATAAAACAGGTACTATTTTACATTTATGATATTTTGTTTTGTCATTGTATGAACTCCTTGATATCTAATTGAATATACATACAATGCCTATGTAATATTGGTTATAACAGAAATATGTGACTGAACGTCATATCACAAAATTTACTATAATTTATTGGTCTCTCAATGTATGCATTCAATCACATATTTCTAACGGGGGTGTTAAACACAGTAATATTTAGAGGAGTACAGAGAAACCTACGTGTAACATCCATACACAAACAAATAAATAGTAATATTAAGTATACCGCAGCCGTAAGATTTTGTTCAGAGCAAATGATACATCAAATGTAACCAAAATCTGGCTACTATCAATTTAGCAACACAACGGGTGAGAACGGAAGTCTCAGGCGTAACTGTCCGACATCAACAGTGGAGATAAAATTTGTGTTAACATTAACGACTAAGTGGAGAAACAAGTAACCGGAAATAACTTGGAACATGTATAGGAGTAATGAACGCATTCGATGTTAGTGAGGATGCGACGCCGCGACGTCAGGGCTGGCGCCACGTCAGGTGAGGCGGCACGGCGTCAGGCCGCGCGGGGCGCAGGCGCAGCATCACGTCAGCCGGCACGACGGCAGGCGGCCGCACGACGAGTGCCAGCGCCGCTTGCGGCCGCGCGACTCCGCGTCCGACAGCTCGGCCGTCGACAGCGTGCGCGACCCGCCGTCACCCAGCTCTGGAACACACACACCGCTCACACCACATGCTCTCCTGGTACTCCATCCTCTACTCCTTGCCACATTCTTGTTAAGTTCCGTGTTAACAAGCGTTATATTTGTAAGCAGGAGCCAACTAGCCACCAACGAGGAATCATACAGAATCGTATCACTTAATATAATTTTCATTCTCAAATGAAGCTAATCCAACTGCTATATTAGTGAAACACTAGGTACACGCAAAAATACAGTATGTATATAGAAAATATATTTTACTGTATTTATTTATCGATCAACGTAATAATTTGCGTCATACATATTATTATATTTTGGGACATGAATTAGTATATAAATAAACCTAATATTATTGTATTAACGCATATTGAGGTATTCGGCTATTCATAAAGATAATACTGATAGGAGAAAAGCCACAAAGCATATAGGGGGCTCGTCACTCGCATGCAACGAACCTAACTCAAGGAACAAACGCGAGCGCGCACGTGACCGGCTATGCGCACTTCTTCAGGCTCTGAAAATTGTAGGCTCTCTATTTACTTGTATTCGTCACATTGACATGTTTCTGTCAATTGATTGAATTATCATACACAAAAATGACTTCATCGCCTACGATAAACAAATATCGTCTAAAATTATAAATTGCAAACGTCATAGTAATAGGTACTTGGTAAATAAACTAACTGGCATTCAGAGACCATTTTAGAACACGTTTATCAGGTTGTATCGACCTTGAAAAAATGTATTGTTGTCTTTGCTTAGCAACAGCTTAAGCTCATGATGATGGCAAAAAAATATATAAAAAATAATAAAAGAAAATATATTACTCTACCCGTTGGAAACAATGGTATCGTAAAAATCGTCATCAGTGTCTGACTGACCGTGTCTGTAGTCTCTTTCAGTGAAGTATTCCTGCGCCGAAGGGTAGTGACGTTCTACGAGGTACGGGATGACAGTGGAAGTGTGAAGCTCGTCCGACCGACGAGATCTAGGAGTCACCATCCGCTCACCTGCCTCCAAAGGAGGACGAGCTTTTACCCAACTGTAACAAGAAAGGAATTTTTTAAACAAAGTGATTCATTAAAGATATATCTGACAAGTGTAATATAGAAAGAGGGAAATAGTAATCAATCTCAGAACTTTAACCAGATGAGGCTAACATGGCAAGTAGTCAAGTTACATAAAAAATCTGTAGTAAGGTTGAAATCTAGTGAATCGAAAACTTTGTATGCGACGATCGTGCCTACAATTTCAACAAACTACTCGACCGACAAAGCAATCGTGTCTTATCTGCTAATATTTAAAGTGATATTATAATTACATATCAATTATGTAATCGATTGTTAACAGCGATAGCTTTAAATAGAGTTACGAAAATAACGTTGTCTACTGGATCTTAGCATCAATATAATAACGATTAGTTTTACTTTGAGAAATATCGATATCGATAAATGAATTGGCAGTCAAATATGGATATGTGCAACTATGCTCCTTTGATTGCCCTTCAGAAACTGTACTTCAGAGATCGAGTACTTGCGTTTGTTATAAATAAACATACAGTAACTGATGATAACAGGGCTATCAGCAATTTATTATATTATTGAATAAACAAAGTACTTAATTCTTCCCTTTGTTAGTTATAACAATACGAGGCCATTTTCCTGTTGCAACACTGCATACTGGTTGGATTTTTAATGAATTAATAAAAAATCGTACAGGAAAAAATATAAGGTATAGTAAAATTATACTACCTATAAACGCAACTCCACTGTAGCATCAACAACTTGCAGAATATGAAGGCCAGAAACGGAGATAATTAAAGAAACAACTTGGTATCGATAATACATAATATTATTTTCTTCCAAAGCACATTTATAACAAAGATACAAATATTACATCTCCTCTCGTCAATAGTCCCGCCAACAGAATGCCGCCATCCGTTCAAAATCCCATTCGTTTTCCCGCCTTTTCGACCGCCGTCCCGAAATCGTCCAATGACGTTTCGAGAATTCAAGCCCGTTCTATTTTTTCAAACCCGCGTTCTCGATGTCATCAGTTGACATTTCGAGATCCAAGTCCGTTTTATTTTTATATTTGTTTATGGTCAATCACAAAGAAGTTTAGTCTATTACACAATAAAAATACAAATTAAATAATTAAATTAAATCATAATATTAATGAACCCTAACATACCTATACCTGTGAAAGGCAGACACATCCAATGATTCAACCAACTAAATGATAAGTAATTTAAGTGACGCAAAAGTTATTATTTTACTTTAAACTGTCAAACACCAAGTGGTCACCGGTGACCGCGACCTATTGTTCTTTAATTGTGTCTATAAAACCGGTACTCGACGAGTTAAAAATTTAAAACTTCGAGAAAACAATCTTTTAAGTGGGTACAAAGTTCTTCACCTTAGCATTATAAAGGCAAGTACCCACAAGTGTGTTTAAAATTAGCATTATTTACAGTTTCGCACATTATCCTTGATATTAACATTTTCTTTAAACTAAGTGCGAAGTTGAACAAACAGAATGGGTCTTTATACGTAAAGACATAAAATCGACAAGCACTAAGTAGATAGGTGCCATAAAATGTTCACCTTAGCATAACCCCGCCTTTTTATATGCAACTTTGTAAACATTTAGGTATATTGCCGTCAGAAAGGAATATTATTAAAGGAACTGACTTCCGATACGTTTTATTATTATGGGCACAAATACGAACTGTAACAGTAATTTGGTTAACAAAGTCATTTATTCAATTATTTTAAGATTCTACAAAAAATGTGTAATTTATTTGATGTTTCTAAAATACTTCGAACCTTTTTTACTAGAAATAAGGTTCACATTAAACATAACATCACGCCCTTGATCCCCGAAGGGGTAGGCAGAGGTGCACATTATACCACTGTACAATGTAACACCCACTTTTCACTATTTATGTTATGAGTCCCATGTAATAGGGGGTGAGCCTATTGCCATATACCGAGCACAATTCCAGACTCCTTGCTACTACTGAATTTTTTTAAAAACCCAGTAAATCTTTGCTTTATCTTGAAGACTGTCACACAAACATATTAGCTACCACTAATTGGCACTGATTAGTAAGTGGATTAACAGTGTCAAAACGCTAAGTAAGTACAGGGATTAAATAAATCCTAGTAATATTATAAACTATAGCCGCAACTTCGTTCGCGTAGAATAAGTATGAATTTTAGAGCAAATATTTTTTTTTGTTTCATTTTTCTAAAATAGGAGTAGCCTGTTACTCTTTAATACATCAGCTACCTGCCAATATAAGTCTTGCAAAATCGGTCCAGCCATCTCAGAGATTAGCCAGTACAAACCAACAGATAGACAAACATTGTAAAATGTTATTTTGGTATGTGTATTGTATGTAGTAAAATACGGTTATTTTATTATTACAAACAGACACTCCAATTTTATTTATCTGTATAGATATAGAAATTTGTTGGTATGATACAGTAATAGAATAATTTTGCTTATTCCTCTTATAAGCAAAAGCTACTGAACAAATCTAAATTAAAGACATAAAAATAGATAAGAGTCTGAAATGGCCTACAAAGTACTTTTTATCTGATGCTAATCTATACTTAATACCTATATGTATAGAGCTGAAGAGTTTATGTTTGTCTGTTTTAAAGATTTTTGTTGGATAGTCCATTTGTCGAGGAAAGCTATTGTATTAATCTATAAAGCATCATGCTACAATCATTAGCAGCCAAGCAGTGGCTGACACCGCGTGAGAGTAGCCAGTCAATAATTATAATAAATACTTACGAGTGCCTTTTAATCTCGTGCACAGTCGGCCTAAGGTCTGGATCTCTCTTCAACATGTTGGTAAGTAGGGCTCCGAGCGTAGGTCCTAATGATGGCGGAGGCGGGGCCGGCTCGCCTCGACCGATGGACTCCAGCAGTCGATACACATTGTCACCTTCAAATGGGTACCGACCTGTTGTCATATTGTATCTGTGGATAGTATAACAAATAAATGAGATTCATCATCGTAATTCTAAATAGCTGAAAGTTCAGGGTTTGTTGTTGATCAATTTTAGTTCTTTTCATACATGATTTTGTACTTATAAATGACAATAATTTAACCAGTAGCCAGTAAACAACATAACAATTAGGTCAATAAATAAAACAGGTAAATCTGGCTTATTTTATCTGAACCAACACATAAAAGCAACATAAATAAACTGGTAGAGCAATCAAGTTACACATTACTTCAGAATATGTACATTTATGTAAATTTTACAATGTATGCAAAGTGACAAACATGTCACCTAAGTATATTCATACTGGATTGATGATTAATAGTTTTTAATTAATCGTGAATCACTGTTTACAAACACAATAATGTGCAATAATTGTGTAATTGAACTGTGACAAGGAATCAAATGACATTGTACTTTTACGATTTCCCTAGACTAAACAATGTCTAGCTTTCCATTTTGCAGTAAACATACCACTCCAGTGTAACATAATACGTCTAAAGAATACAAATAACTGAACAAACAAAATCTAATGACATGAAAACACCATGTACATTATATTCACAAAAAATTAAATACACCCTTTGTAAAGCAAACAATGCTATCACAAAAGGTCAGTGTTAGTAGGTAATGTTCTATTTTCATTCACTTACAATGTAACTCCACTGCTCCAGATATCTACTTTGACACCAGAAAATTGTTCAGCACCATTAGCTATTTCAGGCGGCTGGAAGGCTGGGGAACCCTGGCCAGTATAACATGTGTCTTCTGGAGAAAACATGTCTAAAGCCTGGAATCATTCAATTATTATTTAAATCACACCTTTTATTTCCAGAATTATTGATAATTTTTAAAATTCTAAATTCTCTATATACTAACCCGAGATAGAATGAAAGACCTTGATTGATAATAATCAATCTTGTGAACACAAGACTAACAACACAAGCATCTTTACATTATTATAATCAAGTAAGCAAGTTGAAGCAACAGATATTTTACATTTAACTATTTTTAACCATGAATGTAAATGTTGTCTGCAACAATTTTAGTACAAACATCTATGTACGAAGTAAGGTACACATAATGAGTGGAACAGATGATGAAACTGTGCAAGAATGCTGTATCACTCAGTGATAAGAGACATTCTATGTAAATTGCTGATATTTAGGCCAATCAAGGCACAATATACTATTATGAGTTTTAGAACTTTGTTAGGCATTGTTATTCTATGAAATGACAACATATCCATTTCTTCACCATATTGGTGACTGAAGGTATAAACAGAGGTGCATAAAAGGTGGTAATGTCACCTAAACCATAAAAGTTACTAAGTATTTAAAGTTAAATGACTTTCAAACCATAATGGGAAAACCGATAGCTTTACAGTTTCACACTATGTGTGCATGCAAAACATAAATTGTGTATTGAATCAAAGTACTCTTATTGTGATTATCAGTGCCATCTTTAAGGTCAATCTAAAATATAAACAAAAATTAATATGAATTACCTCAGCAACACCAAAATCTGTTATTTTCAATGTCTGATCAAGAGTTAGTAATAAGTTTCCTGGCTTGATATCTTTGTGGACAACACCCTGGCCATGCAAGTACTCCAATCCATCCAACAGTTGAGTGAAGTAGTCATGTGCTTGCCGCTGAGGGAATTTCTTGCCAGGGCTTCCTTCCAACATATCCTAAACAAGATTTACAATTTAATTAATTACAAGATTTCAAGGACTTTTTGGATAAACACAGCTGTGTAGCATAATTTATTTCACATGTTATTTAGTATGTTTTCATTTATAGGTATTAACATAAACAAAATCTATTATTTCCTACAGTTCTCATCTTAACGAGCTATTGTAAACAAGCATGTGTGAATCAATGTGAGTGCGATAGACCTTGAAGGGTCACATACATAATCTTGCTAAACTACCTAGTCTGGTTGAGATAACTGTCAAATAAATTAACATAAATAGTGCAATACAACAATGTTGTATGAATGCACTTCTATCTACAATATCATGTCCTTAACATATCATTAACCCTGTACCCAATTGTGTGCAACCAATTAGGTTTTCAAATTATCTGATGTTGTTATTGTTGGATTATTATGAGGACAAACAAGGAATGTCATGATGAATATTCTTTTAGCCCTAAATAAAAATAAAATTAATGAGTTTAATTACTTAGCTTTATTTAACTGTGTACAAACCTGCAGCACTCCCACACAGAACTCCATCACAAGGTACATCTTCTGTTTCTCATCATTATACATAACATCGACTAGT
The DNA here is from genome assembly GCA_902850265.1 of Spodoptera littoralis. NCBI lineage: Eukaryota > Metazoa > Arthropoda > Insecta > Lepidoptera > Noctuidae > Spodoptera > Spodoptera littoralis. The sequence continues at coordinate 9,734,393 of LR824535.2, read as the reverse complement.
TCTATCACATTTTTGTGTCTAAGGATCCGCAGCAGTTGTATTTCTCTCTGTACATTCTGTTCTCCATTTGGTATTCTTCTCAATTTCCTCTTTTTCAATATTTTTACAGCTCGTCTGCAGAGCGTCTCCGAGTCCAACATCTCCTTAACTTTACCGTACGAGCCTTCTCCCAGCACATCCCCCATCACATATTTTCCTACCATTTTACATTTCTTTTTCTTATTTCTATATATAATATCTGCGCTATCAACTCTATGAAAACAGAGATTGGTTGGGTCTAAATTAAGATCTAAATCATCTATTTGATCGTTGTCTAGCCATGTCACGGAATGAGGCTCGGGACTACCGTCCAGCATGAAATTATCGTCGCTCTCTTGCGGTGCAATGATATTTGATACCTCATATTCGATATTGTCCGCATCTGGAAGACTTTCACTACTGCTGATTTTTCTACACATTCTTGGATCCATTATCTATCAAAACAACACATTTGTAAATCTATGTGTACTGCAAGGCCTTTTGTCATGAGATCATAAAGGCTATATCAAAATAAATTTATTTATTTAAATTACACATATCTCAAAATTTTCACCATTGATGTGGACAAATAACTATATAAAAATTATATTCTTTTTATTTGTATGTGTTACAATATTGATGGTAAATAAAATTATGAACGATCGCGCAAATGCTCCATTAGACAAGAACCACAGATAACACGTTTTTATTCATATTGTTTATGGATTTTGATGTTCGGGCGATGGTGTTGCCCACGTTTTATAAATCGACTAAATGTTTTAATACATTTTAGTATCATTAGACCCATGATTCTTAATAAAAATCGGTGAAAAATAATTGTTATTCAGGAATTTTAAAGGATAAATAATTTAATATAATATAAGGATATTGTTTGTGGAATTCGGTAATACCTAGTTGGTAGAAAAACTAAAATAAATAATTAACATATTTAGCAATGGCAACTCCATTGAGATGCACATCCAGTCCAGAGAACTATTGTATTTCCGGACGCGGTATTTTCAAGACTTTTTATAATTTTATTTAATTGGTAGGTAGGTATTTTAACCGTTTCAAAAAATATTACGTAATAAAAATAAAGTAAGCTGTTCTATGTTATTTAATAAACAGACATTATTCATTTTATATGTCAGTAGACAGTAGCTTCATACGCTCGTAAAACTATTTGAGGTAAAATGAGGAAAAAGTTATATTAAATCCAAATTTTATTTTTACAAGAATATTATTTATTTTTTATTTGATATCTACAAAATAAACAACAAGTACTCAGAGGAAACATTCCATGCACTTTAATTCGTAGGTACACGTACCTATTCAAAATATAATTTCATTAATCTTATCATAAATTACAATTTAATTCTAGTATTTGACTTTTTGTTTGTTCATCTCGTTTTTGAGAAGAGCTAGGCGGGTCAGGCAGGCGTCACGCCAAGCACGCCTTTCCTGTAACTTGTCCAAAGGCACCATCTTGTTCAACTGCTCGCAAATGGTGTCCGCACTCTTGCTCGTGGTCATTCGTGGAATATCTCCCATAGTCTTGCTGACGTTGTAAATGGTCTCTCCATATCTAAAAAAGATTAAAAAGTAATGATTAACTATAATACCATTTTTATTTATCTTTGTCTTATACAGTGAGTTTTTTCAGTCACAATTTTTATAATAATATAATGAAATCTCCTGAGTGAGCCGTTACTTCATTTTCTAGCAGTTTCATCTCGACTAACCTTTCGATATAAGACTTCATGCCCTCTGCATTCAAGTGTGCAGTTTCTAGGGATCCAAGAAAAGCGTATCTCATTCCAAGACCTTCAGAGATGACTTTGTCGATGTCTTCTACGTTCACAATTTTGTTGTCAACCAGACGCCAAACTTCGTCCAAAATTGCGTACCTATGAAATAAGGAAAAAGTAATTATTATATCAACTGAAACAACCTCAGTTTATTGCAGAATTATTCCAAATTCTCAAAAGTGACGAGCTGTCCAATTGTGCACTCCTCATTAAAATTGGTTAGCCCCACACCTTACGAGCTTTGGGATTGCAGATTGGTCATTGATTTTTAGAGGAAGACCTTTCTCGGTAAATGGATGTATAGCACTCCTTTCAAATCTTTCCGATAATCTTGGGTTACCCACAAGTTTTGAGTAATTTATAGGAATAGGTAAGTACTAACTGAATACGGTTGAGCACGAATCCATCGATTTCACGGCTCAGAGAAACGGGCTCCTGTCCAATCTCCAACATGATCGCCCTTGTCTTTTCACATACATCTTTCCTGGTCCATGGAGCGGGGACAATCTCTACGAGGGGAACGTAGTACGGTGGATTCACTGGGTGGGACACAATAACCTGAAAAATAAATAAATTAAATCATTAATGACTAACTGTAACATTTAGATACATTCGCTATCTAACATCATCTAGTTCTTAGCAGAGTTATCATGGATGTATTTATTTGCATGCACATGATTGAGCATTTTGCAGATATTATTAAGTACTGTAAATAGCGACTAAAATATCTAGAACAGTGGTTTTATACTAGGTAAGAAATGTCTTTAAGGAAAATTATAGAACTGGTTGAGACAAGCGGATATACCTTTATAATATTCTTAACGAGTTTATAAAATACTTAGAGGGATTTCCCTCTTCGTTATTTTTTGTGCTACTCGTCTGTCGAGCCAGTAGACTTGTTTGTTTTGTCCTTATAAGTCACTAAATAAATAATAAGGTACCGACTACACTACCGACACTAGTACCGACAGTTAGGTATCTCTATCAGTCATAATTCATTTAATACATAGCCGCTTCTACAATAGTAATGCACGTTATAAACATGACTAATATAGTTAGTAGTTGTCAAATGTAATCCAAAACTACCTTTTACATTTCACTTTTACCAGGGTAGTGGATATGTCTTACTAATTTAAAACTCAAAAACGATATAAAGTACCAATATTTATTTACCTGAGCCTTGTGTTTCATCTGCTCTGAGAACAGAGACGGTAGAGTTGTACTAGTAGAACTAGACAAAATAGTTTTGTCATCGACAACTTTGTCCAAATCTGAGTAAACCTTCTTTTTCAATTCCAGGCTTTCTGGGACGCATTCTTGGACGAAAACAGCGTCTTTGACCACGGTGGCTAAGTCAGATGTTCCTGAAAATAATTAAATATTGTGGTGAACTTCAAGTAACAGTCTTTAATGTTTAGAAGTAGGTATAAAATAGATACTGATTATGGATAATTTTGGGTAAACCATTGCATTAATCACTTGACTGATTATTGTACACTGGCAATAGTGTCTAACGACAGAAACTTAGGTATCTATTTTACAATTTCCTATCTAAAACACGAACACCTACACAGGTAGGTACCTCTTTACATTACAACATAGCCTCTTGTAAAAGGCCTTAAGTGTCTACTTAAATGTTATCCCTATCATTCTGATAGCCTGCTCAATCAAACCGAGTGCAATTCAGGAATCGATAATTATAATAGTAGGTATCATATTTCGTTATCAGACACTTGCACTAGGGAATGAGTACCTAAGTGATAATAGTACAATATTATCAATTATTTTAATGGGTAAATAAACATAACTTCCTGGTTGTAATATTACAGAGCCCATAGAAATACTAGTACAATTAGTACAACAATTCTTATTAACAAATTGCTATCTATTTACGTAATTTGACTACGTATCTGCAGTGTGTGCTTCAAAACTAACAAGGCATAGATATCGAACAAACGTTCTGTTGTTTACATACTTGTTTAGTCATCTTACAGTCTCTCCACCTATTCTATTTTCTTCGTATATTTTCCTCAAAAACTTAACGAATGTTTGCATTCAAAAGCGCGTTTATTTACTTTTACAGTTCTGTTGTTTGTGTATAGAGGTAAACAACCTAGACAAAGTTGATATCGGCTCTTATTTTTGGCTTTCATTTAAAATTAACAATGGCAAAATATTGTTTACCCTGAAATCACTGCACCACTCGTTTACATTTTTCTTTAACAAAGTAGATAAGAATTAATACTAAAACTTGACTTGTAGGCTTTATCTGCCATCCCCCTTAAAATTCACCTAAACACAGCGAGTATCAAAGCTCGAATCTACAAGCTTTTAAATTGACATCTTACAGAATACGCTGACTGATGTGCCTATCTAAGTACGTTAAACTAAGGCTCGTTTGTAGGAACAGGGTGATTTTTAGTCAGTAAGATTCTGACACTCTCTGCCGCCTCACCAAGGCGGGAGAAGTAAAAGTACGTTAAACTCCTACCCACAATATTTTCGGTTCAAAATAAGTACGCACATCTCCCACATCCTGTATATACTTAGATGAAAAAACATTACTACCTACGCGAAAGATAAAACAAGACGTGATACCAATTAATGAACAATTAAATATTTCACTGATAAGCATTAATTTATTAAATAACAACAAACGTTACATAACTAGGTTAGGTACAAGTCGTGACACTTGTAAATATTTTGAAACAAAACAATATTTTTTATCTATAGTAATCAAACTCGTGTAATCGTGTTCTTGTTAAGCAAATAATATTTAATTAAGTAGTAAGTATACCAATTGTGAAAATTTTTATTATAATCTATATAAGTTACTGACTGACTGCCTCGTTGGCCGAGTGGACCTAAGTGCGATTGCCGGGCACGGAGTCTCGGGTTCGATTCCCGAGTCGGGCAAAATAAACCCATCGGTTAAAAAATAATCGGTTTTTAAAAAAATCCCGTAGTAACACGGAGACTGGAATTGTGCCCAGTATATGGCAATAGGCTCACCCCCTATTACCTACATGGGACTCATAACATAAATAGTGAAAAGTGGGTGTTATATTGTACAGTGGCATTAAGTGCCGTAATGTGCACCTCTGTCTACCCCTTCGGGGATGATAGGCGTGATGTTATGTTGTGTTATGTCTAAATAAGTTAATAGTATTTTTTTAATTAATAGGCTGTTTGTTGTATTAAAATGTATCTGTCGTGTTACTAACAAATCCAATTTCTACACACCGGGCAAAATTCCAAACCTATCAAGATTTATCGAAAACCGACAATACCAATATTATTTTGTCAATTCAGAAATCGAAGTCGATAGGTGTAGTCGCTTGCGCTTATGACCATTTGACACCAAAAAATTCAAGCATTGTATTGATATAAGTAAATACAATCACGAAAAGCCACCGAGGTCAAGGGGTCAGTGACCCTGATAAAAGAATCATCAGCTGACGCTGTCATATCATTGTTTACCTACAATCTACATATAACTATACATATCAATAATTTGTAGATTCTATGTATAAGTATTTCAAAAATTCTTTGAAGCAGCTGTAGATACAACGGATAGCGAATGCTAACGTAGGTAAGTATAAAAGAATTGACGGGTATTTCAAAGAATTATAAGTTACCAGAAAGCAAAAAACAATTTCGGCCCTTGGTTTTTGAAAAAAAATGTGCTACGATGTCTCTACTATACTAAACTTGGTACCTTTTTGCAGGTAATCGATATATTTCTTACATTTACAAAACATCTTTGGATCCGTAGCGTCTACCTACGGTCCTTTTTGCAGAACAGGTCATAAATAAATAAATAAACTAAATATTTTGTCTACTCTAAGAAATAGTTTGAAATAGTCTTTAAACATAAAACAACATAAAATCACGCCTTTTATCCCCGAAGGAGTAAGCAGAGTACATTATGCCACAGTACAATGTAACACCCATTTTTCACTATTTATGTTATGAGTCCCATGTATTAGGGGGTGAGCCTATTGCCATTTACCGGGCACAATTCCAGACACCGTGCTACTAATGAGATTTTTTTTATAAAACCCAGTAATACTTTGCGCGACCCGGGTATCGAACCTGAGACCCCTTGCCCGGCAGTCGCACTTGCGAGCACTCGGCCGACGAGACAGTCTTTAAAAAACTCTGAATACTTAAGTTGACGTTAGCTCACCTAATTGGCATATACTTTGACCCATTCCATATGGAAAATATATCCAATTTTTTGTCAATTGCACAAACAGAAACCTATTCAAACGTTGTGAATTACGAAGCCCATTTTCTTATTCTCACCTTTAATACACGAGAATTGCTGTTCAGCATTTAGTTTCCCTCTCAGCAAACCGTCTCTTTCCAAAGTCTTGAGCTGCACTTTGATGTCAGCCAATGCATCGGTGACCTGTTGCGGGACGATATCGAATATCGTCACTTGGTACCCCACGGACGCAAACAGCATGGCCCATGAACGGCCGATAAGGCCACTAAACAAATAAACAAAAACATATTTAATAAAATAAGATTATGAAATTTATTGAATAAGTTTAGCCTCATTGATGAAGTGGCAATTGTTCTTAAGTTGAGCACAATGTTATCAGACCTTCGGCCTTTAAAATAATCAGTGGAGTACCCAAATAACAGTGCCTAAGGTAGTGTTGAAACAAGGCTATAAGAGAAATATTTATAACCCTACATTTACAACAAACCCAATGCGTGCTCTTTGCAGTTTTGCGGCATAAAGTTGTATCTAGTGGCGGCATAAAGTATGGGAGAGCCAAACTTCGGCACGCATGGGCCAGCTCGACCGGAGTGATACCACGGCCTCATAGAAAACCGACGTCAAAAACAACGCTTGCGTTATGTTTCGTCGTGTGAGTGAGGTTACCCCAATTACCCCCCCCCCCTCTCCAGTCTCCCCAATTCTCGAATCCTCCACAGTCCTCAAATTCACAATTCACAAAAGGCTGATAACGCACTTTTAACGCCACGGTGTTTCAGGTGTCCATGGGCGGCGACGATTGCTTACCATCAGATGATCCAAGCTCGTTTACCGGCTGATCCCATAAAAAAAATCTAATACTATTTATATTTATGCCGTAAACAAAATTACACATCAATGTAACGAGAGAAATGTAATTATGTTGACGTGAACAAATTGAAAGCATATTCAATGTCATTGCAAGTTGTTTACCGATCAGCAGACCTATCACTGAATCAGAAAGACGTCAATCACAAAAGTTATGCAATTTATAAAGAGTATAAGTAGTCAAATTTATTCGAACACTCTTATGTTGTTAATAATATTAGGTGTTTGTTTTTTTTTCACTCATCACATAAAATAAAAGCCTTACATTAATTTTCTGTTTATATATAAGAAAATTAATCTGTTCCAAATCGAACCTAGGGTCTTGTGTCAAGCAGCACTAAAGAGCAATGACGCACTCAACTTTAAAATTTTATCAATCACACCACTTTATTTCTTCGCGTGACAATAGCATAACATGAAGGTTTTCGATTTATCTGAAGTAAATTAACCTCTATATGAACTTAATGATAATTTCATATCTTTTAGAATAATAACAAACTTATTGATAGTGATCGGGAATCAGTTTGATGTTTGTCACAACAACTAGTACATAAGATTGGCTTTTGAAAAGGCATCAATTGATTCGATATATCACTGATCGAACTATAATCATTTGAAAGTTCCCAATGTTCTTATGCTGGTCTGCTTAGATTATATGTGGATTATAAAGCCAGTCAAGTAGTTGCTACAACTTTCTTGACGTTGGCGATCATTGGAGATAGAAAGTATTCTTATTATCTGATATTGTTAGCTCGAAAACATTATGCATTTGTTATGAACCAATACATAAGTACCTATCATATTTCTTTTGTGTAATTCATAGTAAAATACATTAGCCAAATATTAATAGAAACCGGTGTTATTTTGTTTAACAAAACAACAAAACAAAAACAGATAGAGATACATATCCAGAGCCAACCTGAATTGAGTACTATTTTTCTATGAAATTAAGTGGAATCAAACCTTGAGTAGGTAAGGGTAGGGTATATTCATTTAATTAATGCTATAAAACCAAACTTATGCTCTAAATCTAAGTACTTTACCGTAACGAAATTAACGATGATTATTGTGCATCAAAAACAGTGATTGAAGATAAGTATAATTATTCAATAAAGCCATAATAATAAACATGGAATCTAAAAAGGTAATAATTATAAAAAAACAATGGTTAAATAATTACCTGCCAACAATGCCGACTTTTTCAGATTTAACGGAGGCCATGGTATTGTGGGTTTCTTGACTTACTTGCAACACGGCCGACACTCGACTGCGGACTAGTGAATGACACCGCCAAGCTACGCACACCGCTTAAAATACAGCTAAATAAACTAGTTATCGCTTGTTCCTGACAAGGTCTCTCAATTTTGCAAGTAACAAACGTTATCAGGAAAATAAACTTATAATACAACTATTGATTTGTTAATTGAAACTATTCAGAATTATTACTACAACGCAAATATGGATTATGAGTGTTATGATCCCACTGACCCATTGTAGTAGGATTCCATTCATGTTCAATTGACATAACTGTTGACACATACATACACATAAATATTCCATCTCCTGCCTAGTGTATTCTGGTGATTGAGAAAATGGTAGTAGGAGAAAGAAACTGTTTTTAAAACTGTCTCGATATAGATCAGCATCTCGATTTTGTATATCGATCAAAATTACTTTTTCCATTTTGTTTTTTATATCCATATCAATCAGAAATGGAGACTAAAAATGAAAAATATGTTACCCAATAAGTAATAAGGTTTTATTTTTTGCAACTACGTAAAGTGCATAAATTGATTGAATGCCCTGAATGACATAAAAACTTTCATCAACAGCACACACATCAACATCATTAACAATCATTGGCAAATGGTATGCTTGCAGTTTAAACAGAGAATGTAGGATTGTGTGTCAATGAACCTGAATGTATCGAACTGCTGATACGTGAAAAGTATATTTTTCTGTACGTAAAAAGTGTTATTACAATAAGTGTAATTAAGTATCATCTCTGACTACCACTGTGGAGAACATAAAGCACGATGTCAGTTTGCTTCTTATAAATATAAAATACTAACTTCGACGATGACTTCGTACGCGCAATTCCATAATCTCCCGTACCTGTAGGATTTTCAGAATTTTTTCTGTCTCAAGAACCTTCTCCTAATAATAAAAAATACATCAAAAAATAATTAAGTAGTGCAATCGGCCCGCGTGATGCCGTGACCAAGGGAAAAAGGGATTCATTTTAATTATATATGTAGATAATGTATTATAATTATGTATTCGCAGGTCAGGAAAAAGGAAAAGGTCAGTTGATCCTAAAGTTTTTAGGGGAGGCCTATGTTCAGCAATGGAACTCGTATAAGAATATTAATTGCTTACAATAGCTCTACCAATAGCAGACACAAAAATATAAGAAAATTATTGTCGCATTTTCCACTCAGCTCTACTATCTTCTTGATCATAATTACATAAATGTACCTATGTTTATCTACAGCTTAAAAGTAAAGTTCATAATCGATGACATGAAACATGTTATGATAACAGATGACATGTTTGTTTTAATATTATCTCAAATCGTTTGTAGGTACTGCGTTTGTCGAACCATGCGTTAAATTTTACTCCATGCGCGAAAATCTCAAAAAACGATAAAACAATCAAAAATATAAGGATCGATTTACTCTATCGATGTACCAAAAACCGATTATTGCCTGAAAAGGTAAAACTATTTAATAAAAATCGTCTCAAGTTCGTAGAATTAATTATTTTATTATAACTAATGACCTTACGAGTTACATAATTTGTACTCTAATCGAATTATAACAAAATAGTAGTTATACTTATAGCTAAACAGATAGTGATCATTTGTAATTAAACATTAATAAAATAAAAACTCAATAAAACTGGACATTTGAATTTACGATAAAACATAAAAAGCCTTTCAATATAATTTTCAAAGCCTTTAAAACTTATACGTAGATAATATCATTATTTAATTATTTTTTCCGCCTGAGATCAACAGGAGAGATTCTTACCGAATAAATAAGCAATAATAAAATAAACAAATATAACCATCTTCTTAAGAATCATCAAGATTAACCAGGTATTCATTTACTACTGGATTCTGATTCGCGTAGTACAAAATATAATTGCAATATGTAAAAAACCTATCAGTACCTAATAAGAGGACGATATATTATGATTTTAATAATATCACATTCGATTAACAATCATTCTCAAACAATCTATCACGAGACACATAACTATATCTAGTTCGCATACTTATTTAATTACATACATACGTAATATAACAATACTGGGTGTTATGTGACAACTCGTAGGTACTACATAAAAATTGTTTAATTTTTTTATATCAAACAATACAAGATATATAAATATCTAATAAATAACTACGTGCCGGTTCGTAAGTTTTTTTTACCGGTAAACGAGCAGATCGGAGTACCTAATGATATGGAATCACCTAGAATCGGCGCAGCCCTTAGACACCAGCAACACAGGTGGTACAAGTGCGTTGCCGGCTTTTAGGGGTTATTTTGGAGATTTGGGGATTGGGGGGTAACATTTATCTACCAAATAAGAAAAAATCCGTAACAAATATTGTTATGGACATGGACGGACTATTAATCTACTGACATGCAGTTCCCGCAATCGCCTCAGTGGTGTCGATGCTGAATATTCTGTAGTTGACCTCATTGGGGTCGATAGTCTTGTAGAGGAAGCGAGCCAGCTTGTCTGTAAGAACCCATAGGATTCCTTCATCATCCACCTGAAATGGAAAAAATACGTCAATATTTTCGTACACAATTATCTCACGGACACAACATTAAAGCTTACTTTACTTTAGTAAGATCAAGTAAGATCTTTGACACCACAAATTCACCGAATTGCAGCAATTTTGATTAAATAATAATAATTAAACGAATAGTAACAACATAACATAACATAACATCACGCCTTTTATCCCCGAATCCTGGAATTGTGCCCATTACCGGGCACAATTCCAGGCTCCGTGCCACTACTAAGAAATTTTAACATGAATAGTAACAATAAGGGAAATTTTTAAGTTACCTTCAAGTCGTTGGGGAACTCGAAAAGTTTGGGGTCAGACAATATGAGAGGATTGTTGTCAGGCGTGTACGGCTTGTTGGAGTTCCAGCACGCCACTCCATCACGGTTCACCTGAAAGTTATCAGAGTCAAATGTGAAATGGTTCATTATCAAAATATTTATTTCATACATAGTAAAAGGTATTGGTAAACGCTCTAAGAATTCCATAGATTAAATTAGATTAAGATGTCCAACTATGGTTCTATTGTACCTACTTAAAATTGTTATTATACTAACAAATACATAATTAGGTAGGTAGCTGTCACTGCTCATAATAGGATAAGATGCACTGGCATTGAATAAACACCAATGACTAAAAACCATACCTTAAGGTTCTTATAGATTTTTTTATGAATAAATTCTATTGTCAGGTACGTGAGATGAAGGTTGCGGGCTGCAGGTGGTCCTTATTGTATAGCCAAGATCGAGTAAATAGGTATAGAAAGAATGTCAACCGTGGTGAAGGTTCGCCATTCGATATTATTGTTAACGAAGGTTATTCAAATTACAGTGACTTCGATTAAGTAAGTGCATGTTCGTGTATGTATACAAATTACCGTTTATTAATTCTTAATTTTAGTAATTAAATTCTGCAATTATTTGCAATATCTAAATGGTTTTCGTTGCCCAATCATATCCTTGCAGCTGTGAGAAAAATATGACAGATATTATGGCACACCTACATGTCTCATTATACCTTTCTCTTTCTTCCGCATTCTTACTTGTTAGAACTAGACCTTGATACCAATTTATTGCTTACCTGAGTGTAAAACAGGACATGTGTTTTAGGATCGTAGTAGCTGGCAGCTGATTGGGTGCGTTCACCTCTGTCACCCAGAAGCTGTAAAGAAAAAAGAACTATTTACTAAAACATCTAGAATGACAAAAGCTTTCTACGTAAACAAAAGCATTAAGAGCTATTTATAAATCCTAACGCGACTGAATTGTTTCATTGTTGCTTATAAATAATGCAGGGCAGGTTTGCGCATGGCAATAAGTTGGAATTCGAACCTTGAAGTCATGGAATGCTTCGGTCTTGTCGATATGCTTGTAATTACGGAGCAACTCCGTGGAGACGCAGAACTCTTTGGTGCTGGAGAATGCATGGAAGAACATTGTCCTATACCTGTGAACAAAACAATTCACTATTGTGAACTAAAACTTTGCTATTTCGACATACAATGCTAAAAATCATAATTAGACGTTAGATAAATTAAGAGTACCGTCGTTCGACCTCGGTTTTGAGAGCTTTTATTAATTTTTGGGGTCAGTGTCGAACGTCACATATTGTTCGGTAATTTATTAACGTAATGAGCGAACATACGTTTTTAAGATTATGAATGATAGTTCTAGACAATTAAGTTACGACTGTTTTTATTACTACTGATATACATTAAACTTGATATTTCAAAACTGCAATTAGATTGGTGCATGTCCAGTTTGTTGAATACGAATTGCAAGGATAGCACGTAGATTGCAATTAGGTGCTCTAGTGACCTTTATTCACTTTTTTCTTATGATACGAAGCCTACAACCTGCCATACCGCTATGTGAAAATTGACCTTAACTAAAGAAAGAATGTTTTAACTCTTAAACTGATGTAAATAAAATGCATCTTTCCGTAACAGGTTGTTAAAAGTGTTCTTATACTGAGTTCTTCTAGACTAGTGTCAATTTTCCTTGATCAAATCGAAACCTACACCATTAATTTTAATTATCCTATCATTCGTTATATTATTCACTTACCCATCCTCTCTAGGTTCAGAAAGCGCCAACGCGAATACCCCATCAGTCCACTGGAACTCGATACCGCTTACATTGTACGAACCAGCCAAAGGTTCGAAGTGGAAGTAGTGATGAGAAATCCTCCAAGAGTCGTCCTGCTTGAGACTGTACACCACTACTCCATAGGCTCCCAAATCCGGGATGTACGCGTATGCGTCATCACAAGTGTCTTTGTTTACATCTACAATCTGAAGTACAAAAAAGACATGACATGAGCTCTAACTCGAACGTTTTCATTGAACTCGCGGGCACTAGGCATAATGGCGATATAGCCAGAAATCTGCTACTCTGCATTCATTTCTTTGGAGAAGACAGTTTGTATGTATTTTTACTTACAATATTAGCGAAGAACGAGTCTTCCTTCATATCACTAGCCTTGCACTGATACCGATGAATAAGCTGGTCTGTCTTCAAGTCAAAGATCGCAATCGAGGGCCCATTGATTTGATTTCCAGCTCCTAGACAAATAAAAACAACAACGGTCAGAAACTCAATCATTTACCGCTGGAATACTGTAGCAACAAAATGAGGCTTGATGAATAAATGGCAATGGCACTTCGATGTCGTAAAGCCTCAAAACATGAAGAGGAAGAAGAAGAATTATCATAACATGAAGAAGAATAATTTATAACAGGTCTTAAAATATAGGTAAGATGTGCTTCTTTCATGTTCTTTACTTATTTATAGATATAATGAAATAGGCTAACTATTTACAGGGGATCTTTAGGAAATACTGTATATAACTAGTAATGACTGCGTCCCTATCGTAATTGTAAATCACAAGCTAAACTTTGATGGTTTATAAATACAACCTATCACAATAATAGGGAAACAAGACCAATCACCATTAAACTTAAGTTCCTAACAAGTAATATTAAACCAGCACGGTTTAATCAATATTTATGTTACTTATATTAATATGCAGTTAATTGAATGTTGTTTTGTAGTCAAGTGATCACGATTTGATCCAGATTATTACGTTTATTTATTAGTTCATTATTTATTTATTGGTAGTTAGTTCGACTTACGGAATAGCGTTGGTGTCTTATAGTTTTGTTCGTTTTATGAAATTTCTCACTAGCTTTTTTTAGTCGCAATCGCATCTTAATATTTCGAAACTCAAATAGGTACCTACTTGATGATATGGTCTATACTGAATTCTATATTCTAATTACTCTATAGTATCAATCAATACACTAGTACCTATATATGTACCTATGTCCCTACAATATAAGTACCTACTTATATTTGTGAGTTTGTCCTTAACGACAATATATAGCGTAACCATCACCTCTCGGCCGAGCAAGCAAAGACAGGAACTTGTGTTTTGTCGTTGCAAAACTACGGTGTCAACATCCGTACACACAATGATTCATTATTTTTCTGTGTTGAATGTTTAAAAAAGAACACATTTACTTTTGTCAGTTATCATCACACCTTTTTGTGGACAAGAATGTGTCATTTATAGCAGTGACGAGATTATTGACTTTCTACATAGGTATTAAAGGTAGGGACTAATGCTTACTACGGTGCTTCTTGAACTGTTATGAAAATATACCAAAATGAAAAATTATATATTAATATTTTGTTGCATGAGACATAAAACCGAAGGTAAGCCATAACTTAAAGATCAATTTATTATAAGGAACAATAATTACAGAAATATCTAGAGTCTAGATGCCAGATGACAATGAATTAGACACACTAATATCTACAATAGATGTCTGTTTGCCGGAACGCAGATATACCCGAGACACAAAGTGTTTTCTATTATTTCTTATAAACCGACATACAGGAGGTTTAATTATAATACTAGACTAGACAAGGACCATAGACTTGCACAATTCGAAATATTAAAAAAGCAGAATTGAAACACTAAAAAAATAAACTAAAACAATTAAATAACTGTGTCAAGTTCTTACAACATAATTCTATTCATTCACACACCTAGGTAAAAAGTCTTGATTGATGGATATCAACTCCTTTTATGTCGTAAATTGCCAAGAAGCATAAAACTTGAGTTAATTATACAAAATAAAATCAGATACTGCAGTGTGAATACATTTTCTCATACAAACTCGGTCACACAACGCATGCGAAATATATGTCCAAAAGAGTGAAAAGACATTTGATTGTTTTGTATTGTTTTCTCAGTAATTATGTCTGTTCATGATATTAGTTTAAGCACAATTACAAAGCTGCAACATCAGTGGCAAAAAGTTTTCCATATTTTTTTAAAACCTCATAATAAGGTGTCTAATATTTGGTGTTACATGGCTATATAATTCCTTTAGCGACTATCATATGCTATTCAATACAACGCAAAAAGCACTTTACTTATACCATCATTTCGACAGCAAAAGTAGAGCATTCTTTGAAACAGCGAGTATATAAAATACCGGTCTTATTAAGGTACGTGAGTTCTATTTTTAGATCTTACCAAAGATGTCCGCCATTCCAGAATCGATGACCCACAGTCTGTCGCACTCGTCCACAAACACTCGGAAAACTGAGATCAACGAGCTGTTTGAAGGTAATTCCTTTGCGTCATCTGGTACAAAGTTGTCCTTAAAAGATGGATATGGTTTTAACGCCTGGTCTTGAGGCCCATCTAGGTCTACGTAGTTCAATGTAGAAGCTACACCAGCCTTCCATCTGGGTACAGTAACAAATACTTTGTTCTTCCAACGTGCTAATCCTAAAGGCAGATTGTTCTCAGGAATAAATCTCTTTTCATTGATAGCATTTGCTCTACTCTCCGGAGTCTCCCAAGCAAAGTCCATCAGTTTCCATGCGAATCGTAGCTGTGGTGTGGCGGCATGACACACCGACATAACCGCAAGGGCCACGACGAAGCCGATTGCCCTCATGTTTAATCTGGAAAAAAACACGCCGTTTATAATGTTTTCAAGATGCCATATACAAAGTCTTAATAATTCCGGTTAGTTACATGGATAATTAAAACAAATGTGATTTATCACTTCAACTCTCGCAAGAAATCGGTAATTACCTTAGGTATACAGCTTGATTGAAGTATAAACGATTAATTGCCTACAAAGTAAAATACCTTTATTATTTTGTAAGGTTGAAATATAATGACAAAACTTCCTTTTAGGTTTCGATTTCGTAAATGAACCAAATAAGTAAACAATTCGCCAAATTAGATAATTAAAATATCGTATAGTGAGATTTTCGTAATTAAATTTCGCGTCTGGTATTTTTGAATGGTGACAATTGTACTCATCGCAGTGAGATGTTGCAACGTGGTAATGACAGTATTGTGAAGCGGAGCATCTCTCAAACCCTATCATAACAGTTGGCTCACGTTTTTGCAGATGGCTTGATCTTATTATTGAGAAACGACAAGTTAGCTGTATTCTTCCTTATCGAACAGATCGAGCTTGTTATGTATTCGGATAGCATGGGAACTGTGACAAGAGTTGCGTAAAACGAAATAAAAGGAACATCACGGTGTTCATAAATGTTATACAAAGTTGTGGTGGTTTTGTCGAGTGAGAAACACGAAGATATTATAACCGGTACATAAATACATTAATGTATTACTTCCGATATAAGTTGTAATTAAACAGGAACAAGATATAAGGTGAGAGAATGTGCGAAGTCACTAGTTTTTGCGACTGTTGTTCAAGGTTCGCGGGTAACTTTATGATTCTTGATTGTAAGAAAACTCGTTAATAGAATCATCAAATATAAACAAACTTATTTATGATCGTTTGTAATGATGTCTACCGTAATTACTAGCAGTGTGGTAATAAATCTACGCAGTCACTTAGTACCTATTTGCTTGGTTTACTTAATTTTGCATAATGGGCCCATTGTTATGAGAAACTTCCTGTATATTCTTAAATTAAATAACTGTTCTCTTTAGTTTATGTAGCTGTTAACTATGATATTTACTTATCGTTTAATAAACCGTTCTTTTATCTCTGAAAACGGTTATTGTGGGAATTTTAAGTCCTATGAGATTGTCTATTGCCCGAATACTGAAGCGCTATTCAATTTAATTCGCGCTTAAGTATAGTTCTGTCGAGCCGCGGAGAACTTAACGGGTTACCGGGGCTCCGGCTCGAAGTGCAGGAGTAGGAACAGGGTGGTTTTTAGTCAGTAAGAGTCTAACACTCGTTCGCGCCTCACCCAGGCGGGAGAACGCATTCGATAATTATCCCCCCTTAAAAAAAAATTATAGTTCTGTCACTACAAATTATTTGTAAGATGACAGAGGAGATGGCACGATATTAATTACAATTCAAAATTGAGTAGCCTTTCAATATTAGTATTATTATATTATACATTATTAGTATACAGTACATTAGTAGTATACAGTATACATTATAGAGGTACATTATTAGTATTCAAATAAAAATAAATGTTGTTTCAGATGGTATATACACTGTTAATGGGACTAGTTGACATACAAAACGTCCATGGAATTAGAATTTTAACTCTAAAACTTAGGTATTAGAATACAGCTGTAATTAAAGACTACTTTTTTAAATAGAAAATGAACAAACTACTTATAATTGGCAGATACATTCACACAGTTAGTGTGGTGGCTGGGCAACCGGCTGCCATGCAAAGTGTCGCGGGTTCGATTCCCGCACGGAACAACTCTTTGTGTGATCTACAAATTGTTGTTCCGGGGCTGGGTGTCATTTATATGTAAACTTGTATGTTTGTAAACGCACCCACGACACAAAAGAAAATCCTAGAATGGGGAAAAGATTTTCAAAAAAAAAATGGCGCCTATTGACTTCCGAATTTTCTATTTACAAAAATACAGAGTCAATTATTATTTCTAATTGAAAAGGGGAAATACCCACTGCTATAGGTTTTCCTCATAGTATTTCGGGTTTCCTACCTACTTATCATAAACCGCAAAAATTAATCTCCTGTCATTATTCACTAAATATAATGGGTAGATCAGAAAAACTGCAACTTACGTACATAGTTTAACAGGAAAGATCAAAAAAGTACAAGTAGTTAGGAGCATTATTTATTAGGTATTTACCTGTATCTACGTCACAATAGGTGTGGACAGTGGATCGTGATGACTCAGGTTTGTTTAGATAACTGTGCCTATTCTGTAAAACTAGACTTTTCCCGCAGATGCATTCGTAAGTAGTAAATTACTTCTTTCTCTGTTCACGTTGGAATGTTTGGAATATTCTGATTAGTGATCCTATCGAGATCATTACAACCCAAATATTATTAGTAGTAGTAGTTTCTATTAGTCCATTGATAATAGAGTTTAGACCTGAGAGTATTCTTGCGAAATAGACACTAATACTTATTTTATTAATAAACAAATTGACAAGTATCATAAACCTACTTTACATAAACCTAGGTGGGCGCAAGGAAAGTCGTAGCTTTCTCACACTAAATCAAACATAACTTATTTAAATAAAATTTATTTTTTAGTTAAATTATGTTTGTTGTTTTCGCGTCAACTTGCGTCAGTTGTATGCGTCACGTCGGGTATTTTATTCAATACACTTCTATATTATACTAGCGCGCCCCGGCTTCGCACGGGTGCAATATGCATGTATTATACATATAAACGTTCCTTAAGAATCACTCTATCTATTAAAAAACCGCATCAAAATCCGTTGCGTAGTTTTAAAGATCTAAACATACATAGGGACAGACAGACGGTGGATAGCGACTTTGTTTTATACTATGTAGAGATTATTAACATCTAATATACAGGTAACTACTTGAAATATTGTGTTAACAGAAATATAGTATAGATTTCTTTCTTTTATTAAAATCAATAATATAGGCACTTAAACCAATAGCAAGTATTTTAACAGTAACCAAAAGTTTACCTAGGAATTATGTTAGTATTACGAAAACAATAAGTGAAAAGCTTTTTGAACCAACAGGAAGTTTTCTACAAATAAATATCTGCATAACTGTAGGCACTCTTTAATATGCATAAAATATTGAAAACCTACAAAAACGTTTCCTTTCCTTGTATGACACTGCAGTTCAGTGCCGAGTACTTAACAATACTATTAACTAATTTGTGTTTTGGATTGATTCATTTGTGTTTTTCAAAATAAGAATAAAACATGAACTAAAAAATCGATTAATGCGGTAAGTAAATTATTTTTGATTGGAAGAAATTATCAATGTTAAACCTACTATGATTTTAAGGCTAGACTAACATCTCTGATAATACCAAGTTGAAAAATTGCGACAAAATTTCGGGGAAAAACGTTAAAACTGTGAGAATTTGCAAAAATCAAAAGGAGCAAATAGTTCCTAATAAATAAAATCAATGAATGAAACTGGAGCATGCACTAAATCGATTGTAAAATGTTAATAAACTTACGTTTAGCTTGAAGTGGTAGAGTAAAGCCGAAGGTAGTGCGTAGTGGGGGTCAATCAGCCCGCGACCGGTTCAACGGGACCGCGCAGACAGACTAAACAGTTCGAGGTCTCACAAGCCTTTATATATACATAACAACTTCTCAATACAAAGCCTTCTTTCCATACTCATACTATTCTACGGTTCATTTTAGTACAGGCTCCGAAATAGCTGTGACTGTAAGTTATCATAAAACATTGTAGTTAAGCCCTATGAATTAAATAGGTAAGTAATTTGTTCAATCCAAAGATGTGTTCGAAAAAGGTTACCAATAACTACTCGTGTTTACGCTTAACCGATTGCTATACAGCACCTATTACTATGTCATGTTTAAACACTCGGCGATTGCGCGATCGCAACGTTGTGAATTCGACTCGGATAGGTAATTCAAGGCCCATCCCCGTGACCACTACATCCGTTGACCATTCAAACAGACCAATTACATTTTTATCCACGACCGACGAGCCTGCGCTAATTTGCGAAAAAAAAACTAAAATGTCACACTGAATTGAATATTAGTACCAGATGAGTATTGTTCGTGATGATGCGTGATATTATCTGGCAGGCCCGGCGGCCTAATAATACCGATTATGGATCTCTTACAATAATAACAATACAAAAAAAACATTTATATAAAGGCAAACTTCATGCCATGCGTAAATAATTGTCATCTACTTACCTCTATACCCGTCGTTGATTATAACTGCATATTACTATTCCGGAGTTTCGAGAAACTAAAAAGTATTTTCGAGTTGATGAGCCGTTTACATACCCAATTCTAATTAGAGCTTCTTATTACAAACCGTACTTTAAAATATTGGATTAAATCAAGCATACTTACTTAGTATCACTTCTGATATCTGATTAATACTCCTAAATGGAGCACTGGAACAGGTCGTTTACCGTGCATGCACTATGATTTATTTACATACAGCATATAATGACAGTTTATCTAGAGGTATATAATATTGTTTATAACATGTAATATTAGAGTTGCTCTGTTACTACAGCCGTAGCTTGTAGCGCGTTTTCCTACCATCTCCTAGGCTAATAATTAATACCGGGAAAATGCTGGTACGCGCTACGAACTACGCGCAATGCACTACGCACTACGCACTACGACTACGATCTACGGCATAGCATTAGGGCTTGTTGATTTGAGGCTACATACCCTGTAGGCTTGGAAGTAACATTTTGTGGAATATATTATACCAATTTATATATTCTCGTGGTCTTAAAATTTTTTATTTTTAACGGCATTGTACACCTGTTCAATATAGATACCATGGTTTGTATTAGCCACTTTTGTTAATGATGTGCACCTTGTAACAGAACAGTAATATTTTTATACCATAAGGTAATTCCAAACTCGTCCTATTTCTGTGAATATAATAACTTAATAATACTTTGGCTGCTGTTGGGTATTTGTGCTAACAATGGCACGACTTACACGGTAGAGCCAAGTAGGCTGCGCGACATCATCGCGACCGCGCACACTGCTCATGAGGAAGAACCCCTCTGTGGTTCGAAACTAGTAGAGCTTTTCTCAGTACGTTCACGTGAGTAACCCGCGATTTTTAGTTAATGGTACAGTCCATCTAATCAAGAAGGTAACCTAAAGTATTTAGATATTGTTAATTGGTTTACTTTTTGGTTTATGTTTCCATAAGTCACTATGTGTCACATAAAAACTCAATGGAAGCCGTAGTATGAGGATTGACCAATAAACAAGGTTGAGAGTGGGTTCACTGCCCACGTTGCCACAGTACTTGCAATCGATCAGATCTTTTGTCTCAGTCAGTATCTTGAAATGAATATGACAATATTTGACCGCTAAACAAAAGCATTGGCAGACACATACATAATAGGACCATATTGTACTTAATAGCTAGTATTATAAATTATGTGAATGTACTTTAATATGCTTTTATCACCGTTTTCATGGTAAAATAAAATGGAGGAAAGCACTATTATACCAGACAGTTTTATCGTGAGACATTACCTACATGCAGAACCCTAAAGAAAATATTAATGTAGGCACACATTCCATTCAATAAAAACATTTGTCCACTGATTAATAAATTACACATTCAACCCGAGTAGGTCCTTGATAGTGCAGCATATATGCATCCTGTACAGCAGTGTGTTTTCGGCTGATGATGACGATGCTGCTGAGATTTTAAAACTATTCCCAGAATAAAGTTTGACAACAACATAACAACATAACTTCACGCCTTTTATCCCCGAAGGGGTAGGCAGGGGTGTACATTACGACAATGTTCAATGTAACACCCACTTTTCACTATTTATGTCATGATTCCCATGTAATAGGAGGTGAGCCTATTGCCATATACCGGGCACATTTCCAGACTCCGTGCTACTACTGAGAATTTTAAAAACCCTGTAGTACTTTGCCCGACCCGGGAATCGAACCCGAGACCCCTTGCCCGGCAGTCACACTTGCGACCACTCGGTCAACGAGGCAGTCATAATAAAGTGTGAGTTGCGATTAAAGTCGTAATCAAACCCCAAGTAATATATCACTCTTGTTCTATGTCAGCCAACAATAAGTGATTGCAAATCAAAGTCAGAGTTCAAACGTTATTAAATATAATTTGCTCACCATTGTTACGGATATATTACATCTTACAAGACTCCTTTATATAAAATCGTCTTACTACGAGGACTTTTTAAGAGCAAGTCGTGATCATTAACCGCTGTCCCTGACTGATGCGGTGCTCAGCATAATTAAATCTCACTCACTTTGTCCAAAGCGAGCGCATTTTACGTCACCTCCTGGCGTAATTATGAGAGCAATTACTCTTGTGCGCCGTAACTAAGTATTGACTGAAAAGGAGTGAACAAGTTTTCCCACACCCCTTTAGACTTGCTACTTCACTACTTGGTATATAGAACGTTTTATAATTACGTTAAATATCTTCAATGCAATGTTACTAATAACTAGATACCTGCACTGTTAATACATTATTAGTACACTGTATATATACATCTATATCCTATCCTCTAATTAGTAACAGAAAGTCTATCCAATCATTAGAAATCATAAAGTTCATCTTAATTAATATGTTGCATTGAATTACAATTAGGTGGTAATACACTTCATTTCAATAGGTACCTAGTATTAAAATTGATTATGCACAAATCTATAACGAATCTTAGAGCAGTCTAGAGCTAATAAATATACAGACTAGATATATACTATACTTGTTTATACAGTGCTAACTACCTACATACCTATTTGCAATAGACCGCTTATGTCTTGTGAAATGATCCATGGCAATATGAGACGATGAGACCCTTGAGCGGCTTCTAAGAATTTATGAGATTAATACCTGTCTTAGTTTAAGGTTACTTGAACGGTACCTAGGTCTACAAATAGATTAAATACTATTTAAATAATGTTTTACTGGCAGCCCTCTCCGGCTTCGCCTGTATGCTATTCCTAATGAATGTATCGAATCTTTCTTGTATACAAACTTTTTCCTAACGATAACGATAAGAACATACATACAATTATCCAATTCGATACAGTCATTTGACAGTTATGGGCATTTTGGTGATCCATTTTTATTACATAACATAACATAACATCACGCCTTTTATCCCCGAAGGGGTAGGCAGAAGTGCACATTATGCCACTGTACAATGTAACACCCACTTTTCACTATTTATGTTATCAGTCCAATGTAATAGGGGGTGAGCCTATTGCCATATACCGGGCACAATTCCAGACTCCGTGCTACTACTGATATTTTTTTAAAAACCCAGTAATAATTTGCCCGACCCGGGAATCGAACCCGAGACCCCTTGCCACTTGCACTTGCGACCATTCGGCCAACGAGGCAGTCATTTTTATTAATATAGATTAGATTTGTTACTCAGTTGTTTGTGACCGTCAGGGTCATATGTATGTTATCCACCAAACCCGATTTTAGGACAAACTAGTTTTGGGTGGTCGGCTATCCAAATCTGTCTGATGTCTGCTAAATCTTTTCTGTTATACGTAATCATTGTTATTATGAGAATTTCAATGAGAAAGTTAAGAAATAAAACTCGTGCGAAGCAGGAGCGGTATGCTATTGATTTATAAACATACTGAGATGAGATAAGTAGTGTGCGAAACGATTATGAATATTCCGCGCGTAAATCGGAACCTTATACTTACATAATGCAGCATTCGGTCCCCAAGCTGCTACGTCAGGTTATGCTTATTAACATACTCATCATATTCAGCCTTTTATCCCCGGCTTAGGCAGAGGTGCACATTCCGGTGCTTAATGCCATTGGGCCATATAACACCCACTTTTCACTATTTATGTTATAAGTCCCATTTAGTATAGGGTGAGCCTATTACCATATATAATTTAAAAAAAGAATAGTTATACCCGGGAACCGTACCCGAGACGCTTTGTCCGGCCAGTCGCACTTGCGACCACTCGGCTGACGAGGCAGTCAAGTATGCATATTAACGTACCTACTTAAATAAATAATTGATTGTAGACTGCCTCATTGGCCGAGTGGTCGCAAGTGCGACTGCCGGGCAAGGGGTCTCGGGTTCGATTCCCGGGTCGGGCAAAGTATTACTGGGGTTTTTTTTTAAAAAAATCTCAGTAGTAGCACGGAGTCTGGAAATGTGCCCGGTATATGGCAATAGGCTCACCCCCTATTACATGGGACTCATAACATAAATAGTGAAAAGTGGGTGTTACTTCTATGTGCACCTCTGCCTACCCCTTCGGGTTAAAAGGCGTGATGTTATGTTATGTTATGTTGTGATGATTGTAGGTACTATATGTTTAACCAAATTAAGTGTATCATATGACTGGAAGGATGATTCGTAATAAAGTTCGTGCCTTAAGTACCTACTTTGGAAATCCCAATGAGCGTAAGTACGTAGCGAAGTATGTGGTTAGTGAATTAACCGCCAGGTGCCAGGCGCCATCCATGATGACACACATTTTAATACCCAAAAGAATAGACAGACCTTCACACCTTCAAGAAAAGAGCGAATTTCTTTTTAATAGGCTGGCAACGCGCCTTTTACCCCTCTGGTGTTGTGAGTGTCTAAGAGCGGCGTTGATCACTTACCATTAGGTACTCCGTCTGCTCGCTTACTTCCTATTTTGTTTCTTTTTTTATAAAAACGTTGCTCTAGGACTATCTCTTGTGTCGTCGGTGCGTTTACAAACATACAAGTTCACATACACATCACACCCAGACCCAAAACAACAATTTGTGGATTACACAAAGTTTGTTTTGTTCCGTGCGGGAATCGAACCCGCGGCACGTTGCACGGCAGCCGGTTGCCCAGCCACCGCACCAACCGTGCTGTCAAAAAAAAGTCAGTGCAGTTTTTTATTCCATAATAAAACTGGCGCACATAACATCCTCCTGTTAACCAACTTCAAAAAACAAAGTTTTTATAACCTACTATGGTCATGTTATGAGTCATGTAATAAAGGTGAGCCTATTTTTAGTAATATCCATAGAACGACAAAAGTCAATTTATGCATTGAAAATAATGCCTTAAGTAGTTTTCCTAAAGAGATCATTTCATTTGTAGACAGCCAGAAATCCAAATTGCACTCATTCCTCACTCATCATCCGTCACTTAGTAACACATGCAATATCATACCCCTTTACTGAGAATTTTCGGTTGCCGCATTTGTAACCACTTGATCTTTAAGGGGATTATTGTGACGTCAAATGCAATCAGAAAAAGAAAAACATTGGCTGTTAAGTATTGTATTTAAATATTCTTCGTATGACGTCTACAGACATTAGCGAGCCACAACAAATGGTTAAAGATAAATCGAATGGAGATTAATGATTTTTTTTTTAAAACAAGTCTCTTTATACTGCAGGCAAGTTTATTGAGTCAGACAGGATCTCGTTGGCCTAGTGGTCGCAAGTGCGACTGCCGGGCAAGGCGTCTCGGGTTCAATTCCCGGGTCGAGCAAAGTATTACTGGGTTTTAAAAAAAATCTCAGTAGTAGCACGGAGTCTGGAATTTTGTCCAGTGTATGGAAATAGGCTCACCCCCTATTACATGGGACTGTTAACATAAATAGAGAAAAGTGGGTGTTACGTAGCGGTGTTAAAAGACCTCTGCCTATCCCTTCGGGGACTAAAATTGTGATGTTATTTTATTTTTGTTATTTTAGATCTTTTACGATTGCATAGAAGCATGTTCTGTCACATGTAGATTTGAAAGAGTATTTAGTAATATTTTGATTGTATAGTGTACCTAAGCATTAGCCTGAAATGTAAAAAAACCGTGCACCTACTGGTAGTCCCCTATTAGCTATTTGTCAGTCGGTGATGATTGATGGAAGCCACTAGAAAGTGTT
Organism: Spodoptera littoralis; assembly: GCA_902850265.1. Lineage (NCBI taxonomy): Eukaryota > Metazoa > Arthropoda > Insecta > Lepidoptera > Noctuidae > Spodoptera > Spodoptera littoralis. The sequence continues at coordinate 9,708,797 of LR824535.2, read as the reverse complement.
TATAAACTCGCACAAATAATTATATTCACCTTACTGCGTTAACGACGTATGATAGTAGCTGTAAATATCTGATATGTGCGGACAATAAACTGTGAGTCAGGAACGTCTTCGCATATTTCTCTTCGGTAGCGCGTAAGGCGCATTCTGCTTATCGAAGCGTTGGTAAAAGTGGGCGCCCATGCGAAACTGACTGATCTCCTCAACTAAACACGTATTCCACATAAATACATTGAAATAATTACCAATAATTGCTACTTGAAACTATCATTATAAAACATCCGTACCATGCTTTTCTTCTATACGACGACAGTTTTTTATAATGAGAATTTAAGCTAGAAAAACTACAGTTTTTTTACAACAATTTTACTAGCTAACCGATAAATAATTACAACTACTATACAAAATAAGACAAGATAACAATAGAACTAAACAAAGTAAAAATTAAAAACTGAAAAGGTTTACTTACAATCTTACAATAGAAAAATAAAGAATATTTGGCACATTGGCTTATAAAACCAATCGAAACACTTACTCTACGGATTTTCTTAGAGTAAAAATTAACCAACAAGAAATGTACACATGTAAAAAAGTAATATCATAGTCAGTTCAGAAGTTTCCTTATGTATGGAATAAAAATGCAAAACGATAATAACAACATATCGGTCGGAAACACACTAAAGATTGTACGGTCTAACTCCCAATATCTAACAACAATATTCTCCATTCTGGGACCAAACCTACAATACTTAACCTTCTGTAATATAAGAAAATCTACAAATGCAATGATTAGAAAGCTAAGTTCCAAAAAATTGGGAGCTTAGATACAACAGCAGTCTTTGATCACTGTTAGGGAATAAATATTTGCATAGATCAACAGTTTCCCGTTCTCCTACAATATTCTCTATATTCACTGGCTTCATCATCATCTGGCTCGAAGTCACGGTGTTTGTATGGGGGAGAGTGGAATTCTGTTGGTCTGGACTGATGTCTGTATTCAATTGTATGACTTGGACGACGACGCTCAGGCCACCGCCGCCTATTGCGATCCTGCTGGTAACTTGCACGAGATGGTCTTCGTGATCTATAACGAGTTCTGCAAAACAAAAGAGTAGAAAAATAAGACATTTTTTCGTTAAAGTAACTTAATAAGTTTCTCTTAACCTTTTCCAACTGGGTTAGAGTCTGCCCTGAATCTTAATTTTTTGGCTACATGACAATATTTTTCTTTAAGATATTCTAAAGAATTTGATCGTCATTATTAAAAAATTTCGAGATTTATTTAGAAACTTAGATCAAACTTAGATTAGATTAAGTTATAAATTATTGTAAAAAATTCGTGCCGTAACTCAGTCAGAAGAATTTGTTCATAAATTCCAAATATTTACACTATTTATGAAAAGTCCATGAACTTCATAAAGGCTTGGCGTGCATTACCGACTCGCGTAATTGCACGCAGACCACAAAGTTTGCATAATTGTGTAAAACATGATTTAATCTTTATGCGTGTTTAATTCGTGTAGCATTTACAATCTGTCCCAGCGTAATTTATAGCATTCATTTAACATACAAACTAGACTTCCTCGAAAAAATAACTGGAGTGAAAACAATGTTCATATCAAGTAAATAGAGGGATACAAGCCAGTAAAATACGTGATCAACTATTTTTAGTTATTATAAAGAGGTGTTTGACAAAAACTGAAACAAACAAATAAAATAGAAAACTTCTTACCCGTATGGTCTCTTCTTGTACTGAGTAGGTTTCTTTATTTCGGGTCGACGCATGAAGTCTTCCTCTTCTATATGCTCAGGGTCCTCGTGCACAGGCTTCGTGTGGTGGAACACTGGCCTCACGTAGGGAATATGTACTGGGTAGGGTTTCTCAACCGGCACTTGCACCTGGTCACACAGAACAACTTCATATTAGACAATAAGACTAACCACAGTGCAGTCACATGCACCCCAGTTCAAGGTGCTAAACATTTTAATTTGTTACTACATATCTAATGCTATGCAATTATCATGCTGCACTCTACAATTACGAAGGAAATAATTAGCAGTATTATAATATTCGTGCAACAAGCTGAATGTGGGAAAATTAAAATCAGTAACCGTGTAAAGAAATAATTTTTCATTCAGATTTACGTGAAAGATATTTAGATGAATAGATAAAACATGCAAAGTTAACAAAAGTAAATACTTAATTAATCGGTTCGATCTAATAAATACTGCACTTCCACGATTCGAATCAACGTAGTCAAATTGCTATGTAAATGATAAGTAAAAATGTTGTCGACCGCGAAATCGTTGCAGTACGTTGCGTAAAGTAGCGCTTCGGAGTCTCATTGACACGCACAAAGGGATACGTGCGCATCTCTGCAGAACATCGAGATACGAGGACACTAACCTCTTTCTCGACAGGCACAGGGACTAGCTTCTCTACCGGGTAGGGAACCTTTTTGTAGACGGGGTACGGCACCGGCTTCTCAATAGGCACGGTGATCTCCCGCACCACGGGCACCGCGACCGGCCTAGACACCGGCACCCGCACCGGGAACGGACGCGGCACCGGAACGATTACCGGGTGAGGGACTTCTATCTGCAAGTTCATGTTTGCTCTGCACTTACCACTAGTTACTTATCCGTACTACTATTTATTGTAACTTAGTGTCTAATGTGATACGACGCCGCTTTTCTTTTTTTCAGCCAACAATCCGCAGTTTCATGATATAAGTAATTTCCTCGACAATATAGCAATAACTTTTTTATAATCAAACTCCACGTATAACGTGTACGCACTAAGAGCTACTAAGAGTAAATTTATTACCCATGTCTTGAAAATATTTGATGCCTAATAGAAAGCTACAGCACACGCAAACACTTAAATCATTAGAAATAGAATAAATAGACTTTGAAAAACCGGTTTTACATTTACTAATTACATCAATGAATCTAAAATAACATGGTAATATTGTTTTGTAAAAGGCGCGGTCTATATTTTATTTATCACGAACGCTAACACTTTCTTCTATCCTTCTTACAATGCATACAAACTATCTGCTGCTCTACTTGTACCGAAATCAAAGGAATGGTAAAAAGTGAAATTGTGAGTAGTACGCATAATGCATGCCATGCAACAGTAAAGTACTATGTTATGGTGAATGAACCACATGCTAAGGTGAAGACAGTAGTCGTGTTAGGGTTACATAAAGTCACAGACGGCGTAGATAAGCTCTACGAATGCTACGCGAAATAGCTACATATTGTTACCTTTATTATTGTACGAAACGCTTAAGACCCGTATGATGCGTGCTTGCTCTCCATTTTATTTATTATCAAGTCCAGCGCAGCGTGTAATAAGTAGAAGTTAATGTTTTGACTTTCTTGTTAACTTGTGGATGACGTGATAAAATCTAGACTTAGGACTAGCAATGCATTGTGTAACTTATTCAACAAAAATAATTGATTAAGATGTAATCATATTTCAATCTCGAATTAATTATTTGACTCAGTACCTACTCATTCAGATTGGTAAAAAAATAACCTTATAACTTTTGCTATTTATTGATTTGATGTATTACTAAGCTATCTTGGCCACTATCACAGAAAGGGCTATCTTTATTGAACAGATAGCTGGGCAGTTATTGCTTTCACTTACAATGGCTAATGTAGCGTGACTCCAGGAGGTCGTCGAGCTCATTATTGCCGCCCAACTACTCGTTAAATCATCGATCAGGGCGCACTTACACAATTTCCATATTTCGATTTCTTTTACATAACTTTCGAAACGTATTAAAATTATTCTTATATTTCAAACAACCCAGCCCTGTTTCTTTCATTCGTATGGCTTATAATCCCGGTCGAGTATAGTATTACATGATTTCTCCTGGGCGCACGAGCGCGCATCATTTTACTGGCCAAGATCGAGGAAATTAGTGCGCGACGTGAGCTCTGCGTCTGCTTTTCCGATCCGCATTCCATCATATCATAGGCTTTTTGCTCAATTATACACATAAATAGACATTGTTAACAAGTGACCACTTACATTACAAATAAAAGAAATATTTTTAATCACTTACCGGGTACGGCTTCGGAATCGGCACATGCGTAGCTTTTGTTTCAGACCCGTAACTTTCGTAATCTCGTACAGGTGTATCTTTAAATTTAGTCTTCAAATATGAGAGTCTCCACTTCTCGACCAGGTTTTTAAATTCATTGTCATTATCATAAACGTTATTGCTTGGCTTGAATGTCGGTAAATACGTAGGGTGTGATGTATCGTGTGTTCTCAGACCAAGTAAATCTTCCTCAGATTTGAATCTAGTGTCGAATAAATCTTTGGTCCAATCATTTGTAGGTTTATTTGATTTATGAGGTCTGTTGATGTGAGTATACGGCCAATCGGGTAGTTTGCTGTCTAATTGTTTTGGGTAATTTAATTTATGTGGTCTTTTAGGAATATTAACAATATCGGTACCTATTTCACTGTAATGAGGTTTCTTGGCATAATCTTTGAATGATGGATAAACATTACCCCAATAAGAAGTAGTTGTCGGGTTCTTGAATCTATTCAAATAATCGTTTGATTTAGACTTGTCTTTAAATGACACGCTGTTGTAATCATCATCTTCATTGAGTTCAGGCATTTTCTTGAAATTTGAATAGTCTGAATCTGGGTATTGATAATTTGTTAAATCAACATTGCTACTTGCTGATATTATTTCATCAGGGTTAAAAGGCTTTTTAGGTTCACTGACATCATACTTAAAGTTCATATTACTAAAATTCGTGGAATATCCGTAGCTTTTAACAGAAGAGTCTTTCCAGTTTGTAAAGTCGTTAGTGTAATTGCCTGAAGACCATGGCTTACTCTTGATTTTCTTTTTTGGTTCCAGTGGTTTGTTGCTAGCCGCGTTATTTTTGTGACGTGTATTAACGTGATTGTAAGTTAAATCTTGTTCGAAGTAATTATTGGATTTAGTCACGGATTTGTCACTAGGTTCTTCGTTATTTTTCATATTGTAATTGTCTACTAATTTTGGTGAAGAGTCCGTGAACTGATTGTCATTATTCGTATTAGTATTGAAATTATGTGTAAACGTATTTTCTATTTGAGTGTTTTTCATAGAATTTTGTTCGTTCGATGGTTGATTAATCTCTGAGAAAAACTTACTAGTATCCAATTCAGTGGGATAATATGGTTTTAGTTTCGTAAAATCCACTACTTTAGGAAATTTTAGTACGGACGACATTTTAACCGAGTCTTCATTTTCTGGCGGTTCATAATTATGGACAAAACTATTGGTATTTTGGTAACTCCCACTAGATTCACTAAATGCTGGTTTATTTTCGTGAGGTTGCTCTGGTTCGGGAAAATGCAGATATTTGTTGTCAGATAAGTTAGAGTAACCATTACTATAACTACTAGGTTCAGTGTTATTCATTCTGTACCTCTGTCGAGAATTTATTTTGGTACCATATACAGGTGAATCTGTCTCTTCAGCGTTATGATTGCGACCACCAGTATTCTCAGAATCATTATTGCTATTCTGTTCAGCAGTCGTACCAAAATTAGGATTATTGTAGAAGTTCATTGAATTTGAGGAATATTGTAACATACCACTAGGTTGGCCCATGCTGACCTCGTTCACACCGAAGGAGTGACCTTCAAACGCCTGAGTGCCATAATTTCCACCGAATCCAGTTGTATCCATGGAACTTGGAAATGCAGGAGCGTATAATCTCGTAGTAGATTCTTGATTTACCCCACTCAGGAAGGTGGCGTAGTCCGGTGAGGTTGGCACAAAGCCATCGTAGGAAACAACGTCGTTAACTCCGAAAGTTGAATAGGCAACAACATTAGGCTGTATGGTAGTATAATCCTCTTGATCCTTGGGTCGTTTGTTCCTCCTAGATTTCTTCCCGCAGACTACATTACTAACAACTAACAATGTTAATAACGCAAAGTAAAGTTTCTTGTTAAACATATTGGATTAATCACTGTTTCAGGTAACAACGTGCTACGCACTATTTACATTGTACGAGAACGTGAGCCACGAAAGGTGTTCGATTGTCGACTGAACGAGGGCACGTTACGGCACGATCATGAAGCCGCGTACTCATCGGGGTGCTCCGCCGCTGGCCGCCACCGCCACGCTGCACCGCTGCCGTTGGACGTGTCTCCCGTGTCCTAAGAAAACGAAAGCGTTTTACGCTTCAACAACTCTACGAATTTCCCCAACTAATTATTCGTTAATAATACAGTCACTGCATTCAATAATAGCTGATGATATTAATGCAACGCAGGTAATTGGCTTCTCGTGTCATTTGAAAACTCGTCTTCCGTCATAAAAGGTAACATATTTTTTTTAAAGCTACTTGCACATAAACATAAGTGCAAAACAGTAATCAGTATCAATTAAGAAAAAATATTACCCTCTCGACAAGAACAATACTTACTCAATCGTAAATACGTCATTTTGAAATATTAGGTCATTAAAATTAGTGTTTAACTACATACCAAGATTATGATTATTATTTTTCTAATTGAACGTAACTATCCGATATCGACGGTACGTCGTGGGTCAGGTGTAGGTAATGTCAATGTACAATAAAGTACCCATTAAGTAGAGATCTTACAATATTGATATTCTCAAAGCGTCAGTGAAGCCTTCGATTTCTATGGAATTAGTTCGTAGAAATCAGAATGTTAAATTTTCTACACAAGTTTTAGAAACGTTCACAAAATATTTGTAACTAGGTAAGTACTTAGACATGCTCTTCTTTCATATTTCAGGTACATAGTAAATACGTATGTCAGGTACTGAACAAGGATATTTCGTAAAAAATTGGTTGTCTATCATCAACATCTGTAGCCATTCAACTAATTCATCGTAGCAGTTACCAAACTATATTAGGTATTATGTTTGCCACATTTGGATACATGTCTAGACAGTTTTACTGTGAACTTCTTTGATAATGATAGAAAAATATTAAGGACTATTAATATTCTATATGCAAAAGGTACGAAAAGATACAATTGAACCATACAATTTAATCATAATCAATTGAGTAAAATAAAGTAGTATTTTCTAATTGCTGCATAAAATAAGAATTGCGTTGTATGTGAATGTGATTCCCTCTTTATAACGTCCAATCACTACATAATGACGTAAATTATGTAAAGTTTAGTTCGCTAACACTATTAACTAATGTCAAAAAGTATTGCACGCTAGTTACTTATCGGGAAATATAAGTTAAATACTATTTTTCCTGCGATTTCACTCACAAGAATTTACTACTATATGTAATACAAAATTGAATACAAAATTACACAAAAAAAATATTAAATCTGCCAAAATGTAATCATATAGCTCGCACAGTCAAAAATTAATTAGATCTCATTAAAAGTAAGGGCCAAGTTGTCCAACCCTAAGTCCATAAGCCCTAATTTAACCCATAAGTATCAGCGAAATACTACCTGTAGCTCGTAGCGCGTAGCTCGTAATGCGTAGCTCGTAGCGTGTAGTTCGTAGCGCGTAGTTCGTAGCGCGTAGTCTGTAGCGCATAGTACGTAAGTCGAAGTTAATTTTAATTTTATATTATTTTTAATATTAAGGGCCGATTTTTCAATGATCAGTTAATTCTTAACTGTAGAATATAATTGACATTTGACAGTATTTAGTATGAAAGACATAACATCACGCCTTTTATCCCCGAAGGGGTAGGCAGAGGTGCACATTATACCACTGTACAATGTAATACCCACTTTTCACTAATTATGTTATGAGTCCCGTGTAATAGGAGGTGAGCCTAATGCCATATACCGGCCACAATTCCAGACTCCGTGCTACTGCTGAGATTTTTTTTTAAACCCAGTAATACTTTGCCCTACCCGGGAATCGAACCCGAGACCACTTGCCTGGCCTTAGTATTGTCAAATATTCAAAGTTATTCTTCAGTTAAGAATTAACTGATGATTGAAAATCCGGTCCTAAATTAGTTATTTAACTAGTATTCATAGCTGGCTACCGTTTGCCGTTTGGTCGATTGATCATGTGTTGTCTTCTTCATTCGATGAGAGGGGTAGCTTTCACATATGAAATATAGGTTTTTTTTATATATATTTGACGGGGCGACGTTTGACCACTATCTCGCCTGGTGGTAAGCGATGATGCGGTCTACGATGGAGCACGTCGTCCCATAAGCAACCTATTCACTCGGGCCTTGAAGACTCCCAGGTACTCCAGTATACCCGTCAGGAAATACAGACTCTGGCAAAGAATTCCACTCTTTAGCAGTACGCACAAGGAAGCTTGAAGCGAAGCGGATGAGGTTAAGTCGTTTGATTTGATAAACCAGTAGTAATAGCGGGAAAACACTGGTACACCGCTACGAACTTTGCGCTATGTCAAGCTACGGCTATAGTGTATATCGCTACAACCTAAGTGTAGGTACTGTTAGAATCACTTTTTAACTGAGTGCTTGAGCTAATAATTATTGAAAATTTTACAGGGAAATGTTTTGTGTGGGATTTTAATTATTCTTAACCGACTTACAAAAAGAGGAAGTTCTCATTTTGACCTGTGTGTAAATGTGTATGTATGTATGTAGGTATATTTGAGCGTGATTATCTAGCGATTGGCTGAACTGATTTTTATGCAGTTTGAAAAGTGTTTATTACACTTAGGAAAAGGTTTTAGTAATATTATCGACCGCGCACGCTGCTCATGAGGAAGAACCCCTATGTGGTTCGAAACTAGTAAAGCTTTTCTCATTATATTCACGTGAGTAACCCGCGATTTTATTTAATATTATCGACTTCAAAAAACAGGTGATTTTTCTGAATATTATCTATTTTGCTCTTTTATATTTTTACTAGCTTTTACCCGCAGCTTCGCTCGCGTCACAAAAGGATAAAAAGCCAATGTGACATATACCAATACACACAGCGCCATCTATACCAAGGATAAAAAGTACCCTATTATTTAATCCGGACTTCTAACTTTACGTCTGCAAAATTTCAAAGCAATCGGTTATGTAGTTACGGCGTTAAAGTGGAACAAACAAACAAACTCACTTTCCGATTTATAATATAAGTAAGGATTACCTGTAACAAACTATGCAGTTACGCTTCGTTTGACCCGTTTGAGAAGCCACTCCTGTCCGTCATATAAGTATCAAGTTCAAAGGTTCTATCAAAAAAGAAACAGTAAATATTCTAAAACATTTTTATTTGACTATGCAAATAATTTCCATACAGGTTCCATGTCATACTATCAATACAAAGAGACTTAACACTACTTTCGTCAATAATGTCGCACTTAAGATGGCCACGATGCAGCTTCCGAAGCCAACTGGCCTTCATATCATGAAGGAGCCATTTTGTACTAAGTTACAATAACTTAACAATAATCTTAACAGAAAATGAAAACAATTCGACAAAGGAAATCATAGCAAGTGAAAGAATAACAAGTGGAATGATAGTTAACTTGAAGAACATTTTTTTGTAATTTTGGTATCTTTGTGAGAATCGTCATCCTATTACAATCTAACTTAATAACGATAAATAATTAATACTCTGAAAGTAAATAACAAGTTATATAATTAGGCACACTAGAGAACATAATACAATTACATAATATTAGCTAAATGAAAAAGTACTGGTGGCATTTGTAAATAAGGGGCGAATAGTAAGAGATTCATCAAAAAGTATAAATAGCAAGCTTTATGCCCGAATACTGAAACGCTACTCAATTTTAAATCGCAAGTTCTGTCACTACAAATAGGGATGATGACAGGGTATGAAATTAAAAAACTAATTAGTCCGTCAGTTAGGAAATGAAAAATTTTAGACACGTATTTTTTATATGATACTTAGATATAACGAATCAAAGTTTAGGCATGGGGGCTAAAACGTCATTTCTACGTATAAAACGTACATAGAAGTGACGTCACTCGACATTTCAAATCAATATATCGCCGAAGGTATTCGTTTCTGTAAAAAATATAAAATACGTGTGTAATGTTTTAAAAGAATCTACCAGACGGACATTAAAATAAAAATTTGTCATCTACACTATTCTTTGTAAAATGACAGAGATACCACGATATTTAAGTACCTACAACTTAAACTTGAGTAACCTTTCAGTATTCGGACGTTAACCAAATATCTCTGCAGGTGGCGACTAAAACAATATTAGAGAACTATTATAAATAATTCTATATTAGCAACGTAATAACGTTACCCATCATTATTGATTAATATATACGTGTAGTGAATATTTTCATGTGTCATACAGGGTTACTACGAATATCGATTAAACTTTGAAAACCTGTAGTGAACCTCCAGGCATCACAAATATATAAAAATACTTTTCTATCACTTTCATGAACACTTCAAATTCTAATACACTGGTCAACTATTAATTGGAGTCATCAAGGAAGGCCTAACGTGCAAGGATCTGTAGAAAATTAGATTTTTTAAATATTATTACGTGCCCATAAAGCTATATGTTAAATTCATTACAATTACTGATTAGGCTTGTATTGTAGGTTAATATAATTCAACTTCAATATTATGTTTGGAAATCTATTAAGGATCTCTCTATTCTACTCTGACAATAAAATATGTTTTATACTTTAATATTTCTAAACCATACATCTGTAAATTGCAAACATCTATCTAACTCTCTAATAATAATTAATGTCATAAAATAGTTATTACAATTATTACTTTGACATTTATGTTATCACTAAAACGTACAGCGAGAGATAAGTTAAAGAGTACAACAAGAACAGTAAATGCTTACGAATGAACGCTACGAATTGTTAAGATTTGTGACGTCAAAAAGTTTAGAAAAATATTTGTATTCTCTTGTTTGAAGTCGACATTACCTCTTATAATTATTATTACAACACACGCAGTCGAATCCTCAGTCATATAGTTGTTCGATATTACGTATTACTGAAATTAAATATTTGCATGCATAAATAAACATAATCAATTATAATATTACAGAATCAATTATCGAGCTGTTAGAAGTCTCCACACCCGTTATATAAACTACTAAATAATAACAAATAAATCGCTACCGTTTTAAATATTGTGACACTTTAAGTGACCTTTTTCATTGAAAAAAAGATTAAAGCATAGCTGTTCGTCTTATTTAATAAAGTAACCGATTATAATCAAACAAGCTTTGGCAATCAAAGCGTATCACTCACACCATCAGCAACACTCGCTCAATGCTTAGAATTACAGTGCACTTCCATATCTTCAATCCCATCTTTTTACAATAACCCTTCAAATCTCCTTGACCCCTGAATACAGTCCACTTGGACCCCAGTCGAGTTCCTCAACGTCCACCAACACCCTGAGTTAGTGATACAGTTAGTAAGAGTTACCTACTACTACACAAAGATGGCGCTAATCACAGACAACATTGGTGTGTCTACTACGTGTGTGAGCTACTGACATCATATTGTTTTAAAATATCTTTTTCTGAATCTAATATCGAGACAAGTGAAATTTTGTAACAATTGATTATAGTGGAATATATATTTTAGCCAATAGATATTTTAGGGCCACTATCCACTAGTATTAACGATGATAGTAGAACATCTATCGAACTATATTCTACAGGGCTTGGATCAAATATGAGTGGTACAAAATCCCCCGATCTTATAGGTCGGGTTGTTAATGTCCCATTACTACAACTACGTGGTTTGTGAAGGAGCGAGTAAGACTTAAATATTCATAATGAAGTTGGCAGGTGAAGTACTACGGGGACTACTATGCGATCCAAAGAACAATAGGACTGTCCTCGAAGGAGGCCGTACCAACTTTATGAATCGTAAGATGCAAGTTGTTACGCATAACCTTGGCCGCTTACGCAAATTCGGTTGTACATAATTGAATTCAATTGGAGTATTTCTGTTCCTAGAATTTGAGTAAACTACCAAGTTAGCATACCTTGAGTTTAGTAGACATTACTACGAGTCTTTTCGAAGAATATTAGTCCAACGTTTTTGTCTTTACCTCTGACAAGAGCATCTTAGCTCGATACATTATAAGACTTGTGTAAAGACAGAAAGGTTGGGAAGGGTAAAGTTTGCTCATCGCGTGGCTTTTTGGCAATCCTATTCCTATTTAGATGTATGTAAGGCTGAGTTAGTTCAGTGGGCAGAGGCCGCTGGCGCAGAGGGCGCTGCATGCCGAAGGCGGGCTCGTATCTGCTGCAGTGTAGGGTTGGCACCAGTCTCTGGTTCTTCCGTACTTTGTTCTGCCTGTTCCAACCGGCGAGCTCGCTCTGCTATCGCACGCTCAAGCTCTGTAACGTGAATTAAAGGCTAATTAGAAATAGAAGAATTGTTTACATTCGTTTATAATTTCATAGATAGAATCCTAGACTAGACTTCATTATAAACTCATATACGTTTCGTTCTAAATGCGAATTTGGAAAGGTTTTCAAAATATAGAACAATAACCTTGAGAAATAATGATATCAAAAAGAGTATTATATTTAAATCGATAGTAACCTAGCTATTAAGGATATTTTAAAAATAACCAATAGCCTTAACTTTTTTATCTAATCGCTTCATTCTAAACATATTGTTAGCATAAAAGGACATTAAGGACACTGAAGTATACCTCGATTAGGTAATGTGTCAGTGTTTAGGTATATTGTGCAAGGCGCAAGTGAAGGTGGACAGTTCGTTTCTAGTAGTTTCTACAAGGATAAATAAAGGCTATCAACAGTTAACACTAGCTACTATTAACAGGAAAATTGGACGCATAGTTCAAATATGTCCTACACGCATTGACTTTTTGGTTGAAAATAGAATTATAGTTATTTTCGTGTTAGTTAATAACTAGGATTCCGATTTTTTGGAGTAAACTCGAACTTTAAATTTAGCAAACAAATTGTTGAAAATTATCAAAAAACAGTATTTGTATAATCTTTAAGAATAATTAATATGAAACTATGTAAATAGATACGATGATAATATAACATTAGGCGCATAGCAATCAGAAAGGCCTGGTTTTATTATCTCTAAAAACCAATTTCATGCATTTGAAATTATTAGCAAATATATTAAAATGCAAAAGAGAAATAAAATGTTACTGTAATTGGATTATTGAATCAAATATGAGACTGTGAACAAAGACTAATCGAGTTTGCTAACAGTACTCTGCGGCTATTGCGCTATTTCGCAAACGCTCTAGCAGTTTCCGAGTTAACTGTACATAAGTAAATCGTTTAATGACACATTTAATTAAATAAAACATAAACACTTAATGATGCTATAAGGAAACCGCAAAACTAGCGACTACAAGCTTTATCTATCACAGTAATGTCTTCCAGTGCTTGACCAATCGGACAAACGGGAAATAGTCAGATGCAGTTTCACTTTCATCCAACCTTGGTCATCGACATCCGCAAACCAATTAGAGGAAATTTTCGCACAGGTACCACGCACGAAACTTGCATTATGAGCATTACATGGCATGTAGTATGCCTGCATTGAATGTTTACAAGGAATGTGTCCACAATTATTGGCCTTCGGGGTGAACGGCCGCTGAGTGCACCTGCGGCTCATATTGAACTGCACCGGATAAAGAGCCCGCGTCCAAATATGCGAGCAAAAAACACCAAACGCCATACGAGTTTTGAGGAATTCCGGTTTAATCTTCAACGAATATTTTGAGAGTAAAAGTGAACCCGGTTTCAAATCCTATCTTACTTTTTTGTTCTTACCACATGATCGGTGGTATAGTCTGGCCATTAATCTTAAAGATAGGTAGTAAGATTTGATTAAAATGACCAAGACACGTAACTTAAGCCATACGGCACCGCCGCCGCCGGATGCGGTACGTGCTCGCCGATCAGTTTAATGATTCAGTTACCTAATGTTATATCAAATACGTGATAATGCTGTGATGTAATAGTAAAACTACGCCTTTGTGTCCTGACCGACTGACACCGATGTGTGTATTATAATACAAACTTTAAAACGTAGCCTCCTTGTATGTTAATTTTTTTGCGGTAACTTATCCGCTTTTTTGTCGTGGTTAATGCATATTACCTATTGGTTATTTTAGCAAACATTGGCAGGATGTGGCTGATAAGCATGGTTATCACAAAGGCGACAAAGGTCCAGTAGCTGTGAACCATTGTTATTAACTAGGCTAATAACTAACTAACTACATACTATAGTTGCGTGATTGGTTAAGAAATCTCTATTAAACAATATGGATTTTCAGTACTTGTAAATTAATCAATATTTCTATTATCGGAATCATTATTCAATGACTGATTATTATGATAACATAAGCAACCTCATCGCAAACCATCGCTTTATTTACGAAGGTCACTGTACTTGGTTTTTTAAGAAGGGGGCATGATGTATCGAATTTCTTTACTCGACGAAACATGTACCGTTGGACATAATAAAACGAATTGCTTTTTATGTTATAACATTTACCTGGTGTCTCCCTGTGTTCCTTCACTTGGTTCATTATTTGCTTCTCTTTGTGTTTCGACAGAGCCTTTTCTAGCTCACTTTTTTGGTTGAGGACATTTTTACCTCTGGAAAGTAAAAGAAAAAACATTACATAATGGTATTGTTAAGTGAATAATTTTTCTAGATACTGGTTTAGGAATGATAGCCGTTGCCTACCTACCAAGAATCAGACGTAACGTAATGTTACACGATAAGATAGTGTAACGTATAAGATATCAGCTTAATCTTATCGCGGATGACAAAATCGTAGCACAATTCATTACCATATATGGTTATGTATTCAGCGACCGAAAATCATTGATGATAGGCACATATTACGTAGACTTCTTGATAAGAACTGGATTTTTTCAATAGTTAGGATTATCTCATATCTCTATTATATGTACAAAACAATGTTTGTAATAATATCTAATTTATGCTGAAAAACGATAACGTTTAATTAACATTGTTTTCCTCATAATCACGAAAAAATGCGTAGGTAGATTACGTCTGAAACTCTGCTACGATAGATGTTTGATTTCTGAAATACGCGCTACTTACAAGAATGAAATATCGTAATTTATAATCCTATACATAAATGTTGAAAATTAATGCAATTTTATTGCAGAGAAACGGTGTCGAAATATCCTTGAATGCAATTAATTACAACAGAAATTCTAAAATTCCGTTGCAATCAAGTAAAATAATGGATAGAGTAAAAAATGTCTGAATTGCTTCTGTTCATATGGAGACAGTTCCCTAGCGGCATTCCCACGCACAATACCTGCATGTGTGGACTATTTTGTACGTATGACGTCACAAGTTACTGCAATGTCTTGTTTGTTTTACTACACATCTGTGTCGAAACACAACGGGTGTAATATTTCTGTTTACTCTTAATCAACAGTAGGTACATTCCAATCTTAACTAAAGTTATCATTTTAATACACTAAAACCTTTTTTACATAGGCTATCGTAGTATTCTATCAACAATAATGCAGATAACGTTTCGAAATAAATTTCAACATACATTAGTTAGGAGTATGCGCAAAATGTAAACAGAAACACGTCTGCAATCGTAGAGTTATTTAGAGCATATTTACAATTAATTTACTAACGATCCGAGAGATTTACACTAAATTGCCGAGTTTATGCCAGGAGATAGTCAGCGTGATTTAATCCCAACTAATTACTGCCGTCGCTCGTCAGGATATTGCCATCCTCTTGCACTCTCGTCTCTCCCAAGGAAAACTAATATCAAGAAAAGTTCCATCTACACAATTCGAAGCGTAAAATTATAAATCTACTTTATACATACACATTTTTCCATGTGTTTTAACAATTATACTTACATAGATAAAAGAGTCTGGCTATCAAAAACACAATTTAATTTAGATTTATATCAATTGGCTAAAGTCATGTTTACTGCATTTTTGAAACGATATCGTTAAAGAATTTCTTAATACATACGTATTGGCATTACTTATGCGAAACAAATTACATTTGATTGCAATCGCCAATCACAATTTAATTTTTACGTTCTAGATTTTACGCTATTTTTTTAATTTGTCAACGTCGTATGTATACTTTTATTATATAGTAGGTATATTATGTTCATAGTTATAAAGGCATAGAATTCCCGTTAGTACACTGGGAATTGCTTCCTTCCGTCAAGCGGCATTGGCAGCCGAGCACGGAAATAACAGGACGAGTCTGCTCCGACAATCACATTGCCGGGGAAATGGACTGAATCAACAGGTCTCGACGACTGTGAAGCTATTCTGTTTTCAATATAATGCTTTCAACATTTGTTGATTTCACAAAGATGGTAGGAGCGCACAATGCGATCGGCGCGGTTCGGGCAACAGATGTTCAATAATTATAGCGGGTGCATAACACTCGGGACAGGATGCGGTGCACCTGTGCGCTGGAGCCGTACCAAACTTAGACTATGCAAAAACTAAACTCGCTGTAACTCGCGCATCACCCGTCATATTATGATTGAAGTTAAGCGTTTGTGCCTTGTATTCCGATATCATTAAAAATGAAGGATGACATACCATTTATTCATTCTATTATCACACCTGTACCTAATGGAATGTCTTTTCTATTCAAGATAGCTTATCATAGAACCGTAATCGCCGCACCTTTTCCAATGTTATTTTACGAATTAACATGCTTTCTATGGTCAATATAATAGCAAGATAAGATAACTTTTAGTTAACAGATAAGTAACAAGAGTTTATGATTAAATTTTAAAGACTGAAGCGGTTTTCCTGAAGAAATCCTGAATTTTTTGTTTTAAGACAATAAGTAGGAAAGAAAATGGTAGTTTTAGCTGACATTTGCCACGGGCAGTAAAAGGCTTTCAAGTCAAGTCTCTTGTCCTCCCCACAAAGTGGTTTTGAGAGCGTACTCCATTATAAAAACGGACAAAGGCTAGATAAAAGCGGCTTGATAGAGTGCACTGGACTTCTGAAAACTGGGCCAAACTTAGCCATATCTTTTAAAAATAAATCTGCGTTGATTTTATAAGAAAATGACGATGACTCGCGTGTCAAAGTTCTTAGAATTTCCAAATACATCTGAGTCAGTTACGATGTAAACATTTTCGAGAAGTCATTAGAAATGCGTAAATGCAGAGGTCAGGCCGATTATGGATCGGTAGATTCACGATGTAGCATGAAATGATTTTTGTAAGTACTATTAAAATATTCTTCAAATTTTCAAAATATAAATAAATTAGGACATATGGATTATCATATCCTTCCTCAACAGAGTTTGTTACTGATTATTATATCTAATAACCTACAGTTACAAAGTTTTGATAACAATTAATTAATATATGTAGTGTCTACGCAGTGTAAAAGATAACATGGAACAGTGCCTTTTAAATTGTAGTAGCTATTTTATATCAGAAAATTTAGAGAAGTAATTTAATGTAGAGTTCTATTTAAGTCATTACAACGCCGACAATTCACGCTTTCTATTATAATTATGATATGTATTTTATAAACATTAGGGGCGTTATCGATAGTAATATCACTTACATCCTCTGATTAAAGAGCAGCTCCCTGTGTAAGTCCATACGCTGTGGGCTCTCCAAACAAGGGTTGGGCACGCGGCGCGGCGCGATGAGACCATCGCCTGCCGCACCGCCGCCTTCCTGCACCATGTCCACCTCCACACCAAGACCAGACTGTGACACCAGCGTGGGGACCGCACCCACGCCGCCGCCCGCGCTCAATGCGCTCGCAGATAACACTGCAAACAAACAACAGACTAGTTATACTACTATCATCAACGCTCCTATCCACCATGTGTTCATTACCAGTAAGCCAACCACGCTAACTCAATAATAATAGTACAAAATAAAAACTGGTAGCGCAAATAACTCATGAATCACGCATAGATACCCACCTCCTTCGTGTTATTTGGAAAATATGTCTCAATTGAATCGTGAATACCTTTTAGTCAATAAATTATAAAATATCAGATTAGTTTTTATTTCTACTATGCATGTTGTAGTGCGAGTTAATTGCCCAACAAACTAGAACATTCTTGAGTATACACTATAAAAATCTCATGAATCACTAGGTACCAATATGATATCATCATCATATTCAAGTTAAACACGTTGAGCATACTAATACAGGAATGTAACCATAAGCGCAATTTGATAAAAACTGTTAGCGTCGCCCAGATTTAAATGTTAAATTGCTTAAGCCTAGGTATTACATGGATGTGCTAGCGTTGTATGCTTGAGTGTCTATGTAATTAATGAGTTCAAAGATCAACATTCTGTTAATTTATGCATGGCACAATACTTTTATTTCTAATAGAGAAACTGACCGCACTTACAACAGCGTTAAAGATTGCGATTGGTAAACACTGCCTACATTACAAGATGGCATCTATGAATGATGTATAGACGTTTGACGTTGACGCAGTAGTCGACCAATTGGCTACGACAATTGAGCTGATTACATGCCGCGGGTCGATTCCAGCGCGGAAGAAACATTATATTGTACGACGCGACGTACAGGTACTTGTTCCGGGTTTTGGTGTACGCGTTTGTGCAACTTCTGTATTTATTACACAGAAATAAGGACACCATTGATAGCTATTTCGTGATGTGTTTGTTCATTAAATTCAGATGATTGACATTTACAAATATTTTAATGACACTTTCCAAATTATAAATTCCCAGCTTCTTAACTTTCTCAATAATAAATTTTCTTTTAATAAAGTCTTCCAATAGGGTGGTGGGAATTGATCAGGCTGGTTTTCCCCCATTTCGCTACTCTAGTAACCTTTTCACTAGTATGACATAAAAAGAAATGCTGACTGAAAGCAGAAGTAAGTCACTATTGTTTGTGACCTGGTTTACGTCGCAAATCCGTCTGAGGCTTGATTGCGATCCCCTGAATCCCGTGAACTCAGGTTAATAAGAGCCCCGAGTGCGGAGGCGTCACTTCCTTCCCGGGGAAATAACAGAGCACTACATGATGATTTTTCTGCGGGAGCGTGCTCCCAGCTCTACTTTTTAACGTTTCAACTCTCGTTCCTGCTCGTTATCTCACGCCACGGCCTCATTTCAGGCACTTTAGACAAACGGAAACTGTATAGTTATCTTTATGAGTTCATACACTTGCCTGCTTTATTATTCCGTAAGGTTTTTAATTCAATTCAGGTTATTCTGAAAGTCACGCTTTATTTCACTAGCAGTATATTAAATACATTAGTGCTACAACAAACACATTCATTCTCCATAACGACTCGGACTAAAATAGAACACTACAGTTTATTGGGCATTTGTTTATATTCCAAAGACCTGGATATATTCAACGGACGGAGTTGGTTTTCTCTCAAGTAGCTTAATAGAAAATACGGCTTTTTAAGTAGGTAGTGCCTTATTAATATGTACCCGAAAGAACAGTTTTAAGAACAGATTTCACGCATGAAGCATGGAAACTGTTTCCAATTATGGCGTAGCTGCCTCTCTGTGTATGTAGAAAAACTAAATTAAAATTCTAGAGGACAAAGTTCATATTGTGGCCGTGACGATGATAACAATAGAATTTACGTAGTTATTATGTTATAAAATACGCAACATAAACAAGTATTGAATGAAGAATTTTCACAAAGATTGTTATACAATTTTGTGTAATATAAATACATAAACTATTAGCCTAGTGAAGAGAATATTTCCAGACTACATCAATGCCGATTATACACTGACTCATAAAAAACGATGAAGAACATCTGCTCCAAAGAGTAGTAAGACACAAGTTGACGATTGACGTATGAATCCATGTAGGTAAGTAGATCCATCTATACGTAATAACACTCATCCATCAACAAAACAATACAGTAAATCATTAAAGTTAGTCATAATAAAATGTTTTCAAAACAAAATAGCGGTCAGGAAGTGATTTACTCATTCTTACTGGCTTTAGTTTATTACACAGGTATTAACAAATAAACAAATGTACACGATACAATCAAGAAATATGTTCAAATAATGTTTCTGACGTTCGCGGATACAATCAAATATAATATAATTCAATAATAAGAAATAATTCAAACGACAATCAGTACAATTGATTGCTTACCTGCCTATTATCTCTTTTAATACACCTTTATTAAAACGGTGTCACATGATTAGTTAAAACACTGTTTAATATTTTATCGAGTTTATAATCCGATAGAGCTGCACCGCACATTGTTATAGGTATTTAATTTACACAAGATATTATATTTATAGTAAAACAAATGTGTATAAAATCGATAAGAACTTGAAACTAATCACAATAAGTATTAAACATTGCATTAATAATCTGTGTTCAAACGATGCGCAGTTTTATTATATTTACGGTAACAAAGAGTTGTCATAACTTTTCATTTCTTTTCTTCCTGGTGTTTTTAGATATATAAAATATAAATTATTAGATAAATTAATAATAATGTATTATCATCAAATTTGTATGAATAGGTACTGGCAGATATGTTTATTTTTCTTAATTTTAATCTGGAGGGATCTACATATTTACACATATAGTTGAAGTGGTTTCGAGTCTTACAGAGAGTGTGTTAATGAAAAATAATAAAATAATGAAGCTGATATAAATCAATCACACACATCCACAAAAACGGGTATGAACGTTTTAATGCCAATGAATTTAATAAAAAATAATCCATTTACGCAATTTCAATTAGTTCGAATTCAGTTTCTGTCGAAATTGTGGAAGGAAACTATGTAGCAATAATAAAGAACGTTAGCCACTTATAGATAACAGTTATCGTTTCGGCTGCACGTTTTTTATCAGATAGGTGCCCACGAAATTTAAAAAAATACTTGAATTGTAAAGAAAACTAAGAACAATGGAAATACAAAGAAAATCCCAATGGACGATACTATCTGCGCAGTATCATTGTCAATTTATCTTAGCAATCTATAGATAGGAATATGTTTATGCATTATACCTACGTTTATTAAAACTAAGTAAATTATTTATTAATTAGATAGGTATCACAATGACAAGAGCTGATATTATAATTGTATTATCTTTATCTTATTCCTTATCTTGAACTAATTATTTGTCGGAAATTAGTTAATGTCAAACCGTAAAATACGAGTACTTAAAAGCCTCCATTACATGTTTAATCGGACATCTGACACAAACTATCCTGATGAAAGCTATGTACACCTTCACAAGCATCTTATATTAAACACAAGTACGTCTACCTCTACTAAATCCTATCTATGCGCAAAAGACTATCTGCGAAAGATTTCAATAGATATATATATCAAGAGGATGTGCGCAATATGACGAAAAGAAAGCATTATTTTAAGCCAAATAGAGTGATAATAAAATTGAACATATTGGTTACATAATCCTGTATTGTCTTTACACGTTACCCTCGACCACCTCCGTGACTACACGTAGCACAGCTGTAAAGTTGTGAGTATTGGGCTTCCTGCGTTTGTAAACAATGAATCATACTATGAAAACATTCTACTCTACAAGTATTTAAGCCAATAAATCATTCCGATTTCTTAAACATGATTTGAAAGGTTACAACTGTTTTATATCTTCCACAATTTAATGAGTGTTAAGGTATTACGTAGACTCCTCCGTTGCAACATTGTGGGTTTTGTGTACCAACTGTCATCATGACAAGCTCTTTAGTGATAAACCAGCTTGAAATCTCTCTTCGCAAATTATATTAACAGAACATAAGTATAGATACCCATTTATGCAGATTTACATCTCTCTGGTAATGCTACCTGAAATTCTTACAAGTTTTTCTAATAGAGCTGTTGTAGCAACAGATATTTAAAAAATAATGATCGTAATTAAACCTATACTTTCACTGTGTTATAATTTAACACCTCATTACCAAGTGTGTGGTATTGCCATTAAAAAGTAAGTAACAACCGTTAGCACGCAGCGTAACGCTATATAGTCCGGAAAATGTCATAGTGACGCGGACCCGGATGTCAGCCAATAAACGAAATAACTAACTAAATAATCACGAACACACTCAAACTCAAAGAGCACTATAAAAGTAAATATTTATAGTAATAAAATTATTTTCACTTTATACACATCTTAGTAACCGCAAGCGGTGGTGCAGCACGAACTAAAGGTAAACAAACTGGCTTTAGATTGGATATTGGCTATTTGTAGGCAGTGCCAGTAATTACTACCATAAAGTAAGAGTTGCCGGGATAGCAACATTCAAGTTGCACGTTAAAATTATGTTCGGTAGGTGTATGTACTACCAATAAACCGCCCGCAGGGAGTGCCCTTGGAAAGGATATCTGTATACAACTGTATACCAAGTCAGTGCCCGTGTATCGAACCAACCGTCTATGAAGGCCAAAGTTACGCGCAGGGAATATTCCAAGGTTATTTATGAAACTGAAAAATCACTTGTTTGCTTTTAAGTGCGTGCTTTGGTATTACCAACCGTAAAGCCATAAATTTACACCAGGTTTATTACAGGATTAAGATAAATTTACATATTACGTAGGTAGAGGTAGATACAATAGAAATCCCAAATAACAAAGAAACAAGTGATCCATTATCTTAATCATTAGAAAGATTATAGATTTACCATTTGAAAATTAATACTCAAACCCGCTAAATAACACGATTATTGATAAAGGAGGCACCTTGTTAATGGCCACGTAGAAATAGCTTTTCCAATTACTTTAGCGCTTATTATACAAATGATATCTTATGTTTTAGATTATCACGCAGAGACCATGAATGCTAATTTAATGGCGTTTTTAGCATCAAATAAAACGAATTTAATATGTAATTTCGCAAGGTCAAGGTGTCTGATAATCTGATATATGTCTGCATAAATCAATATTTTGCTAGCAATATCGTTCACCATAAAGGTCAGTCGCATACCATTAACTGACCCCTGACCTATGGTTATTTTTAGCCCCCCATCTAGCCATATACTGCTACAAGGTTGTTTCAGCACTTATTTGCTGAAACAATTGATGTCACTGTCTGAAGGCTGGCACATTGTTCATTCTACTTCGTTAAGCAGATAATAATACGACATTCACGGAAACTAGGTACACAACATGTTTGAGAATAATTAATTACTAAAAATGTGCACAGCTGAAGGCTGCTAGAGTGTGCAATGTAGAGTTGAAAACGGTTCCATTTGAATGCTCGCCGTTCTTCATCGTAATGAAAAATGCCTTTGCCTGCATTCTTACTTTTTATGTCTTTTCAGTACTCAGTTTTGTTCCCGGTTATTTTCCGCTTATACCACCTTAGTCCACGCCATATTTCATAATACTAAAAGCATATCATATTACAGTAAGGAAGATCCTAAACAACCAATGACGTAGGTGGATATTGTGTGTGCCACAGTGTGATGTTGTTTTATGACGTGAATATCTCAAGATAAAACTATTGTACTATACCTATGGTATATTATTTTAGAAAATATAACTGTCGTAGAAGTGTTGAAGTATGATACAATGGACAATAGACTCTGTTACGACTGCAATATTATGCTAAATAATCTTTGACTGGTTCTGTAACACAAAACACTTCACACCGTTAGTAAAAGAATAATGGCTAATCAATCTACTCAAGAAAAGTTCATTTATAAATTGGATCGTTAATAGAATGTATCGATTGTTGTTACTATAAAAGATGTGTAAAAAGCAGGAGGAGCATCAAACAAAACGCATAGAAATAGATAGGTACATACATATTATACCAACCCACTGTTTGAGCGATATTAATGAATCATCAGAATCCAACGCCATGTTTAGCAAACGTACACTATGGACGAAGACCCTCTTCTAGGTCAAGTAAGACTATCGTACGCGTAGCTACTCACACTTGGTAAAAAATCGATACATTTTCAGAGCTAATTAATGTAATTGCAATGCTGTCAGAGCTCGTTTCCGACTCGTACGAAGTTAAACGACTGTTAACGAATGTAAATTACAGTAAAACTGTAGTACTCGTGTATGCAGTGTAAAACTGACGCTGTGTGTTTTTTTCAAATTGCGGCCAATTGTTCCACATTCCACAAGGATTTCTTATGTATTACTATGTACTAAGTGTTCATATTACTGCATTTATTTTCCTCATATTGTCTTAAGCCGATTATGGCAATCTGTTTCATAATGGGTGTTAATAGATTCCCAATAATGAACATGACGCATTTGTGTCGGAACATCTAATGAATGTTACCCATATACGCACAACATACATACATTCTGTGTCAATATAATGGATGTACATTTGTACAACGCAGTTAGCACGGGCAGATAAAAGAGCACGAATAAGTATGACGCTATTAATGCTCCCCAAAAAGATTTTAAGAAATTAAGAATATTGCCACTCATTTATTTACAGAACCGCAAATGGTTAAACAAATACAAATGTTTTCGACGAATACATTACAAGAACAAATCGAAACGTCTTCAAAAATATTGCTGTTATTGCCAATGCCGTTAACTACATCGATCTGGCAAAAATTCAAATGATTCCAAAAAGAGGTCAAACTTCAATCGCATAGTGCACGTTTTATTACGCCATTTTAAATGGGAATTCTTGTATCTGGTTTATGATTTGGGTAATCATTGTGAAACAGGCGTGACTATTAGACAATAAAGCAGTGGGGTTATTTTCGCCATCAATATAGTACGGAAGACGTTACTGTTTTAGATATATGATTCCCAAGACACGTGCACAAGTGGGGCGGCGGGCGGCGTGTTTATAACTCATAAATTGTAATGGAAAGTGCTAGCACATTTTGGGCAACATAAAAAGTTTATTCTATAAACTATTTATATTGCACACCACATCGATCAAGGTGAGACGGCTTAGATACATCAAATACAGAAGGTCTCTTACTAAATGTTCATAAAACTACAGCTGCTCAAACGTTTGAACTGAGTAATAAAGGTGAATATAAATAAACAATTCACCGCGTCCGTTTACATTGACCTAGCACAAATAAGGAGACCAACGCAAGCGGCTTACGTGGAGTTATTAAAAGTCTTAACTGTTGTGATGACGGCGTCCAATCATCAACGAACGAATGATCCCTCCGTGACACGATCAATAAGCCACTTCCTCATGCGGGCGCACACGAATCAGTTATTACAGTTGATGACAGTTATAACTACGATACAAAATTTTCCCGTGTGCCTCAATGGAAGAGGTCAACTGATTCGACCAAAGAAGATGCAGTGCACATGTGCCCATTCTCTTAATAAGTCCAATAAAACTAATAGAACTTCATTGTATTAATACGTGACGTTGTAAACTATTTTAAGAGACTAGAAAGAATAGAAAGCGGCTTATGCATTCAACTTAACATGTTAGGGAGCGTCGCGTTAATCCTTTACACGATGCAAATTACAGAACTGACCATTTTGTCTGTTCGACTGATGTCCTGTCGTCACAGATTAGCGTTCGTATTGAATAAGTGGGGTGTGACTACGAAAGGGTTCACAGTAATTTAGGGGAGGACCCCTGTTTGATCACAAGGACACTATTTAGTCATTACTGAATAATAACGATATACAACACATGACGCCGCGTTACTACATTCGAAAACACATTTAAAACTTAAAATGCAAAACATAGCGTTTCGGAAGACAGAGAAGTCAGAAGACTTCTTTTTACGAAAGATTGCAGTCATAATTTACTTTTTTAGGCTCATCGCAAAACATTTATTTTAAATTAATTTCCATTACATGTCTCTGGAATTTTAATTACAACACTTAATACTTGACAGAAATATAAAAATGACTAGTTAAGTAGCATGTGACAAAGAACAAAATCGTGAATCTGCTATAAAAATAAAATGTGTAAAAGTGCAAAGCAATAATTATGAACATGCATACGATGTAGATATCAGATATCTTATGAATCTTTAACGTCTCGATCATCATGTTGATAGCCGTCTTATCAATACGAAAGTATAATAGATACGTACCAGGGGCTTTGAACATTTATCACGCCCAGAATTTACCTTGACCGCTCCCTTACCATTATTTATAGAGACCTTCGTTTCGACACGAAAACACTTGAGATTTTATAGGAACCATTGAGTTATTGCCGAATATAAGTAAAATGACTATAACGGCCAGCTATCAGAGCATTTTGTAAATTAAAATGAAATAACAAGTGACGACACGAAGTAAAAACCTGTCAAGTGCGAGTCGGACTGATACTCAAAGGGTTGTGTTTGTGTCCTGTTCTGTATTTGTTATAGGGAGCTTAAAAATTCTTCTTTTATTTTGTTTGCGTGTGTGCTTTAGTAATACCTACCCAGTTGATAGAACCCAGTAAGAAAACTACCGTAGATATGTACATCAAATTTGTATTAGTCTAGCTATCACACTTCCAAGACAACGTAGTAGTAGCAGCGAAGATAGCGTCAGACAAACGGGCAGCAGAGTTTTAGTAAGCCTTGGGGTCCTATTCATACTCTCTGGGCAACGAAAGGAACCCTAAAAAGTGCTACGTCATGGGGATATTTGTCTTTTACTTTTCAGACTGCATAACCTACAAGCTTCAGTTGTTGTGAAACTAACTGTGACTAGTCAGTCATTCTCTGCTGCTTTGCAATTGCACATTGTGAAGTTGCGTTAGGGGCCGTCCATCTTTGCGAAGGTTGTATGTACAGTAGCGAAAATGAAAAGTTAAGTAAAAAAAATGAGCACATGCACTTAACTTTTGCCCTCGCATTATCCTTGTAAAAGTTTTATATTTATGAAGAAAACTTGAAACTTTTTAAGGATTATGGAGATAAGGGGCAATGAACAATATATAACACGTATAGGTACATTACTCTGTTACAAATATATGACTTTGACAACACAAAGTCGAACTTTAATACAATGACCCACGACTTAACACGAAAATCGGTTAGATTAAAAAAATGTATAATAAAGTTATATTCTGCAAACAGTATCGATAACAATAGTGGAGGGCATCCCTCGCTATTGCGTTCATGGGCAGGGCTCTGGGGGCGTTGACCCCTCGAAGCAGACGGAGCTTTTCGCGTCTCGCCCTACTTGCCCGCCCGCCCAACACAATCCCATGCTCACGTACTCCATACAGCGAGTATTTTTAAGGGAATTTCACGGTTATATTGAAGGAATAATATGCCTAAAGGAATTATAATAGCGGTTTATTGAAATATTTTCTTCATTCATTTGGGATAAAGAAGTGTCAAAAATCGTGCTCAAGTACTCCGCAGCATAACACACTCGAATTGAAGTGTGGTTACATCCACTTATAAATTACAAAAAAAATGCTTGTGAGAATATTTTGAAGTGTAGGCAAAAAACAATGAAGTAAGCATGTCAGAAGCTCTTAAACATCATCATTATTTTTAAGTGAGAATAAAGAATTTAACTTATCTCGTACCCAACGTCTTGAATACGTATTTCTTCTTTATATGACGTAGCTCGGCTAAAATTCTATCGGAAACGACCTTGCAAAACAATGATAGAGCCATTGTTATAAAGCCGCAATTCCATTGTTACCGTAAAACAGAGGCAACGTCGGACTTCCTTTGTCCTTTTAAGCGTACCCGGTGTGATGCACTAGTTGGGAGTCACCGGCACGACAAGCGGCGCACTTGATTGCACTTTCGCTTTCGATGCATCGACCAGACAGCTACAAACTGTTTGCTGTCAACATTTCTACTCCTACAGTTCTACCTGATTGATACATTTTAACATACAAGGATGTTTCCTACCGGTTTGAGAGTATAATGACACTAATTACGTTATATCTTCACACATACAGCTAGATTGAAAATGGATGTTTCATTTGTAATAATTTCACAATATGTAGAACACCTATTTCTAGATTTAAATGTGATTACTTGCATAAGTTAACGACTTAACGTCATAAGCAATATAAAACTAAAAGTGAAAAATGTGTTTACCTCGACTAGTGGGTTTGCTTCGCTCTCGTAAGAAATTACGACAAATGCGTAATGGCCGTGTCGTAAGTCGACAATTCCGCCACTTTCTTAAGAAGACGAAGATTTTGCAGATAGGTATTGTATCCTATAGCAAATGTAATACAGTTAGTTCATTTTCTATTCTTATTCGATTCGTGGGTAATGATAAACAAAAGTTAAGGGGTGCTTTATTAGATGTTTCAAGATCATGTCCCGCCGCAAATATATTGTTCTGCGACACCGACACGGTTCTGCTGCGAGAAAAATCGTTTTTTTTTTACATACAGCGCCTCATGCAGAATTTGAATTAATTCTACATTCCCTTTCAATCAATGTTTGATTAACTAAAATACGTATACCATTGCTGGCGTTATTTATCATTAAAAACTGTAGTCCTGTAGTGCGCTCCTATTGGAATTCCCGCTCGGAGAAAATAAGGAAGCAGATAATAATGAATTTGTTAGCATATCACATATGCAATATTTATGCTGTTTCCTTGTACAGTGTGACCATTCATTTCAATGAAACATTGTACCTAGGTACTGAACCACGCGACTCAATTTTTATTTACACATAAACTTTGTTTATTGTTTCTGCGCTTGTTTATTATGGTTTGCTTTACATATGGCATGCGTGAATATGTATAGATATCAATTTCTTCGTATAATTAAACACAAATTCCTCTTCCATGAGGTATAAGACTTTTTACCAATTGATCGATCTCATGACTTTAAAACTGTAAATAAACTTCATCGATGGAAAAGTCTCCTTTTGGAGGAGGATATCATGAGGGAGTTTGTAAAGATCTTTCGTCGATTCTTAGTAATAGTGACTCAACATCAGCATCTTATACTTAATTGTATTATTAGACTTTTTTTAAATAAGGCCAAACACAAGGTGGTTCTTTTGAAAAATTATGCGTAATACATGTCCGCGTCGTCAGTATCGTTCGGATGCAAGGACTTGACACTGACATCGATCCGTTTAACCCCAAGCTACAATAAATGAATATTAAACTGACAATGATAATATTACTTAATGGAACATCAATGCAAATGCATTTAATAATAATAGCCTTAGATTGGAAGTAAAGTTCTGTTGTTTTCAGTGTCATGTTTATTAATAACATTGTTCAACGAATTATAAAATATAGGATCACTCGTTATTAATCTAATTTAATAGAGGCAATTTATTGTCTACTTCGTTTAAATGTATTGGAATAGCCCGAAGCCGCCACCCAGGGCGTTGCTTCCTTATCCAGAATTCCCAGTCCCCTTTATCCTGACTCCCGTGCCAAATGTACCACGCTCGCTGCATACATAATTTTAATGCAACCGCCCACACCACACAATACACTCCCTACTTGAACATGCAATGCACAAAAATCTAACTGTCTCTATACTGTCCGCATTCCATATCACTAATAAAAACCACGTACACATAATGGATGATTTTATTATCTTTTGTCGAATATTATGCAAGTGTTATCTAAGTGTTACGATATGATACTTATTTAATTAGGTTAGTGATGAGTTCTACTTTCTCGATATTGTTAGTCAAATCCACATAGACAGCGCATTTAATTACCCCGTCTAATCATATATTCAAGTCCCTTCCATTTTCACAAATACGGTGATGCGGCTGTCAACACACAAATATGCTCAACTTGTTTTTATGGAAATCTCTATGGAAATGTTAGTATGGAACATCATAATAGTTACGTGTGCGTTTCGGACACGTGCGTTCTTTGAATGATAAACGGTTGCAAGATAAAACAGTCGGTCACCTCTGAAGTAACTTATCACAGCGGAGCTAATCTCGAGTTCGTATTCATATGAGGATCTGTTAACAAGGTGTTATTGTGCTCTGCATGACTGACAAGAGCGCATATAAAGCTAAGGATCATAAATTCGTGACGCAGTGAAGACAATGGCTGCACCGTTTCGGTTACGATAAGAACCACAAAAGAACACTGTATTATTTCCCGTATTAATCAGTAACACATTGTATAATGTAACTCTCTTGCATTTAAGACTTTATCTCAAAAATGATACGAAATAAGACCAAACGTAAAAAAGTGGGTTCATTGATAAAATCGGCTTACACATAAAACGCCAACTACGCAGCTAATAACAATTGAGTTGAGGATAAATAATTAACGGGCGAACGCCATAAAAATATAAATAGAACAAATGGTATTAGGTTACAGAGCAGTGCAGTATGTCATCGTAGTCAGATATCATAACCAGACGGCGTGAAAGCGCTGGATATGTTGTGCTTTTGTTTAGCCTGCGCATATTAGTACGTGTGCCAAATAACAACTAGCCGTGGTGAAACACTACCTTGTCCAAATGTAAATGCAATGCAGTAGCTGTAACAGGACAGGGTTATGATACTTTCAATCGTAAAGTGTAAGCCAAGCCTAATCGGGAGCCTACGATGAGATATGGATATGATATGTATACCGTTTTCATAAATGGCGAGTTTCTCTTGTATGGCAGGTGCAGTTTTACGTGGTCTGGCGTCGCACATTGCGAGGACGGATGCGGGCCGAGCAGCGACGACTAAATGCCTCAATACAGAAGCCGGGCAACGTGTCACGGCCACCTAACAGGATTAACTTACCTGCCCTACTACTACGCAGGTAAACCGAACTGAACTACTCGTACAAACCACAATGTCTTATAACTTAACCGGCTTATGACTATTGGTTTGATTTTGAACAGGGCCGCGCATCGTTTACATTTAAACAAGATTAAGTACTAGGTAGTAGTAGTTAAACAATGGATTTAGTAGATGTTTCACACGTAACAGAGGTATAAATAGATCATTGAACATAAATTACTCATAAGTGAATTGTTTTGATTCAAAATTATTACTACTACAACCAATTGCTAATCTGGCTGATTCATAAGTATTAACTATTCCCATTCATAAGTGTTCAAACAATTTGTATGTGTCTTAATATAACATACCTAATTTAGTTAGTAGTTTAGTCTTACTGCATAAATAATCTACCTGGCTTAAATAAATAATCTGTACTTGACCTTTGACTTGACACTTTAGTATTAACACCTACATACTCAGTTTAAGTACTTGTGTACCTACCTAAATAAGGTAAGTAGATCTTCTTACGTAAGTAAGTACCATTTCTTTTTTCATGTAAAACATGTTGATAGCAATTTAAAATATGAATCGAATATCATCTCAGAACTACCTACATACCTATTTCGAATTGAGCATTGCTAAGTAACGTTTTTAAGTTTTTTTTTATTATTTCTGGCATAGTCTCAATAAGCGACTCAAAGCAGGGATAGGAATAGAATGATTTTTAGTCAGTACCTAAGAGTCTAACTCTTTCTCGTCTTAAAAAAGGCCGTACCTACCTATCTTGTTGGATAGTTATATTTCAATGGTCTGCTTATGGCGCAGGTTTTAATACTAGGTATTCGTTATAGGTACCTAGTTAAGAAACCCGAGTCTTTTTGCTCAATGAGTAACGTGGGTAAGAAATGTGAGAATGGTGTTCAGTTTCGTACACATACTTAGGTACCTACTATAGTACCTAGTAATCAGGTCCCAAGAGTAACAGTAGATTGATCACTTGATCAAGCTACTTAGCTTTAATGCAAAAATGACGATTGGCGCAATGACTGGGCAACTGACTACTGCGCAATGTTCCGCGGGTTCGATTTCCGTACAGAACATATGTTATGTGATCCAAAGATTGTTGTTCCGCGACACAAGAGAAAATCCTACTGTGGACGGCTGGTGTTACTATATCGTTCTCAGTAGGTACTTAATTATTGTATTATGATACCTAATAATTTATTTCAAAAACATTTATTCTTTGTTTTCAAAAAGTAGATTTATCTAAGTATAGAGTTAGCACTAGCGTAGCGTAATACCACGGTAATAATGATAATATTACCGTGACACTACTCTATGATAATATTACCGTGGTGATACCGTCACTCGACGTAAAATAAAGTACCGAATGACAACCGTCTCGCAAGTTAGGTGTTAAATACCGCGTTTGAACTAGGTATCGGGTTTGACTTAAGGGTGATATTATTACATGAAGCGTACCTAAGTCATTAATTCGTTTTGAAATAAAATTGTTAGTAGTTACCTACATTATGTTGTTTCTTCTATGGAAATGAAAACCTTAACTAAAAGTTCGGCTACGTACCTACATAAATATCTCCATTGTTAGGTAGGATTAAGCTTTTGTTTACAAAATGTGCGCATTTCCAAGTTTGTAAAGAATTAATAAATTCTTACAAAAAAAAAATCTATTTCTATGAGGATTCCACCGTAAGATTTAGAACCAAAGTGAAAAGTTACAAAATTGTACGTTGATAAATCTTGGCTAGGTAATCTGCCTATTGACTAGGTACTGTCCTACTGTAAATTAATGTTTTAGTTAGAATAACAGGTGGCCAAGTTACATTTTCATAATTTATAAAAGTTGGTGCAGAAATAAAATACTAACTCTTAAGTAAAACCAGTTATTAAACATAATATCAAGTGATAAAGATAAGAGATTTTCTTAGCTAAAAACGTTAGTTCACTGTGAAAATGAAAATAGTAAATAAAATCTTACCTTTTAATATAAACAGCCGCACTACACTGAATTATTTTAGATTTGTATTGTTCCGCTATGTTTACGTGTAAATAAATATGGTTATAAATGTATAATAAAATCGATTTACGTAAGATACGCTCGCACGTTTCGAGACACCACCAGACACCGTCCTTCGCTTGATTTGATTGATAAACAAACTTCGCATTCTAGCAGCGCGCGCATTTATGTATTGCTACAATAGAAAAATTGAGAATTTATTACTTCTTTTTTGGTGTTTATTGGTTCTGCAGTTCTGCTTTGATTTACACTTGGCCACTAGGAACATTTTAATCATTCAAGGAATTCGAGTGTAAAACTATTGCTTTATATTTCTTGAAATTACTTCAGCCAGGTTCTATTCTGTTACTAAAATGGCAACATTAGTAGCTGCGTTCCAGTACTCAATTCACCTACTTCAGAATGCTTAAAACGTCACTAGTAATGCTGTTTCATCTCACAATGTCCTGTAAGTAATGTGAGTAAGGAAGACGTTTGCCGCTTAAAAATAGAAATTAGTAAAGACGTGTAACTGCAACTTCAATTTTATGACGTTTTCGTTCGATCAGTCGTCTGTCGCCAGGGTTCCGATTTTTCATAAAACAAGCAATCTCGTAATTAAATCAGGGCATATTCCGGTCCAAATAATGGGTTACACGTTTCTTAAAATTGCTTCATCTGCGTACAGGGTAAGCTTGTAATGTTTTTACTTTTTTAATTAAGTTTTAGAATGAAATAGGTATCCAAAAAGCTGTCAAATGTTATGCAATGACTCCCCTATGAACAATTCTTACTAGAAATTTTATACTATTTTAATGCCGGTACAAACATAGTCATTCAATTTTATATAAAACAAACGTAGATAACTGAACTTGTGAGCATCCACAGACTTTTAAGGCTCTTTATAACCTGAACTGACCTTCAAACATGTGACCGACTGTCATCAATAATTTCTTATCAAATTAGAAAAACAAGAAATCGCGATGCATGACTTTGATTTGTTATGTTATCTAACTAGATCAGCTAACCAATAATTTATTGCTGCTCTAAATTATGTTATCAATATACTCATTTTGGTTGATCTACTGTAATGCGTACTTGTGTAGGTGTGTGATAGTACCTAATTATTGAGATCTAGATTCTATACAGACATTTCTCCTTTAAGCTTTAGATAAAAAATCACAATGTATCTCTTTTCTTATTAGAAAGTAAATAAACATCTGGTTGAATCTAACTAGACTCTGCTGCAGACAAAATTAAATTTGTTAGTTTATTAGTTAGAATAATATAAATAAAATTAGAAATTAATATGTCTAATCATCTTGTCACAGACAGATTAAACACAGGATACAGTCATATTTGTGATAAGGTAGTATGTGATATACACCTTACTTGGAAATTATTATAAGTTCTACCAATAGCTATATTCTTGAGGTTTTGTGGTCCATAACCTTTGAACAACACAATATTAAATAGGGAACTTACTTAATAATAAGTACTTGTGTCAAGTATGTCTATACTTATCTCAGTAATAAGCGTTGTCATATGTTTTTGTTTAATTTTTTATTTGTGCACCAATGGACAAATAAACAATCTTAATTATGTTTTAAAATAGTCGGTTTAATATACAATTGACTTTTTTATTTTGCAGAAAGGCGGGCCTATCAGGAATGCTACAAGAAACTATGCTACTACTCATGAGGCTGACATAGTTGTGATAGGTTCGGGCCCTGGCGGCTACGTCGCGGCTATCAAGGCGGCACAACTGGGTATGAAGGTGAGAAAATTAAATACTAAGTAAGAAACAATTAATTTTTCACTATCACTTCATATTATAGAGTGCCCTATTGTTAATAAATCTTATCTTCAATGATTGGAACTCATTGGGCAGTAGTTAGTCTTAATAAAGCAATATATTTTATTGATTGATTTCTATTATGCCAATAAAAATAAATATGGACAATCAATGGGTTTCTCATGTTGGGGGTTCCAATGAAAGTAAATGGACATTATCATAGAATTTACATTAATGTGTTGTATGTGTGTTCAACTTAAACCACAAAATATAAAAAATGCAGAATTTTAAGTAGGTAGATTGTGTGAAGGTGAAACAATGTATTGGTCAGATTTTTTATTTACATTTATGCCACACACTTAGGCAAATCTATGTAATGTCTACTTTATTGAATGGGCCTTGAGAAAATTAGTTAAATACCTACTACCTAATGAATGTTTTTTCTAAAATATGCTTTTTATTTGTAGACAGTGTCAGTGGAAAAGGACTCAACCCTAGGTGGAACTTGCCTCAATGTAGGATGCATTCCTTCTAAAGCCCTACTCCACAACACACATTTATATCACCAAGCGAAACATGACTTTGCACACCGAGGTATTGAAACAGGCCCAGTCAACTTCAACTTTAGTAAAATGATGGAATACAAAGTCAATGCTGTTAAGGCTCTTACTGGTGGAATTGGCATGCTATTCAAAAAGAATAAGGTAATATTAACATACTCAATGACAATTTTTAAATAACATTATATGGGAAATACAATTGTAATTAATCTGGCCATTTATTATTTGTCCAGTTCAATAGGATTAATGTTTTCTTTCTTTGCTTTGGAATTGAATTAATTTGGTTGGTTTCAATAAGTTACACTGAATCATTGTAGTGGTACACAATTGGAACAAAATGGTTTGTCATTTGTTGCTCAGCATTTAATCAACTGAATGGCATGTATGGAAAACTAGTTTAATTTGGGCAGTTGTAAAAGATAACGAGAATAATAATATTAATTCTGTTTATTTACACTTTGTGTTTGACTTTATGGTTATATGTATGTATGTGTTTTAGGTGACATTAGTTCGTGGTGTAGGAACAATCATTAACCCCAAGAAGGTGGAAGTGAAAGGAGAAAAAGGCGTTGAAACAATTAACACAAAAAACATTCTGATCGCCACTGGCTCTGAAGTGACGCCTTTCCCAGGTGTTACGGTTAGTAAAGGAACCTTAAAATTGTTTTAAAAATAAAAAATGGTTAATTATTTATATATTGTATATTGTGTCTAAACAGTTTGATGAACAACAAATCATTACGTCTACTGGCGCTCTTTCACTTACGTCAGTTCCCAAAAAAATGCTGGTCATTGGTGCAGGAGTCATTGGTTTGGAACTTGGCTCTGTATACCAGAGGCTGGGTGCTGATGTCACTGCCATTGAATTCCTTGGAAGTATTGGAGGTTTGTAACAAATAAATGTTTTAGTATAATTACTCAACTGTTGCACATAAAGTAAAAACAAAGTTTATGAATAAAGAATTAATTGAACACTACTATAAGAAGAATATTATTTTTAGGTGTTGGTATTGATGGTGAAGTAGCCAAAACTTTACATAAGATACTTTCGAAACAAGGAATGAAGTTCAAATTGAACACGAAAGTAACTTCAGTGAAGAAAGAAGGTGGCAAAGTCAAAGTTGAAGTAGAGCCTTCCAAAGGTGGTGGCACCAAGGAAGCTGTAAGTAATAAGTAGTCAAGAATTTAAAACATTATAGGTATATGCAATTAATTCAGCGTCATAATAATTTATAACAATATTTATGTTTTAGTTGGACTGCGACGTTGTTCTTATTTCCATTGGCCGTCGTCCTTACACCACTGACCTTGGTCTTAAGAACGTTGGTATCGCTCTCGACGACAGGGGCCGAGTACCCGTTAACAACAGGTTCCAGACAACAGTCCCTGGGTTTGTTAATATTTCAATTTTCTTTTATATAAAGTATGTACATCGATTTATGTCTTATAATATCATACTTTTCCAGAATTTACGCCATTGGTGATTGCATTCACGGACCTATGTTGGCTCACAAAGCTGAAGATGAAGGAATCGTATGCGTTGAAGGAATTAAGGTAATTTTTACGTTATTTTCATATTTAAAATAGAAAACCTATATCTATGAATAGAGTATATAGAGTATACAGAGTCTTTAGGTCAGACTATTTAAAACATATTTATTAAGATTTTATTATAATTAATAATTAATTCAATATTTAACGCTTCGTATTTTAGGGCATGCCGGTTCATTTCAACTACGACGCGATCCCATCTGTAATTTACACGACACCTGAAGTCGGATGGGTCGGCAAATCGGAGGAAGATCTCAAGAAAGAGGTAAGCCTGTGAACCTACTTCTAACTTATTGAAATATCTACTTATTAGCTTATTTCAAATTAAAATATACTTATTATTACATTTTATTGTATTTACAGGGTAAGGCATACAAAGTAGGCAAGTTCCCATTCCTAGCCAATTCAAGAGCGAAAACTAATGGTGAACCCGACGGTTTCGTTAAAGTTTTGTCAGACAAAGCGACAGACGTAATCCTCGGTACCCACATTATTGGACCCGTGAGTACATTGCATATTAGGTACATAATCGATATTTCTGTAACAAATATTTTACACCTGACTTTAATCAATTTTTTGAACAGGGTGGTGGCGAGCTGATCAACGAGGCCGTGTTAGCGCAAGAATATGGTGCGGCGGCTGAAGATGTCGCCAGAGTGTGCCATGCGCATCCCGTAAGTTTATTTACTCATTCTCGTATAAAATATACAAGACACCGCACCGCTATTCCTTCCTCTTGATGAGTTTGTGAATATGAATATCTTATAAATTTATATACCTTTTTTCAGACATGTGCGGAAGCTCTTCGTGAAGCAAACATAGCAGCATACTGTGGAAAACCCATTAACTTCTAGTTATAGGTCTAAATATTTATCAAACAACCCACTCAGAAGTTCTGAGTCAGAACATCCGGGCTTTTAAGTTAGTTTTATAATAGATTCGCTCTAAGCAATCGTGTGTGAATCTGATTTGAATGTAATTTGGGTACTGATATAAGTATGATATTGTCTCTTTCCCATTCGTCTTCTAATTCGCTTATCTCAGTGCAATTATTTAAAGAACCACGCCTAACGAAATAATACTTTATTTTTCTTATACAATTGGTGTACAAGCCTTTACAGTTTATTTCTGATTTTTAATATTTTTTTTTTTTAGTAATTCATTCCGATTTATTTATTTTTGTTTAGTGAAGATTGCTTTGACTTGCATCCTGCATTTGAAAGTAAATAATTTACACCTTGTATATTTATTTTGTAAATATAGTTTTACAAAAATACATTCTTCTATGAACGACACAATCGTTGTTATTTTAATCTCGTCGGTTAACCTTGTATGAATAACTGCCGATACTTCAATATACCGTAACCACGCCTGAGAGTCTAAATTCTATAAATATGCGACTCGTGCGCAAACATAATAATTCTTAGAATTATTACAAGGACTGACGGATCGTAGTGATCCGAATTCGGCCCCGTATTCTCTGAATGAGGCAGAAGAATCTTCCGTTTGTGGATTATGAAGAGCTTTGACTCCATCGAAACCTGATCAGTATTGTTTCTTGTTATATTTCCTTACCATCCAGTTCTTAATTCTGGTCTTTGAAAACGGCAAGGGAAAGTAATAAAATAAGAATAAAATTATAGTTCGAGTTTATTAACTTAAGTCATTTAAACATTGTCAATCAAATAAAAACATTAAATACGGTCTACAGAAACTGATTCACTTGATGTTGTTACACATCAAAATATAAGAGTGCAGATTATAAGTAAGAAATTCGATATACATTTACCAGCATTATTATTCTAACCAAACAATAAACAAAAGTTAATTGCCCTAGTAATGATTTATAACATTTGAAATTAAACTAATGACTAGATTTAATTATGACAACAAATTAAAAAGGAAATAATGTATAAAATCTCTATCAATAACAAAAATATTACAGATAATTATTACCTAATACAATATAAATTGTTCCTAAATAATTGTTCGATTAAAAAAACAACATATTAGTGGATACTTTGATAGTGAGACTCGCAGTACAGAATTTACGTTTACTTGCTATTATGTAGTACTGCTGTACCGCGACAAGATAGCCTGGCGAGGTAGAAGTGAGGACAAAGTGTGAGTTTACAAGAAGGTTGATATTCGACCCGGATTCCAGAGGCAACAGCCTATTTATCACAATATTTCCCACAAAAGTAAAAAGTGAGAATTCATGATTGCCAATAAACAGTTTTCACTCCTATTTCTTGCACGATATAGAGTAAAAGGGACGGCACTAAACTACGTGTAGTATAATAAATTCGAACACTAGAGAAAATAAAATCACATTTTAAACAAAACAACTGCGCAATACTTCAAAGATGGCACTATAAAATATTGTTAAAGGATAATAATAGATAAAATTCGACATTATTAAAACACGATGTGAGTATTAAAAAAGTAAAAATTACCGTTAGTAAGTGTTAACAAACATACAAATAGATATTAATAACAAGAAAACAACCACTATTCACAAAGTAAACATTGCAATAATTATGACGATTGAATAATTTCTATCCTAATACATAGGTGTAATAAAAATAGCAGCCTTTTCTAGTGGTAGCACATCTACATAATATATTATAAAAATAACTGAAGGTATTCAGTCTAAGATGTTTTACTACAATGATTTGATAAACATCAATAAAAATATTCGAGTATTTATTATAAGAGAGAGGGTAGTTGTAGGCCTGTACTTTATTAATTTTAATGGCCATAATATATCGATACTGATGAAATGTTTCCATGAAAACCATTTCATTTAAAGTACTTTTTGATTATTGTAGTTTTTCACATTTAGAATTTAGATAGATTATGCATACCTATATATGTAAGACTGAAGATATTTATATTATTAACTGTTTGATTCGAGATTAATGGCACGCAATTACAGTACATTTATATTCGAGATTAAATTGTCTAAATAGATAAATGAGAGTATTAGTGTAAGGATCAACCCCAAGTATTCAAAACTTGATTGCACATATTCAAGTAAAATGTTGGCGATAGTATTTTGCTGTATTGGTTACAATCGTTCGAGTACATGATGGCGGCTGCCATCGTTGTGGCGTTAGATTCCATATACTTACGCAACACAACCTCCAGTTTTGATATAGACAAATGATTTTCTAAGAAGTAATTTTTAGAAAGTCGGAAGCATAATTCCCACAGCTCTGTATCTACAGGGAAGATACTCATACATTTGTCTATTATCTCAGCTGCTTTTACAGAAATGTCAATTTCTGGTAAGTTGACTGTCGTTTTCGAAGATGCTCCTTTCTTGCGATATTTTAATTCATCACAACAACAAGGCAGAGTTTTGAAAACAGAAGGATCTATCAGCGGATACGGCACTTCATTGAGAATAGACATTGACACTTCTTTGATACGATTCGCCATAATGCTTTTTATTGCCAACTTAAGTTGTTCTTGTGTAGAAGAAGTAGCTGGCTTATTCGCTTCTCCATTTTCTTCTATAGTAGTATGTGTAACATATGTTTGATCATCTTGTACTTCACATTTTAAGTGATCTAATAACAACCTTAAGCATTCTGAGTATATTTTGTTATGGTACGCGAATTTGGCCGCTAAATTTAGATTGTCTTTGAAATTGTCCTTGTTCAGCCAAGGTTTCAGTATGAGGATCATATCGTCAGCCCACGATTTCTTTTTGAAATCTGTCATGGAAGCTAGTGGGTTTAGTCTGGCTTCAATTGGGTTCCTTTGTAAATCTTCGATATCGAAGGGAAACATGATATCGATTCTGTCAATAGGTTGGAACAAGAATTTGTTGCTGCTGCGGCTCGCTGGGATTTTAATAACACGTTTTGTTGTTTTCATCATTATAACGCGGTTGCCTCCTTTGTCCTTTTCGCTGTGCGGCTAAAACATATTAGATATTATTTACTTACATGTAAAACACATAAAACTTGGTATTTACAATGACAATGACTTAGTAGAATATGTACCTGCAGGTGAGTGTTACCAGATGCAAATATTTTGCCATCGTTGTCAATATAAACGGTGAAGTCCCCTCCACAAGCTACCAGGGCACTCGTTTTAAAATCTTTTATTTCATTGTCTGGTGTTTTAGCGGTGTTATTTTTAACAATATCTGTTTGAGAGTCAGTGACCATTTTTACTTCAGTAGGAATCGTGATTTGCTTTCGGTCTCCACTTCCTAAAAAATTACAAAAGTTTTCATAATAAATGATAACAATATCGTTAAAAATTTGTTAGATAATGATGATGTGAATTTTTATAGAATACTGACCTAACTGTCCATCGAAGTTGAGACCCCAAGTGTACAACGTACCAACATTATTTAGTAAGCATGAGTGATGCCAACCGGCCGCCATCTGAAATTAATGATTAGAAAAAACGTGAGAGAGATATAAACGTGATTACTGATTTATTTATTATTTAAAACGTTTGATAAAAAAGCGGTGTGCTGTTTCCTTCTAAAACTCTGTATAGCTAATAAAAATATTTTTTATTACAGCTCTCATGAGACATTAAATACTTACGTAACCATTCGACGAGGCAACTCAATATATAAAATCCGTATAATCAATGACTCATGAAATAAGCCTTATACTCGATAGTTTGGTATTATTTGGTGTATAGTTATAGTATACCTGTACAATTTCCCCGCGTATATGAGTAGTATCAAGCCGGTATGGCAGTAGATGTGGGTCGGGTTGTGCTGTAGGCGCGGTAGGCGAGGTCGGTGCTGGTAAGTCGGGTGAAGGCTCCGCTTGACGCCGCGCCGCCGCAGCTCGGACTTGTTGGGGACTCGCTCCCCATATCCACACCTCACCTTTACTTGTTAACGCCAACTGTGCATAATTTTAATACATTATAATGATAGTATTTGTCCTTTTCGCTCTTAGCAGATGGCGGTACAATAGCTTTTGATCTTAGTCTAACAAAAGCGCCCTTACATATATAACTTCAACACTTAACATTTGGTAGTTACTAAATGTTTACCGATCAATAGCTTGATAAATAGGTAATTAAGAGACGCAGGCCTTAAAATTCCGCTACATTTGTTATCATTTTCATTTAAATCAAATAGCAAATATTTGAGCTACATATCTAAAAAGTTTTCAAGGCCAAAACACAATGATGTTTATCCTCATTATACACGATGTTGAATTAGGTTAATATTTAGATAACATTGCAGATAGCACGTTAATATAATATTTGAAGAAGAAATATTTTAGATTGTATCTTACGTTATGGAAGTATCCAACAGCGATGGATTTAGCAGGATCTTGTAATCGCACGCGTACAGGTACGGAGGACTTGTGTCGGCCTCCAGTGGCGAGCTGACCGAACACTCCGGCACCGCTCGCCCATACCTCGCCGTTCTTCATTAATACCACTGTATGACAGGCACCGCATCCCACACTTAGTACCTGAAATTATTATTCGATTATTAGCATAACCCTTCATCTAAACTACAGAGCAAATAATCAATAACAACGAGTCCCATCTTGAAATTACTGTTTACAACATAAGATAAATGAACTTTCATATGAAGCACTCACCTTTCTACCTTGGAACTTTGTGACTAACTTTGGTGTCCACTCGTCATCAATGGTGCCATGACACAGCTGGCCGTGGACACCCCATCTACGATAAATAGAAACAATGAGCAAAGATAGATAAATCTCAAACTATCAATCAGTGACCCCTTTAGAAGCCCGATAGAAGAAAAAAATCGATTTTTAAGAACCTAAGAAACAGTTAATTCTTTTACTGTTTCAATAAGCCTACTTTACCAACACACTTTGCGAAGCGACTGGACCAAAAAGGATACTCAATTATTAACAGACTTAAAAAAGAAGGTCTTCAGATGAAACTGTATGAATGTGTGTATGTTTGTGCTGCGAGTATCTCTCTATTACCTGAACCGATTTTAATACGGTATATTAATTAGCCGACTTAAAAAGGGGGTTGAAGTGGGTAAACGAAGTAAACACAGTCTATGAAACAATCATTTTCTCATTATGTTCATTGTTCAGAAAAAGGTTCATTTGAAGTTGGTAATTATTCTTATATCCTACACTACTTGCTAGTTTGTAATAAAGTGATGAGCTACTTACCCCCAAGTATATAGTCGTCCACCGACATCAAGTGCCGCTGAATGATAGTGTCCCGCAGCCAGTGCAAGGAGTGGCGCGGTGAAGTTCCCCGCGGTGGGCCGCAGTGCGCCGCTGGACACGGCCGCCTCGCCCACACCGCCACTCCACGCCGCGCCCACGCCTAGCTGACCGAACGAATTGTCGCCAGCCGCGTATATCTGAACCCGGGTGATATTGTCAATGATTTAGTTCAATACGGCTAGAATATATTTGGAAGATGAAATAAGAAAGTACCTATTTTATGCGTTTCAGCAAAAAACCATACAGTTTTGATTATCTAAAGCTTCTTAGGTATATCCAAAGTGACTTTATTTACTTACATGCCTTAGATCCTTCTACAAAACATGATTGCATAATCGAAAAGCCAAATTATGTTTTGTGATAAATAATAATTATTATTATTGGGATATTTTCGAACATAATGTAGAAGATTATACATAAATATGCACAGCTTCTTTCGTCTTTAAGTAAGTATACTACGTACTCTAAAGAAAAGAACAAAGGCGAGCTTCAGTGAGGAAGTAATAATAATAAGTACATACCCCATTTTCCGTCAACACCAACGTATGATGTCTGCCGCACGCCACATCAATGACTCTCCCGATCAATTCCGTGTTTATCGGTGTATTTGTCATCATTATCTTCGCGTTTCCTTCATCCACCACTGCCCAATGAGCCAGTCCACAACTTAAACCTCTTTTGGGAGTAAACTGATTCTTCCAAGTCTCGGGAGTTTGTGTAACTTCTAAATGTATTTCTGGACATGGATCCCTTGCGTCTATGACACATACAATGTGTATAAATGTGGCTATCAATTGCTGCAACCTTGTCGTCTGAAATATTTTACGAATATGTTAAGTTTGATGTACCCACATTAAGAACATAATAGTAGTTAGATTGTTTAGAGTTATAGAATGATGCATGTGTTTGTTGGATAAACGTTTACTTACATAAATCGAAGTTATTCCTTGTTTCAAATCACGCATTACTGGTCGTAACTGATCTTGTAATGGGTTCAACCATAGTGATAGACACTGCAAAGAAAGGTCACATTAAATACTATTTTTCTTAGAATTGTAGCTGTTTTGTTAAAATCGTAATACTTATTAAATAGTCAAAAATTCATATTTACAACTTTATTGTAATATAATAAAACACCAGGTCTAAAATAAAACACCAGGGCCATACAATTACCTTCAAAATAGTAGTATCGAACTTTTTACAGTTTTCAACGATGTAGTCAAAGAGCCATTGTCCATTTTCTTCTAGCAATAAAGGTACCAAGCACCGTTGTCCCAATAGGCAGTTGATGGCACCACGACAGATATCACTCCGGGACTTTAAGGCCGATAGTAACAAGTTTGGATACCCGCGATGAATACTGAACATTGGTAGCATGTCCCAAAGTCCCACTGAGGCAGCGAAAGACGATAGCTCTAGTAATTCTATTGGACTCAATGCTGTTAACTTGACGTCACTAAAATATAGAAAACAAAATTAATTTAATCAGGTCAAATTTAAACTTTAACAATAAGGTATAAAGATTACTTTCCAATACCAGAAAAAAAATATGATATTCAAATTAAGAACTTACGTATCAAAGTTATCCTGGTTATCAACAGTCATGTTTAGCAGTGAAGCTAAAAGTTTGACAGTTATAGCAGCGTCGCCAAGACTACCTATATTGCCAGTCTGTTTGTAAACTGCTAACTCGTTAAGTCTACCGAATACTCCAAGACGAGCAACCCATCCGTCTGGCTGACTCTGAAAAGGAACACAGGTGTATCAGTCAGCATAACTCATTATTATGTGACGTA
Organism: Spodoptera littoralis; assembly: GCA_902850265.1. NCBI lineage: Eukaryota > Metazoa > Arthropoda > Insecta > Lepidoptera > Noctuidae > Spodoptera > Spodoptera littoralis. Next base: position 9,664,275 of record LR824535.2, on the reverse strand, counting down.
TTAAAAGAACTTGGAACTCTTATTGCTTAGATAATACAATATCTTTTACCATACAAACAAAATTAAAACATGATAAATTCTCACACCTAGTGACAAAGTAAATTAGCTCATACAGCCTATAAAATAAAGTCTTATTTACTTGTGACAATGAATACAGGTACAAAGCAGGCTGCATCTTTCCTCGAGACAGTAGCATGTCCGCGGCGGCACGTAGCAATGCGGGTAAGGGCGCCCCTAGTGCGGCGCAAGATTGTTCTGCGCCCACACCGCCGCGCATTATCACACCGACTAACCATTCGCAGGCTTCACTCCTGAAAATTAATTAGAATAATGTAGTTAGTTTCCATAGCTTACATCCCTGATAAAGAAAAGTTTAAGGGATGCTAAAGTAATTCTCTGTTACAAAAAATCAAGATCGACATCTTTCTCTGATTATTGGTAGAAGAACAATCACGAACCTTTAATGAATTTTAAGGCATTTTAAAATCGTATGATTATTTCTTGGTTATCGGCACAGAATTTTAATGTTTTATAACTTAAGGTTGATATTATTCAGCTTAAAGCAAGAGAAAGTTGTGATCAACGTTGAATTATGCAGAAAGTTATGACAATAATAACAGACTGTTGATAAAGTTATTAGTAAAAATGATTCCCATTAGACGACAACAATAATAACTCACACTGTATTCAAAATGTAGACTCCTTTATTGGTGACTATAAGACAAGACTCGAGACTGAACCGTGGCAATTGCAAGTCACACATAAAGGTCGGCTCCCGCCATCCGCCGGACATGGCGGGAGGCTCGCGAGCTGACATCAAGTGTGCTCGTTTCACATCACCGATTAATTCCGCTCGCCAGAGTTCTGAAGTGTCCCTTTTAGCACCCAATAGAGCTTCACCCTGCAAGTATAATTTGGTACCTAACAGATTTCTAGCAAGAGATTTCAGGTCTAATGATCCTTGTTGTACATAATATTAATTAATGTAACAGATGAAAAATGATTGTAGTGTATGGAAAATTAACCTCTGTAGTACATAATTATTTGCAACATCGGGTTTAATGATGTTATGTCTAGTAAACACACTTAGTAAGACAATGCTATTGGCTGTTGCAATATTATACCTTATGCTGAATACAATAAGGTTAAATTTTTACTGAAATAGAAATAATGCATCATTATTATTGTACCAACAATATATTATTGTTACATACATGCCACATGTGTCAATATTAGAATAAATAAAATATAACTATCATAAAGCTTTGTTAGGGGTCAAGACAGACATTCTAATAAAAGAACATAATTATGACGTCATGTTTTTGTTTACCTGAATAACAGAAAAACTAGCTGAGTGCACTTCTATTTCTTTCTTTCTCACTAGGTATATTATCCTCTGTGACCATAGACCCTGTATGTATAAACCATCCTTTTTAATATGAGGCCTTAGAGTTCTTGAAGGGGTATCTTCTTCTGGACTTTCTAACTGGAAAGAAAATATTGGACATAAGTTGATTGGTTATAAGTCATTGATTACAAAATTCAACATAGCAATAAAATACAAGTCAATATAAATGTGTCTTTGTTTGTCCTCGAAAACCACCATACTTATTTAAAATAACGTACCTGTCAGCAGAATCAATGCATGTCAGCAGAATCATTTTACATTGATATTAAATGCATTATTCATAATGCATTATGTATTCAATCTTATTATATTAACATATTTTTTAAAAGAGACTGACTTCTTTAATTGAATTGGGACTCTTTAAGAGATGGACCTCTTTAAAAGAGACGGACCTTTTTATATGAACTATCTCAAAATAGTCAGTTAGGATATCGGCCTCATCATTCGCTTGCAGAAATAAATTCAATTATTTTCCTAAACTTCTTCATGTAAGAGATAGATACAAATACTGGTAGTATTCTAATGACTTTTAGTTTCATTTCATTTATTTCATTTCATTTATTTATTCATTTAACAATTTACATTGTGTCTGAATTTAATATAGGTACAAAAAAAGAGATAAGCAAATTCACATTACGAAAACATAAACACACACACAAAAATAAAACAATAGAATTACATTCAAGTTAGTTGTTTATATAACATATTTTACTTAAATAGTTAAATTTACTTACAATTAGTGTTCCTTCAGTTAACTCGAAGGCTGTCAAGAAATGTCTACCATTTACATATTGTGCTGTTAATGCCCAGTTGTTGGACCCTTTACGAAATAGAGGCAAATACTCTGTTGGCTTCAACACATATTCCACTGTTTGTGACTTATTATCATCTGTAAATTTTATAGTAAAGTTAATATTATAATGAAGTCATATTGAACATATGTATATATTATATTGGTATAAAATAATCAAAATTTGAAGACAAGAAGAAAATTCATCTCTATATACTATGCCAGGACCGGATTTAGGGGTCCAGAGGCCTCGGGGCAACAAAGGAGTGATGGCCCCCTTGCCCCAAATTATTTTCCAGATTGAGATCGAGAACACTCGCTTGATTTCGAGGACGCTCGAAAACGATCAAGGACGCTCGATTGATTTCGAGGACGCTCGATAGATTTCGAGGACGCTCGATAGATTTCGAGGACTCTCGATAGATTTCGAGGACGCTCGAAAACAATCGAGGACGCTCGAAAACGATCGAGGACGCCCGATAGATTTCGAGGACGCTCAAAAACGATTGAGGACTCTATAGATTTCGAGGACGCTCGAAAACTATCGAGGACGCTCGAAAACGATCGAGAACTCTCGATAGATTTCGAGGACGCTCGATTGATTTCGAGGACGCCCGATAGATTTCGAGGACGCTCGAAAACGATCGAGGACTCTCGATTGATTTCGAGGACGCTCGAAAACGATCGAGGACGCTCGAAAACGATCGAAAACTCTCGATAGATTTCGAGGACGCTCGATTGATTTCGAGGACGCTCGAAAACGATCGAGGACTCTCGATAGATTTCGAGGACGCTCGAAAACAATCGAGGACGCTCGAAAACGATCGAGGACGCTCGACAACGATCGAGGACGCTCGAAAACAATCGAGGACGCTCGATAGATTTCGAGGACGCCCGATAGATTTCGAGGACGCTCGAAAACGATCGAGGACTCTCGATAGATTTCGAGGACGCTCGAAAACAATCGAGGACGCTCGAAAACAATCGAGGACGCTCGAAAACAATCGAGGACGCTCGATAGATTTCGAGGACGCCCGATAGATTTCGAGGACGCTCGAAAACGATCGAGGACGCTCGAAAACGATCGAGAACTCTCGATAGATTTCGAGGACGCTCGATTGATTTCGAGGACGCTCGAAAACGATCGAGGACCCTCGATAGATTTCGAGGACCCTCGATAGATTTCGAATTGAAGAATACCAATTGTTCACATACTGCAATTAATTTTTTTAATGGTCGAGACACGGAATCGAATAGCCAACCTCCGAGGTTGCGGGCAAGTACCATCCCACTGAGCCATTGAGCCATTGGGGTACTCCCTCAAGATGGGTAGTAAATTGGAAGTGCTTATCAGAGCCATTTGAGATTTTGATATTTCACTGATTGCCTAATTGGAGTGAACAAATATAGATCAATGATTTCTGTTTCTGTTAATATTTAAAATTAATATAATCAAATAATCATGTATGTATAAAGTACTTTAGGCTGTAGGTAAAGGTAAAAGCGAAAAAAAAAGTATGAAAGAAAAGATGTTTACTAGGTTTACTAGTTGAAATTTGAAAGATTTTTTTTCCGAAGTCTATTGTGGAGGCCCCCTGCTTGTGGAGGCCCCGGGGCTTTCGCCCTGGTTGCCCCCCCGTAAATCCGGCCCTGTACTATGCAATCGAAGCAATAAGATCTTTCATACCTTTGGAACCACCCTGTATAAAGAAAGTTATTTTATCCTTGGACAACTGCTTGATGTAAGACATGAAGCTGTCTCTTTTATCTTTATCATTCTGTGCCCGAGTTTGTTGCAGCCAGTTGTAGCCAAAAGACCGGTGCTCCAACACCAACTTACACTGTTGTGCTGAACTAATAGATATCTGCAAAAATTGGAATGTTGTTTTTGATTTTATTTGTTTATTTATCTTATCATTTGTGAGTTTTTTATTCAGTTATGTATAGGTATAATGCATAAAGCAAAAGAATTGTTGTAAATATTTTTAATTTTTTAATAACTCAATTAATTTGAAGGTTATATAATGATAATAATAAAGGCAAGCAAACAAACTAAGATTAATTAAAAATTGAATTTATTTTTTCTCTGAAAAACATTTTTTTTAGTATTAGTTGTAAATATTAATCATTATGCTTACCAAGAGTGTTAACAAATCCAAAGAATCATCAAAACATATCTGCAAGTCTGTTATTTCTCCTGGCACTTTGCACTCTCCTACAATAGTTTGCGAATCTAGAGAATAAAATGTTACTGTGCCCGTCTGTGAAACAAAAAGGAATAAATTAAAGAACGCTGTAGCTTAATCCATTTCGTACATAAACACTCAACGATAGAGTATAAATAAATATGCAAGAGAAAATTAATACCTTTGATCCAATAATCAATACAGTTTCAGACTCCTTAGTCAACCAACACACCAGTGACGTTGGCTTTGATATATTTCCCAGTGGCAAAACGGTAACTCTTGATAGTGACCATTTATAGTCAAAAGTGTTTTGAGGAATAAAAAGAGGAAGATATGGCACCAGTAGAACCTTTTGTTCACTAACAATTATCACCCATGTACCACTTGGTTCAAAACACATACAGTAAATTGGATTGTCGAAGAAATCCCAGTCATAATTCTTTTCAAATCTTTCTAATTGAGGATTAATATACATGAACACCAATTCTTTATCACTGGTAAAGGCAAAAAACTTTTTATGACCCACTTCATAAAAACTGTAAGTAGTAATATCTAGATGTATCAATACATCTAATTTAAATAGACCAGAAAAATCTAAATGATCACTTTGAAGAGCCATTTTATACTTAATTAATTGTTTTCAATCCCAACATGAAGGTGGTGTTTTTATTTTTCCTTTTGTGGTCTCTGTACCCCTATACTTATTATACTCTTTGGGTCTCTGTAATGAATGAAAATGGCACTATCAGTCAGTTGGTTGTCAACAAAATGTCAAATTTTGACATTATTCTATGCAACGTTCCGTTTCACGAACAAAAACAATGTAAATACTAAATTGATTTGAAGTTAGTACAGTGACAAATTAGCGCTGCCGCTGACTTGAAAGGAGAATGGCAGGTTTGTATGGAAGTTTTGTATCGCTATAAAATTTTGTATTAGTCATTGTTTTAACCAAGTGAATAGTCTGAACGATAGATATTTTTATTATGAAGTTTAGAAAAAAATTACATATTTTTAGAACTTGGGGTTCAAAAGTTATTTCACTTTGAAAATGTGCAAAAGGTACGTTAAGGTGGTACCACACTTGACATTGCGTAGTCGCTACATTTGTCCAAATATTTGTAGACTACGTACAAATGGCGTCCAAATAGTATCTCTATATGTAATGGCGTGCAAATATATAGCAAACAAAGAAGAATATATCCTCCAAACATGTTCTTTTTTGGCCGAACACAACAAATACGCAACGTCAAGTGTAGAGCCACCGTAAGCAAAATATCTATTACAAATGACAGATGACAGTTAACTGAAAAATGTCAATGTACTCTCATGTGGTTGTTTATTTACAAAAAACAAAAATCTAAAAATACTGCTCGCTACTCAAGTGACTATTACACTTTGTATTATTAGGAATGATCCTGTTAATTCAGCAAGCACGATGTTCCTATAGAGTTTTAAAGAGTATGCCTTACAACCTTTTTATTTCTTAGGTGCCTACAAAAATGCAAATTCATAATGTAAGTGACTGTCATTGGGTAGAAGGCCTACATTTAGCAGTGGAAGTCTTGTGGCGGATATGATAAAACTAGTCTCACTTCACCTTGAATCTTGCAGGTAGATAGTCTCAAAGGTCTCAAGTTAATTCGATTTAAACTTAGCTTAGCTCTTTGAGAAAGTATTTCTTCTGAAAACTGGTTGCTTAGCACGCGTGTAAGGATTAATTTCTAATAAGTAAGTCAAATTAGTAGAATCATCAACATTTTCATCATTAAGTCTATAAGTGGCCACTGCTGACCGAAGCCTCTTCTCGCATGGAGGTTTGAGCATTAATCACCATACTAGCTCAATGTGGGTTGGTAATTCAAACTTATAATAAGAAATTATAAGCCCATGTTTCCTTCACCATTCGTCAGCGGTGTCTTTGTACTTTCTTAGATTATTGAATATACGAATAACTCGGAAAAAAGACACATTGGTACTTTGCCGTTGGTAGGTTTCGAACCCGCACTCTCATGCATGAGAAGCGGGCTTCTTAAACCTCTGGGCCACCACATTACAATTAAAGAAAATGTAAAATGAAAATGAACATTTTTGGTATAAAACTAAAGCTATCTAAATTAAATATGGCATTTATTTTATAGATTAATTCTTAAAATCACTTTTATCAAGATGGAATATTATATATAGTTACTTACTAGGTTAAAATAAAACAAACATATTATTTTGAAATACTTTTATTTCATTGTATTCAGGTTGTTTCTAGGAGTACTTCATCTAAAAAGAGAACAGGCCGTGTCATAGGTACAGCAGACATCAATTGCTGATATCTGTAAACAAGTAAGATAACTGTAAATAAAGTAAACAAAAGTATTTTTTTTCCTTTAGTTTTATATGTTATAATAATATGTTTCTGATTCCCTATCTTAAAATGGAAAAGATAAAAATAAATATTTGATTACATTACTTGATTTTATAACATTTATTATAGTTATTCGTATAACACAGATCATAGGAGCTCAAACAGCATGCTAATTAATAAATTATAATTATAACATGAGTATAAACCTATTAGAAACGCTTATATACTCCACATAGATACATAATTATGTAGGTACATTATAGTGAGAATGCATACCTGTTGAAGCTTTGAGAGCCGAACAACATCTTCCGGCCTCATCTGTTCTACAAATGGCAATGTTAAAGTGAGGCTTAGTCCATGTTTACATAACACATTACTTCCTGATAGTGAACACTGTGAGGTGGTATGTCAGGTTGTGGTTTTATAGTTTCGACTCTTGTACGGTCTCTCAGTCAGTATGGAACATGATCTTCATCATGGGAAGTAAGCTAAAATAAGTAATATTATTAGAATATGATATTGACTTTAGATTACACTGTATATAGATAATAGTATGGTTAAATTATGCTTTATTACCTCTTGTGGCTGAATCCAATCAAATACTATGTGAGCCAGTCTTTACTCCTGTTTGTTGGCACCTTCAATTAAAACCCTGCGTACCTTATCATTGCAATGAATCACCCATATACGACACAAACATGCCAGTGACCAATTTGTTTGCTGGATATACTTTCAGCAACATCCCGATACATTGCTAATTGCCAGCAAGCATTGCAAATACGGTCGGTAGGAGAGATCTAGAATAAAAAGAATAAAATGATACATTATGGGTAGATAACACTATGCGCCTTCTTTTATTCAGGCAACATGGTGACTTTCGATATGTTATGGGTAAACTAGGTACTTACATCTCTAGGATAAGTCCACAATGGGATATTGTTGACCACGTCTAATCTTCACTCTCATTTCCTAGAGCATGCCGTCTCATGTGCGACAAACTCTGATGCAAGCACTGTAAATTCATCATCGCGACAAATTACAACACACTATGCACAAAATAATGTAAATAAGTGTCTTTTCGCAATTGTCACAACAATGATGCCAATAACACCAATTTGGGCTACAGAGGAACGGTTGCCAAACTCATCGTATCACCAGATGAATAAAATAACTTCAAATTCAACAAACACATCATAACATCGCATTTGAAACAAACAGCAATGCGCCAGTATTGACATTTGACAAATTAATTGTCAATGTCATCAAGACAAATGCCAGTTCAACATTGCCATATTCAAGTTTGTTAAAATGTTAATATTATCATTAATAATCCATGTAGACGTAGATTTAGATTGGATGTAGATTTTTATATTTACTTATAAAAATGTTTGAAATGGAAAGGAAAATATTTCATTGATAGATATTAAAATAAATGAGTTTATGAAATAGCGAAATTCAATATGCTCTGATTTCATCTTTACGCATGACAACTTTGTAAACGTCAATCGCGGTTCGTTTTACGCTTAGTGGATTGCTTTTTATCATTATTGAATATCAGTTTTTCTAGGGTTTCCCAAGTTCTAAAAATCTATTAAATATGCTAACATAACGTACTTAGGAGGTTCTATAATGACCCAATTTTTTAATGTCAAATCTTTTTTTAGCGAAACGGAACGAAATCTGCCGTTCTCCTTTTCACAAGAATATTTTAGTTCAGTACATATTATACTCTTTTTACTCCACTCCAGATAGTGTCAGCTTATTGACTAAAAACCACCCCGTTCCTTCTCCTGCGCTTTGAGCCGGAGCCCCGGTGCCGATAACCCGTTAGGTTCTCCGCGCCCGCACAAATTGACTAATTGGATTGGCTAGTGATGAACGAGAGATTAATACCTAACCTGTGTAAATCGGCTTTTATTAAAATGTCTTACTTTACCATTGATTGATTTTTTACAAATAAAGACGAGTTTGAGTTCTAGTTGAATCTATATAATTTTGTTTTCAAATTATGTACTGTCTATGGATAAAACTAAATAATATCTCTAAAGTCGATAGATGGAACTATTTTTGGAATAAATATTAAAAATGATTATTTGCAGGGTAAATACTGCGTATTTGATTTCATTTTTACTCGAGAGTTTGTGCAAAAAATAGACAAATACACCAGTATTTACTCAGTATTTATCCATTTTGATTATATATCCGAAAAATCGCCCATCTCTTATCTCGACGGTGAATGAATGAACATACTGTTGTTTCTTTTTTACATAAGAGATTTAAGTAAGCAGAAAGTGACAACACATCATTGTAATTTCAGCAATAATTTTGTGACATCAACTAAATTCCTGTCGGAGTTGACCTTTTAAGAAATAAGGCAAACGGATGTGGTTTGGTAACTGAGTCCTATTACTTTGTTCCAGTGTTGCTTGTTAGAGTAGACTTTCGGAAATGCGGGCTTCTTAAAGCTTAATTAAAATCTGATTATATATACGTGCAATGTCACTGTCAATCACTGCGTCAAATGTCATGTTAGTCATGTCATTCAAAGTCACAATTTTCTCGAGGTAAGTGCTAAAACGAAGGCGCAACTTTTAATTCAATGTATTTTCATACATAAGCATTGGGATTACTGGATAGAAGTTATTTAATTCGTAATGAGAATTTATAGCCACATAGCACTACAATAAATTGCTTTTGTTTATTGGTACCTACGTATAAAAAGGTAAACTATTATTTATTTTATCTTTAAATGCAGTATTAGGTAATTAATAAAATCTTAAATAATAATTATTGTTTTACAGGTCGTAAGAATGTTTGCCATTCGTTGTTTCAGAACTGGAATAAAACAAAATAGTCCGTTTAAATTCCAAATGCGTAAGGAATCTATGTTTCACAGAGGCGTGACATTCTTTTTTAAGAAAAACCTATTTTTAACAAACAGTTTAACGTCTGGAGTTTGTATGGCTCTTGGGGATTTGGTGCAACAAGAATTTGAATTTCAAACCAAAGTATTACCTCAAAGATATGACTGGGCAAGAGCAGGTACACTAAGGTTCTTCTGAGAATGATTGTGCTATATTAGAAATTATAGTAATAAAAGATATTTTAAATATGTAGATGCTGTTTAAACATTTCTAATAACCCTGTAATATTTTACGTAACTAATTAACAATGTACAATTTGTTTCAGCTCGTATGTTCACAGTGGGAACAGCGATGGGCCCTTTACACCACTTTTATTATGATTATTTAGACAGATGGTTACCTAAGGTTAATATAAAAACAGTATTTTTAAAAATAGGATGTGATCAAGCATTTGCGTCACCAGTAACACTAATTACTTTCTTCTACGGAATGGGATTTCTAGAACAGAAAAGTCTTGGGGAAAGCACAGCAGAGATTAAAAAGAAATTATTATATGCTTATATGGTATGTTTATTTTTACCCCACTGTTTAGTTTATGACTTTTCTATTTGTTGGTTTTCTTTTATCAAGATGTAATTTATTTTTGTTTCAGGGTGATTGCATGTACTGGCCGCCAGTTCAATTTATTAATTTTTATTTTTTACCTACACATTACAGGGTTGTATACATAAATGTAGCAACAATGATATTTAACATTTTCTTATCATTCATGAAACATTATGACCAAAAAACTCATTGATAATAGTTAATGGTTATTTTTTGTTTTACAATAATTTATTTTGTAAATATTTTTTATAAAAATATTTATTTTGAGTATTGTATAATTCATAGCTAGATTTATAGAACTGTGAGCTTGGGATGTCCTAGATCAAAATGTTTATGAATAATAATAATATTTAATTTTAAAGTTGTTGAAATTGTGTCCCGAGTTTAGTAAATAATTAAAGCTAGTACAATGCTCATGTGATAATAAAATAGTTACCAATTTAATTTATTTCAATATTGTATAAGACATACCAGGCATTCATATGTTAACATTGTGCACAAACTTGCATTGTTAATATTTCCGATATTTCATGCTGGTAAGTGGCAACCAAGTTTTACAAATATGTTATACTTTTAAGTATACAAAAATTTAATAAAAAACTAGTTTTATTTATCTAGTTTGAAAAACCCTCATGACTTAAATTTGTTCATAGTTATTAATTGTTCCCAAACTAATATTTTTACTCCATACAATCATATCTGTTATGTAAGTGATGACTATCTCACTGATAATAAAGACTAACAGTGATGGTGATAATTAAACAAAAATGCTGGTCATGATCTCTGATAAAATTATGTCAAGAGCATTTGTTGCTAACAACACTGAAGTGTAAAATATTACTACTACCTAAATAATAAAATATTGATGGTTATTTGAATATTAAATTATTTTATTTATCAAACTATTGCACACAACACTGTGAAATTGGCGGACTTAATGCCGTAGGCATTCTCTGACAGTCGACCATTGGGTAGGTGCTAAATTATAGTAAAGAAAGTATGAAGTAGTAAGTAACAGAATTTAAGGTAATGAAATATCAAAGGGAAATATATGTAAATTACACCTTTTACTAATCTAATAATTGTTAAAAACTCTATCTAGGGTAAACCCCCATACCTACAGGGATTAAGTTTTAGTGAATTATCATAAAAATATTATGTAGTTAGGAAAATATTCAACAATGTTATTCAATAGACTTTTTGAAAAACTGCAACTTAGGTGTCTATTGCATGTGGGCACTTGGCACATTAATTGAATGTTTCATATCTAAGAATTCCAGAATAGACTAAATTACTATAATAATGCATCATTCAAATTCTAGGTCATATATTCAAGTGCCACTGATAAGAAATTATATTGTGATTCCAGAAATTATTAATGGTATTACCAATTACTAAAAAAGAAAAGTAGAAAACAAGTTATGTGTAAGACTTAAATATATTTCAGATAACTAGGTACATTAATTGATAAACTATTATCTGCATCTGCATAAGCAGTTGTAAAAACATGGGTTTTTAACCCCAACACATTGTCCAGTCGTCTTTTCTTGTTTGTAATTTAACGATAATGCGATATAAGGCCAATGCAGGGCCTAAAGGTAATCCCAGGCCTCGTACTATATCTGCACGCCGCGCCATACTCAATGCTTGACCATCAAATTCCTGGAAATCAAATATACAAATGATTTACAATTTGCTAAATTTTAAGTAAAGTAATAATATACTGTAGTTAGCTGTTTTCTATACCTGTTCTTTAAGAATCGGAGCAGCTTCAGGTAAATGCTGTTTGAAATAATCAAAAACATCATCAGTATTCCAATTCGATATATCTGGAATACTTGGGTCCATTGGAATCTCCTCCACAAGTTTTGAAGGAGCTCTATCAAGTTCATGTGGCTTGAGGAAAGGGTCCACAGAAGGCGAATTTTGTGCAGCATATTCCATACTACCTCGAATTGCTGGTGATCCTACAACTGTAGGCCGAGATTCAAGACAATTATTGCACTCCCATTGATCCCAAGCCTTTAGTCTTTCTGGTATTCGAGGACTGTGACAAAGTGCATGGTAGGCATCAGAACAAATACTGCATACAGTTAAAATACCCTGAAAACAAACATGGTAAACATTTTATTCTGTAATATACAATGCAAATAACTCACTCTTTACATAATTATAAAAAAAATTTATAAAGTATTACACTACTTACAGCATCATTAGTTTCGCAGCATACTACACAAGTTTTGCAATGAGGGCATTGCCAAGTGTTATCTGGGCGAGGTTTTAAAATGCCTGATCCTGATTGAAGGCAAGTTAAGTGAGCCTTATTATTACAATCTCTGCATTCAACTAGTCTATCATTTGAACCACGAGGTTTCTGCACCAAACATACTGAACATACTCCTCCAGATGTCTCATGAGCTAGGGGCTCTTCTTGTTCCAATTCATCACCACTTCCATCTAAGGATAGTTGACTTTCAGATAATGGTGTTCCATCTGCATCAGATTTCTGAAGTCCAGCAGAAATAAGTCTTTTCTTAATTGTACTTTTATTTAATGATCCCACTGGCCTGCCTCTTTTTCGTTTGCTTGGTACATTATTATCAGATGGATCAAAAACTTTCTTAGCCATTTTACGTCTTTCGCCGACGCGCACAGCAGCATTACGTGATGTACTACCACCACTGAGTCCATTACTAGATGATCCACCACCTCGTTTCTTTGGCCTTCCACGCATTCTTTGAGGTGAAGATCTACATGATGAATTGGCAGATGAAGTCATCTGGAAATGAAGGTAAAAATGATAATAACCCAAATTTTTTATACTGTTTGAAAAACAATGATTACTCAGAAATGTCACTTTGTTTTTACTTTTTTTTTGTGTAGGTAGGTTTCATACCCTATTTATGTAACTTTATTTTTCTTGGAATTTATCCTTATTGGAATTATTTTAATACTTAGTTCCTTATTATTACATTAGAATGAAATATAATTAACAACTTTAATCTTATTTTGTCACAAATCATGTCCTTAGACTTTTTTGTGGCCAAAAGCCCCACATAAATAAAATTGTTAATCCTTAAATATTTATGGAAAATCGTAGTGGAAATGTGTAATTTTTTAAGTTACCTTTGTATTGCTAAAATCTGCATGATACTGTTCAAATTTGAAGCTGTCTGAGCTATCACCATCATGGTCTGCAGGACCTAAAGCCAAGTTGCCATTTTGTAATTTGACCAAACTTCCCGATGATAACTCTTTGTTGACAATAGCCTCAAGTTGTTTTTTTGAATATTTTGATCCTTGTGCAGCAGCTGCAGACACAAGATCATCAAAGGCAATTCCATTTTCCAAATAGCTTTGATCTTGGTAAATCAATGTAGCAATTGCTGAAGTTATGACCCGCCGTTCACTGGTTGCAATTGATGAAGACATTTCTAAAAAACAGAATTCATTTTAGATGTACTGGAATTTTTAACGATAAGAGATTCTGAGCATGGTCAGAAGTGACTGGTCACTTCTTGGGACATGTTTATCTCATAGACATGAGACTCTTTTATAAGCTGAATAGATTCACACAATTTAATAAACTCACTGTTTGATTTTTTTCGCCACTTAGCAGCGTTTCTATAGCTTACATTATCTTTATAATCAACTTTGAAAATACTTTTCTCCTTCAGGCAACGTTTGAGATCTGCTTTAGTATCTTTAGGTAGTACTTTATAACACTTTAACATAAACTTGCAAATCCTATGTATATCAGGACGCGATTTACGTGAGCGTAAATGATCTATAGCAGCCAAAATTTGATTTTTATACTTTATCTCTGACATTTCTGGAAAATAAAAAAACAAAACAAAATAAATAATTGAGGAGGTTGGGTAAACAGTGAAAGGAAAGGAATTAACAAAAGCAAAAATAAACAATATGGTGGCATTAATGAGAATAAATAATAAAAATAGTTCGTGTATAATTAATTAATAACACAAGGAACATAAAATTAATATAGTATTCTACAATACAAGTAGAATGAAGTACTTACCTGATTAAAAATCATGCCGGCGATTTTTTAACTAATCATGCACTCCTTTTAGAATCCGCCAGGTTTAGATAATGTTTTATTGTTGAAATGGAGATAGAACTACACATTCATTTACAATTTTCGCACACCTATATTTTCGTGTGGTATTTACTCTCTTATCATTAGACACTAATGAAATAATAGGTACAATAAAATTTTACATTAAACTAAGAAACTCACTTAAACAGTAGTACTGTTAAATTAACCTTAAGCTTTTCCAAAGAAAGCTAGTTAGCAAGAAAACAAAATATTAACACGGGGTCGGTAACACAATTTTGAAAACCACTTGCCACTTGCCTTGCTGCTGACCTTTTGATTGCTTTTGCTTGCTGGTTTTTTTTGTTTTGGTTTGCTAAAGTCATAGACTTCTAGAGTAATAGAGTAGGAATACAATATGGTTTCATGGTTTCATGATTGTTGTCTATGGATCAATGGTCAATACGTCAGTCTGTCAGTCAAGCAAGTATAAAAGTCATATGTCATGTGTCATAAAATGCATTGCTTTAGTTTCGTAAAGTAAACAAATAAGATTGCTTTTTCGAAAAAAATAATAAGTTGATTGAATAGTTGTACTGTAATATTAAGACTAATAGAAGATGTCAACATTTATATTACGTGCTTTCCGTGTGACATACAGAAAACAGAACTTCAAAGCAGTCTTTTATTCATCACAGCCAGAATGTGCTAATGAAAGAAATTTAGGAAAAGTTGTAAATGTAGCTATTATTGGGGCGCCAAATTCGGGAAAGAGCACCCTCATAAATAAAGTTACGGAAAGGAAGGTTAGAGAATACTCACTTTATATACATAACCTAAAAATTGTCGGTGTTCTTCAGTAAACATTTTTTATATGTGTATGCTATTCTCGATTCCAGATATGTGCAGCTTCCAACAAAGTGCACACGACGACTAAATTAGTACGAGCGATGTGCTATGAGAATGACACACAGATTATATTTTTAGACACTCCTGGAGTTGTTACTGAAAAAGAAAAGAAGAAGTGAGTTTTATTACAATTTAACATTTTTGGTAATCTTATTGGTAGCATCCATTAGATAACAAACATTTAAAACTTTGGCCTAATTCTTAAATGCTTTATTTTTTATGAATATTTTCATATTTCTATTTTTTTTAACAATTTCAGATATAATTTGCCGGACTCTATGATGGGAGCATGCCACAAAAGTTTGAGGTGTGCTGATGTTGTTGGTGTGGTTCATGATGTTTCTAATAGATATACAAAAGATGTTTTACACTCTGATGTCATCAATATGCTGAATGTTATAGAGGATACACCAAGCTTTTTAATCATTAACAAAGTAAGTATATGATTTACTAATGACAGCTTTTTGACCTAATATGTTGATATATCATACCCAAAGTTTGTTCATACAAAAGTAGTCTCTAAACATCAGAAATAAGGTCTATAATGGAGTTCGTGGAGAGTGGTCGCTAAAAAAGTGGTATACTTTTTCTGGTGGTAACGGTGTATTACTAATTTTTCACAGATTGATAAATTGAAATCTAAAAATCAACTACTGGCAGTAATAAAAAGTCTCACCAATGGTATGATTGCTGGCAATCCTATCCCTGGATCAGAAAAAAGGAAAAGAAACAGTGAAAAAAAATTAGAAAAAGGATACAGTAAATTCTCAGATGTCTTTCTTATATCAGCTCTAAATGGTGATGGAATACAGGATATAAAGGTATAAATATTTTTAATAATCGGTTATAAATCCTTCTAATATTGTAAGTGACTTTGTGAGGATGTATGTGTGTGTGTTTGTTACACTTTCACACAAAAATGGCTGAAGGAATCGTCATACAATTTTGGAATAGGGGCAGATTATGGTCTAAAATAACACATGGGTAACTTTTTGTCCCATGGGAACATGGACAAATCTATTAGCAGAAACTAGTTCTAAATAAAAATGAAAAGGATTGTATTGTAAATAATATTGGAACCGGAAATTACATTATGTAACATGTCTATTTTAAATACCTAAAAGATACAATTTTATATTATTACAAATACGCCTGTAGGGAATACCCTACAGGCATGGCAAACATGCTAACCACAAAAAAATTATAGCCAACAGATATCACTATACATAACATAACATTTTTTACTTAATTGTCAAAGGAGACATTGTAAACAGGTAACATGATTGATTAATGAATGTTCTTAATCTTTTCAGAACTATCTCGTCAGCAATGCAAAGACAGCTGGCCATCAGTTTGCAGTTTCAGAATGGACAGACCAGACACCAGAGACTCTGATAACAGAAGCAGTTAGAGCTAAGTTCTTAGACTTTTTGGCACAAGAGATCCCATACAAACTGAATGTCCAACTTGAATATTATGAAGAGATAGAAGAACAAGATAAAATACTCTGTGCGTTAGTAGTGGAGTGCCCCAATGAGAGATTATTAAGGTTAATAGCTGGAGCTGGTGGTGGTAGACTACAACAAATCAAATCACATGTTAGAAGTGACTTAGTAGATTTATTTAAAAAAACTGTTGTCATAGACCTACAATTAAAAGTAAAAAATAGAAGTGAATCTGTAGCATAAGTATTGTTTAATGTTTTTAAATGATGATTATTATAATTGTATAGTTATGTTATGGTGCGTTCGTATTTGACGAATGTTTGCAAGGGGATCGCGTGAATATTATTAAAAATGCGCGTGCGTGAGATTCTCGCGAGCGGCACATTCGTCAAATGTGGTCTCACCTTTAGGTATCATTTTTATTACCTACTAAGTGTTAATGAAATATACATTTGTTTAATAAAATCACCTTTTTATTTTATTAAGTTGACAATTATTTTTAATGGGAGCTTGTCTGCCCACTACATACTTTTGCCTAAGATATATAATATGGTAATATTATATTTCGATAGTCTAGTCGACGAGTATATGATACGGAGCCGCAGAGGACTTAACGGGTTGCCGGGGCCCCCGGCTCGAAGTGCAGAAGTATAGGAACGGGGTGGTTTTTAGTCATTAAAGTCTGACACTGCTCGCTGCAGCCAAGTCGGGAGAAGTGATCGGAGGTTTTAGCCCCTCAAAAAAAGGCATCAAGTATGTTTCGGTTTTGAGCGAGGATTGAATACTGCCACGAATTTTTAGCCTTACAGAAAGAAGCGTGAAGCGTGAATTATAGATAGTGACTGGCGACGTAGTGTTACCTACATTTAGGTAGGTGTCGTGTAGGAACACAATTGATTTTCCAAGTCATGTGTATGTTATTGCTCTTTATTTGCCCAGCTAACACGCGCCAAGCGTCTGTTTGCTCGAAGTTATCCATTTGTGGAGAGCCTAACTCGGGCTACCTAAACCTACAAAAGACAAATATAGAACTATAGTGACGTATGTATGTTCCCATCTCAAAATAAAATGCAGCCTAGGCTTGAATGATCGACTTTCAAGTAAATACGTGTCGTAATTACGTCGTAATTACGTGTCGCTTCCATTACTAAAATTTATTAAAACCCACAACAGGAATAACTTTTTCTATTACAATATTTCAAAGTAGTACTAAGTACGTAACATCTCTTAATAGATGTTTATTGAAACAGTATTAAATTCTGTCATGAAGCGAATTAAGTTGGAACATTAATAGCCAATAAATAATGGCGGCCACATTATCTTCCCGCATAGTTATTCATACTAAACAATAGAATCGTGCGAAACACTAAGAGACCGTACAACTTAACCACAAAACTTTGTTAAGACTTGTTTACAGTTACAGTTTCAGTTTATGTGATGGTGGTCCCTAACTCGCTGTGTAGATGTACATATACCCTACACTACTTTACACATACACGATTTAAACGATCTTAGTTTCGAAGCGAACTGGTTTAATTGAGATTACCCACCTATTCGCATGTAATAAATTTGATATTTGTTCTTCTGAAGTTTCGTTGTGCACGAAACTAAAGAACTTAACTAACAACAACACAGTTCAAAGTTTAAACTAGAGTTTAGGGTGGTAAATACAGAATTACTTACTTCAACGAAGTTTCCTTTTTGTATGACGTTAATAGGTGTTGGTTTAAATTTCATTCGTGTATGGGCATCATGATGACGATATAGATCGAGATAGAGTAATTCTGCTGGCATGGAGGTTGGTCTCATGGGACTCGCTAGTTTAACGAGTATACTTAAGAAAATGTGGCTGGAGGGTAGGTAGATTCACTATCTACCTAGGAAACAACATTAAGGTTCATTGTGTGTCACCTTCTACTAATAGGGCGTTCTATTACGTCAATTGGCGGCAAGTGGCATCCAAGCGATTATATCGATAGGATCGTTATCAGCGACAACCTGTGTCGGTGCCAATATCGCTGTGCGGGCGTCAGCAATTCTCTTCCGTAGTGCTTTGAGTATGGCTTTTACTTTCTTTGATTATCCTTTCAATCTTGACGTTTATTCAATGATACGTATATATCTAATAAACCATCTGGTTTACAAGTTTATGAGATTTTATCTGTCTCTTTAATTTTAAACAGATAAAGTAGGTACCTCGGCCCGGCAGTCGCAAGTGCGACTGCCGGGCAAGGGGTCTCGGGTTCGATTCCCGGGTCGGGCAAAGTATTACTGTGGTTTTTAAAAATCTCAGTAGTAGCACGGAGTCTGGAAATGTGCCCGGTATATGGCAATAGGCTCACCCCCTATTACATGGGACTCATAACATAAATAGTGAAAAGTGGGTGTTACTTCTATGTGCACCTCTGCCTACCCCTTCGGGGATAAAAGGCGTGATGTTATGTTATGTTATGTAAGTAGGTACCTACGCAGGTTGGTAATTATAAAGCACCTACTTAAATTCAAGCATATACCTACATATACCTAATATATAACGCGTTGTGGGTACCTAAGTAGGTAGGCAGGGAAATAATTGCTCAGGTAATTAATGTTGTTTGGTAAACGATTGAAATTAAATATGTAAGTGATCTGTAAGTAAGTTAATGATTAAACAAATCATACAGATGACCACCACACACCATTCCATTTTGGTTTAAGTTGCCCTCTCGCCCTCTGAGGAAAGGTTTCGGCAGTGAGGGGCGTGTCGACAACAATCCCTACACGAGTCGATGGCTCTCACAGTGCGATTGAATTGTAAGTGTTAGCCAGCTAAGAGACCCCTCAATACTTCGCAAGGCCAGGCCGTATTTGGAGAGCCTTCAAACTTTTACCTCCTGAAATGCAAATCGAATGGGAACTAAAAATATATACCTATGTCTATTTTGTTACTAAGAAGTATTGGCTATAACCAAGTAATAAGTATTACCAAGTAGGTAATGTGTCTTATATCATAATGGACCTTCATTGTTTAGGCTAATGTCGACTACCTCCTATCTAAATATATTTTTCGCCGTAGATACGTACTTAAGTGTCTAATATAATGTAAGTAATAGAGTAAATTCTGTGAATCTCTGTAAGTTAAACTTAAAAGAAAACTCTTTTATGATTGTTTTCAACTAAAACAAATCCAAGAAGTAAAATTTTCCAAGTAGAGTAACGTAAAGACAAATTACGGCAATCCCTTGATAGCACAGAGCTCTGAGGATAGGGAATCAAACAGAACAATTTTTAAATTAATTTCTTCAGATCATGTTTATCTCAGAGAACCCATTTTTCTAGAGGTGGGGTAGTGATCCCTGGAGAAATTTCGAGTTTCGTTGTAAACTGCATAATTCCATACTGTGTTTCCAACAATGTTTGAAAATTACATTACGAATACTGTGCAAATGTTCGTTCGCCTTCTTGTAATTAATTAGACAATATGGAGGTAGGCTAAATACACAGTGAATGTGGATGTACGAGCCTATTTCACGCTTGTATTGTAACTAATATTAGTTTACGGTCGGTGTTGTTTGCTATTTAGGTATTCATCAGGCTAACAATTTGTAGCTGAGGTGCAAAACAATATTAATGTCATTTGATAAAATATTTTAACATAATGTGGGTCTCCCATACCTAGCTCATTGTTATCACACAGTTTACATAGTCAACTTCTTATGTACCTACTTAATGAAAAATTTACCTAAAGTTTTTCATTTCCTCATTATCTATGCTTAAGTTAAATTCCAGATACCTGCCCAAATCTGACCTAGGAACCTACCTATGCTCGCGAGACGATTCCCGGCCACCGTAAGCACGGGCCTACGGACGGCGATCATGGGTAATTTACCGCACGACTAGCCAGAACCAGACCCGGGCGTTCCGTGTTCGCGTTCCGCGCGCGCCTCAAAAAGCCATCAGATCACCACAGATGGGGCCCAATAGGGCTGATGCCAATACGGGGCCGCGATGGACTTAAAATATTGCCGGGGCCCTGGCTCGAAGTGCAGGGGTAGGAACGGGGTGGTTTATAGTCAGTAAGTACCTGACACTGACCTGACACTCGCCTCACCCGGATGGGAGAAGGTTTTCAGTCATTGGATGATTTTCTCTCTCAAAAAAGGTACCTAAGGTAACTAGTTCATCGTAGGTAATCATTGGTGTTAATTTCTTCTTTAAAAATGATAATTTTACTTTTAGTAAAAATCTAAAGTCCTAAAATCAAAGTTTTACTTTTCCGGACGTGTTACGATTTTTCCAAGAAAAGCTTTTAACCACTCGAATCACAATTAGAATGGCGGCGTGCTTCTAAAAATTCGCACCCACCGCATTTTGGCGGGATGGACTTCAATCGAACAAAAGTTTCAACAATGTATGTAAATGAGGCACCACGCCGACCTGAGCTACTCGATTGGAAAATGGAAAATGGCTTTGTATTTTTAGATGAAAATAGGTGTATTTGTTTTTGTGTAGAACATGCTTCAGCCTATAAGTCTAAAGGAACGATAAAAGTTGAAACGTTTAGTGTTCTACCGTTCTACGAATGGCTACGTTCTTTGAGTTCGTGGGACTGAATATTAACTCGTCGTGTGGAAACACGGAACGCAGATCCACGAAAGACACAGTGTATTTTCTATTGTGTTTTATACACCGGCAGTCAAGAGGTTAAACCGATGTTCTAAGAACTTACGATAAATTTGTCCAGTATCTATGATTGATAAAAAATACATAGTATACACATATTGTACCTACCTATTTCTAAATATACAAGTTGTTATTTGCCTACCGTCGTATGTAAAAGAAAATCGATTATCCTTCTTGACATTGGCTTGATTGCTCGTTTCAATTAGCATGATAGGTAATGAATATACCTGTATCTGAACATATTAGGTTAAATTGGTTGGTCGGTATTATCCAATGCTCATTGTGTATTGTGTTACGTAAATGTAAATTAATATAGTACCTAGCTAGCGTTGATACAATCTGTGTGTAGTTGAATACCGAACGCCCGGAGCTCGAAGACGTTACAACTAGTCAACTAAACACGAACTTTGGCGGTGGTAGTGCATATGTGTTAGATTGCTAGAAAGTGGAGGTAAGACGATACTGTTCGTAGGTGCCGAGTTTCTATGCATTGCACTTAGGCAAGCGGGCGAAAATTCGGTCACATGTGCGCAAGCACGCCTGGCAACTTGCGATGTGCTTAGTTTCGTGCTAAAACGTTACTCAACTTTATATATCGTTTCCCGTACTTACATAGGTATTTATGAATCTTTGCTTGTTTTGATGTTAGCTGGACAGTCAGAAACAATTTCATTATGAGAAATAAATGCAATCAATACATATCATCTCATGGGTAAGACAAGAAGATACCTAGTACTTACCTACCTTTATTATTTATTGTTAAGTATTTTTCCTTGTAGGAAGGAAAATTTGACTAGGTATTAAGTTTTAGCTTTAGAAACCTCAACAATATGTTTCGCAAGTGTTACATATACAATTTTAAAGTTCTAGGTGAAGTTTGCATCCTTCACAAGCATGTGTTAATGTTACCACTACCACATATGTTTTTGAAACTTATAAACATGTACGTACGATGTGAGTTGTTAAAATGTTTCAAAAGTTTGACTTCTTACTTGCTTTTCAAGATATTCTAGATGCTTCGAAAAGTGCATGAAACTAAGTTCGCTTGGATATAACAGGAAGGCAGGGATGCAAAGAGGTTAAATGGGTACATGCTAATATACTTGTAACATATTTAATGCAGGTACTTACTTAGGTTTGTAAAAAGTACCTACCTAGTCATGTTTTACATGCAATGCCATCGTCCCATATGACAGCAGTTCTGAAAGCTATACCTGACTACAGTTTTCCTCAAGGTTAAAAAAGACCAGCTTTACATTTGTAACTCTTCTTCTGTTGCAGAATACGGTAGTTGACAATTTTGTACGAAATAAATCCCTACTTTTTTTTATGGCATAAGCCGGTAAACGAGCAGACGGATCACCTGATGGTAAGCAATCGGCGTCGCCCATGTGCACCTGGAACACCAAAGGCGTTACAAGTGCGTTACCGGCCTTTTGGGGAATTAGGAGTTTGTGGATCGTTGGGGATTCAGGAATTGGGGAGATTGGGGAAGGGGAGGGTAATTGGGCCTCCGGTAACCTCACTCACACGACGAAACACAACGCAAGCGTTGCTTCACGTCGGTTTTCTGTGAGGCCGTGGTATCACTCCGGTCGAGCCGGCCCATTCGTGCCGAAGCATGGCTCTCCCACACTTATGACGTTATCATATTTTCGCGTCAAATAGCACATTAATATCTAAAAAAATGCCAGAATAAATCGAAAATTAAGTATATCGGTAAATCAATAAATGAAAGTGTAACTATTTTTCAACATTTAATTGGACTGAAAAACCTAATTAATTTATTTTTGACCCAGGAAACTACCCAATTGCAGCACTGCCTATTAACCACCAGGCTATCCTATTATCCTAGTTTTTTAATCTGAAACGTATTCATAAAAGAATAAAAAGTCGTGCACAATGCAAATATAAATCGGTTTAGCTTGCTAGCACTTTATTTCTATTTTTTGTTTGTCGAACGCTTTTTTTCATATTCCGACACAACCTGGCCGTATTGTATCGGCGAGCTGGCATCAGGTGTACAACCTAAAGTTTTCAGTCTCTTTTTACACTAAACTTGCTGCAGTTTAGTACGGACTAAAATTTTTGAAACTTTGTTAAGATTGTTGTTATAGTCTTTTATTCCTACAGCCTTAAAAACTTCTGTAGTCTGTTAAATGGTTTTACCTATTCGGTACAATTTATAAATAGGGGTAATCAAATTATATAATGGTTACACGATATAGTTTCCGGTCTAAGCATTAATACCGGTGTTTAAGTAAGATTCTGAAAATCGTAGATAGGTGACGTGTAGGTTCTAGCCAACATACCTATATTTCCGTGTAGGCCAACATATCTATATTTCCAAGTCTGTGTTGATTAAATAGGTCTATAGAGGTATATTGGTACTAATTATTTACGTAAGGTAAGGTAACAAAAATATTATAGAGTCACATTATCACAAAAAATCCGACTAATACCTACACACGTTGAAAACATTCACGTGTTCTTCTTACCTATGTCATGCCTGAGTTACAAAATAAGGTACTTAACAATATTAATAAATAAATAAAGAAAATGTCGTCGTCCAAGCACCCCTTGTTACCTCTATCATAAATTAAAATTATTTTCACAAACTGAAATACGCACTATCTTTTATAATACCATCAAAAACTTTGGATTTAATCGTTTCAAATAAAAACTCGTTGCGTAGCGACAATAAAAACTGTACAATAGTATAGTAATCATAAAATTCGAAATAGAAACGGAGCGCCGCCAAAATAATAATCGCCCGACAACTTCAGAGTTGAAAAGTTTCATAAAACCAAGACGATTGTAGCAGTACTCCAAACTTTAACAGTTACTGTTCAGTATTGGCACCCAGATGTGAGAATAACACCCATACACTAAATACAGATAATACTTATGTATCTTAGTTTCTACTTATCTACATACATATCTCGTGAGTTTGTTTCGAGGTTTCTTAGTACGAAATATCGGCTTCATTTAGTTTGATTTGTTGCGTGCCTTATTTTGAAACAGCTTTATATGCTTGTGCAAGATATGGACAGATAAATAATGACGTCAATTAAGTGATGACCCAAAATTTTCATCTTGATGAACAACTTAACATGAAAAAGTATAGTAAGTAACTTTCTATTCTCTAAGTCTATATTCTTAAATAAAGTTTTATCACGGTGTCAGATCAACGCATTTATCTATGTAGATTCAAGAAGGTCCTGTTGATCACAAAGTATCAAAGCCCACGCTTGAAGTTTTGCTTAAATCAAGAAAGTTAATAAATACTGTATATTTGTTGTCACATGTTTTTAAAGCGTAACCTATTTCTGAGTGTCGCACCACAATAAATAAGAAATTTAAAAAACGAGCTCCCGTTTTTGACGCCGCCCATTAAAACAATTACGTACATCTTTAATGTTACCTACTTATTTAAATGTTCTAACTTAATATCTTTTGTAAGCCAAATGCCTAATTTTACACAAAGCGTCATTAACGTTAATTCTGTAATTATGTCGACGTGAACAAAGCCAAGGTATTAATTAAGAACATGAATGTTTTATAAAATGTCGTAGAGAGAAACGATTTTCCTTCGGCTGACGATTGATATCTTACTAGTAATAAATTACATTTCCCAACTCAAACACACGAGTTCATTTTCGCCATCACCCGACGATATTTTCACATAATGTGCTCGAGGGTCGCTATCTTATAGATTTATCTAGATGGCAAAGGAAGTTCTGGAAAAATGTTGTTGCAATTTCGACTGGAATATCCGAACTAACATTTTTGTCTTTAGATCTATAGGGTTCATTATTTACTTACGAAGCATGCGAATAGGGTTCATAATTTGCATTCTTTTTCCATTTAAGTTTCCTTTTTTCTTGAGTGAAGTCCTGACATATTTCATATAGTGGGTATATATGGATTCCTAGTAGTTACTAGGAATCCATATATACCACCTTTCTTCACCTTTCACCTTTCACCGTTCTTTGTACCAAGCAACTGCTTGGTACAAAGAACTGTAGATCGCCAGTGGCAACATAATTACAGGACAATAGGTTGCTGTTCTGAACATTGATTGACATGAACCAGACTCCAGCCCCGATGAGCTCACTAGCCAGAGGGCTCGTGTATAGATATATTAAGATTATAGATTACATTTCTGTTAATTAATAACGTTCTATGTATGTATTCTTGATATTAATTAAATATAGGTATTCTTGATATATTAAAGAAACTACGTCAATAACGTAACATTCTCTAATTAAGACTACTTTGTTTAGGGCTACTTACTGAATGAAATGCCCCAAAAATATATTGTATTTGATTTGGCATAAAAATAATTGGCAAGATTTTTTTTGCTACATAATAAAAATACTGAGACACAAATTAAGGCATGTTACAGTTAGGAAGTATCTCAACGTCATTTTTGATTACAACGTAATAAAATCTTACTTTTTTTTCCATAAGGCTAGCAACGCACTTAACAGTCTTCCATCCTGGTGTCATTCGTTCCATCCTCCTGTGTCTCCAGTTCGTTTGCCACTTTCCTATAATAAAATCTTTAGAAATATTTTTTATGATTGTTTTTGTTAAGCATGTATTGAGAAGTATATTACAGTAGATACTAACATATTGATGTATCTATACATGAACAATAACTCTTCTGGGAACTGGCTAGAGTGGTGTCGTATTTAGGAAACCACTTTATCTAATATCACTGATCTTGTCTTGGGGCATAGTTTTCCTCGTTGGATAACATACATTTCTTGTATTATATTTAATTGTTATGAAAAAGTATTTGTACTATTCGTCTAAAGTTAGTTGCTGTTAAAAATAACTTCCAGATAAACAAATACATACGTATACTACCTAATTAATTTGTACTATAAATACTATAAATTCTAAGATGGCAATGAACAGGTAGGAATCTACGTCAGTCAAAGTTTGCGCTCACAATGTGAAGGCTCTGCATATTCATACAATCTCCAAAACTTTCTGCGGTGCAACGCGGCGCGAGTTTCATTGGCATTAAGTGTACCAACGCAATTGTTAAATACGATGATATAGAGAACTTCAGCGTTAATTATTTCTTCTAAAACGTAGTAAGTATAATTATTTACTTCGTTAGACGTTACGAAGTATATAAGGTATATTTTCCCTGAATTGGTGGTCTATTTTCGGGAACTTACGCCATTTTATTGGTCTCATTAAATGGAAAACGAGTTTAATTTGAAATACAAACGATACCAGCCAAGAAGCTATGAAAGTGACAGTAAAGTGAGTTTCGAATTAACAAATCTTACTTACCTATATGTATTAGCTTAGTTTACCGTACTTAATAAGTATGCTGCCATCTCTAGAGCTACGAAGTTAGCTCAAGATAAACTGGAATTAATTAAATCAAAATATTATACAAGATGTGTCGCGTCATAATGCAGTCCCAACTACTGAACTCGTTCTCACATCGCGGCGCGGTCACGGGGTCACGAAAACTTAAGAACAAATGGATACGAGTAAGTTTAAGCATGAGTAAAGGGTATTCAATTTCTTTAACGACCATCATTTTTGCCGGGGCTTGCCATGAATCTTCAAGATAAGCGTTTAATGGAAATACCAGCTCGGCGAAGAACATTATGGTCATACGCGAACTATCGCCAGGCCATAACCTTAAAAGGGTAATATTTCTGCATAAACAAACTATTTGTTTCTTGTACGTGTTTTTATGAAATCCATTATTACTATGTTTATGACTAGATGACTGTGTCCCATGTAATGTACCTAGTTGGATTGTATAAAATATATAAGCGTTTCGAGGTTGGGACTGTCAGAAAAGGTATGATTTAGTACGTAATAAACTTGTCACATGTTCGTACCCAATCTTTGCCTTTTTATGTATAATGTATATTAAAGTTTGTTATACAAGTGACCTTTGGAAGTTAGGACCAACTGTGATTTAAACGTTTCGAAAGTTGTGTTATATATCAAAGGTTGATCGGTGGGCCTATAAACAAACTTACCCAATACATACCCAGCGTCTACTACTACTTACTTACTCTCCTTTATTTGAATTGCATAACAGTAATGTTGTAGTTAAGTTTGGACTACAAAACGGAATATTAGCTGCACATTTTGATTTGTAATATAGCTAATAATAGCTTCGTAATTATGACATAAGAACCAAAAACACCCGATCAAAAGCAAGTTAAGACCAATTTAATTATAATCAGGACAATTAATGAAGCACTTATTTATCTTAAGTGAACCATTATAATAAAACCATAGCCACAGCAATCTACGACGCGCAAAAAGTATAAAATGTTCCATTAATGCGGTCCAGAGGTTCTGGTATTAACGTCTGTTTACTAACAAACAATCTTAAACAGAGGACGAGAGAACAAATAATAATAAATGTAGGTAGGTGTATTTATAAATGTACGGAAATAGCCTTGGAACAGAGGGTTTTATTCTTTCTTTCACACTTTTTATTTGCGGTAACATTATCCAAAAAATAATGTTGATATG
Source organism: Spodoptera littoralis (assembly GCA_902850265.1). Classification (NCBI taxonomy): domain Eukaryota; kingdom Metazoa; phylum Arthropoda; class Insecta; order Lepidoptera; family Noctuidae; genus Spodoptera; species Spodoptera littoralis. The sequence goes on along the minus strand of LR824535.2, from coordinate 9,636,464 downwards.
CTTAATGGTGCAAGGGTTTTTTGTAAGCTCCGTGTCTCGAGGCACAGACAAAACGTCGTGTAATTCTCTAAAACTGTTGGCAGATGTGTTAGCTATAGTATATATAGGTTATATATAAATATACTATGTATTTTTTTAAGGGGGGGAAATCATCGAAAGACTGCTCCCGCCTGGGTGAGGCGGGAGGGAGTGTCAGACTCTTACTGACTAAAAACCACACCGTTCCTTCTCCTGCGCTTCGAACCGGAGCCCTGGTAACCCGTAAGGTTCTCCGCGACAAATATACAATGTATAACTAGTTGTTTTGGTACACTAAAACTGGATACTGACTACATTATCTGTGGTTTTCTGATGCTTATAAATTCGCTTATTTCTTAATATATATTAAATAGTTTATAGCATGAAAAGCACTTGCATTGGTCTATAAAGAGAATAATCCTAATTCTAGAACTTAATTGTCATTATTGCCAGCACTCAATGAATGAAGACAAAATATCAGGAATAAATATAATTTTGTTTAATGACGCAAAAGCTAAGAAATTATTTAGGTTACGGCTACACTACATAAAAGTACGTAGTGTTTACTACATCAAAGACTAATAGAGGAAGATTGACAAGAAGAGAGCATTCCCTTCCATCAATCTACAAAATAAGGGCGAGGGCTCTTAAGTAACATTGAATATTTATAGGCGTAGGCGTAACATGTTTACTCTGAATTCACCGAAATATACTCGTATTTTAAGTTTTCACCAGCAGTTTGTTGCCTCAGAAAAAACACAAACAAAGTTCAAACGCAACTAAAAGGATTCCAGTGTAAACAATGTCGAATCAACACGATGAATTTATCTAAAGGGAAATCTCTTCAGCGAAAAGCAAACACGTCTCGAGCAAAAGACTACGGAGGGATGAGTGATTCACTGGGCTAGAAAATGTTAGTTGATTTTTGAATTTCACACTTCAATACCCGCTTTAACGTTGGGACGCGGACGGCGCGATTGTGTTTACATGTTCTCGAATGATCATCACAATAAAAAAATATGTGGGGAAAATATTTTTAACAAAACATCCAAAGGACCCTTTTATTCAGGTAAATGCGTTCAAATGTGTAGATATGGAACAAATGTTAGCATGATCAAACGTTTTGAACAAGCGACGCGGCGCGCACCTAATAATATCTTTAATGTTTACCCAAACATAAGTAGCTAGGCAAATATAAGAACGTAAACGGGATCTTTATGTTAATGTATTCTAAAAGAAAGTGTTAAGTATGTTTGTTTTTCGTGAAAAATATTTTTCTGAATTATCATAACATTTTCGTTTTTCTAAATATCAAAGTGTTTACTCATAATGATATCACGATATTTAATGTTGACATATTAATATTTACTTTGTAGTCTAAACATGGTAAGCCGACATACAACAAATCTTTCTGCACTTTGGCACGACACCAAAAAACTTAGTATTTTGTGTTAAAGACGCCATATTATAACTGAGGGCTCATAAACATAACGCAAAGTGGAGTTTTAACAAAAGCTAAATGCCTACATTGTTGTTACAGTTAGCACCCGCTATTAAAGTCGGCGAGAAAAAAGCGGATAATTGGAGTAAAGCCAATTTCTGTGGATGACAGGAAACTTTGTTAAATGTTATAACAGCGGAATTTATGATTAGAAGTTGCTAGTAGTGCAGCAGGCTCCGACAGGATCCAACTTCAGAATTCAATTAGGTAGATACCGACGATTACAGAACTTATTTTTATACCACTACTATTGTTCTCAATGTTTGATCCTGTCTACTCTCTGAAGCGTTTTGATCTTTGTGTTATTGTGAAGATTTTTTTCCTTTGCATCTCTTGTGGTCGTTCATTGACAATATTCGTTAATTTGTTTTTTTTTACCAAATATATCGGATGATAAAATTATAGATACTTCTTTTGAAAAGATTACAAGGTCTACAATCAGTAAACCAAACTAGCTTTAAAATGACTTTGTTTTATTATCAGTATACGTCTTTGATACCATTATAATGATTGGAGTGACAGGGTACATCAAGCGTGAACAACTCTTTCAACAACATCGTGATGAAGACGGTGAAGGCCGACTTTAACCTCATGAAGCTAATAGGAATAAAAATTTCTTTCGTTATTCAAATTCTTTTAAAATAAAGTGATATTTGTAAAATATGCTTTAACAAAAATAATACATGTAAAATGCAAATATGGGAGTGCAGTAAACGAGATCTTGGCGGTAAATATGAGCGTGGGCCTGTAGGTGGCATCACCCAACATAAATATTCGGAGTAACTTATGTGCGCTGTGTCGCGCTGTTCACAGACAAAAACACCTCTGAAACGGAGCTTTGATTTTAAATTCTAATTTTATGAATCGTCTAGTTTGCATATCGCAGCATATTTTGGTTAAAACGACACAAATGTACAGCCCCTCCCTTATTAATGGTGGCTAATTTATAATAAACAGAGGGCGCATGTGTTCCGGGCACAGCGAACGTTCGGTATGATTACACATGTGTCAGATAAAAGTATGCTAACGTCGGTATAATTCGGATGATTCGTGTCTTACAAAACCTAATTCGGTCGGATTACTTTCAGCAAGTTGCGTAACTAATGAAGTAACTTGTGACACGGGTCGGGCCCTGGGATCGACGTAATCAAATTAATGAGAAAACTTCACTTCAATTTAGGGTTTCCTACCTCAATCTTTAGGATATTTGGTAGCGGTCAAGTGCTCGACTTGACCGCTACCAAATATCCTAATGGCCATGTTGATTGCACTTTGAATAACTTGCTTTGACTTTCTTGTATTCCAAAAATAGGTTAAGTGCGTGTCGGACCATGCTAAGTGTAGGGTTACGAAGTAAAAGTGGATACATGGGTAACATACTAAGTTACTCATTTTAAACCACTGTAAGTACAATTATGTTTTCTGTTATACTTAAAGGTCAAGGGTATATATTTATCGTTGCTGGCCTTAAATATAAAAAATTGTAGGTAATTGTGTTATTTAGGATGATTTTGATTCGTTATAGGTTCTGTAATCACATATGGGATTAATATCATGTAGAAAATGACACTGCCTCGTTGGCCGAGTGGTCGCAAGTGCGACTGGCGGGTAAGAGGTCTCGGGTTCAATTCCCGGGTCTGGCAAAATAATACTTGGTTTTAAAAAAATTCTCAGTGGTAGCGTGGAGTCCAGAATTGTGCCCGTATATGGCAATAGACTCACCCCTATTACATGGCACTCATAACATAAAATAGTGAAAAGTAGGTGTTACATAGTAGGTACAGTGACATTAAATGCCGTAATGTGCACCTCTGCCTATTCCTTCGGGGATAAAAGGCGTTATGTTATGTAGAAAATAACAGACACTCATGAATGTGATTCTTAACACTTTTGAATAGCTTTTTTATGCATAATTCGTATTTAATAACATTTTTTAGAAGATGCCCACTTCAAAACTTACAAATCGGAATGTTAATATATACCTAGGCAGTATAGAAAATATTTCATTCAAGAAAGGATCCTGAAGGGCTTGAACACGAATCTAATTTACGGTAAACAAACGTCAGATTAAAAAGACGTAAGTACGTTTCCACGTGATTTATATGCCTATAATACTTAATTACCGTCCAAAGGTTTGTAGAATGCGATGAAGATTGCATTAGACGTCTTATCCTCGAGTAAGGAACATTACGTGGCGGACCGAGCCCCGGTTTAATTGATCTAGGCAGGATGATGGATTGTTGCCAGTACATGCGGTGAGCTACGGGTGGTTTGCGGTGGATAAAGACGAATCTGGGTGCCGCATCCGCAGGACGCCTTCTACACAAATCACGCTGTGTGTACATACAGCAACCTTCATACAAAACAGCTAACTAAATGTGTGAGAATAACCCTATAATAGAGCAGAAAATAACAATCCCAAAATTGTTTCATAAATGTATACAAGGAACAATACACGTCAATTAAGTTGAAGAACATGTTCTAGGTCTACAATTAATTAGATTACATCTGGGTTAACGAGCTCCAAGTCATAGTAAACGGCAATTATGAATGTTCTCGGTACGTATAACATTGTAGGTACTTGAAACGTAACTGCCGACTACTGACTGAACGATCTCCGCTCGTCTATAACCAATTAGGGATACAAAAATGGTCTAAACTTGACTTTTTATTTCTGGAGCCTTTTCATTTTCATAAAATATTGTTCGTATTCTTAATTAATGTTAATAACTGGCCTCGGGGTTTTTACTGAATCACCATTAATTAAATTTGAAGTAAGCTCTAGAAAAGAGCTCGTTAAGAGGATATAATACAGTGTAGTGTTGTAGTTTGCGTTTTAAGAGCTTAAAGTATTAAGCAACGAGGCTGCGTTGTCGGTGACAAGCGACTTAATTAACTGAGTACAAACATAATAAAATAGTGTCGAAAAGTTGTCAGTGCCTGTGCACTGCACAATTGCAAGTCTGCAGACTACAGTAAACTCAAATGATTACTGTTCATTTCAGGTGACGCTCGACGTCTAATCAGCCCACTGCTTGATAATTTTCAAGTTCTATGCACCATCTATTATAATTATTATAACCATTTTAACTGATTATCCAGATTCGGTCTTTTGTGAATTTAAAATTCAAGCTTTAAAAAAGAACTTTTATCAAAAGAGCGACGAAATTAAGAGTTTGACATGTCTACGGTGAATGACTTTTTAAATTTCTTTCCAGCCAGCAACCGACGTCGTTTGTAGGGTTGGGAAGCTAGTCGATAATAAAAGGTTGCTCTACCATTTAGTTTCAGCCGTCGCTTCGCTGCAACGTCTAAGGAATTTAAATTTTTCCTTTGCGCTCCATCGAAGATAATCAAACAGCTGCCGGGCACTCCATGTTTTGAATATTAATGATATTAATCACGCTTCGTGTATTATTATTGTGCCACCACAAACACTGCATAATAAAGTTTTCTTAAATCGCTTCTATCCGCGTCCTTCCTACAACTTTACTAGTTTAAATTCTATCTCTTAAGTGCATTGAGTTATTCAAATTTCATTTTCTTAAATTCAAGTTCCACAGGGTTCCCACTCTCATTTTGTTGTTTCGTGGTACGTACCGTATCTTCTGTAATAAGAACACTGCTTAACACAAACATCAGTTTGTATTTACAACGCGAATGCACAGTTGAACCGCTAACTCTGAACTACCCTGTAATAAATTAGTTGTTTTAGCGGAAATGGCATCGTCTTAGCGGGGGCCATAAAGACATTTAGGATTGAGTTCTACTGTGGCTGCGAGCGGGCCCGTAGGTACGTAAACCGTTATAATAATGCGCATAAAATTCTCCGGCGAGAGCAGTGAGCGAGCGAAGTTGCCGGTATTACAGCTGTGAGTTATTCAACGTCACGTACCCCGGGACTGGTCGCAGTTGCGCCCGTGTCCTCGTCGCTGCTCTGTGTAAAGTCAGGCGTTCCAGTGTTCCAGCGAAACCGGTACAACCTAAAACTCGCAACCATTCCGAAACTTATGACAGAAACAATCGAACGACGCGAATTGTTTCGCGACTCGTTTTTCCAATTGATCTGTCTGCTGGTAAGATTACTACCAGTCTATACAAATATGAATATGGTAGACAGAATTGAATCAAAAATATCGGTTTAAAATTTAAGTTCTCTCATTTAGGCACAAAAATTGTGTCCTTATGTGATACATTATGTGTATTACAAAAGCACAGAGTTAAAGTAATGCTTCTGTGTTTTTCATATTTTTCCTATACTCTAAAATCAGTTTATTACCTCAAAGTAATTCCTAAGTTTGAAATTGAAATAGCACGCAGTAATGTTTCGTTGTTTGTGGCTAATTTTGTGTGGTTTTGTATAAGAATTTGTTCAAAAGACTTTAATACAAACTTTTGTTCAAAAAGGCTCTTTTTTAATACCTTTTTGCTTGTTGATTGGCTCGTTGAGTGAGTGGTCGCAAGTACGACTGTTGGGCAAGGGGTCTCGGGTTCGATTCTCGGCTCAGAAAAAATATCAGTAGTAGCATGGAGTCTGGAATTGTGCTCAGTATATGGCAATAGGCTCACCCCCTATTACACGGGACTTATAACATTAATAGTGAAACGTGAGTGTCACATTTGTACAGTGGCATTAAGTGTCCTAATGTGCGCCTCTGGCTACCCCGTCAGGGATAAAAAGTGTGATGGTAAGTATTCGTTTTTTTGTTTTTCGGGCCGTCAAAATTTGGTAAAATGGGAGTCGTGGTTGCAACAACGTGTTGCACGTTTCTTTTTTCGTTTTTGGGTCACATCTGCTCCTCGTGTGTCGTAGAAGTATTTGCCTGCACTGGTGTTGTTTGTTTATATGTTCATTTCGATTTGGAATATTTGTTTGAAGTCTTATTCTGTATTTTTAACACGGAATAAAGTTTCATATCCTCATATATTGCGTATTATTTCATGCGAATAGCGATTTCGAAGTATTGTGTCGTATTCTAAAATGTGTTATTGGTGTTTTGGCGCAACATTGGGGCTCGTCGCACAAAAGTAGACTGTTCTCGATATTTCAGTTTGGCTACTAGTATGCGTAGACACGTTCTTGCACATTGTTCTCGTTGCAGTTATAAGCCAGTTGACTTAGTGATTTCATTCCCACTAGCTCTTTCATTTTTGCGCCACTTGAAATTTTCCTGAATCAGATGCGGATTTCTGTACTTGATATTTAGTTGAGTGAAAAATTAAGGTATGATACTAATGAAATGAAGGTCATTATTTTTTTGAGACAAGGCCAATCAAATTAAAGAATTTCGAAACTGACGCACACCAATTGCATTAACCATCCCTGAACATACGTCAGACATTCTGCCAGTAAAGAACTAGAGTTACAACCGTACTGTGCTGACGAACGGACAACTAACGGGATAACAACACAAAGGCGTCTGGAAAAATTAGGCGCACCACGTTCACGTTCATGGTTTAAGAACAGGACACGTAGACTCAACGTTCGGTTCTCTTTTGTAATCTAAAATGTGTATTGACGTGAAAAGAGAAACTGTGATGCGAAATACACGCTGCAATGCTACCTAAAACGACTTATATTTTTTTTTATGGCATACGCCGGGTAAACGAGCAGACGCATCACCTGATGGTAAGCAATCGGCGTCGCCCATGAACACTTGGAACACCAGAGGCGTTACAAGTGCGTTACCGGCCTTTTGGTGATTAGGAGTTTGAGGATCGTTGGGGATTCAGGCATTGGGGAGATTGGGGAAGGGGACGGTAATTAAGCCTCCGGTAACTTTACTCACACGACGAAACACAACGCAAGTGTTGCTTCACGTCGGTTTTCTGTGAGGCCATGGTATCACTCCGGTCGAGCCGGCCCATTCGTGCCGAAACATGGCTCTCCCACACTTAAAAATGAGAGAGAAGATTCAGGGTTTATATTCGTAATATGTAACTAACTAGTGAAAAAATATTACTAAGTTTTTGTACATTAAATAGATTGATAAAGAGTGGTAGTTTTACTACGAAAATACATTTTTCGTACTACTGGTATTACTAGTATTAGTGAAATTTAACTTACAGCTAATTTGAGCAAGCAGCAAGTAATTAAATTGTGTCAACTTTAAAGCAAGAAGATACGTATACTCAAAGATAGAAGCGGAATATAGTATACGGAAAATATAACACAACCGCAATGCTTGCAAAGGCACTGGAGACAATCAACAAATATATAACCCACATATACATATGTAATTGTGTACATACACATGTGGGTGTTTCCACAAAGCCATACTCCGTTTGAATGCGTCGTTTGTTTTACTATACGAGGAAAGTTTAAATGTGCCACATCTTCTAATTACGTCCGATCATTTCTGAACCCTTGTGGGTAAGCCGAGGCTTAAAAGTTGTGTTTGTTATATATACGAGTCGAATTCACTGCGACATTGACGTTAAGGCTCCATCACACTTCCTACTACCCAAGTTTGATACGTTAATTTTATATAAGTACTGAAAGTTCACTATATGAAATGAACATAAGAAAGTTTGCCCCTAAAACAAGTGTATGAAGAATTTTTGATGTTCATTTACTACTTATTTAGTTGTGGTATGAGTTTGTTCTTCTAGAACTTGTGCACGGTTTATTAAAAATCAATAATCCTAAGGCTGTGTTGGTAACAGTAATTGAGACCGCAAAACGAGCGTTAAGGTCCGACGTCTTAGATAAAATTATTCGGGTTTTTCATTGCGTAATAATCATCCTTACAAGCCGTATAGTATTTGAGCTGAGTACATACCTACGAGTAAATATATATTTAAATTACCATAGATAAACGTAGATATAGTTTGTAATTAATTCAGACATTTTAACTAAATGATTGACTAACTTTACCTACTTCAAGAACATTCAATTCATATTTACGATATAGCAAAACAAAAAGTGAAGCTACTGAGATATTATTTTTATTATGAAACTCTTTAACTTTTGAATTTTCATCTGCATATAGTTTGTTCGTAATCGTCGTCGTCATTTAGAATTCTGCTGATCCCGCTGGGAGGCTTCAGTGCGAACGTAAGTACCTACTTGGAGGTTACAAATCCGCCACCATTATTATCTTTATGGTACCTGCTCCTATGAGATCGTAATGTTCGATGATGGTGGTAATAGCAGCTACATACATATATGTTTATGTATACATACTCGCAATTATTGATGGAATTGTACACATGTTTTCTTTTTTATGCGAACTCTTATTATAACGAAATATACCTATTTTTCTTAGGTACCAAATAAACTGAACACCATTGCTAAGTCTAATTTTTACTTGAATGTCAGAACCCATAAAATACCAGTATCACAATAAATAAATATTTTCTTAGAAAAATTTCTAGAAATATTTTCGACACAAGTAATTATTTTTTTCTCAGTAAATTTTCTTAACAGAATACGCAGAAATATCTATCGCAGTATCTATCCGATGACGTCATAGAAACGTGAAACGTATTTTTCCATTCTCGTAATTAAATATTTGACTATAGCATAAAATTAATGTAAATAACTTTATTTCTGAATGGACTTTCAATCAGAAAGGTTTCTGGAATATGGATAATTCCGATTACCGAGTTATTGGAAAACAACAGGCTGCCTGGAAAGTGGTTGTTTAATCATTTATTTGCTTTTGTCAGTTGGAATATTAGTTAGTTGAGGTTGTGTTAGAACTTTTTAGTTGTTGAGTTAATATACAAACATGGCGGCCACTTGTTTGTGTACTGTAATGTGTATTAATGGGCTCGAGCTAGAATTAGACTCTCGTCTACTCAATAAAGAGTAAAGTAATTACATTATTTGCTTTGTTATGTACGTAGACAGGCGGGAATGTGTGAAAACTTAACATCAATTTATATAAATGTTTGGAAAATAAACGATTAGGTTTGAATACCTAGTCAATGCAAGAGAATCTATGCAAGCTTGACCATTTCACAAACAGTTCTATTGTGAAAGACTGGTATCCATTAGATATCTGGACTGCAGTACTCAGAGAATACAAGTTCCATTCAAGTTACTATGAAAACACATCACACATGGAATCGTTTATAACAAGACTGTTTTGTTGTCGTTATGCATCTGTTTCTGTTGTTAGTAAACCGGCCAGTTTAGAACGCAATTGAATCAAAATGCGAGTTTATTTGATTCTGTATTCGATTCTTAATGTCCCTTGTCGATGTCGAGTATTTGCAAATCTGTTCATAGTTTTTAGACTGTGCACTGCAATCTCGTAGTGATTTTAGTTTAGAAGTAATTTGGATGATATCATATTTTATTTCTGTGAGTTTCACAGTATTGACTAATGACTAATGACGTCGTACATATGTAAACGCAATTATTTTTATTGAATGTCCAAAACAGAGAGATACATTTACATACAACGGTTTTAATTTTTAATAATTATTTATCAAGATATATGGTTATAACGTAATGTTTATTATATGCGGCTGTGAGATATCTAAGATGTATATTGATAGTTTCTCGTACAGTGTATTCACAGAGGTATATTTACAAAAGGAACTTGCTACAATAAAAGACATAATTTGAAATGTGACGAAGGTATGCCTTCCATGACTGTACACAGATATTGATACAAATAAAATTTATTTGATGTTTTTGATATATCGTATACTACGATTTTATTTGTACTAGAACTATTTGTATGTACTGTTGCTATCTTCATAGCTGAGTATTTACAACTGTGAATGTTGAACACGTAGTTTCCAGTTTATGCCTTCAATATCGATTTTAGATGGGAAAATATCCTGTAACAGAGCTTGGAATTCTCCATACTTGTATTAAATTGAATTCATAACGGAGGTGGCTAGGTAGCTTTCCTTCAACCAACTTTAATGTTGTTAAAAGAGAAAGGTTACTTAGGACAAGTACTATTAGATTAAAATGACGATAGACCAAAATACCTATATTTGGAGAACAAGCAACAAAAACCTTGTCTAAACAAAAGCGGTGTTAATATCAAGTGTATACTGTTGATACAAAAGATAATCCAATTTACGAGCCTAACCACTTAGCTTGAATTTGACAGGGCAACCACTTCTCATTGAATCAAACAATTCCGTGAATTGAGCTCGGCCATCAAATTCGATAGTAGAGCGACTAAGGAGAATGTAATTGAATCCAAAGTACGAGTTGAATTCGTGTTTAAACCCGATAGTCGAGTTAAACTTGATGAAGCGGTCACGTCGGCTAATTCTTCGAAATATTAATGTAGTTCACGTGGGTGTAATCTGAAGTCGCGGCACGTTGCGGGCATTCCGCCTTTGAAATCACTTCCCGGCCCCACTCTACTCTGACAGTGACGTATTGTTGCTCTTCTTTAACATTAATGTAATGGATTTTGTTTCATGTTGCGGAAGTTATCGCATATTTTACGATCTGCTTAATTTATCCATTAAATTTTTATTGTTCCATCACTCGGTTAGATGACGTGTTTTTGATATTTTGATGGGCCACCTCTGTGCTTGTGCATATGAAATGAGTAATCAGCTGACCTTTGGGGTATACTCGGGCTTGATAGACTGCTTTTAAAGAGATCATAGACTGCTTTTTTGATGGCCAATTTTATGTTTCATGATAAAAGATTTTCCAGTTGAATTCAGTCAACTATCATTCGTTTGTGAGACAGGAAACTTGTGTAAATTTAAATTTTATAATATGATGAAAAATAAATAATTTAAATATTGACTTAACATTTTAGGGTTCAAGTAACAACTTTCATGTAACGAAGCTATGGTCACAGTTTACATTACAGTGTCTATCCGGAGGTTTGTCACCCAAAAAGGGTTGTTAAGCCGGAAGGATCGTAAAGTATCAATGAACGGACGAAATAATTTATTATGTCGACAAGGGTGTAGATGGCATACATTACCCGTTGTAACATGTTGATAAGCATGTTCGTTTTATTGACGTATTAATTAACCCAGTCAGAATCCAAATAGTAATCTATATATTTTGCATAGTTACTTCGTAGTAACCGCAAACAACGTAGCAAGCAATAAAGCCGACTACGCGGCTACTGCTACACGTCTCACTTGACGTAGCAGCGCTACGCCGTAGCATATTCGTAGCACACTAACGGTAATCTGCCAAATTCGTGTATAGAATTATGTTAATGGTTTGGAATGGAAGTGAACAGTTCAATATGCATGGAAACTGCAAAGCAGTGTTGTAGTTTAAATTGATTGATTGAAATTGACAACCACGTACGGCATATCACGAGTGCGTACGCTATATTTTCTGTCCTGTTTAATTTTAACACTTCACACAAGCTATAAGATTGTACTAAAACTTTGCACGGATTGTGAAAAAAGACAGTTATGCTGAAATGTTTATAGTGCGATGCAACAATAACAAAACTATTTTGAATAGATACGACTTACCTGCGCTTGAGGTTTGTGTTAACACAAAGCTCTGAGTAAAATTTTAAATTCACGTGTTTCCTGAAACATCTTCACATAATGGGTTGGATGCTTGAACAGTTATTCCATTGTGTGCACAAGTTACGTTCTGTGCAGGTGGACGTCAGAATGCTTCTTGCTTTGTGCAACACACCACCTGAAAATCTTAAACTGAGTGTTTCTAAGAGGTACCTTGTGAATATACTGGCTGACGTGAAGTGTACATACATTTATGGGCTTTTATATACGCGCTCAAAGGCTTATGCATACCTTCCCTTACATATTCTACATAGTAATTGTCCAACACTGCATTTAAAGTTAAATTGGTCTAGTGTTTAGGTGTTTGGGATATATACCTCCCGAGTTAATTTGGGTCGTTATAATTACAACAATTAACTCGGTGCGGTATAACAACAAAAATGGTGGCAGCTCTTCTCACAATTTACTTTAATAAACGAGCAAGGCAAATTACACTTCTTGAACGTGTGTACAAATTGTGCGGAGGGGAAATGAGAGGTAAATCCGTTTTAAACCACAGTAGACGGGGCAGGACGCGTAGAGCTCTCGATCCGTCACGCGTCGCGCAAACTTAATCCCTCATCAAATCCAGATTAATTAAACTGGAGCCGACCACGATCCCACCAAGCCACTCACGCATATTGTAACACATGTGTAAACCGAGCTCGGCTCCGTCTCGGCGACATTCTTGTCGCACTCGTTATGTACTTCCGACACCATATTCTCTTGTTAACACACTCCCTATCAAGAGGTGTTTCATTACTGACGAGACTCAATACAAAGGTTACACTTTCATAACTTGTCATAACATTAAATTTACAACGAGGCGACCATTCGTAGATAACGAATAATTACTTTTTGTTTATTTCTAGTTTTAGCGCAAACAAAATGTCACAGGATTTATTCTAATTTCATAAAAGATCTTTAAAATATTTTAAAAAGTTTGAGTTTTGTTAAGCGGCTGTCACGTCAAGAGTTTGTTAAAAAAGGATACACCAAAAGCGGCACCGAAAGATTAACAAGCATTCGAGGCGAAGTGTACGTAATACAATCAAAAGTTTTGATGAATTTCTCGAAAACTGTCTTTGTTTCCCCTTTCTGTCCAAGTTAAATAATAAAATCCACGGACTCTCCATCTGAGTCTTGTAAGAACTTACTCTGAAGAGTAAAGTGAACGAAACCGACAAGAGGTTGTATTTATAGTCTTTAAAAGGTACAAATTATGTATTGGTTCATACTTTCAAAATATTTTTGATATAGTTCAACAATTGCTCTACTTCCTATAAAAAATAAAATATAGCTATAGCTTCATAAAAAATTTCAAAACGAAAAGTGAAATTCATGTGCATACCTATATATCAAAAGTCAAATATGAGGTACATATATAAAATACTGTTCCAAAGAATCTAGCAAAAAACTTTGACAACATTCTTTGCATTGAATTAGTTATTAGCGTAATATTTCAAATAAATGTTAAGAAGTTGTTTCTCAAGGATTTATGTGAGTTATTTTTTAAGGTTGCAATAAAATGAAGTTCATGTCTGGTGATTTATACGGTGGCAGTGAGCGATGCTGCGACCGTCTGCGGAGACAGCGGGCGGCCGCGATGACGCGCGCCGCGCGCCCGTCCGCCGCCGCCGCCGCCCAGCGAGAACGAATCACGGATCCTTCCCAAACACACGACACGTATTCTAACCCCCTATTTTCATACGTTACAAGGGTTCATCCTCGGATCAACGTGAAGAATTTATTGAGACTGTTTACGCAAGAAAGGAAATAAGCGTTGTAAGATTCTTTTCTATATTTCATTTTGAAATTCACTTTGTGATACATTGCCTTTTGAGGCCGTTAAGCTTTCAAGAAATGATGTCATCGGCTTTACAGAAAAAATTATAATGTGAGTTACCTTTTTTCGTTTAGATTTATTCATTTATTATACGCAAACGAAACAATACAGTTAAAAGTAAATTGTAAAATCAAAAAAGTGAATAGTAATACAAACTAGAATGTACCCAGTCATGTATATGATGAGTTATAATAATAACTTATATAGACCTATATATGTGTAGACTTCTACCTCACTGATCGTGCAATCAAAGCTTATGGAAGATTCCTCATAAAATTTTACGAGAGCCATTATAGAACTGGGATAAGCTGAATAGTACGTACTATAACAAACCATAATAACTGTAACTTGTACTATATGTTCGTATTATGTGTATAGATTTGAATAATAATGGCAGTACTTAGTATTTTGTCAATCGTAAAGACGTTATGCTTGCGTATGTAGCTTGTCAATACATTAGAATCTATCGCAACTCAATTTAGTGTTTTAACGGAGCAAACAAGGGTAATTGAGCTAAGTTTTGGTTGGAGTCAGGAGTACTAACCTAATCTTGGACTTGTGTGGAGCTTTCTCATGAAAGTGAAGTATCAGCTGAATGGCGGCCAGCGGGAATCCTTCTAAAGAACAAATTAAACCCTATTCAGTCGCTCGCCTTCTTAGGTAAAGATGTGAGATACGATCCCACCGACTCCCTGAGATAGAACGGCTTCAACCCTATCGAGCAATCTTTTTCAACTTTATAGAACACCGATTATCACCAGTTGTATAAACTCTCATAATATTGTGCGCTTTAAACATCATTTGTTCATGGATTTACTGTAGGTATATAAAATTGAATATTGCAACAAATATAAAAATATATTCATGATCAAATAAATCTTCTGCTGATTAAATTTATTGCAAATAAAATGAAATATGAATGTTTTGTTTTATTTATTGGTAAACTTATTTCACTTATAATGTTTAAATTTATATTTTGTAACAACAACAAAATAGGAATTATCGTTAATGAAGTGGAAAATATTAAAATTTGCAATTTTAATCGGAAATAAATACGTCGGAAAATCAGCTGAGAGATGAGATAGTACTTGCGTCATTCCCAAAAATTAGGCTGAAGTGTTGTGGACTAAACAAATTCTGAGATTAATGAAATGCAAGTAGGACACGAAGAAAAACCTCGCGCCATTCTAGATGTATTAACGGAACGGTGAGAATTGAGTTAGCTTGTAGATTCCCACCACGTTCGTTCGCCTTCATTCACGCGACTCTAACGGCGTAGATAATAGAGACTTACTGCGCACTTTACTCCGCCATACCTACAGCAATAACTCTCCCAGAGTAGTTTTTACGCGAAAAGTAAAAGACGAGATCGAGAGAATCGACCTGTGGACGATACCAAAAAAGTTTTGACGGGGCTTTTTATGAACTTTCATAACGGAACATTTAACGAGGGCAGCGCGATGACGGCCGTCCTCCGGGCCGCCGTCCCTAAAGACGTAAAAAGTTAAACTTTGCGATTATTGTTTAAGTTGGGCGCAGTGTCCATTGAGCCGTGTCCTCATAGACCGCGTTATATCAAACGCTTCAACACGGAAGCCGAGCCACTCCTTCATCTCTCCTTTGTTGTAACATGTTTTATGATTTTCCCCTTTAAAAAACGAATTCTTTTTACATAATACTTTTGTGTAGTTAGTTCCCTTTGAAATTCTATTTTGTTAAGGCTGTTAGTATTTTCGTTGGGTTTGTTTATTATTTTGTTAAAAGATTTGCTCTTTGGATTCGTTTTAATGTGTGCAAAATCGTTACGCGATAAATAACTTACCACGGTATTTAGTGATCACAAAGTGAATAAAATAAATTACTAAGTATTTATTTCGGACACTGACAAGTAACAGATATTCGTAGTCGGTACTTAGCAAAAAACTTGGCATAAAAGAAACAACTAAGAGGTTCCTAAAATCGTTAATACTAAAATAAACGAAAATCCATTACCAAAGATACCAAGAACATTTTATCCACTCCTAGAATATATTTAGAACTAAACATAATCAAAATGGAGGCGGACTTGAGAAATGATCCGGAACCTCTATTTCCCGAGGAGGTATTTATAACGGTTATATAATATGTTCCGGTGGGTCGCTGTTCACCGGCGCGCCTCTATCCTTCTCCATGAACAGCATACCGAGATCCATCACCAAACCGCCGCTCAGATTGGGCTGTCAATTACGTCACTGCTTTCCCACCCTTAATCTGTCATCTAGACACCAATTAAGGGGAAAACTGCCACTAAGAGGAGTAGTAATAATTTATCTTTCAGAAAATAAACCTTAATATGAAAAACTGTATCTCGCCAAAAACACTGCTCAATACAAATTTCAGAGGCGAGCGAAATAAACCAAACGAAGCGTAATTATTATTCTGACATAATTATTATTGTACATTTGTTGTACCACATTACTGTTGCGAGTTTCATGTTATCGTTACTAAAACACGACCAATATTTCTGTTTATTCTTATGAGTTTCATTGTAACGCGCGACCCGAGCATGAACCAGTGTGTATGTGTGGTACATTTGTTACTGTCATAGTAAATATAACGTAAATAAAGAGATATGTTGTTACCTTTCCTCAGTCGTTTGGGATTAAGCCAAGTTGAGTCCGTTGACAAAGACACGACTGTTGTGTTGTCACGCAGCGCTCGCGCTCACGACTAACATACCTATTGGTAGGTAGGGAAGCGTGAAATTCTGGAATCGAATGTACCTACATCGTGTCGCGTTGCAGCGTTTGGGATCGTACGGCGTACGCGAACGTTCGGGACTCCAACTGGTGCCCGTTTTCGTAGCATATCGCACTTGTTCTTCAGAAATCGTTGTTGAACCAAACGTAGAGCAAATTTACAGATATTTGGTTTGACGCAGTGCTCTCGAGTGAATGTATTCAAGCGTTTGTTACACTATCTGTGGCGCATTGCCAATCTCTCTCACACACGCTGCTGTACCAATTAATGTTCATATGTTTTTTGTGTTCTAGTTTGCCCTGTGTTAATTTGTAAACGATTTCCGGGAACGTCACTATATTAAATCATTTTGTAACCGTTATTAATATAAAGCTTTATTGTTCTATAATAGGATGAATAAATAAATACAGAGCCAATAACAAAACCTAATTAATTTTTGTTTTATATTTTTATGAATTAACAATAAGGTTAAATAAACCACCAAATTAAATTACAATTTTTGCATGCTTTGAGTGT
The DNA here is from genome assembly GCA_902850265.1 of Spodoptera littoralis. Classification (NCBI taxonomy): domain Eukaryota; kingdom Metazoa; phylum Arthropoda; class Insecta; order Lepidoptera; family Noctuidae; genus Spodoptera; species Spodoptera littoralis. The sequence goes on along the minus strand of LR824535.2, from coordinate 9,619,377 downwards.
TTGTGTGATTACCGGATTACAAATGAAACATAAATCAGATGTAAAGCTTTATGGGCTGTTCACAAAAACTACAGATTTGTTAATAACACTGAGCTGTCCTGGGTTGATTGGTTGGTGTGCAAAACAAAAGTTGCCAAGCTTTGTTTTGTTTGCTTTTTAACTTAATTAATTCGCTTGCTCCCAACAGCACCGCGCCAGTAATATTATTATATTATAATAACTTTAAAATATCAAACAGCGGACACATTTGCATGATTTAATCAGCCTTTGTTTTAATAAAGTACAGATTTAATTGACTCCAAACGCTGATTTCATTTGCATATCACGTTCACCTGTTAACGTCAGAAACGAGAATTTGTATCAACGGCGAGGTCGGTGTTTCGGCAATATAATCATAGTACCCGCAGATTTTCTTTTTTAGTATCCAATAAAATTCGGACAACGTTTACGAAGACAATACCATAAAAATTGGCATAAAATCACGGCGCCGAAAATTTTATATCGCGATACTATTACGTTCATAAACCATGTAAGGGAAATGATTGGATGAATGCGGCGATTTTAACGAACATCTGTCTTCGTTGAAGTTCAAATTTATTATTCGAATGAATTTAACTGTAATGGCATTGGACGGTGTTTATATTTTGCCGTCATTCATTCAGACAGAACGGGAAAGAAATGGAATTTTACGCAGCGATGGAATGAAATTTCATTTCTATTCAATATTTTTATGTTATTCACAGCGTCTGCATGCCTGTTTGTTTTATTATACAAACGCTAAATCTATATCAAAACAATCGTAAGTTCAAATATGTTATGCACTCAAACACCACGACCATAAAAATCCCATAGAAACACCAAACGCAACCGAAAGTTGTCGTTCGAATCGAAAAATATATCCGTAAATCATATGTTTATTTGTACGTGAAAGGCGGTACCTGGCAATACTGGCTCCAGGTGGTTTTATTGAAAACTCCGGACAATTCTATGACACAAAGACCTTAATTTATTCTTGAATTGGATTTATTCTTTCCATGTGTTGGGAGCTGGTGACAGAGGGCTCTTAAGGTTAATGTAGGTCTTGTCATCGGAAATTGGAGCGGCCAAAACCGTGCGATTTGTCAGCTGTCATGTGGAATTGAATCCTAAAGGTGTGTATAGGAAAATGAACTCGTGTACTCGAGTATGGGAAATTAATTTTTATTGGTTATGATAGGTGTATATGGACGTTTAAGTGTTTAGCCAATTTATATTTTAAAAACGAAGTACAAATTAAACATCATTTCAGTTATGCATACATAAAATTGAATACATACCCATCCTAAGAAATCAGGTTTTTCGAAAGCCAGGAAACAAAATACTTACCCTACATTAGAATTAAACTCGGAATCTTGTAATCGACATAGGTATATAGGTATGTGCACACGGTAATACAACGATAACAATGCACTCGATCGCTAGAAAAATAAAATAAAAGAAGAAATCGTACAAGCTGAAATCTTTATTCACTGCGCATAGAAAACTTATAAGTCGAATTATTGTTCAGGATAGGATATTATTTTCTGCTGTCGAATGAAAGGCACAGGCAATATCAAAGATAGCTGTGTGACACTTTGTCTTAAACGAGCCCTTTGATGCTTCGACTTCCTCAACAATTTTCATTTCCTCCGTAGAAGTCCTCTGCTCCAGTAAAGTTCCCAGCATGCCAATTTTAACTCGAAATCTGTTTCTAAGACTGTTTCAAATGAGTTCATATCATGCCATTTCACTGTATTTTGTTATGGATAGCCTTTGTTGGAATCCACTTGATCTTAATTAAACTTTAGAAGTAAGTACTTACTGTTTAAATATATTTCGTAACTTTACGAAAATCTATCCGCCGCTGAAGTTTGAGTTTGTTTTCAATTCGTGTGTTTTCCTTTCGTTTCTGGTTAACTCTCTCGTTTTCGTCGACGTTCAACTATAAAAATAAGAAAATACAGTAATTAATATTCGCCGTAACCAGAAGTGTTCAAGTCCTGACAATTCACGCCCGCTTCGGAAAACATTCACAGCGAGAGAGTTCACTAGCAAAATAACAACGTCCATTTGTAACAAAAAGTCCATTCATCAAACGAGATAACAATGTCACGGCGTTATCAAAACATGACCCGTGAAGCGATCACAATGTTTTGCTACGCGAATTCCGGCCCGCAGCAAAAAGTTAACACAATGGAAAAGTTCACGCTTCCCAAATAAATCGTTTCATTTATATGTATTTATTATTACCTTTGTTTGAGTTATTATTATCGCATTTAAAGTAACCCAATGTGTCCTTATAATAAATAGAAATCTTGATTTGAGTCGATACTTCTAAATTGCATCATTTGTCATACACATTTTTATGTCGTTGTGTAAAAAGTAAGCTCTTCCTCTCCCGCCGGTGTCGTAAGAGGCCACCGAGGGATTAAATCAGGTGAACGCGTTGAAGCATGAACCCGTACATAAATAACATCATTCTGCCAAAACATGGGCCCTATGAGAGTTGAGGAACTGACGCAGACATTGAAGGAAATGTGATTTTTGTTATTGAACAAAAAGAAAACTATCATGAAATCCGACAGAACCTTACTTTTGTTACGAATAATATTACTTACAGTGACAATATTGTGCAACAGTGAAATGTAATATTAGATTACGTTCAGCGGTACTCCAATCGTATGTTATTGAAACGTAAAGTACAATCGAACGCAGCATTTGTCGCGGTGCCACGTAGCAATAAGACGGTCGCGTGTGTACTCTATAAATCTGTACGAAGTTCAGCGGCAGTATGGCAGCGAGGCAGCGCGCAGCTCGCAGCGCGGCAAAGCGAGCGGTGTCGGGGAGACTGTAACAAGTGCAATACAAAACAATATTCCGGAGTAATTTCCTCAGAGGAGGCAAGGACCGCCCGCCGTTCGACGCTCGACGCTAGACGCCACCCGCCACCCGCTTGTTGTTGCACTCACAGACAACGCTTTGTCATTTTCCTTACTTCAACCACTTTGAGGTCATTAATCCTTTGCCGCTTATAGTCCATTTTAATTTAATGTTCGACATCATAATATTGTAAAGTAATAGATAGAATAAAGATTAAAAATTGCAGCTGCAGCATGGGTAATTTTAAAAGCATTAAATTATTTAGCTTTCCATTATTTGAATAAAACGTATATTATTAAAATTTTATTAGTAGATGTAAATAAAAACAGCATCCAAGAATCTTTTCTGGGTCTTCCTCTCATTAAATGGAAAACTGTGAATAAGTGAATAAGCAGCACGAGCATCCAATAAGTGTAAGTAGGGTAAACAAATCAAAGCTGAACGCGCGTTCAATTTTTTAAAGTGTTTGAATTAAGGTGCCTTTTCCCGTGAGTACTGGCTGGCACAGCGCCAAGTGCACGACTGCAATTAGCCAAAATTATGCTCAAAAACAAGTTCGGAAGCAATTAGCAGATGTAGACTCAACTTAAGGACCCCGCTAAACCAGTTTACTGAACCGGGCTCCGACACCGGATGAGATTTGTTTTATTAGTTTATCGGTTCGAAAAGAAAAAAATATACTTTCAGTACCCGGAATAGCAATTTTAGTTCCATTTAATTTTCGAAGAATATTACAATGGTAGCAATAAATGGAATATTAAAGTTACAAGTGAACATAATTGGGTAGGACAGTTATTACTTTTCTAACGTAGCTCCAACAAAAAATAGCGTTGCTTTTCGTTTTTAGTATTGGATATCTAAATATGGGAAGTAAACAGAGTTGTAAATATCTATTGTCTGCAACATTAGTGCGAGTAAATAAATGAGCCGGACCGGACGCGCAGGCGACGAGAAATGAGACGAGACGATGTCCCACAAATGTACACGGGTTGGCCCATACAAATCTGTACAAAGAAATAAAAGTATTAAAACTATGGAACTGAGTTCAAAGTAAGAGTGCTCTACCAACGTGCTTGTATATCCAGATGTATTAATGTGAAGTATGCTAAAGAAGTATATAAGGATAGTGACACTCCATAGTTTCCGTCTACTTCCATGCGACATAGGTATTTATAGTATATCTATACGCATATTGGACAAAGGTAGGTACACATTGGACAAAGAATTTGTTCATAGATCACGTCTGTATTTCCAAACATGTTAGCAAGCTACATTGACTAACACGTGCACTCTATTCTCTCACTGTTATAATCCAAAAGGATTTACAAACTACGAGAGCCACACTATTGTTGTGGTACACACACCGCCGATTTTCAAACCAGGTTTTACACAAAAATTAGTTTTGGTTACTTGCATATTATACAGATATTAGATGCTGTATTTATGACCATGCTCATAATAACATGATCGATTGAATATATTCACAATTGATTGTTAAATGTCAAATAAGTATTTGCAATTTGAATGTTCAACATAAAACCAGTATAATTATAGTTCTACTAGCGACCCGCCCCGGCTTTGCACGGGTGCAATATGCGTGTATTATAAATATAAACCTACCTTAAGAACCACTCTATCTATTAAAAAAACCGCATCAAAATCCGTTGCGAGGTTTTAAAGATCTAAGCATACATAGGGACAGACAGATGGCGGATAGTGACTTTGTTTTATACTACATAATGTAGTGATAGTGAAGTTACAATGTGTCTAAACGTCTGTACTAGCTAGACGATCTCCTAATGACAAATCAAAGGCTGTCCTTATTAAAAGCCATGGCCAGTAAAAAACATTCACCCATTTTTCCAGTTGATTCCTACAATTTTACATGGACAACAAGTAATGACTATGTACCCAGAATAAAATGAATAATTCGAATAATGTACCATTTATATTCATCACATATATACAAGTAGGACATACGCAATGTTTCCTATCGGCCGATAGTTCATATTGTATTCGTTTCGAAACTCTTCTATCATTAGGTAGAGTAAATGAAAGATTTTTACTTTCTGAATTCTCACTATTATTGTCGTGAGACGTTTTATATCGAAACTTTTGCCTTTATCGTTTAAATATTTTTATTTTATATCCTTTGTGCAGACTAATAAGAATTGGGTTCTCGGTCTGGTACACTTTTTAGGGTTTTAATAGATAAATGTACCTATTTCTTTATTTCATCATCTTTGGGATTTCACAGACCGAATGAAGTTTTCTTTTATGTCGGTCATAGTTTGACATCAGATAAAGAACATCGTATTCCACTCCTTGGGAAACTGGCGAGATATAATGATGCCAGTTCTCAGTAAAATTTGTAACTAATATATGTACCTATTATAAAAATTATTACCACTAGACAGAGTTAGGCGTACACAGTAAATTTAGAACAATTTGTATGAGTAACTACTTCGGCACATAGTAACGATATTAGTTCAGACGTGAACTAACAATCGACAAGCCTACTGGAATATCAAGTACTAAAACTAACGTCAGCCACTCAGCCTCTCAGCTTTATCTAATACAATATTTGAGTTGTAATCATCTTTTTATTATTATATAGAATTATTCTATGTATGTTTACTTTGATCAATCGTTTTAGATGTAATCCAAATGTGTTTGACTTTAAACAAAGAGTGTGTCACAAGTTCGTTAATAGGCTTATACCTACAGCAGAAAAAGTACTATATACTATAAACATTTGATATTCAGACCTCGTTTTATTTCAGCGTTAAAATTCTGCTTATCATACACAACTCTGATAAAACAATTTGTTTCCCTTAATTGAGTTCTAAGCCCGAATTTAATTTTTAAAATTTTAGTTTTTGTACAATTGATTTTTTTCCCTTATTTAACTTCCCGTAGAAAAATTAATGTTAAATTATTTATATTATGTACACAATATGATTTGTACGTAATTACTAGTATTTAGATAGGTACAGCTCATCCTTGATTTGGTTTGTTCCTGAATCCATGTGAGAAACTAGTTGTTTGAGACACGCGGAGATGGAATCTCGTCCTTTAGATTGGATAGGTATTACGGTTCTCATTAATCCAGAACTGAACTTGTACCTAGCCTTTCCTATTTTAACTTGGATTAGGTATTAAGTAAGATCTGAAATAAATTTTGCATCTGTAATGACTTGAAAGAGAAGTTCAAAAGAAACCATAGGCATGCTAGTTGTTCCAATAATCTTTGCTATCACAAATGTAGAAACATAACATAACATCGCGCCATTTAGCCCCCAAGGGGTGACAGAGGTGCACATTATGCCACTGTATAATGTAACACCCATTTTTCACTATTTATGTTATGAGTCTCATATAATAGGGGGTGAGCATATTACCATATACCGGGCACAATTCCAGACTCCGTGTTACTACTGACAATTTTCAAAAACCCATTAATACTTTGTGTGTTTATTGTAGTGTAATGAAAGAGTAGTGAAATGTGGAAACTCGTGTAAAATTCATAGATGTATAATTCATTTTAACGTTATTACGTACCTACGTAATCATTATTACGTACCGAATTCCGTAATTACACTCCAGATCAATATAAAGTAGAAGTAATTGTGTTAATTATATTATCAATGCACATGTGAACAATAAAGTACAACTTAAATTTGAAAATATCACTTTAATGTTCCATAAACCTATTCATGTGAATCTGCTTTAAAATGCACAAATATTTTGAAATTTCGTTATTCTGCTATAAAAGTTTATTGATAAGTGGTGGGCCATTAGGTTCATTGGCTTCTTTACGTCATTCATGATCGTTCGAGTGAAATAAATCTTTTGGAGCGTTTAGAAGATAAAACAATAATTAATCACGGTTAGATAAGTGTGTCTGGAGGAGGCATAATGTAAGGTCGGAGTGGCTCGCCTCCGGGGATACATCTCCGACATCCTGTACCTCCGAGTTGCCTATAAAATTTTACGAGCACACCGTATGAACCATTATAGCTCTTGTCGATCTCACTTATGACTGTCAGACGCGGTTATTAACTCGAAATTAGTTAGTTTTATAAATTGTATGTTTTCGCGTATGAATACGAAATTGAATTTGAACAAAATTACAAATTGTACCCCGGCGAAATGATGAACACCTGACCATGTTTTAATAAAATAAAATTGTAATGACTATTCGGTACTTGTAATAAACGTTATTACATTGTTAATCTATGTATTGTATAACATAATAAATGAGAAGTTGTAATAGGTATTTATGTTTTAATAACAATTTGATTCAATAAATTAAAATGTATTTCGAATTTTCTTTCACTAAAATTCAATATACAACGGAATTACATAACACGTATTGATATATTCTGGAAACTCATCAATTAAACTTTGTAATAAAGGAAAACAATGTCGAATTTCGTCAAACTAATCTTCAATATTAGTTTGTAGTATTTAGCATAATTGAGTAATAATGTACCACATATTAGTAATAATATAAGGTAGACACATACATGTTCGCTTCAGAAACGCGTTTGCCTCGGGGTAATCATTGCGAACAGAGTTAACGAACTCTGAATACAAATCGAATGTAGGTGACATGTAGTATACATACCGTCGTCGAGGACGACATCTCATCGAGATATACAACAATGTTTATTGATATTCGATACGTTACCCGCCTGTATTATATGGACTGATAGTAAAATGCGTGTTAAAAGTGTGTTTAAAGAGCTGTTTATTTGCACTGGTTCAGTTTTTCGTCAAGGTGCGTGTTTATGAAGGAGCTCTAACACAATGGGCCGTGCTCACGTAAAATACCCTTGTTTCACTGTCTTCATGACACCTCTGTGAAGTTTTATTATCTCTTTGTTGTAGATTATTTTGCTGAAAGATCTTATCGTCAGTATATTTTAGGATGTGGAAAGAAATGAGGTTTTTCCTACTGGTGCTACCATATAGTGAAGCCGTATATCGTCCAATGAAAGAATTGTTATTTTTTTTACATAAATGTGTAGCCAAGAAATGAGTACATTTTAGTATTGAAAAGCAAATGTGAATTGTAAATTGTATTCACCTTTGAATACAAAATAGTGTACCTTAATTAAGAGTGAGTGCAAAGTCTGCGGTGTTTACATAAAATATGTTCCAGCAAATTATTTCCTCTGTACCTACGAATAAAATACTTGCAAAATGAACTCCGCCGGGGCACACTGGAAATGCCGTTCAGTAGCAATTAAAACTTTCTTACTGATCAAACTTTTACAGTCACATCTTCACGAGGACAAGTTGTCCGTGAGAGGCTGAAGGAGCGTAAATGTGACTACAGTTACCTAGTGAAATGTTCCAGTAGTAACATAACTTGGCTGACGGATGCCTCGCCCGACTATCGGCGGAACTTCACGACATAGTGTCGAGTATCGTTCGTAACATGCAAGTAAATACGATAACGTCTTCGGTATAACACCAACATTTTACGTGCAAATATTGAGCTGGAAAACATATGCGTTGAACACTATCTATCTACACATATAGACATATTACTTACCTAATAGAACAAATTATTGACGTATTTCATAAAATCACTTTATAACTTCTCGACATGGTTTTAAGGCACTTATTCGAAAAGTAGGTAATGAATTTCCGAAAGTATTTTATTCATTGTCGAATAGTTCCTAGCAATAGAAATTTTATACGAGTGACACTGCAGAACTGCGTCATTGATTTACGAGATATTTTTAAAGCTAAGTGATAAAACTTGCACGACATCAGTATAAGAACTATGCGACTTCATTTTCATGAACTGTCTATGTTTTATACATACGTGATTTGGCTGCGGGGGACTGATGCGTGTATTCCGGCGAAAATAAACACTTCTTCATGCATGAGAATTCACTGAAGATAATGGAGTCGCATAAAATGCTTGGATTTTTACGGCTACGTTGTTTTCAAATCATGTTTTATTTGGTGATACGTGAGCTCGTTAAAACTTTATACGAAATATTTGAATTATCCTTTGAGGTAAGAAATTGTTATGTGAATTTTTGAAAGGATGACCGCTCGTATTCAAGAGTAACTCACATTTGATATCCAAATATATTGCGTTGCGATGTTTCGTATTGAGTTTAGAAAGATTACTTTTTCCAAATCTAATGTGTTTTTTATAGAAGTCTAGACAAGTTATTCTAAAAAGCTTAATTTAAATCCCAACTTTGCTTACTAGACCGAGAGTAAGATTAAACTAATTCGATAAGGATTGGAATTCATATAAGCGTGTTTAAATTTGTTGTTGGACAGTGATACAAAACGATCCGTAATGCAATCACCCGAGCGTTTTTCTTGAAGGTAATAAAGTGTAGGTAATATCGTGAAAGAAATACCATCACGTTAATCGTTGAGTCACTGACTTAATTAAACGGTAGAAGAAATGTGGTGGAGGATTGCGCATCAGTCAAGCGAGACTGGACGGTTACCCCCTCAAATCCGTGTAAGCCCGACGTCGCTCGTAAGACGGGGCGGCAGCCACTGACAGATCACTTGTCAGTGTCCCTTGTATATACTCACTGCAATAACAATCCCATCCTTTATGCAGTCGTTTTCATTCTTTTCTGCATTAACTATCGTTATCACAATTAAAGATTATGTTTTAAAATAGTAGTTCATTTGTGCTTAGATCTATTTGATTCTCTGTCGTATTTCTCATCGCTTCCTACTCAACTCAATTTCCAACAGGCCAAACTACAGCGTAACTAAGTAAATGTTAATGTTCTAATAAGATATACAATAACCGAAACGCAATGGTGCCTGCTATCGGTTCGGCTTATGCAGTATCTAGGCTGTTAATTAAGCAGTCTGCATGCAATTTGCATCTAGGCGGATTGGAGTCGCGAACTTCTGATTATTTGAATAAGATTTCGCAGAGCAATATTAAGGAAATTATTCGTGCCACGGAGCACCAAGTGGAGTCGGCGCTGAATAAAGTAAGGTACCTACCGGAGGAACGATTTCACAAAGACAGTAAGTGCTCCGTTGTCGGAAATGTATTAAGGAAATATGTTTAATTGCATTAATACAATTTCGGCAAAGCATTTGATATCTGTAAATGGCTCATCTTGTTATAAACGAACAAATGTTATTTCCAATGAAACTGTATTTAAGAAACATAAAGGAACATATTTATAAATACAAGAGGGTGATCTGCTTACAATCGAAAGCTTATCATTGTGTGAGGGGTAGTCGCTGTCGCGTCTACCGTGGCCTTCCTATGTCTCACGTGTTTCTCATCTCATCTCGCTCAGCTGTACATTTCGAGTACCCTGACCACCCGCTCCTTAGATATAGGTCGTCATAAATATAATCTTACTTAGGGTGACATTGTGTGTTCTTTTTTCACTTAATATTTTTCCTGCTAAAGGTCCCCGGCGGCGATTACATAAACAGGATTCAACCGCGACCTTAATGCGCCTAATAAAGTTTTACGACGGACCCTTGGCAAAAACGTGAACGTTTCAAGGCGACAATGCTTTTATCTTTTCTGTTTTACTGATTGTTTTGTTCTTTACAATTAGGATTAGACATTGTACTTATATATAATATTTAACTTATAGCTTGGTTAGGTAGTCAAGATCTTCTGACATTCTAATGAAAACCACATTTTATATCCACTTACAAAAGTTTGCCGCGTGTGGTAACTTTGTGGCGGTTGTTTTTAAGTTTTTTTTTCTCAATGTTGGGAGTTTTCTCGTGTTTGGAAAATACTTTATTAACATATTACATATATTCAGAATTTTGTTTAGACCTACAAATATTATGACCATACATTATACGATATTACAATAAAAAACAGTAAGTAACCAAAAATATCATACAAATAAAATTAGAATGAAATAAGTGAAAAGATTCCTTGACGATTTCGTTAGATCTCTCGAGATCACCATTAAAAAGGTTAAAAAACCTGCTCCAGAGAAACTTATTTAATTCAGAATACTTACGAAGTGTAAAGCTACGGTGCGCGGTGTACTAAATAATAAATTACAAACAATCTCCAAGGAGTTTCCCCTTTTTGTAGTATTCTAATAATGTCAAACATTACAGAAGTAATTTTGCAGCATTACGTTCCGAGCAGTAATTAGCTGGAACCTCTTCGATGTTAGCTCGCACGGAGTCGCTCCCGGAATCGCTTAACATTCCTGAACGTCGAGGATCGTTTGGAAATCACTTCTTAGCTTCGGTGCGACCGTGACGTTGATGTATCGCCTACTTCTTTAAACAAACTTAATGCCGTCGGCTTATTACTTTTTATTTCGCTTTCTCTCACAAATTCTTCAATTTATGACTTAATAAATGTGCATAGTAAGCACCCAGTACATTATATCGAAGCAAATAACTCTATTAAAGCAAAATTTACGGTCTAAAACATTCTCATAGTGTAATAAAATAATCATAATAAGCGCCTTAAAATAAAATTAAGTAATATGCTCCCATAATTTTTGAGTTAATATGAAATTTAGTAGTCGTACGCTTTTTGTAAATGAGACGTCTACGCATTTTATAAACATTTGTTTGAGTTTATAACTTGTTTATACATTGCACGGCGGTAAACAATTTTATTTACTTAAGTGATTTATGTTAACACTTGTTTCTAAATGATTATGGCCTGGAGTCTGGAATTAATGCAATAAATCAATGTCAGGACATGTTTACGAGCTAACAGAGTTAATTCCAGTGTGACATGACGTTTATATTCGTGAATAATTGTTGATTGCTTGTACCGTGAGGCCGCATCTAATGCAATAAACTTAATATAATTGTCATAATCGTGTTTATCAGTGCAGTGCCAGCAGTGTAAGCCTAATTATAAATTCGGTTATTAATAGAGCTTGGTTTCAAATATTTCTGTCGGTATGTTTTATTTGTTTTAGTACCGATTATAAATACAGATCCTGTCTGTTCTTTTTACTACGTTTAAATGTTACTATTCATTAATTGTTTCAAATGTTCCATAATATTAGGTGTACATAATTTATAAAAATATTAAGTAATATCAATTGATGTATGAAATTAATTGTATTGATTGTAGAGGAATTGGAGGAAAGAGTGCACACAGTTACAAGGGACCTACGAAATAAGTGGAAACATTCTGAACGATTGGAAATTCAATGTGTTAACAAACCGAGAAACGATTACTCGCCAAAATGCTACAATTTTCATATATTAAACTCTTATGAATATCGAAAATGGCGGTGATTATTATTTATTCCTCGGTGATTTCGTATTTACTTTTTACAATTTACTTAACGACAGACTTTGAGCCCAACACAAATTTACTAGACAGATTTTCCATTAGGGAAATTTGAAAATAATATACAGTGGTACTTATACATGTTTTGACAAGTATGAAAGTGAATGTTTATAGTAGATGTATTTAAAACGACTTAAAAATGAAAACACCCCAATTTAGTTTATTACATCGGCATTTCTATTGAAAACCACACCATAATTAGAGGTAAATTACCTTTTCTAACATATTACATACCTACTTTTTAATTTTAAATTACTTTAACAAAAAAGGAGCTAACAAAAAGAAAACTACATCAATAGGATTATTGAAAATTGCTAGGAGTTCAGGGATAACAAAAGTCTTGTTCGCTGGTTCTAACAAGTTACTTTAAGTTCTCAACTATAGATACTTTAATCTAGTTTTTATTGAGTATCTTACTTATCTGAATAAGAACTGTATTTGGAACTTTAAGAAGACGTATCTATCTGACGAAGGTAAGGTACAGGCATATACTTAGCAGTAACTTAATCTTTGTCGGTTAACTTAAAATTAACTTCAAAAAAGAAATACGTAACGTAATATCGTGATTTTGAGATCAATTACAAAATAATAGATTCCTGATATATGAAAATGGGCTATCTGCGGTAAGTTACATTTGATACCATAATTTATTTAACCCCCACAAATATATAGCCTTTCATAATAATATAGAGTATGATGAACAGCCTGAGTCGAAGTATGGTTGCGTCAGAAGCACTTTTTAATTTGACGTCCATAAAAATTCTTCACTTCTGCTCACTTCTCTGAGAAATAACAGAATTGACGTTTCTTATCATAATAATAATAATAAAGTGTATTTATTCAGATAACTGAGATCCATCAAAATAAAGAGTAAAATAAAACAGAAAAATAAAATAGAGTAAAGAAAGAGCACAATAATATATAACTATAGATACAATATTAATATGCAATAGTAAACAGGGACTTAGTCCGCTGCACTAATTTTTGCATCAATGGACAATCATGTCTAACGACTATAGCAGTAAGTAATGGCTATAATAAAAGCTTCTAAATCAATTGTGTCTAACAAGAAATACTACAAAACCTTAGCCGATAACCTTATCAACCTTATTAAAAGAAAACAAAAGGTATTTATTACATGAATTAATTTCCCAGAAATAATTAAGTAAGTACATAATTATAATAGATACCTATTTTTTGCTAAGTTGGCTATTTTCGTGCCGTAGAGATAATGAAGTCTCACTATTGTGTTACCGTCCGACCTCCAGAACCCTTAGGAAACCGGGTTATGTTAGAAGATGTTATCTCCTGACTTCAGACTGCTCGTTCTAATAAACGTTAACTTTTTAGCTGCTGTTTAAACTTGTGTTTGTTACAAAGTTGTACATATAAAGGGTGATGATAAAATTACGTGTAAATTTTGTGAAAATAATGTGAACATGAAGTTGGTTTGCCTTTTTAGTGGTTAAACTCTATTAGATACTAGTGTCATTAATTATAAGAATAAATTGATTTAAAATGTTTCTGTTTTTGGAGTAACTGTGTACTGTCACTTCTAGCATCATATACCTCTACTATAATAGTAAGGTGAAAGTACAAATGACAGAAAAAAATTGAATTACCGTTTTTCTATTTTTGGACTCGAATTATGTATTAACAGTTCAATCAAGTCTGAGGTCGAACGCGCAGGGAGTTGATGGTATCAGTCTGGATATGATAAAGCTCACATTGACGAACACATTACAAACAGTAACTGATATCATTAATAGATCTATAGAGTCGCGCACATTCCCCGGACTCTGGCGACGTGCTATAGTGCGCCCTATACCAAAAGTTAGCGATCCGGTCACTGTGAGGGACCTTAGACCGATCAGCATTCTGCCCTGCCTGTCTAAGATTCTGGAGCGAGTGGTGTACTTGCAGGTGATTGATTATCTTGAGTGTAACAAAATTCTCCCTGACCTTCAGTCGGGGTTCCGTGGGGGACGAGGCACTGCAACCGCACTCTTGGATGTAGTGGGAAACATTCTAGAGGCGCGCGATCGAGGTGAGGGCGCTATTCTGGTTCTATTGGATTTTTCGCGAGCTTTTGACGCTATTAACACCAATCTGCTTCTATCCAAGTTGGCATACTATGGCTTTGACAGGGGTGCCGTAGAATGGTTCAGAAGTTATCTGACTGATAGGACACAGTGTGTGCAGATTCGTAGGGATGATGGATCTACTGTGTCATCGGCTCCGCTACAGGTGTCCAGAGGAGTCCCACAGGGATCGATACTTGGGCCGTTACTGTACATTCTCTACAGTGCTGACATTGCCGGATCCTTTCTTAATTGTAAGTACCATATGTACGCGGATGACATCCAGCTGTATGCAACCTTCAGGGGGGATGATACTGCCGTGGCGGTGCGGAGGGTTAACGAGGATCTGGAACGAGTGGTGACATGGTCTGAGAGTAACTCCTTGGTTTTGAACCCTTTGAAATCAAAGTACATGGTGATGGGTACAAGGAAACAAGTTGCAGCTATACTATGTGCTACTCCAGTAATCATAATTAAGGGACAAAAAATTGAACGAGTAGAGCAAGCCTGCAGTTTGGGTTTAACACTGGATCCAGAACTGCGATTTGAGGTTCATATAAAAAATGTAGCAAGGAATTGTTTTTACAGGCTTAAGGTACTATACAGCATAAGAAATTTTCTCAGCATTCCTTTAAGAAAACAACTGGTTGACTGCCTGATCCTGTCTAAACTTAACTACTGTGACACAGTGTATGGGCCCTGCCTACTTGCCAGGACTGACAGGCTGATCCAGCGAATTCAGAATGCCTGTGTTCGTTTTTGTGTGCCGATACCGCGTAGGCATCATGTGACACCGCACATAAACAAGCTTAACATATTGAAGATGGCTGCCAGGCGTAGGTCGCATCTGGCAAGTCTAATGTTCAACATTACAACAACCCGTAAGCCCGAGTACTTATATGAAAAACTCACTTGGCGTCAGACTCGGTATGACTCCGGTCTCCGTTCTGAGGTTGATCCGCTTAAGATACCGCAGCACAGGACGGCGGCTTTCAGGGGCAGTTTTAAATTTGCAGCGACACGCTGCTGGAATGATCTCCCACCACCATTAAGAGGCCTAAAAACAACACAGTCGTTTAAGTACCAACTTAAAAGAATGCTACTGCATCAACAACTTTCTCTCCAATAACTTTGTCTTTAGCAAGATTTTGTTTAAAGTGCAGTGTGTATGTGTGTACGGATGTGTGTATAGATGTATGTATGTGTGTGGGGTTTGTTTTGGAGAGGAGGTTTTTGATCTTATTTACCGGCATTTTATACATTGTTGTTGTTTACCACATGTGTCCTGGCCTGCTGCCACGGGTGGGGTCTCCAGCTGGGCGTCGCTGGCGCGGGTTGCTGCCTGTTGCCACGTGTCCGCTGTGTCCTGGTGGTCGCGGCGTATCTGATATTGACTTAGCTTGGCCGTCCACAGTGTCCTGTGTCTCGTGTCCTGCTCCGGTACTGGTGTGTATCGGTTCAAGAAATCGACCTAAAAATACACATCACAGGATATTAGGTAGTGACTCATACTGGCTGCATATTACTACAGACTATGGTAATACCATGAACGTGCTGCAACATAATACACATTATTACATATTATACATGTACAACTTGTTCCTAGTATATCTACACTTTACAACTACCTATTAATGCACACATTTATTTATTTATTTACTTAATATCTTACTTATTCATTATTACTCGTTTGTTTGTTTAGATTGTTCATACTATAATTATACACACTCACTATATTATCAGCATGTTCTCCAATAGCGCCGCGCGGTGTGGTGGTTGATCAGCGGCGTCTCTGCTTTGGTTGCACTTTCTTTCAAAACACTGGCCATTAGAACGTTCTTTTACTGTAATACACATTCAGATGCCGGTTTTGTATAAACGGGGACGCCATTACCGCTTACCGGTACCTACCGCGTCGTCGCGTGCGCTTGAGGTTATTTTATTAGGCGAATGTGACATCTGTTATGTAAATGTCAGTGTCAAGCTGACAAATATAATGAATCTCCTGAACTAAACGCATGTTTAGTTCGGGAGATTTATTTATTTCATTTATTTTATTTATTTTATTTATTTTATTTATTTTATTTATTTTATTTAGTTTATTTATTTTATTTATTGTACAAATAATTTTTATTATTTTAATTTTGAATTGTATATATATATTTTTTTTTACTGTTTTCTATTATTATTATTAAATGTAATATTTTATTAGTAACGGGCAAGTGCTGAAAATCAGCGCCGTGACTCGAGCACACTCGTGTCACGGCATTTAAGCTGAGCTCTTGCCTTTTTGCGCCGTCTTTTTTCTTTGTATTGTTTCTTATTTTATTTCCTTGTATCAGTGTGCAAATAAAAAATTTTCTTTCTTTCTTTCTTTCTTTCAATCAGACTCCAGAAGATGAAATTTCTAATTGTGATCCAAAGCTGTCTCCCAAGCGTAGATGTTATGTCAGCGATCTGCCCCTAAGGGCAAGGTCTTTATTCCGCAGAGGACGCCTTTAGGTCCATGTTGATATTTTTTTGTAATAAAAATATTTATGAATGGAAAATTAGATCTAATTCAGTTTGAGATAACACACAGAGATAATTAGACATTATTGAATTTATTAGTATACATTTCAATTTCCTTCTAAAAAGACCCGAAAACATCTCTTTTTGTTTGCGCCCTTGGATACAAAATGAGATTTCTGTGATGTTTGAAGGTACTGTTTAATTAATTTAATAAACGTTGTACCTAACGGCCCTGTTGAACATTCAATTAAGTTTTAAACTTAAATACTTAAATTGAATTAATTCAATCGAATTACTCGACGTTAAGGCACATATTTATCAAAATACTTACTCAGAATTTTGTATTTTTAGACTAAATGCATTTTTGATTAACGATTTTTGTTTCACTTTTTTAAGTCAAAAGAGGTACTAGGAAATCTCAATCATAAACATAGTTGTCCTATTAAAGTCTCATCACGCAGAAGTTTTTCTCCGAAATTAAAATTAACTGTAAATACAGAAATATTTTGGTGTATTACCAAACAACATTAACTTCAATAAATCAGTAATAAACGCTGATTTACAATTCGTAGAACAAACGTGAATGCCAGATAACAATACAACCATTGCCTTTCCTTTACAGGTTATTAATAAATTATTATGTAACATAAGAAAGTTGAACTTTTGTTCTATGTATTTTATAAGTTCGTATTTTAGGTTAAAAAACGTTCAATCCAAAAAAAAAACATTAACTTGCACTTTATTTTGCGTCACATATTTTGTGTTTTGACCACACATTTCTATTTAAATGTATAATCGAAAGTATATTTTGTGGATTTCTTTACATTTAGAGATATTTTTTTTTATTTAAAAGCTTATGAATTTTAAAATAATCCAACAGAACAACAGTCGCTTGAGTGAAGTTACTGGAGGCCCATCTACCTTACGAAGGGGGGGCCCTTCCCTAATCTCCCCAATCCCTGAATCCCCAACATTCCTTTAAGCCCAAAAGGCTGATAACACACTTGTAACGCCTCAGGTGTCCATGGCCTATGCCAATTGCGTACCATCAGGTGATCAGTCTGCTCATTTACCAGTTCTTCCAAAAAAAACAAAAGCTTATGATAATATTGCGAGGTAGTTAATGTTTAACCAATAATAACCCTGTATACAATTATAATTAAACATTGTTCCGCCAATATCAAATAAGGCCCGAGGTCTAAACAATAAAACAACAAATATTATTGTGTGTTTGAAATGCAATATCGAATTTGTTCCGTTTGATATCTAATTTAGAAACTATTATTTGTCGTTTGTATTATTTATGTTAAATATTAGATGTTATTGTCATCAATGCTATGTTGTTTGGGTGATTGGGTTATAGTCTGCTGTATGATCTATAATCAACGTCATGAATAAGGTGATTAACTACCTTTTCTACAGTTGAAAGCTAAGAGTATATATATATAGAGGACTCTTTCAAGCACAATAAAATCATAAACTTTATCAGATAAATACTTTTACTTTGTCTCATTACTGTTGAGAGAAAAACTAATTTGACATTATTAAATAAATTGGTTAGGAATGTTTATTAACTATCTGACGATGTTTCTTGACCAGTTTCAATGTGGGTATCTACATTGAAACAGGATCAGTTAGAGGTCAGATTGGATCATTATTTAGTTACATTTTATCATAGTACTGTATCTAGGCCAAATATAACACTATTACCGTCTGTTAAATAGTGTAACCATACCTTAAGCGGTACAAACACTCGATTACGGCGCGAACCTATTTTCGTAGGGTAAAACAGTTAGTGGATAATCCCGTTTTCTAGGCGTTCCGTCTAATTCGTTTGTAGAAGTTTACGTAGCACCGCCCGAGGCTTCGTAGGGATCAGGTGCTTCTTAAGGCCCAGCCTTGATCCTCTCGAGGCAGCCTCTGTCACGATTACTAGTCTCCTTATTGCTTCGCATATAAAACGGACTGCAGACAACTCAATGTTGCTAATTTAAGATTTTTGCGGAAGACTTTCGTTGTGTATAATTTTGATCGGTGTAATTGATGCTTGAATATTAAATAATTGTTTACTTCAAGGACAAGGGTCGTTTTCAGTTTAATGCGTTGATACACCGTACCCATTTGTTCATGTAACAAATGTAGTCTCTAAACATCGGAAACAGGGTCTATAATGGAGTAAGTGAAGAACGGTCACCAGTGACCGCTTGGGGATTAGTTAAACAATTAAAGTTCGATTCTTGATTTTTTGGGTTCCAAATTTTAAAACTTCCAAAATTCTCATTAAAAATATGATTGTAATCTGTTAGACAATTTGCTCGTACTCCATAGAAGACCTCTTCATACTACGCACGTAAATATCAATATTTTATTGCTGAATTTTATGATCTTTTTATTATTTCACCAATAAAACTTAAATTAAACTATTGAATTGTTAAATAAAGTCTTTAATATAATAGGTACAGTAAACAACTTAATATAATGTCTGTTGCTCAGTTTTACGACATGATATGTTAAGAAATTGAAAAGTAAACAAGTCAATAAAGTATGATTCGCTATCAAAGTATTTTATTGAATCATGAATGTTCAATGTCGTTCTCGATAGTTTGATTGGTATCAATTTGAAGTGATCGTCTCTCAGATATATTTCGTTTGAATTCATAAATTTTATATACACAACGACACAAAAGAATGGAATGCTTCTTTATTTATTTAGTTGGAATAGGTTGTATGCCCAAGGTTGTATTATTTTTGAGGTTCATGTTACCAAGAAGTTCCCCGTTCCTCTTTATCAGTAATAAGTAGAAACATGTATCAACTTCATACGAAACTGCTACATTTTAAAATAGTTATACAACTTCACGTTCAAAAAACTATTTTATTTCTCTTACACTGCTCCTGGAAACTTCAGTGGCGCTGTATACGAGCATTTTCTCAATTTCAGTTTGCAACAAAATCAGTTTATTTTCCAACTGACAAATTGCATTGAAGTAACAAAGTACAATTTTCCTTTGAGAATAACCTGACAAAGTTTGGGAGTACACAATAAATATTATCTGTGTATGTAACTGAGGGTCGGTGATGTCCTTGGGGGTGCAGTTGGAAATTATTCGCGTAATAAGTATTTAAGTGAATTTCCGTTGTAGTTAATAGTTTTCCGTGCAGTAATTTAGCTGTGCAGGCCGGGTCGCGGTGTTTCAATTGCGGAGGCGGCTCGCCGGACGTCATTATTTCCTGCACATGCCGAACCCTATGCCAGCCACCACTGGCAAACATGTAGCTATTTCCTAATGGCTGCTCAGATTTTGGGCGCATAGCCATTGGCTGCTAAACCGTAGGTATTTCAGCAAAATCTCCGTTAAATGTCTAGATATTTCTTGCTTGAAGCATAAATCAAAAATGACTTACTTAATACAAATGAGTAAGTAAAAGTAAACTTGTTAAATAAAATGAAATGTTTCAAAAGTCGAATTACCTACTTAAAATATCCATAAGTATTGACATTATCTTTTTCTTTGAAACTTTCGTGAGTTTTAAATGTTTACGTGTTTTTCTTGAAAATAGTTTAAGCATAAAATTGGTGAAAATGAAGTTTTCCAAGTCACGTTTAAAATACAAAACCGTAAAAGCATTGGAAATAGGTAGCTACTTATTTATTCTTTTCATTCGTTCAAAATGTTTTAACATTTACAAACTTTTTGATACTTGGAGCAAGTGTTTGAAAAAGGAGTAAGTATTCCCTTTGTTTCGTAACAGTAATAATGTACCTACTAAAATGAATCTACATTTCGCCCTGGAAACAGCTAAAATACTTCAAACAATTAAAGTGGGTACTTTGGGGCGGAAAAATTAAAAATAAAACGACCGGCAAAGGCAGTGACGAGTCACTAGGTAAAATGCGCCGGCCCGTTCCAATTACAGAGCGGCAGTCATTATTTCCGGTGCCATGCGATGCCTCCTCCGGCGGCTCTCGGCGCTGCTTCGCTGACCTGCCGAAATTCACCGCCAAAATAACCATCATAACTAGAGCCCTTCGAGATAGCTACTCTCAAAAAGAATCTAGTGGCCCTCTCTAGCCACTAGAGCTCCTCACAATTTTGCATCGTTCGCTACATTCATACTATTGAATGTTATGTAATTTGTTGGATTTGAAGGGAATAGCTTTTATCAATTTTGCTTTGGTGTGAATATTTATTTAAATTGACGGGCTATTCACTTTTATTTGCAAAATGTCGATGGTACTAAAATAAAAAAATGCTAGGCACTACAAAAATAAAACAGCAACACTATAATGGTGTTTGCTTGTTTAGTTTACTATATGACGGCAAGTGACGTATTAAAGTTAGCAACAATCTGTAAACGGATTGTAGACAAATAATATTTTCTTCACATAAATTTATTTGTTCCAAAGTCTACGTACGTATAGTATGTATAATATGTAAAAAAAATACCCAGTAGTGAGAAATTATGAGATATACAATAGACGATGCAAACACTTCGAATTTAGGTCCGTAACAAAACATACAAAACCTAGTATTTTTATACAATCTCCTTACATTCTATAGCTACCACCTACCTACAAGATACACATTTATATAGTGTTACTCATTAGACAGCTGCGGTGAAAAAATTATAATGACGTCGCTTGGTTTAAAACAAAAGAATTTCATTGTACGAGCTCACACACGCCATTGTTTCTGCTTTTATTGAATTCAATGCTCATTAAAAACTTTAATTTTGAATATTATGATTTTAACGGTTGCAGAGACTGTCTACTCCATTCAATGGCTGAAATGAATATAAGGCAATGAACTCCTACGTGAATATTGCATCAGTAATCAACTGCATGTAGTTACGGAAAATGAGTGTAAAATTATATTGACGACCACTAATTGTTGTAAAGTATGGGCGTTTAATAATAACAGAATATTAAAAGGTAAACGTTGAGTTCTAAAATATAGCTGTTTAATTGTTTATTGAAATTCTACGAAAAACAAATAAAATACTATTTTAAAGAAGATTAAACAAAGATCAATTAATGTAAATCACAGACGTGTTAGTTCTAATATTAACTTACGTTTGTATTCAATGTTAATAGTAAAAAATTAAAGATTAACAATAAAATAGGATTACACAATGCAACTGGTCAATTGTTAATTTAGATTAAAAAAGTATTTACGACACATTCGAAAAAAGAAAAGCAGCGATTGCGTTTTGTTTCTTTTGTGACAAGATAAGCTCTACAAAGACAAATGTCGTTGTTTAAAAGAGTGTCTGCTGTTTTAATCGAGATAATAGAATAAATAATTTTTATTATACATTGTTTAAAATAAATTATTTAGTATCCTACCAAAGATGATAGTTCAGTGGTCTTAAATAGGTCGACTAAGTTTACATAGAAAAAAGAGATAAATATACAATATCCACGAGGATTCGTTCGTTAACTAGGTGACGTTTTAATGATGAAAAGCTATGGGTTTTTGATAATGATAATTTATAATAGTCAACATGGCTTAGGCAGCAGGATGTAGTTAACAATTCTGTTGTATCCCACACAGTATATTATCTAAACAGGTAAGTACAGGCCGTCACATACATTTTGCGGAGGTACGCGTGAGGTGGGCTCGTTATGCGGTCGTGAGCCACCATGAGCGGTGCACATCGACACTCGTTCCGCCCTCCGGCTGCTCCCCACGGCTCATTAAACAGACCGCAGTCCCAGATCCAAGAACATTTGACGTTGGTACAATAATGTCAACAAGTTACCCGTGAAATTGTGACCTTTGTACTTTATAAAAATAAATACCTAGGCCGAATTGTGAAATCCACCGTATGATTGCGCCAAATAGAAACCACGCCACCATATTTTATTCGATTCGCTTGTCATTGGAAACTAATTTTAGATATATACCTACTTTGTTCATTGTTTTTGTTTAATACGATTTGTGGTTTAAAGGAAAGTTCTTGTTATTATTTAACAACGTACTTGTGAGTTAAAATATACTTATATTCTGTATTTAGTTCATAATACATTTGCATTAATTAGTTTTAATTTTGTATTCATAATCAAAACAAACAGTCGTGTTAACACGTGCCTTCTAAAGTTTGTAACAAAAATAGAACAACGTGAGAGTTTTGTAAAGCGGGGGTGTGGAGTCTTGCATCGCGGAGATTCCAGACGGGGATTATTAGGCGTTGCCCGTCGCTTCACAATATCAACCCCTGATGCGTCGCGCACTTCTCAAATACTTTGACGTGTTACGCCTACGTAATTAGAGCTCACTTCTTTTCAAACGTTCTACTTTAAAAGTGCGCAAACGACGGCGTGTTGGGAAACTTTATCTTGCGCCGTGTCAACGCGGCAGTAAACCGTCTATTCGATTTTATTTCTCGACGTCACGATGCCGTGATAACACTTTACACTTCACCTCATAAATGGGTTTACGGTGTTTTATAGTTTTTTATGTAAAACTCTGAACGTTTTCAAACAATTTATCTACGTAGTTTTTTGTAAAAATGGTGTTAGTATTTCTTACGCATTTGGAAGTTAACTTCAACTTAAGCCCGTCCGCTGATTTTCTTTCTGTCTGGAAATTTTTGTTCGGAATTAAGATTCCTTTGGTGTATTTTCGTATTGGGTCTTAAAGTCAGACTTTCGTGAAATTATCGACGATTGGGCCTTTTCTATCATCGTAGAAACCTTTGTAGAATAAAGATAATTTTCTTAGTTAAAATATGAAATTTGAAAAATGATTTAATTACTTATAAGGTTGCATAGTGCGCGTACTTCTTATTTCTTATCTTTTCGAGAAAGGACTGGCATGACAGCATTTTGTATTTTACCAGCTAAACAAACAAGCAGTTTTAAACATACGACATATATGGCAAACATATGTTTAAGGAAAAGCTTTTCCACGTAGCCTGGGGCTGAAAAGGGCTGTTATGAGGGACGGACTAGATATAACATATACAGCTTTATTTTGGTTTTCTACGTCACCGCTAACTATAAAACAATTTCCTGTTAAATACAGAATCATGAGAGCTAAAAGGCTAAAAAACGAGACACGATGCATCAATCTTTCAAAGGAATGAAATTTTAATACGAAAACAGCATTTATATTTGCTGCTGCAATGTGGCCCATTTCTGTTGCTAGCTCTTGTATAGTTAACAAAGTCAGAAACGCATAAAGGGGCGTTGAATTTAATGACGGCTTTGGGGTACGGTAGACATGTGCAGCTAAACACAGGGCAGGCTTTGTTCTTTGCGCTGCGCTCGTTAAATATTTTAGCTTTAAAACGTTACGCGGATGCAAGAGCTCTCTCTACTAACCACGGGAGGCACCGCTAGTTGATAGTTCATGTATTTTATAAATACACTGAAAATAATGGCCTTTCTCCGCCTTTTAGACAGCAACTTAACCAGCCGAGATGTTTACAACTTTATTACTGCTCCTTGTATTCTTTTGTTCGTCAGTTACTGATTGCTGGAGCTGAAAACACTCTCATTCCCTGTCTTATCTTTCTCCTCTTATCTTGTAATCAATGAAGGTACAATTTAGTTATAATAGTACGGAGGTATAACAAAGTTTAGCCTGGACTTACCATATCTCTTTGTCGATCTTGTGAGGGGTGATTGTATCAGTATGGGACGCAGTCAGTCTGTGTTTCCTGTATAATATTTGCAACAAACATTGAATGTAGCCAACGTAAAACATATTTGCAAAAGTAAAATATGCATTTGTTATGGGTTCAAGGAAATATAAAAAACGCCAACGAATTGAGTTAATATTGACTTCAACGTGTAAATATTGAATTTTAAGGTAATTGAGAAACGTATTTATCTTATAAACACAAGTTTGCGGTAACTTCAAATAATTAAAATGTATTAATTAAAATAGCTTGCGTTGAACAGGATACTTTGGGTTTATTTGTATAATGGTCGTTTGTATTTCAACCGCTTTAGAGTTTACATAAAATAATGTGGTTTAGATAGCAGAGTGCGGTAATATATCGGAGCGTGCTCCCTACAGGCGGCATGCGGGCATCGCGCTGGTGACGCCGGCACTGCCCTACTCAGCCCGCGACCGACAGATTATCTTTTTCATCTCTGTGGCATTTCGTTACCCTTAATGAAATCCAGCCAAAGGAAAGAAAGAATTTAATTTAAGACGAATCAGAAAATATTCAGCTGCCGCTCGCTAGTTATAAATCATTTGAATGCTAATAAATTCGACTAGCCCCGAGCCCCAGGTGGGAACAGACTTTCTTCCTGCTCCATCTTTGTTTTCAGGAAAAATTGAATAATATTCTACTCCTTATTATTAAATTCTTTTATAAAGCCACCGACGGCTTTGGGGATTGTCTTTAATATCGTAATGGAATTTCATTTGTCTTGCGGTTGAAGCTCACGACGAAGAGGAACATAGTCATATTTCCATTTGTTCAAAGTTATTACCTCCATATCCCTCCATAATTGCATATCGCCCTTGTGTAAACGTATGACAGCCGTTCAAATTCCACAGAGAATCGATTCGGCTTTTATCAAAAAAGCAAATCTGTTGACTTAAATAGTGAATATACGAATCGTAAAATTGTTGCAACGACAAACAGAAATCGGATTTGTTAACATTCGGTAATCTGATTGCGCACCGATTGTTTACATCTTTATTCGTCATATGCACATACACAGGTCATAATTTTATTTTTATTGGAATTGAATTTCGATTCGATTGATATCAATTTATCAAATAAAATAAAATTAACAGTAATATTCATTTCCAATTCGAGTTAAATTGTAAATAAACATTTTATGGTAAAACAAATATTAAATACACATTTATGCGATGAAATGAAATAAAACAAAGTGTCGCATACAGATGATGGTGTTAGTAAGAATCAAAAAGGATATTAATCGTAGCGGGTTTGCATCCGGGCGCGTGACCGAGCGGTGCGGTGCAGCGGCCGCGCTCAGTTGTTCTCGGGACCTCGATACGCTCACCCGTCTACGCGCTACGCCGGCTACGCCGTAGCAAGTGCGCGACGACGAGCCGCACTAGTGTTTATTGAACTTACTACTAAACAAATAAGTGCTACGACTGTTGCGTGAGTAATAAAAGTCTAAGTGCAAATAAAGTACTGAACAAGATTGTGTTTATGTACTACGTTTTTCTTTTATTGGATTACTTAAAAGTGAGGGTAAGTTTGTATTAAATTAATTGTTAATTGAGTACTTTTAAACTAATACTACACTTATATTCCAATATGTCTATATTTATAATTATGTGTGTCCTTTTCGTTTTATTAAAAGTACTTTTATTGTTAAAACAAGCGGTCTTTCCACGCGCCCTAAATGGTATTATCATTTAAGGGAAACGTAATCTAAACCTATTCGAGTAAAATAAGCATAAGTTATTTTTATAAGCAGCCCTTTATTGTGTATTTAAATTTAAGAGGTGTCTATTACGCGGCCAAATTAAGCGGTATTGTTTAACAAAGATTGAAGGTCCGCGCCGCAATATTTCTTTATTACTGTGCTGAAGAAAGTTGTGTGCTCGTTCATAATACAAATGGGGCTTGTTATGCTCTAAGTAATGTGGCCAAATGAATATGAAGTGCGGTGTTTTGGTTGCTTATATACGTACAAATAACAAAAAAGAAGGTAGTAACTGAAAATTCCGGACTCTTGATAATAGGTGAGGTTATCATTGACATAAAATATGTTTATCTGCACTGATTAAGTAAACAGCGTACTAATTTAAATCAAGTTTTATCAATAATTAATAAACAATAATTACACATCATTAAAACCAATAACGTGATTAAATATTAGTTACAATTAAATGATTTGTAACATACGCGCATAGGAATTATTTCATATAGTCTAGTTAGTGTTAGAATGTATAATTCCGTTAATTGGTATACACAAAAGGTAATCAAGATAATGGTGTGTGAACGTCAAGTTATAGCATTTCTTTGTAAAATATATTTCTTTAAAAATGGTAAAAATATCAATAATTTAAGCAAATATTAGGTACTAGCTTTTACCAGCAACTTCCCGGGATAAAAACTATCGCACATAATAATCCAGACTACAATCTATCTCTGTACCAAACTTCATTCAAATCTATGCAGTACTTTTTGTGCGAAAGACCACATACACACACGGTGTAAACGGAATGCTACTTACGCAAAAACGCAGACAATTTGTATAATTTTAATAGCTTTTGATCTTGTTTTATTCATGCAACATCATCATTGACAACTATTACTACTGAAAAAAACATTAAGTTTTCTACTTATTTTCTAATAAAACTCGTTTTTTACTATCACCTGTGTGCATTTTCGAGAGCGTTCTATTAACACACCGCATAATCCTCAATTACTTTCAATTTTAAAATATTATTAGAATAATTAACAGCTGACTGCCTCGTTGCCCGAGTGGTCGCAAGTGCGACTGCCGTGCGACAAGGAATCTCGGGTTCAATACCCGAGTCGGGCAAGGAATTACTGGGTTTTTAAAAAACAAATCTCAGTAGTAGCACGGAGTCTAACCTACGGAGGCTCAACCCCTATTACATGGGACTCACAACATAAATAGTGAAAAGTGGGTGTTACATTGTACAGTGGCATAATGTGCGCCTCTCATAAAAGGTGTGATGTTATGTTATGTTAATTAACAGATTTGTAACACACATGGTACAACATACAAGGTTAGGAAATATTTCACATAGTTTAGCTAGTGTTGGGATGCATAGTTCCGTTAATTGGTATACACAACAGGTAATCAAGTTAATGGTGTGTGTACGTCAAGTTAGACCTTTCCTTTCCGGGACCTTCGCGGACCCGCCCACTATAATACCCATTACTCGAGATAAAATTAGACCATTATTGTTCTTATTTGTTTGTAACTAATATAACGGGGCTATAAGTATTCTTACGTATGTTTTGTGATTTTCTATAGTTAAGATAATGTTACGGTTTTGTACCAAAGTAAGGATAGTGAAATATTATATATAAAGTAAACCTAAGTAAAAACGCGGGTTACTCACATAAATATATTGAGAAAAGCTACGCGATGTCGCCGCGACATCAACCCCTCTGTGGTTCGAAATTAATAGAGCTTCTCAGTATATTCACGTGAGTAACCTGCGATTTTAGTTAATTTAGAATGTCTCACGATAGTTATTATAAAAACGATCTTAGAATTTCTGAACACAGTCTACTCAGAAGTGTGGACAGTGTATAAAGACTGACCACATTTCTGAGTAGACTTTGTATAAACACTCAGAATAAAGCAGTTTATGTATATAAAACAGTGAGTTTATACTCACTAAAATTACTGGCGAATATTTATTGTATAGTAATACTCAACACCCCTACACAAACCTTTGAGAATCAACAAGCGTATTAATACACATATGTATTGTTTTTTATTTTATTTTACATTCTTGTACAATATACAAAGGTGAAATTAATTAAATATATAAAATCAAACTCTAACAGTCAACCTTAGGGTGATGCAGAGACACACATAACAAGTAGGTGTAAATGCTTTATATTGTTTAGTTATTTGTTATTTATGTACAGACATACAACACAAAGGACAACATATAGGACAACACACATACAACAAAGTACATTGTTCTTTTAACATAAATTAAAATGTATATATACATATGACACAATATAAACTAACTAAATATAACAAAGAAATATTACAAAATGTACGCACAAATAAATATATTTACTTAGAAATATATAAGCATATATTATATAACATAATTATACACACCATAAGTAGGTGACCTAAGTGTGTGTTGAGTCCGCTAGTCTCTGCTGTAGATGTGTTTTTATTCAAATAAAAACAAATGTGACTTCTGTATTTGTGTTGGGGTTGAACATATTACTTTTCGGTCGTACTGACTGATTGATTGAATTAATCAAGGCTGAAAGAAAAGAGTATATATACGTAAGCTACCACATCAGCATTTTTTGAGCCAGAGTGTAAGGATATATGTATATTGTATAAGGTCTACATTTCCAGTTTTGTTCCAAATCGGCTATTATTTTATGGACTTCTTGTACTGAAATTTATATATGTTTGCCTCCATAATTCTAATCAATGTATAATTGTTGTAATAATAATACTGGTACAACAAGAATGTGAACCATAAGTTACTTAATGTCATTTATCGTTATTTCGTGTAAGGCCTCATCATTACTGTCCACAAATAATAATATGAATCAATCAATTCTTACAACAATAATGTTCTGTAAATTTAAGCTTTATACGATTTCTTTTCAAGTAAAATATTTTATTTAACAATATAGTGCCCAAACGTCGACTCATTCAAATTCAAACAATGTTTTGTGTTCGAATAAACAAAACAAAAAATTAAAAAGTTACAATTTCTGTTTATCCGAACTCGTCAAGCCGCGTCTTTGTTTATCCATCTTCTATCTTATGATCTTTTTATAGCCAGCGCTCTAAACCAACCAAACATTCTTTAATTAATTTGACTTAATGAAAACATTTGACACCAAGCGTCTGCCGTCAGTCCTTCATAAGCCAGCCAAACTTTGCTCCTTTAATTACTGTTTAACATGTAATTTAAATTCTATGACTGTGAGGTAGGGTTTTTTTCTGAGGACATACGTAAACAGAGGTATGTTATTGTTCCTACACATTTCAGCTCTCAGTTCCATGCGATAGAGAACAGTTTCATTGAAATGTATCGCATTCAATTCGGAACTACAGCCTGTTCCCAAAATGTTAAAAGGAAGGGAATGGCCCTCTTTGATTCCTTATCTGGCTTTAGCCCTCAGAACTTTCTGTACTATCAGTTCTACGTAGTCTTGTTACTGTAATCCAACTATCTGGTATTTAGTTGCTTTATTCTTAATGTTAGATGAAAGATGATTAGTTTTCTCCCTTTAACCAAATACTGCAGTTTCTCTCCAATAAAATGAAATATTTATAAAAATAATATTGTGGGGTATTTATTATGTACATAATCTTATACTTCCGTGATTAAACTGTCAAACACCAAGCGGTCACCGGTGACCGCGACCTATTGTTCTTTAATTGTGTCTATAAAACCGGTACTCGACGAGTTAATTATTATGCTTGCTTATATTACTATCATCTATAATTTAAATAGTATGTAAGTGTTTCTGAGACTATGTGGTTCTTAGTACAATTGAAACAATAATATTAAACACTAAAATCGGTAACAAAGGAATAAAAATGCACATGAAAATAAAAAACATCAATTTGAAGTGTCAAAAGGAAATTACTTATGGAAACATGGAACATTTTACGGGACGATGTCACCACGTAAAGCTTATGTTTAATATTGAAACAAAAATATTGATATATTTTACGAACGTTCGTACAAGACATCAATTGCAGCAATACGGAAATTCACAAAATATTATATAAAAGCTGTGACACGCTGCTCTAGGATAAAATGATTGCCACTGCTTTCGTTTTAAGCCCAAAATAAAAACTTTTCATCACTTACGAAAATCTATACCAACATAAGCTAAATGAAAGAATTTTTATCAATGTTAAAAGCAACCATTTCGTGTTTGTTTGATTGCGATATGACATCACAAAGTGGAATCTCGCACTTCATAAAAAAGTAAAAGGAATGTGATAAGTTGGAAAGTATTGTATTGTATACAGAATATATTACTTATATAAATATAACAATGTTGTATAATGTGATTTGTTAATATGTAAACGTATACAGGTCCTGAACCCAGTATAGACTCCAGCTCTCACAAAGGTTGAACCTTATGTAACTTGAACACTGATATTATGTATCTATGTACCTTTTTGATATATTATTATAGTTAATCCGATAAAAAAATCGCATCAGTAAAAAAGTTGGCTTGTGATTTTTGTTGGATAATTTTTCTCTACCAAGTATTAAAGACTAGCTTTATCCCGCGGTTTCGTCCGCATTTCTATGGGATAGCCTATGTGTTATTCCAGATCATACACTATCCCTGTTTCAAATTGCAACCTAATCTTTTCAACAGTTTCGGTGTGATTGAGGAACAAAGATACATACAAACTCACACACAGTAAGATTGAGAAACTGCTATGAATTGCAACAATTATTTTGTTCAGATTTCATTTCAACAATGTACAAATATTTGTAATAAATAAAGCAACGTAACACGTATTACCGTCCACCGTCTCTTATTTACTATTACTCAGAAAAGTAATATTATATTTGTGTAAAATTGTTCACCCACTCTGCAAGCAATTCGGTAGGTACACTAAAGTTGCACCAAATATATTGAATATCCATCAATACCAGGGAATTAAAAATAAACACTTCGGAAACCGCGATAACAGTGGAGTCAAATGGCCTTTGTGTCAATAGTTGCATTCTGTTTACGGAGTAAGCTAATTGACAACCAAAATAAGCAATTTATTGCATTAAATTACAAGATACGCGGTACATTGGGAATTAATTTACGCACATATTTTAATTACATAGCAATGCGATGCAGGAAATTATTATATTTTATGTATGTATGCTGTTTACCATCAAACCAAAAATTCAGTATCACGGCGATATTCAATTCCTGTATTTGAATATGACTAACCACATCTATATATTGTACTCTCTTGCTAGCAAAACACTTTTATAACATAACATAACATCACGCCTTCCTTCCCTGAAGGGGTAGGCAGAGGTGCACATTATGGCACTTAATGCCACTGTACCATGTAACACCCACATTTCACTATTTTATGTTATGAGTCCCATGTAATGGGGTGAGTGGGTGAACCTTTTTCCATATACCGGGCACAAAACGTTTTTATATAATGTGATTTTACATTTTAATATTCACATTCAATATTAATTTCTATACTAAGCTCTAAATAATTACATGTTTTGCCTTTTAAGTTGGAATTTCTTATAAAAATGGCTAAAAGCAAGTAAGTGCGTAATCACGTAGGAAATAAATCAACAGCAGCCTGCTTGAACGTAAATGGAGTAACAGCAATTTGATTACTGCACTCATAGGGTTTCTCGTACGCACAACCAATGAGTTCTAATATCATGCATTTTACTCCAAGCCTTCAATGTACCTTAATAAAATCGATTCACTGCCTCCTGCGATTAGCAAGCGTGCCGCAAAGACAGTGAGTAACGTTTATTTCTTTATATTCTTTACGTCTTTTGATCTCCGCATTTTGGTTACTTTTATTTTGTTTGAACTTTGTGAACATTAAATTGTCTGCGAGCCGATTTGGCGGTTTGACAGCTTTTGTACCTACAAAAATTATTATGAACCGACATATGTATTTGTCAGAAAAAATGTTGCATGCTTGTAAAATATCTCGGTTGTTTTATTGTAATAATGTCTAATTGTACCCTTAATAAAAAGTAGTTTTTTCTATAATTTTTCTGCGCTAGAATGCTTTTGTAATTTCAGTTTTCCAGATATTAAAAAGAAATTAAAAAATCGAGTGCGAATTTCAATATGAAGTTCGTGTACATTAACAATTTCATACGGTCAGCACTATTCAAATCATAATTTCTCTACAAGTTTTATAACGATTTTAATATTTCATGAGACATAGTATGTGTTGGGCAATGTTTTACAATGATAATGTTTCATCGTTTAAACTTATAATTTTAGCACAAAAGGCCTGTTGGAATTGTCGAATGAAGTTAAATTGATACGTGACTATATTATTAAACAAGCCGTTTAATCTGTAGATGAGAAATTCCAAGTTATTCTAAAAATAGCTTTAGATTTTAATTTTGTTGGATCAATATCCGATAAGACTATTATTATATTAATAAAG
The DNA here is from genome assembly GCA_902850265.1 of Spodoptera littoralis. Lineage (NCBI taxonomy): Eukaryota > Metazoa > Arthropoda > Insecta > Lepidoptera > Noctuidae > Spodoptera > Spodoptera littoralis. The sequence goes on along the minus strand of LR824535.2, from coordinate 9,586,739 downwards.
TTTGTTTTACCAGAACATTGAAGAGGGCATTGACATCCTTATATTTAATTGTTACAAACTGACTGGACTATTCTATATATCAATAAATACGTTAACGTTGGAGGCTGTTATTGCGGGCGTTACTAGTGAGCATGGGGTCCAGCGTCCAGAGTTAGTTTCAAGGAAGTGTCGAGTAACATATTCTGGGATATGACCCCGATATACGACATTCCACTCGCTTTAAATACTCGTCGCTCATGCCTGTCGAAAATTGACGTGTGTATACAGACTTGTACATAACACAAGCGTTCAAATAAATAGTTGATCAAATGAAATATTACTGTAATTCCCTCATTGGTCAACTTGCCACAAGTGTGGCAACCGAACTAAGTATTACTGAGTTATTTTCGCAATTTTCTGAGTCTTGAATTTGACCTCTATGACCATAGGCTCACTCCTTGTATAAAGTGGACCATAATACAACTGATGAAAAGTGGGCTACTTACTCCTACTAGTGTGGTACCGCTGACAGAATTTTTATTTATTTAAAAAGTTTTATGCACACAAACAAGCACATGGGTGGACTTAATGCCGCAGGCATTTTCTACCAGTGTGACCCTTGGGTGATGCAGACAAAGTAATCAGCGGGTGCAAGAAAATGCGTTTTTTCATTTAATAGGCTTCATGCACTAAATGTACAATAGGTGGAATTTATGCCGCAGGTATTTTCTTCCACTCTGACCTTTGGGTGATGCAGAGAAGAGTAATTGGTAGGTGCAAGAGGCAAGCAATGATATTATTTGGCAAAATGAAGATAAACTTGTATATTTCAGAGATATACATATATAAATATAATTATAATATATACATACACACGAGTATAATACAATATAAATAATGTATAAATATATACATGTTGACCAATATACAGCGAACAGTTATGACGATTCATCCAACCTTTTTAAGAGAAGAAGCTCACGTACTTTCTGCTTAAATGTTAGACGAGTCAACACCATCCAGGACAGTAAAGGTATGTCGTGTTAACGTGACTCTTTCATAACTAAAATCAGGCCAACATGAATATATCTTGAATAGTCATTAAGTACACTGTCTCTAATCTACATAACTTCAATACCTCTTAAATAATAGGGGATTGCAAGCCGTTCGCTTTTGTGATCTATTTTACTTAACTGATCCCTAACTTTGTGGTATGATAAGCAGGTAATACGATCTATCTTTGCCCTGCACTTTCTGTTCAATAACTTGTTCTAAGGGAACAAGTTTATGCTGAAGTGAATCAGTAGTTCAACTGTAACATGAACTATTTAGTGTAATATGTATAAACGTTACTATAACAGAATTTCATGTACAATATTAATAATGTATTGTAGGTACATAGATTAAATTAAATGATTAAATTTGAATAGATTTACCTTTGAATATGATACATTTATAAACCTTTAAAAAGTGTGATTCTCATTCAGAGTCTATGTTTTCAGAAAGGTCTAAGCTTCATCTTATTAGGATTAGGAGCTTATATGCACGACCAAACGCCAACCAAAACTAAAAAAACCTCGTGATAAAAAACCTGAAAAAAAAAAATGTAACAATCAGTTATGAGAGACAACTTCTCCAAAATCAAAAGATTCTAAAATTGTTCTTTTCCCATTGTTATTTCCAATCTCAGTTCTAATGGCTGAACACAATTTTCAATTGAGTGTGATCACATCCACCACCCAATCGTTCCACGCGATATACTTGATTTGGCCTTTGAATACCAGTAACGAGTGTCATAGACGTTCGTTATCCTACGGACATGTAGCAATGCATAAGCATATTGTGCAGCTTGTTAAATGGATACCTTTCGAAAATTGCACACATTCTTGCTGTCATTTCGTTTTAAAGCCATCATACTTTTTCTGTAGATGTTTTGTTAAAAAAGAGAATAGTATTTTGCTAAACCGGCCGATACAGTGAGGATCTCATACGATTGTCACCCCTGTTTACATTTAATTTAAAACCTAGTTACGTAAAACATACGTAATTTAGCTAAACCTAATACTCAGTATATACTGCACACTTGCGATGCGCTTTACTCCTGTATTGCTCCTTCGACATTTGGGGTCACTACATGCCCCAGATACCCTTAATGGAGTTTGGATTTATCTACCTGATTAACTTAAACGCTTCACTGCTGTGCAAGCGATAAACTAGGATAAGGTATTATCGACCTAATAGACCACCAAATCCTGCAATATTTCTCCATGATCAAATGCCATTATTCCATGAACTCTATTATTTACGTGGTTATGATTTTATATCTGGTATTGAGCGAAGTCAGAAATTTCGTATGGAGCCATGTGATTTTTGGTTTTATTGTTTATGAAACTCTGCGTCATTTATCAGAATAACGACTATTATTATGGAGAAACCATAAGTAAACTCCTATTGCAATAATTATATCATGTACAAGTTCTATAAATAAACAACAGTACCTTCTAGTACAGTTCTATACGCTATTGTTTCAAAGTTCCAAAACACAACGCTAAACAAATAAATGCACATACAATAGCGCAGTACCTAATAATCTAAACTGTAATGTAATAACGAGGTCTCAAGCTTATTTCGGGAGTCTGGAACTTGAGTAACGCTAGTATAAACTATCGTACACCAGAGACTAAGTGGACTTAGCAGCACCGTGCGAATACATTCGACTACTCTCATGCCAGGATTTGCACAACTTTGAATACTGCATCAGATTATTTGTTATGTCTTTGAATTTACGTTTGTTTAGTAACAAATTAAACGGGTTAACCAACCATGTCGGAATAATCAAACTCTATTTTTTATTAGATTGAACCCATGTTTTATTTATTTTCGATATTTAATATTATTCTCCACTAAGGGTCGAGGATTACATTTCCAGGAAGTGCTATCGGGGATTTTAATTTAAAATTTCTCTGGAGGATGTCGGATTTATAATTATTATAGTGTGTATTTCTTAATGAGAATTTGTGATGGGATATTAATTTTACAAGCTTGATAAGAAGCTTGAAAAATGTTTTCAAAAGCGAATAATAAAAGTAAAGGAGAGAACGGAACAAGTGCTCATTTGTCACTGAACTGAGTATGTAGTCAGCTGACCGAAATGAGAACACTGACGTTGCAATATTTAAATACCAATATGGATTACGTAAGCTGAACAACAAAGTCTTTACAGTAACAATGATAATCTACACTTCTCAGGAAAAAACCTATCATAAACCATCATTGCCATATCATCTTGTCCACATAATTATATTATTTAAACAAATTTATTATTAAAACATACATATACTTAACTACACAACTTATCATACGCAAACAGTTTAATAGACTATAATGTTTAATCGTTAATGACTGTCACGTTTTTAATAAAAAATAGAAATCGGAAAAGTTACACTGAAAAAAAAAAGGAAATTCGTTTCCTCGTAAATTCGACACATATTACGTAATCAGGGATTTCATCATGTATTAAGCATTAATACAACTCGTAGCTTTGAAAGTAAAGTAATTTTAAAGATTTACACTAAATATTCAGTTACAAAACAACCCGTATACATTACGTAACGTACATAGAAGCCTATAAATAAAACAAAATCCATTGAAAATACTGGTAAGTAGGTACGTAAACTATCAAAAGAGACCCTTACGGCTCCAGTATCGTTCTGTACGGGACGTATATATTTCAGACTTAATACTTAGAACTATTTAATAGGATTTATGGCTATGACCGAGTACCTAGACTTCGTGTTGAGAACTCTTCAAGATACATTATAGGCAGCTCTAACAACAACGATAGTTTTAGTTGAAGGAGTCTGCGGCGTTAGTTCTACGTTCAAGACGTAATGTTGGTCATGTGAGCTATACCAGTTTAGCTATAAAATACTATCAGCCTGTGGTTTGGAGAATTGAAGGGTATTTTATTTACTCGTATACACAGAGAAATAAACCTCGTATTTACTGTTCTGTAATCCTATAAGTATTAAACTGTCAAACACCAAGCAGTCACCGGTGACCGCAACCTATTGTTCTTTAATTGTGTCTATAATGACGGTACTTAACGAGTTAAGTAGGTACTAAATAATACTTTTTCCCACTTGTCACAAGCCTTCTTGCATGGTAATAAGGATGAAATCTAGTTGCCTAGTCCAGAAGCTAGTATGATTTCCAATTACTATCGAAATAATATAAGATATACACAAAAATTGCAGTGTTACCTACATATTCATATCTGACAGTCATTTCCAAGAATAGAAAGGCATGAGACTTTGTTTATATATCTTTTCAACTGTGGGAGAGCCATGCTCGACCGGAGTGATACCACGGCCTCAGAGAAAACCGACGTGAAGCAACGCTTGCGTTGTGTTTCGTCGTATGAGTCATGTTACCGGAGGCTCAATTACCCTCCCCTTCCCCAATCTCCCCAATCCCTGAATCCCCAAACGATCCTCCAACTCTTAATCCCCAAAAGGCCGGTAATTACTTGTAACGCCTCTGGTGTTCCAGGTGTCCATGGGCGACGCCGATTGCTTACCATCAGGTGACCCGTCTGCTAGTTTACCGGATTATGCCATAAAAAAATATCTAATTCTTGATTAATCCCAAAGAAGAATGATCCATTTTATCTGTTAACAAATATCAGCTGTCCAAATACTAATAACAAATCACAGTAGCGATGGGATTTGACAGCTACTTAGTCCATTTTTGGGTAGATCAGCATTCGACGAACTGCGGGTTAGATGTATAGACAAGCTGTCACTCAGCGCGATGAGTGAGACCCGACGTGATGGCGCAGGATGTAGGTACTGTGGAGTTCTATTTGTACTTTAAAAATTACTAAAAATATTCAAATATAGTATGGTGTAAAAATAATACCGTGTAATATTTTCCAAAGAGTTAGACAGTAGTCTATTTCCTGCACGTTCACTTCCGAGGTGTTATTATGATATGTAAAAGTATATCTCATTAGCGAGACTATGTTTCCTTTACTGGGATCATCTATTAGGTAAATCGAACTTGTAACCTTGGACCTTGATATCCCACTAACGACCACTTGATTAACTGAACGATCAATTAATAAAGATAATAAAGTATTGTTTTGTTGGATCTATTGTAAAACTCAATAGACGTGACAATATTTCACAACAAGACTGGTCTTCAGCGGTTACCGTCCCAATATTAGATTAAGTGTCTACCCCAATCTATTTGGACAAAAAATAAAGTATCAATTTGGAGTAAAAATATAGGCAATATAAAAGACGCTCTATTGAAACTGAAAATTGGTATGGCTCAAAAATTGCGATAGGTTTTTGCTCTATCACAGTGGGGCGTAACATTGTTACTGGTGTACGGAAGGAACACAATACATATGTATGTGTACATAGTAGATAGTAGCCACGTATGTATATAACAGTTTAGGTACTCGTGCGACTAAATTCACTGACCTTTTTTAATTCGGAGCAGATGAAAGACTTTGTTCATGATTACAAAAAACAAAGCACGTGTTGTTTTTTTATTTACCTGAGCTTTGTAGTTTTAGACTCTTGTATGATGCATGTTACTCGATATAGTTGTGAGTAGGAATTTACATTATCAAGAGGTAAGTACAATATTTTGAGAGACACATAAATATAATCTAAATAACATAGTATTTACTATGTTATTTAGATTATATTTATGTGTCCTGTCCTGTCCTGTCCTGTCCCTTATGTGACCTACTACAAAACATATTAATATGATGATTAAATTAATAGGTCACTAAGTATTTTTTTACTGATTATAATTTTTGTCATAAATATTTTTTTACATATTATTCTCTTATCTATTCATAATTCTATATTAGTAATCGACTTCGGCATAGGAGACCATTTTAGGCGCAGTTTTTTATCCGGAAACATTTTCATTTTGTATTGACAGCCGCGTTGAATCAACTTGTGGAAACATGTCCAACATGTTCAGAAGTTTCAAGAAACGTGGCAAGAAAGTCAAGATACGGCAAAGTTGTGTGAACTCGTAATAAAATAAAGTTAACCGCTGACGTCGAAGCCGCGGCGTAGCAGTTTAGCGCCTTGTCGCTCTACTGCGGAATCTTATGACCCACTGATGACTAGCTTTTTACCTGTAAATAACCTAGTTTGACAAGAGTACCCACTCTTACAACGGCGTAATCCTTTCAAAAGTTTTCCCTAACTAACACTAACTTCACAATTTATTTTATCTTTGTTTCCTCGGTCGCTCGGAGATCGAATAAGGCCTGCTTAAAACTTTCCGAATTCATCTCTTATCCGAACTCCGGTAGTCAGCGTGGAGATTAGGCTAGTTGGTATTGATTTTCACAATTAAAGGGGTTGTCTTTTGACAAACATTGATGAATATTGGATTTAACAAAAGCGTATTTCATGAATTGTTACCAGTTATTTGCATTGATAACAATCTTGCAGGTCAACAGATAAATTGTTAAAATGATTTCTCATTTCAATAATGTTGATCATAATCGTTAAATACTTACACACAATGAAATAGAAACAACAGTAAATTAATAAAACTTCATATTAACTTCAAAGGACCTATTTCATACGAATGTCCCTTGAAATATCGTGGAGCTCTCACATTTTTCAAGACAATCATCTATTCAGTGAGCCATGAATGGACCAATAAAATGAAGTGTCAAAGAAAGGCGCAGTGTCTTGCTGACGTATCGGCGTCGAGTGAGGGGTCGCACTCCTAAGCTATTTCTCTAACACTGACAATCGAACTATTGCGACATACTACGGAAAAGGAGACCATTAATATTAGCCACTCATACCGCCGACGAACATTTTGTGATTTACTGCCTCCGAACTGAGCGAGCTAACACGGCTTACTGTTACAAACACCGCTTCGTTATTTTACATATTTATTCATGTTACTAAGTTAACAACACGAGAACTTCCGCATACACTTTAAGTGTAAATCTCACAAAATATACTGTCGTAAGCAGGTTAGGATACGAGACATTATTAATTATTTCCATTTATACATAAAAAGTAAGTATAAAGCAAAATAAATGTTAACATTGGAATAAAATAAATAGTAAAAGTTCGAACAAAAAGTTAATGGAAGCTCAACTGGTTTTGAAAGCGGTGGGACAATTTAATTATAAAACTAAGTTAATTTTAAAACGAAACCAACTGTTTAATCGGAATTCCGACCTAGTAAGAGTGCCTAACAATAAAATTCAACAAAAGCTTGGTTTTATTTAAAACTTCTACAGCAGATTGAGTAAAACTTTGTGGGAAAAAGCTATAACAACGAACATCTGCACTTGAATTTTTTTATATTAAAGAGTTGTCCCACGATAGGATTACCGTATTTCGCGAATGTGTTTACAAACACAAGTTCTGCGGAACAAACCAGAAACAAAGTTGGCAATTTATACAAACAGTTGTTCACTACGAGAATCGAATCTACAGAGTACAACGCACAAAGCTAGTCACTCATTGTACCGATTGTACAAACCGTTTTAGCGAATTCATAACAATTTATGAATTCGTGTTTGACGTTATCGCAATTGTTTGAACATTTATCTTTGTATACAATTGTAATAGTACGAGGCAGTACAAAGAAACATTTAATACTGATTCCTTTTTACTCCGAGCCGCATTACTCACACGAGTTTCTCAAGAAAAACTTCCATTGTGCTAGATTATACAGATAACGAAGAGATAGTATGGATAAAAGCTTCCAAGTCACTTTCATAAGACAAACAACGGTTTTTGCTAAGAATCTGAATCAAGTGTGCTTATTTATAAAGCCCATATTTTACAATAAATCATAATATACGCAAAAAGAAATAAAAGATATGAAACACAAGAGTCATGCTACTAAAATACACATTTGTCTGAGATATATTTAACTACTTTACACACTTTACACAAGTTTCAAACGTTACCAACCTGGATCCCATAAACAACGGGGCGGAGTGGAGCGCCGGTAACGTGGCAATTAGTTAGACAGCTTGCCAAACAAGCCCGGGCTTGCAGCCTGCCGCTTGGATGTTTGCCTGCATCTCACACGCTCCCCGCAACCTATGAATCTAGGTGACTCGAATTGCACCCGTTTATAACTTCACCTCCATTTAATATTATCTAAAGATAGAATGAAACGCTCTAAGTAGTTCACAGAAAGTTCTATCAACATTGTTGGAAGGCAAGAGCTTAAGTTAAGTTTCATCATTAACATTCTTCTTCACATAATCATAGCCTTCATACGATAAAAATATCCCAGAATCTTAGTGTATCATTCCTAAATAAGTACTTAATAAGTAGCTCTCACAAATTATTGGAGTCATGTGAATAATATATGACGCATAATTAGAGTACTGGTATGTAGAGTAGAACAGTTACGTAATGGTAATTGTATTCTCGGTAGAGAGCCTGGTAGGTGTCATCTTGCATCTTACAGCGTCGACTTACACATCTAAATACATGATACACGTTTTTCACATTTTAATTTATTCGAATGTCGTGAGTAGGTACCTAATCCTTTTTGAGAGAGCAACCTCATTTCCATTTCACTTCAAATCATCTGAATGTCAAAGCCAACCAGCTAAATTGTTGATCGACCAAAATCCAAGTAGGTATGTTGCTGGGTCTTTTTATTAAATTACATGTGGAATTGAAAACGAAAAAGAAAATATATTATGAGGGGAATAGATTAGGCATTTGGCGGCGCGCAAGCGGGTGCGGGCGGGCGCTGCCTCGCCGCCGCCGACGACGGGCGACGGGCGCACGCGGGCCGACCATTTATTGAAAGTCGGAGGGCAGCGCGTGAACCCATTAGTCCTCTACACGCCTGAAAAAGTGTCGCTTTCGCTGAAACATTGCGCCGGGGCGCGCTATTCAATTGGCGAATGTATATTTTATTCCGAGCCAATCGATCTCTAGACAACAAAACGCATACCGTGAATGGAGTGTCTCGCGAGGCGATAAATCACCGACGTCTTCGATACGTTTAATGAAAAGATCTTTCTGCTATCGCCCTGTTTTATTACTATTGAACGGCACTTTGTTCGTTTCTTAAGACATCGACGTACATATTACAGCATCTGTAACAGTGGCGATTCCGAGTCGCTGCAACTGTAAAACTTTTGCGTCGAACACACCGCTTGATTTGTAGTTGTGTCTTGTGTTTGAGTTTTAAAGAAAATATAGTTCAGATAATGTAGAAAATCGTGACCCTAAATGACCTGGAAACCAATATAAAATTTTGTCATCTGCTTTTCCGTCATCAGATCGAAATTATACTAACGTAGATAATAAATATCAAATTTAGTTTGTAACAATAAGTAAATTTTTTTGTAAGAAGTTCAAAAGAACTCTATTTTGTTTCAGGACATAATACGGTAACTTGAAAGGATGAGCACTAGCTTAGAAAGCGGTTACCACGTTTCGTAGGTAACTCAATTAGCTTGTGACATAGAGAAGAGTACAATATTGGGACATCCGTTCTAAAATGAAGGAGAATAAAGGGAAGACGCGCAAGAGCCATCGGGAGGCGGTGGTAACATGACGTGTGGGCGCGCCGCTCACTGCGACACCATGGCTGCACAGCTCACCGCCATCATACTGTGGCTCGGAGGAAGTGAGTACCAACCCTAACGTTATTCTGCATAATAAGGTTAGTAGAACACATTCGTATCCGCCCCTACGCATAAGTGGCCGCTACTCATTATACCATAAAATATGAGAGCAACGACACGTCACTGTATATCGTAAAAGATATTTAGATCACTCTATTTCAACGAATATATTTGCTCCATAGCTTCAGTCTATGTTAAGTAAATTAAGACATTCTTTGAAAACACGTTGACAGGATTAAATCCAAAAATTTCCCGAAACAATTTAATCTTGGTTATCGGTCCCGGAGTTTAAAATATTTAACTTTATAATTGAATCAGACAGACTTTAAACGAATTCGCGGAAAGTTTGCTGAGAATTTTAATACACAATACGCGAAATGTTTACATGTCTTTATTTAAATCCACGTCAGTCACCAGCTTCTCACACTTAGAGATAATATTGCGAAGAGAGCGAACATTTAATAATGAATTCTGAACGCGTGTATTGCAGTGAGGACGTGGATTGCGCCTCCCGCCACTAGATATGAAGCAAGCGTAATATGAATCGGATAATACGATTAAATACTTGGCTTATGTCGTCAGTATTGTGTAGTCCTTGCTTATTTTATGTGATGTCGTTTTGTGGAGATGTAATGGAAAGGCTTATTTTTTGGCTTTTTCACAAGTAGGTAAATTGGTGTCAGTGCCGAGCTTGAACTGGTTTTGGCAGGATGTTAGTATTTAATGTGGAGCCAACTCTAACCCGGATTAATGTCTACCGATATATGTTGATTATTATTTTAGTGTAGTCAAATCGTATCCCAATATCATGATTCTTTCGTCACGTCTTCAAATCAAACATTTCCACTTCTGAACTCTATTATTTTAGCATTTTCAACCCTCCGTTGAACCAAAACTAAGAAATTACAATTTACAATCGCACACTGTGATATTATCATCAAGGAAATAGAAACTTATAACTTAAAGTGTTCTCTGACCAAGTTTTGATTACGACGACCAGTGTTATAAGATTAGTGAACCGTTGAGATATTATACGGTTTACCATTCCCAACGTTTCGTTAATTAATATTTGTGTATGTTGATATAATTAAATTTGACAGTGGTCAGGAATGTGCTATTCCCGGGTCCGGAAAACTATTACTGGACTTAAAAAAAATCTCAGTAGTAGCACGGAGTCTGGAAATGTGCCCGGTATATAGCAATAGACTCACCCCCATTACATTTTAATTTAAGAGTAGGGTGGTCAGGACATAGGAGAAGCATTAATTATACATAGACTTAACAAACGTATAACTAGAAGTGACTGCAGGTACATTTCTATTGAATCCTAGATTTGGTCATTCACTTTTACAATCAGAGCTTTGTAAAATATCAGGAAAGTAAACAGCGGAATTGAAAAACGTGTTTTAGAGACAGTACTTGTACATTTTGCAGAAACTATTTCCTTGTGTAGTGCGAAGAATAAACTTACTCCAGGAACAGATTATATCTCAGTGTGCTATGGTTATTTATACACCAGTTGTAGAGTAAATTAAAGTTTTATTGTTGTACAACATTACTAAAATTACTGTGTAAACCAGTAAAAGAAAATAGCTAACTGTGTAGGGAACACAGCTATCTTTATACAGTTTTAGATATTGTACAATTGTACACAATTCACAGTAATTTCTCCAATAAGCCATTGTCACGGCGGTCGTTTGACCTTGACAATACCCACTTTTCTTTTAGCGCCGCTTTTATTACTCAAGCCATTCTTTGGACTTATGAATTTCCTTGTCGTAAATATTATCGCTATTGCCAATACTTTTTCCTTCGCTTCCTTTTATTCTCCCTTTATCCTTTACTGGGATAGTAATCTAATTAAAACCGGACTTTTTATTTCCATGTTCAATTTCGCTACTCGAGATGTTCGCATTAGATATGCAAAATATGATAAAAGTAAATTCATTCATTTCCTTCAATGTTTCCGCATTCATCAAAGTGAGTATATATGCGTTCCGTAAAATCTTTCATCTCCTAACATGGAATAACTGTATTGGGTGATGAATTATTAAAATCACTCGGATACAATCGAGTTTCGAATCCAATCCCTTAAGTAAAGCTGATTATCGGGATTCTCCGAAGACCGGACGATCCTCGAAAAATTCTGGAAAGTGCCAATCTCTCTGGGTATACAAGTTGGGCAAAATTATTGGTTCGGAACAAGCAGCATTCATTTATTATGTTTATAGCGAAGCGGAGCGAGAGGGCCCGCCGGACGACACTAGCGCGTCACTAACGTATCTAACTTTGCTAAACTTTTAGTGAATTATTCACCTTCTTGACATTTATGGCCAACTAAGAGAAATGTATTTGGAAATTAAGTAACCAGATTACGACATGGGCATTGTTGATGAGACGGGAAGTTCCGCCACATAAACCTATTTTTTTGGATTAAATTTATGTAGATAGGGTTGGAATAAGAACTTTATAACTTCACCGCCAACACTTTATTATCATCACAATGAATTTGTTTATTCATGGCTATTGTAAAGAAAATAGGGCGAGTGCTTTTACAAAGAGCCTTCTCTTTATTTTACTTACATGCAGAGCAAAAATAGAGAGACGTTTGTCTAAACAAAACAGGGTGGCGTCGTTTTATTGTTTTGGTGTTGATGCATAATGCGGGTTTTTATGTAGGTATATCATACATTTTTACATACTATATCAAAACAATCAAAGACAATGTAAAATCCTGCCAGTTAAAACATTCATGTTTTGTTAAAATAAATCATTCATGTTTTGTTAAAATAAATTTTGGCATCGGAAACCTTAAAACAATCCGTAAATTATGTAGCTACATAAGCTTTAATCACAAATTCCGCTAGAAAACCTAAGCCTTAAGTATTAATACTATAACTAGTGGATAGTGAGTACACTTTTTTTTTTTTTAGGGGGGAAAATCATCGAATGACTGCTCCCGCCTGGGCGAGGCGGAAGGGAGTGTCAGACTCTTACTGACTAAAAACCACCCCGTTCCTTCTCCTGCACGTCGAGCCGGAGCCCCGGTTACCCGTTAGGTTCTCCGCGACTCCGAATCGGCATCGGCCCTATTGGGCCCCATCTGTGGTGGTCTGATGGCTCTTTGAGGCGCGCGCGGAACGCGACGCGCCGTACGCTCGGGTCTGTTTCTTTACGGTTACGGTGGCCGGAGATCGTCCCGCGATCCCCGACGCCCGGTGTGTCCTTCGCGATGGCTGGGTTGCGAGGAGGCAGCGAAACGCTGCCTCCTCGCAACCCGCCGCGTCCCGCCTCCTCCTTAGCTAGCATGACTGCTTCGCAAAATGAGGAGACGGCATCCCAGTCCCCCTCGCTCCGCATCATGGCCTGCACTAGGCCCGGACGCGAGAGGTCGCCATCGCCGATCACTTCCCTGAGGGCACGGCGGTGCTCAGCCCACGCAGGGCATTCCGCTACGGTGTGTTCCACCGTGTCCTCAGGGCGGTCCTCGCAGTGATAACACCCGGGCGTTTCCTCCCGCCCCATCAGACACAGGTACCTCCCGAAACTTCCATGTCCGGTGAGGACCTGCGTCAGGCGGTAGCCTGACTGTCGAAGGCTTGGCCGCAGCGGCCGCGTACGACCGCGGGACCGCGGGGGCGACCTGACTCGCCGCGAGTGGGGGGCGCAAGAGCCTGCCCTCCAGCACGTCGAAACGTCGCTGGAAGGCAGCCATCTCCGCCCGCAGCAGTCCGACTACGTCGGCCTCCGCCGGGGGCTGGGGGCGACTGCCACGAGCAGCGGAGAGCTCGGCCCTGGCCGTCCGCAGCTCGGCCTCTAGAGCCGCATTGGAGGCCGCCAAGCGCGCCAGCTCTCGCCGCATCTCGGCCAGCTCGGAGCGCACCTTTCCCGAAGTGGGCACCGCACACTGCTCCAAGGCCGCCTCCGTTATAGTGGCCGCCGCCGCCCCGAGGAGGCGGAGCCTAACCGGCTGGGATTTCCCCATCGCCAGCTTGTAGAGCTCCGCCGTAATGGCCTGTTGGAGGCCCCCGGAGCAGCTCTCGCTCTCAGAGCCGCGCTCGCCCTCCGACATCTCCACGCCGGACATCTCGGCCGCAGAGGACTCCGAACGGGCAGCGCTTGAGAGAGCCCTGCCCTCCGCGGCCAGCTGCTCGGCTGACTCCGCGCAGGCAGCTGGTGCCGGTTTCCGGCGACCGCTGCCCTTGCCGCCCCTACCCCGCGCGGCGGCGTGAGCCTTTCGAGCTCACGCTCAGCCGCTCCGCCAATGTTGTGTCGGACTCTGAGTCCGACCCCCTCCGACTAGACTCCCGTGTGTGGGGCCTGCTGGACGAGTCCAGCGCCTCACCACGAGTCCCGGAGCCACTTGGGCTCCCTTCTCCCGCTACCGCAGGCGAGCCAAGCTCACCCGCACTCTCCTCCTCCAAATGTGGTTTTTTTGAAATTTGCTCCATAAAGTTCCCACGAGTATGGGGGAAATATTCGGTCCACCCAGGCAGTGCCCCCTGTACCTGGGTAAGTGAAAATTTGTTTCCCAACTAGAGGGTCCACTGGTCCCCTAGCTGGGGGTGCGCTCGCGACTGACACTACTTCTCAGCCATGCATACTCTCGCCGCGCACCAGAACTTAGTATTGGAGGAATTTTTTATAGAGGTTATCTTCCTCGCGGTCCGGGCGGCCAAGCCAAGACCCTCGTCCCGTTCAGAGTCACAAAACATGACCGTGACCTCTTTACGGATTACGATATCGACGGCTGCAATCGGGGACAGCTTGTGTCCCGATGCTGCTCGCTGGCAGGGTGAGTGCACAACGAGCACTGCCTTTGCCTCTCCGCCACGCTCTCTGCTATGTCCAGAGAGACGGGCGGAGAAACGCCCCTCGGAAGCGCGGGCTATGAGCCTCCGCACACAGCCCGCCGCCTCCAGAACCCTATCGGGTTCGCCCGCCCAGTCCAGAAGTCTGCTGCGGGCGACAGTCGCTCCAACCCTATCACCCCCGCTAGGGAGACTGTCGCCCGCACCCAGGGTGCACCACGGGGAGGTCTTCTGGCACCGCACCCCATAGTGAGTACACTAAGGGTCCGTTTTTCCAACGCCAGTTAAATATGAAAGGAAATAGGATAGGAATATCACTTTGAACATTTGACAATACGGTAGATGTCTAATTTTTATTTTAATGTCCGTCTGGTTTCATTTTGAATCATTAGACACATATTTTTTATTTTCTTACAGAAACGAATACTTTCGACGATATATTGATTTGAAATGTCGCGTGACGTCACTTCTATGTACATTTTATACGTAGAAATGCCCCCACTCCTAACCTTTGATTCGTTTTATCTAAGTATTATACGACAAAATAAAAAATACGTATCTAATATTTTTTCATTACCTTACTTACGGACTAATTATACTTTTAATTTTCATACCCTGTCATTATCCCAATTCTTCCATAATAGAAAATGTCAAATGTCAAATTTATTCTACAGTTAAGGATTGTCCGTTAGTTGTAAAACCAGTCTTTATTATGTAAGTATACCACAGTGATATCAGGACTCCAGTTAATATTAAAATAAGCTTTCAACAGGCATAAAATTATAAGTAATACAAAAGTTAGTTCGATGTGATAAATTAATTATTACCTCTATTATACAGTTTAAGTAACACGTAGGTGCAATACAAAAATAAACATACGACTTTATTAAAAATTAAAAAAATATTAATTTGAAACGTTCTCCGTAAAAATATTTCAATATTTACATCGCTCCACGTACGCGCAAATACTTATTTTAGATTTGTGAACCAACAAGCACAGTTTAACACACTCCAGTAAATCGAAAATTAAGCCCTTGTTTACCGCAGAAACGTACGGGAACCAAACACTTAAACATACATTTTATTCTTATTTAAACAGAGGGCAACGTTGAAATAAATACGTTTCAAATAAATATTAAACTCGCACCGAGATGAAATATTATGATGTGGCTGCTACCGTAAATTGAATTTGGTTACATTGTAATGAGTTCATGTCGACGGGAATTGTGTATTCGCTTGATCTTGAATTCGATCACGTAGCGTTCACTTGATTTATGTATTCCGACCACCTTTACTATAGCTGAAGGCCAAGATTTGATTACTTACGTCGAGCTGAAATTCTGCTCAGCGAACCGCTAACGGATCGACCGCAAACTTACCTACTTATAAGAAACAGGGACCGTGGAAATAAAATTGCTTTAAGGTGCACGTTTCACAAATAAATGGTTCCTTTCGTGCTGCAATTAATGACGTCGAGAAGGGTGAAATAAGGCTAGCTTCAAGCCTTTTTCTCAGCGCCTCTGTGTTTCCCACGTACTTCTTGAAATTAGTTTACTTTTGTAAAATACGAGTGTGTACAATGAACAAAATGTTATACGGAACCGTTCACAAGGGTTTGGTATTTAAGGTTTTATTCAAATTGACGATATAACAATAATTGCTGATCATCGTACCATAACGAGTAGCGATGCTATTAATAAAATTATGTGCATGCCAATATTGGCGTGCGTGATTTCATCTGTTGAAGCTGCGGTTCGATAATAAGTACTTTTGAATTGGGAATAATAAATAATAAATATGCAAAGGTTCATGTATCGACTATTTATAATTTATAGTTTTAAAGAGTACCTACACGTGGAAAGCAATGACCTCATTCCTTGTTGATAACAGAATATTGTCACTGAAAAAGTTATCAAAGCTGACCATACGATTCATCCCGCATCTAACCATCCACTTACAGCTTTAACGGAGACTATGTTCGGGACTACACACTGATACCGCGCAGTATTATCGCTGGACGAAATACACGTGTGATCGTTATCCTACGTCAAACTGCGGTGGCTTTGATCGTTAAACTGCGACCTCTATAAGCTTGAGAGGTAAAAATAGTGGTGCGATGCATGACACGGTCGTTTAGATAGTATTTATCGATACTTAAGTAGCGTGCTACTTTTCTGAAATGTTACTCTTAAACTGTGGTTTAGGTATTAAAATAATATTGTTAAGTTTAGTATTGTTTGGATTTACTGAAGTTTTAAATGGTATGGCATGGTTAACTTTATTGGAAACGTAAACACGTTTTATTTCGTCATATTGTTAGATATTACCTGAGTTCTATTATTTACTAAAATAAGATCCAATTTTAAGTTACTGTTAGCGCAATGGCTGATCGACCGATGCTGCTTCACATGTCACGGGGTCGATTCTAAATGTTCTCTACGTGATCTACAAATTATTATTTCGCGACTTATTAAACAGAGAAAACTTTCATGAAAATTAAAAGACAATCTAAAACATCATAATAACGACATTATGACTAATATTATCTCATTATATTTCCCCATTACATTTACAACAATAAAAACAACTACATACTCGTACATAATGTTGTTCTACATAATACTCAGGTAAACAAAACTATTTTATGTGACCACACACTTGTTAGCCGAACAAGTTTAATTAATGGCATTTGTTCCACAGATAAATCAATGAATATATAAACAAAAGATAATTTGAATAACAATAGGATATTTGGTATCACATTGACCAAACTTCCAATCCTAATCGTGATAATTGCATTATTGTTAGGCGCTCCTGGGAAATCCAGTTGGGATATAAATTACGTCCCTATTACTAAGACAAATATTTGAACATGTTCAATTAATAAGGCTTAACATGAATATTAGAACTGTGATCTAGGAATTCTAAATTTAGATGTCTGATGTTCTGTTTAATATAATGTGCTTCAAAAATGTACTGTTAATTGTATTAGGATATTGTTAAAAAACCTTATGTAATTATTTACTTTATTTGCTTACTTGACTACTAATTTACTAATTTAATAAAAGGTTTAAAAAAATTATAATATATTTAGTATTGTAGGTTGTCAGTTCGCCCACCTAACGACCTCAAGGATGATGGCGGCACAGTGGTCACGTGCCGCCGTGCAGTGCACAGAGAGGCTCTAGGAGAGACACATAGGTCTCCATAGGGAGGTGTCGTAACAGGCGTTGCACTGTGGGGGCTCCGGAGTTGGTCTACTAAGAGGACCCGGTGCCCCCTTCAAGTGCGGATGGTGGCCACCGGGGAGGTTTTAGTGAAGTAAAAATCCTACACTCCCCAGTCTTTTTCCCCAAAAAGCTAGGCGCCTTTGGAAGGTTTCCCCCCGTCAACAAAAAAAATCGGTCGTCAGTTCGAAATTTTAAAATAATTCATTATTAGTTCAATTTTCTAGACCAACCATAATATTAATACTGACATTTGTGAACAGGCGTGTTAGCTCTGCGCGACATCCAGCTGAGCGTGCCAGAGGCGGTGGGCGTGGGCTCGAGTGCAACGCTGGGCTGCCGGTGGGCGCTGGACGTCGGCGAGACGCTTTACACCGTCAAGTGGTACCACGGAGCCCAGGAGTTCTTCCGCTTCGTACCTAAGGAGCTGCCGAACACGAGGGTCTTTTCACAAACCGGCATTAGTGTTGATGTAAGTAAAAATCATTCTTTTTTAAAACGAGTTTTCAACATTTAAAACAATTTGATGCGTGTCAGGTGAAATTTTAATATCAACCAATTCATCGATCAACGATGACATGGTGACATTGGACTTACCATTTAAAACGACGAACGAATCAAATATTAAACGCTATGCTCAGCGTATCAGTCCAATAGAAGACTCGACTTTATTCCTAATATCCCCGAATCGGATGAATGCAAATTGAATTTAATTAATCAATCACATTGCCTGGATCGAGTCAAATTACAGCTCAAACGGATTACCAAATCGAACAAAGAGAAGAAGATTAAAGACACCGCTCTGTGCGATGACAAAATGCTGGGCCTAACAGTTAAGTGCAGCTTATTTAGACAAAATTACGAATGCATAATCCAGTTAAAATGATCACGAGATTTAAAATAGTTAACATAAATGCAATAACCTTTGAATTAAATCTATAAAACAGGAACAGGAGAGACAATAACTTTACCTTACGGAGAAACTATAAACAACGTCATAACCGTGATTATATATGGGTCAATGGCTCTGCGACATCTTGCTAGTTCGTTAAACTGCTTCATAAAGAGGGTTGAAAAAATCACTTAAGAATCTCGTAGAGCGGCCGCCACGTTAAACCTTTAGCGGCTGGCACGTCGCCATATCCGAACTATAACATTGTGCCAAAATAATACATTAAAAACCCTTTCACAGAATAATGTATACTCGGAGTTTGCATCGAGTTTCCATCGGGTATACGTCTTAACACTTGCGGCTCTGAACGCCACGCAGCCCTTCAAAATCGGGTCAGACGACTCTTAAGCGTGAGACGGGCATGATTTAGTTCGGCGGTTTCTCAAAGTGGACTTTCAGAAAGATGGATCGAAGCTTTTAGCTCTATTTGAGTTACTAGCAGCTGCGTACGGCAAAGTGCACACAACTCCTTGTAATACCATTACGCTGAATCACGTATAAATTACGCATGAGCACATTCCAGCGAGCACCACCTGAAATCAATGATACATTGCCTCGGCCAAACTTTACCGTACGAACCGATCCTGTTCAAGAGGACCACATTGCGAACGCGTTAGGGTGTATTTTGCTAGCACTGTTTATGAACATAAAATATTATGCGGTCTCTATAATCCTTATCATAAAAGATGGCTTCAGTATAAAAGCACACCTGCTTACGTATTAATGTAGGTTCCTGTATGTCCTCTGTTTAATCTTTATTACATTATTTACAAGTTTGCCAGTGTATTTATTTCAAAAACAAGAGAAGACTAATAAGATTCCATTGAAGAGTTTGTGCTTGTTTAAAAGCTTCCTAAAATAAGGAAATCGAAGTCCTGAAACTTTGTTAAGAGAGTGAAGTATCACAGGTTTATAAAACATTTTCCGCGACACAACACCCTCATCGTGAGCTTATTTGAAAACATCATATTCGTATCAGCGAGCGCTCACCTTTATTTTACCATATTCTTACATCAGCGCTTACAAAGAGCGAAAACAGATTTTTGAATAATTATATTATTATTTCAGCACAAGAATTTACTGAATATCTAACATACATACATCATCAACAGCCTATAAATGCCCACTGCTGAGCAAAGCCTCTTCTCACACGGAGAAGGTTAGAGCATTAATCACCACGCTTGCTCAATGCGGGTTGGCGATTTCAAACTTATAATTAGAAATTATAAGTCCAGGTTTCCTCACGATGTTTTTCCTTCACCGTTTGTCAGTGGTGTCTAAATAATGTTAGAAAGTACATATAACTCGAAAAAAGTCACATTGGTACTTGCCGTTGGTAGGTTTCGAACCCGCACCCTCATGCATGAGAAGTGGTCGTCTTAAACCTCCGGGCCACCACGACAGTTCTGAATATCTAACGCTAGAGTTAATTTTATTATTAAAATAAAAATCGTATAAAATTCCGTTTGTGAACGAATTTAAAAAAGAAGTCTGTTTTTAAAGTAAACATAATGCCATTAATTGTGTTTTGAGAAGCTTGTAAAGTGAGTTTATTATTAAAATATTCTCTTTTATCTTGTTCAGGTGTCACGTTCAGGCGCGCAGCAGGTGGTGTTGCGGGGCGTGTCGCGGGGCCTCAGCGGCCGCTACCGCTGCGAGGTGTCCGCCGACGCGCCCTTCTTTCACACCGTCTACAAGAGTGCAAACATGAGAGTTGTTGGTAAGTAAACATTTGTTATGACACTACATGTAATATCATCTGATTAACCTGGTATTCTTTAAACGTAGCACGTCTTATGTTTGTTACGAACACGTAGCAGACGTAGCAACAACTACAACATAGCTACAATGCGTTTGATACTTCAGCAATAACAAATGCTTATATAATACCGCGTCAAGTTAATTTAGTAGCAAAAATCTACCTGTAAATGCTTCAGTGGATCGGTTACTGGTTTAGGAAAACAGCTAAAATATAAAGTAAACAGGAGTGTACTAAGGGTATAACATGTAATATAAACATAACACTGGTAGGTGGAACGGGAAAGGGTGAGCAAATTTATATCGTAAAATTCAGGTAAATCTTTCAATTTAACGAGGGTTTCGATAAATATTTCTTACTTATGAGCTCAAATTCTAATTGGGAAATTTGGGTCTACATCACCCGACATATGCGTAGGCTTTAGTGTGATTACTAGAGTTTACATTTCACGACGTCACGGCTGATAATCCTTAAATGAGTGGAGAAAAACGAGTATATTTTTTACATTAAATTAATCTAAAAAACCTAATTTTAAGTGTGAGAGAGGAGAGAGGTTCGGCACGAATGGGCCGGCTCGACCAGAGTGATGCCACGGCCTCACAGAAAACCAAAGTGAAACAACGCTTGTGTTGTGTTTCGTCGTGTGAGTGAGGTTACCGGAGGCCCAATTGTATCTCATTCGCACTTGCAACGCCTCTGGTGTTCCAGGTGTCTATGGGTGACGCCGATTGCTTACCATCAGATGATTCGTCTGCTCGGCTTATACCATACCGGCGTCTATCATAAAAAAGCTATATCTTTATATATAAAAGAAAGTCGTGTTAGTTACACCACTTATAACTCAAGAACGGCAGAATAGATTTGGCTGAAAATTGGTAGGGAGGTAGCTTAGAGCCAGGAGACCGACATAGAATACTTTTTTTACTTTTTACCGAAAATTACGAACGGGGACGGGAAAAAATGGGACTACGCGTACGTAGTCGCGGTCAGAAGCTAGTATTATATAATTTGACTCTAACAGTAAAGCAGGTACGCTTATTTTATTCGCATTCGACTGTCATGTTTTGAAACAACCAGATAAGTAGTTTATTTCAATTCATAGTTAAAGACAACGTACTTGAGAACCTTATCTTTTTAAGTACACTCAAATATGAAAGGATAGCCAGAAAAGAAACCCGATTACTGTTTATTTGAAAAGCCTTTTTGATAACAAAACGAAGTCTACGTATAACGTTTAAGTGATATAGTTGATCCTTTTGAAAATATTACAATCATCCATACAATCAATAATTGAGTCCATTTTTTCTCTCTTTCTTGTTTTAAACTGTCAAACACCAAGCGGTCACCGGTGACCGCGACCTATTGTTCTTTAATTGTGTCTATAAAACCGGTACTCGACGAGTTAAACCTTTATATTGTTATTTTGTCAAAGTCTAGGTATATTCTTTTTTTTATTCCTGCCATTCATGCCATATGCTGAAAAACACTTTTTCATTTCATTTCACAAAGCAAAATGTACTGAAGTAGAACTAATAAATATTATTATATTTATGTACTCGGTCAATTTATTTTAGTCATAGTATAGTGACATTCAAATTAGAATGAAAAGCTTTTGACAGAGAATTTTAAATCGAGTTTGCAGTCAGTGTTGTGGCTATATATAATTTAATTTATTACAGCAACCACATACGCGAATATTCCCTGGAAGCCGGTGATTGAATGTTCACATTTTTTATTTTTATTGATAAATTGAAACTGGACCTGTACTGTACTCGAACATTGATTTTTGTTAAAACTAGAGAGAGTACTTATTTTTTAAATCAATTTATATCTGATACTGACATGAAATAAATATAAAATGTTAACTACAGATAAAAATACACAATATTTTGTCTAGGAAAACGAATTCAACTATTTATTTAACATTTGGGAGACCAACAGCTAGGTATACAATTTGATAAAAAAAGAATGTAGTACAACGTACAACCAGAAGCTAGATTTCCATAATTTTCCTAAGTTTTTTTGAGAATATACATAATTGAGAAAAGAGAAAAGAGCGTATTCCTTTTTAAAAGGCCGGCAACGCACCTGTGACTCCTCTGGTGTTGCGAGTGTCCATTGGAGGCGCTGATCGCTTACCATCATCTGATGGATGAGCAGACGGATCATCTGATCCGTCTGCTCATTTGACTCCTATTCCATAAAAAAAATTGATACGCATGACTTTCGTTAGACTTTTTTTTAAGGTGGGAAAATCATCGAATGCCTTCTCCCGCCTGGGTGAGGCGGAAGATTTTAGTCAGTAAGAGTCTAACAGACTTTTACTAACTAAAAACCTCTTCGTTCCTACTCCTGCACTTCGAGCTGGAGCCCCGGTAACCCGTTAAGTTCTCCGCGGCTCCGAATCGGCAGTTCCCTCATTGTTTCTCATCAGAAAGTTTAAATTACATACATGATATTTACTTCTCATTACTCAATACCTTCTTAATTTGAATATTGTGAGTTAAGAAAGCCATAACCAATTTGTGATGCCCTTGATCAAGCTTGTTTTGATTGGCTCAGATAAAAATAGACCACACCAATACTAAAATTATATAATAATATTATTTTGGATTTCTTCAATATTAAATTAAGATACGGTAAATATGAAAGCGGTAAATGGTAGAGACAATCAGTGACTATTCTGAGTGTCAAGTTTGATATCTTTTTTTTGAGGGGAAGAAAAGGGATATCATCCAATGACTTCTCCCGCCCGGGTGAAGCGAGAGGGAGTGCCAGACTTACTGATAAAAACTGTGTTTAAAAAAACCGACATCGAAAACCAAAACCTAAAATCAAGCAAAAGGTAAAAACTAAAAAGCAAAAATATATAATTATTACTCAAACGTACTTATAGGTTACCCACCCACTGATAGGTAAGAAGTGAAGAATAGTAGACCCTGAGGAATTTTCGAACCACTGTTGAACCTCACAGTACTTTGCCCGACTCGGCAACCTTTTGCTACGACCTACGAGGTTGTCATGAAAACGTTGGTAACTATGAATCTACGTGAAGTATTGACACAATAACCTTTAATATACTAACGATACATTGTCTATTATTATTTCTCCACAAAATACATAAATTGGTTGTAAGTACAAGAAGGAAATTCTTATGTAATCAAAATTACTTATGTTACTGTTGTATTTTCTATAGCGTTACTTGTATTTTTATGTTGGAAAAGAATAATATTTTCCATCATCCCGCCTTTTATCCCCGAAGAGGTAGGCAGAGGTGCACATTATGGCACCTAATGCCACTGGTCAATGTAACACTCATTTTTCACATTTATGTTATGAGTCCCATGTTATAGGGGGTGAGCCTATTGACATTTATAACGGGCACAATTCCAAGCTCCGTGTCACGACTACAGAGTTTTTTTTAAAAACCCAGTAAAACTTTGCCCGACCCGGGAATCGAACCCGAGACCTCTTGCCCGGCAGTCGCGCTTCCGACCACTCGGCCAACGAGGCAGTCCTTATCAATAATATTTTATTTGATAAAGAATCACTTTCAAATATTGTTTAATCATAAAAATGACCATATTTTTAAAAATTAATTATTGGTAATTAACCACTGTTAAAACTATCAATATAAACAGAAAGTCGTCTACAGCGACACCATAGGTATTCCCCAATGATTTTCAGATTAGTTGATAGAGATACGAGTACACCTAATTACATACTTTTAAATAAAACACATGTCTGTTTTCACCATCTCTCAAATT
Organism: Spodoptera littoralis; assembly: GCA_902850265.1. Taxonomy (NCBI): domain Eukaryota; kingdom Metazoa; phylum Arthropoda; class Insecta; order Lepidoptera; family Noctuidae; genus Spodoptera; species Spodoptera littoralis. The sequence continues at coordinate 9,562,583 of LR824535.2, read as the reverse complement.
TAAAAAAATCGCTGAGCTAAGATATGTGTAATACATAATGGTAAAAGTAAGAGCCTAATTCAGGTTCTTCCTCATGTTAAGTAACTCTTAGTCAAGATAATCTTGTTTAGGAGTGGTTGATAAAAACAGCCATTGAACAAGTTCGATGCTCTTTTATTATTATATGCTATAATAACAAGTTATAGCACATTTCAATGGCTCATGCTATGCAGTCAACCATTTTGATTATTCCCAACCACGTCAAAAGACGCTAAAGCTTTATACACTGCATAATTTTACTTCGGTCATAACTTCTTGAATAGTTATTATTTAAATCTGCAGTGAACAGTGATTACTTCTGTTTTCTTTAAATATTTTAGGCGCTTAGAATATATCAAGTAGAAACTTATTGCACTAAATATATAAGAAATATAACTACCCAATCGCAGTACAGACCATATTGAAAACAGAGATAGGTACATTATATTTGATGGTTTTATACATAAATGAGGTTTTATACAAAGACACATAATATTAAGCAATACGAATCGAAATGAATCAGAAAGGATGCGAGAAATTTTACCAAATGTACTACTAGTCACGTTTGGCCTACTCTAGGCGTACAGTCTGTATTGCCATCTCACATGGCAATTCTGGCAACCACACATAGACACGTTTTAAGTAAAAAATCTTGTTTTGTTTGATAAATCTTCGTTGTAATAAAATATTGTAGTATAAATCAGTTACTATCTGTATGTTAGTCTCAGTAAAACAATAAAATATAAAGAATAACTAAGCTGCATGCATGCATACAGAATAAATAATGCTGCAATCGACAGGTATTGAATATCACAGAGTATCTTAGTTCATTTTACACTAGCATAAATAAAGCAAACAATCCCGGCGCGGCTTCGTGCAATCCTAAATCGTAAATCAGAACTATTGTTGGGCAATAAATGCGAGGAATCGAACACAAGGGATATTTGATTAAGGTTTATCTTGGTTAATTTACGGTTATTGAGGAGGCTCGTTGTACTCGAATGTGTATCTGTCTGAACCTACAAAGATGAATCCCGAACGCTCGTTACTCTTATATGACTTTCTAGTTTTCGGTCGACTGTATTGTGACATTCGAATTATGGTATTCAACTTTGGCAGATGTTAAACAAGAATAACATTTTCTCATAAACTATAGCTTTGTACTGAAAGTACCATAGCGAAGGATTACTATTGTCCTATAGGTTGAATTAAAGACAATTGATTATACTCTGCTAACAATCACAGCAGAAATTACGAAAAACCTAATGAGACAAACCAAATAAAATGTGACCGCAAAAACATTTTTACTATATTCCTAAATGAATTATTTTCTGTCCCAATTCATAAAACCTTGTATTCGGATAAACGTTGTGTACATCTGAAGCAATAAGAAATAATTGTAATCAAAATAAAATTTATTCTTAGATTGAATAAATAATCTCTTGATTTTTGCTTCTTGTACCTACATAATTTTGGTCAGAATTCTACGTGCCCTTGATCAGAATGTCTATTGATAAAACATTCGAATATTGTAGATGGTTTTTGACCTATGAAAGAGAATTAATAAATCTTATCTGTCGCCTAAGCAAGGTTTGTGGTGTTCATAATAAAGCGGTACCACAGGCTAAATAAATTGATAAAACAAACTTCATAAGGTTCTTCCGTTGGTGTTGCTTTGTTACTTGGGTCGAATATAAAAAGAGGTTTAATTGCTTCCTTTTACTATATTATGAATACGGTGATTATAGACATAATCATTTTCCACCAACCACTTCCCAAATTCCCTAAAAGCGGCAACACACGTGTAAGTCCTTTAGTGCTGCGGGTGTCCATGGCGGCATCGATTGCTTACCATCGTATCATCATCAGGTGAGCTGTTAGCTCGTTGACAGCTCTCTTTGCATGTAAACGAAGGAAAATGACACGAAGGAAAGAGTAAAATGGTTCACTATAGAGGTAGAGAAGAATCTCCTTCAGTTATAGATTATTAGTTTTTCATTAACAATTTTACTTATAATAGCAATATAATATTTTAGAGAATTTCAAATAATAATATGTCCGTTAACTGCTGTATGGTTGTAGCCATGAGCGTTATATTTATGCGAAAATTAATAAATATTTTCCAGGAATCGAAACTAATACAACAGAATACTCAACTTAGCTCGTCTGATGCTTGTAATAATTAATAACAGGTACTACTTACATAATTAAACGCCATTGTAGGTAACTTATGCTACTACATATTATATGCTTATTAATGATATGATATGAAGATATGCCTAATGTAATTACAATTAATTATTGCAATTTATATTTTAATTTCCTGAAAGAAACGTAGCTTGAAGTCTACATACGTTCATATCTAACACGTATGTTAAGAGTTCCATAGATTATCAGATTATGAGCATCATAATTATGAGTCAACAGTTGAACTATGGGCCTCGCCTATAAAAGACATTTTTGCTATAACCTCCACGCTTGTTTTTTTATGGGATAACCCGGTAAATGAGCAGACCTGATGATAAGCATTCGGTATCGCCTATGGACACCCGTAACACCAGAGGCGTTACAAATGCGTCACCGGCCTTTTGGGGATTAGGAATTTGAGGATTGTTGGGGAGTCAGGGATTGGGCAGATTAGGGAAGGAAAGGGGGGGGGATGATTGGGCCCCCGGTAACCTATTTCACACGACGAAACACAACGTTGTTTCACGTCGGTTTTGGCCGAGGCCGAGGTATCACTCCAATCGAGCCGGCCCATTCGTGCCGAAGCATGGCTCTCCCACACTTGTCCGAGGGGCAAAAAATAAAAAAAATTATGTCATCAGAGAACACAGATTCGTAAACACACATATGTATTTACTCCGATATCACCAGAAGGCCATAAAATTAAAAGAAAACCCCTTAAAATAACTTATACTTACTTTACCCTAACTTTATTCTAATCACAATCATCTAATAAAATTCAATTATTCTGCAGTTTTGCTTCAATACGATCATACAACCGTTGAGGTAATCTAGTTAACTATTTACATTGTATTAATAGGTTAAATGCAATCAAACGGCCACAAATTGAACCTTCGGGATAGATACTACCGAGCGTCATTCAATATGTATGTACCTACATACATACATGGTTACGTGGTTAAAGCAAGAGAGGTAATACCTATATAGTTATTTTTGCATTGCGACTGCACGGTTGGTGCGGGGGCTGGGCACTTTACTATGTTTCAGGTGCCATTTTCACAATTTATTTTCTTAAAGGACATAACATCATAACATCATGTCTTTTTATCCCCGAAGGGGTAGGCAGAGGCGCACATTGCACACTGTACAATGTAACACCCACTTTTCACTATTTATGTTATGAGTCTCATGTAAAAGGGGGTGAGCCTATTGCCATATACCGGTCTCATTTCCAGACTGTGCTACTACTGAGATTTTTAAAAACCCAGGAATCGAACCCGATGCCTCTTACCCGCAGTCGCACTTGCGATCACTCGGCCAACGAGGCAGTTTCTTAAAGGAGTTTGATAGAAAGACGTTTAACTATTGTTAAGTTGAAACACACAGTTTTAGAAAGAGAACTGATATGTTTCTGCCCTTGTCATTTTGGGTCTGACGTCACTGACATGTCATTTGTTTTTTGGGTATTATTCTAGGGGCGGCATTAATTTGGATTTAGAAAAAGAACACAATATATTTCTGGCCTCGTCGTTTTGAGCATGACGTCATTGACGTGTCATTTGTTATTATTTTATACTAGCTGACCTGAAGAATGTCATATTCTAATGCCCCTAATCAGATTTTTATTAAGGTTCAAAGATGCTATACATGCTTGTTTCATAATGTAATGGCAACGTAGCAACGTTATGTAATGGCACTTATAGAATACTTTTTATGGTCAGAGAAAATTAACGAATTTAAGTAATTTCCTTGCAAGTGTTCACAATATTTTCTCATCTTTTAAACCTTCCCCTAACATTCATAAATATTTCAAGATAGTAAGTGGCATGATACATCTAAGTCCCGAATATTCAAAGTCAAAGTCAAAATCATTTATTTCAATTAGACGAGAAACGAATTGAACATCAACAAAAATTTATAAAATAAAGCTATTTGCTCATTCCAAGGCGTAGATTCCTATAGATAAGAATGAGCAAGAAACTACTTAAGTTACTCTTTTTCGATCAGGTTCACAAACACTGTTACATAGCTTTTTGGATTCAGTTATATCAAAAAATGACTGAACAACTACTGACAGACAACGACTGCCTCGTTCGCCGAGTAGTCGCAAGTGCGACTGCCAAGGGGTCTCGGGTTCGATTCCCGGGTTGGGCAAAGTATTACTGGGTTTTTAAAAATCCTCAGCAGTCGCACGGAGTCTGGAATTGTGCCCGGTATACGGCAATAGGCTCACCCTCTATTACATGGAACTCGTAACATAAATAGTGAAAAGTGGGTGTTACATTGTACAGTGGTATTAAGTGCCGTAATGTGGACCTCTGCTTACCCCTTCGGAGATAAAAATCCTTACGTTACGTTATGTTGTATCAGAACAATGTAACAATGTACATATTAGCGAGACTAAATATCAGTAATTGATTTTTTATAAAGAGTCGTACAAACCAACATTAATAAGTGTATTATTACTTCGAAAAATTAAAATTACACTAATGGCGTTAAAATCGTACGAATAATAAGAGATCATTACCTCTACCAACCAAATGGCATATACATGAGCATGGAAATGTTTTACAATCATGACACCACGAGCAAATTGAAACACAATTCAGCTAACTACTCTCCACGGTCCATTCTGAGAACAACAAATGTATGGAATACATTTCCCACGTACTCGGGGCTTGCATAAATAAACCATGGGATACAATACTGCTGACAAGTGTGAGTAAGCAATATGCGTGTTGATACGTTTCCGATGTATTCGTCTGTCTCGAGTGGAGTTTGCTGCATCGAAATGAATGCAGTTATTACAGCTTACGCGTGTTTTAAGCATAATCTGCTATTTTCAACTTTATTATTGAGATGGAACAGTTTGTTTTTGTTTATCTTGCTGCACATAATTTGGTCGGTCGTCTCATATCTCTAATTTATTGGTGCACACAATCTAGGTGTTTTATTATTTTGAGTTTTATTTCAATTACACTATGTTTAATGTGCATTAGCAGTGCACACGATGCTTATTTAATAAGTTTCTTCACAATCTAAGTGTTTCCATCAAGGTTTAGACTAATATTGTACTAAATGAAGCAATGCGTGTTTTACCATAATATGCATTAAATAAGAATGATTTAAAAAGTATGATTACCAAAAGGTTTTTGCCTGTAAAGTTACAGTCGCGTGTATGTTCCAATTATATTATTCCATATCAAATAGAACTTTTTAATGTTAATGAGTTCTCACAATAATAGTGTTTGGTAACTATAATAACGAAGAAATAAAGTTAACTTAAATTAACGTTACAAATACAATGAGTGTTAACACGCGGTATATGAATGTGAAGAAAAAATGGGTACCTATTCAGAGATATTGTTCAAATGTGTTTTTTATTCGTATTTTATTTTTGCCAAACCGCAAGAGATAGAAGCCTTGTAGTTATTTCATTTATTTATTTATTAGTTTAAAACAAAATAGATTTACGATTAGCTAAATATTTCATTAGTAAGAAAAACACAGAAACAAAAACTGTCTCCGTACAACAAACACCCACTATCAAAGCTTAGACAGTAAAAAACTTTTAATTAGAAGTACGAAACACATTTTTTGCTTTTTTACGTATGTTAAAAGAAAAATCTAATACTGCACTCGAACAATGTTCGCGTTTTGTTTTTATCTTGGTGGGTTAGTTGGCACGGCTTCGAAAATCTACGATTTAAGAATTTAGTACGTGCACACGTAGGATCGGATGCTGTCGCCCGTCGCTCCACTGGAAGCCCTGGTGACATGTTCTTGGACAACAGCCATGTTTCAACTCATTGACTAATTCATTGTGTTCTTTCATTCACTTGTCTATTTTAAATATTTTTACTTAATACTGAGTATATTGTCTGATTTTCGACCAGACTTTCTACAAATTTTTATTTCTCCACTCAATCTTACCTTTCACTAGTCAGACTCATAGTCAACAAAATTTGAAGTGCCTTTTCTAGACTGAAGCCCTAAACTCTTACGCAGCCCAAACCTTGGAGGACGGGTTACAAATACAACTTACCGCTAGTACTCCACCACAATTCAATATCTGAACATCCAATAACATAGAAAACGGTAGCAGAATTTGCTTATTCAATAAAGTAGGTTAGCTTTTAGTGAGATCTTGACGAATTAAATAAACACTAAAATATACCCACGGTGGCCAAATTAAACGAGGTGCTGGAAAACTCCCTGCGTTCCCATTAAGTAGAATTGGCAAAAAGCGACAGAACAGGAATGTAAACACTTAAAACTTTGCTCGGCGTGGAGTTCCACCGCTTCGTCGTAATAGAGGGCGCTGCTGGCAAACAAAAGCACGCCGAGTTTTAGTTTGAGCCGCCATTTTGTCTGTTCGGCGTTTTAACCGCTTTCTACGAAATTCGTGGGCAAAATGGAACCGCGTATGGAAGATGAATATGCAACGTTGACAGCGACGCGCATTGAAACGCGTGCTGCCGCGACCTATGTGATTTATTGCCATCTATTTACGTTGCCTTCCCACTCGGCACTATCTTTGTTTACAAGTCTGGTTCAGCGAACAAACAATAATTCTGTTCAATTTTCATGTTGGACTGGCAATTTAATTAGTCTGCAGAGTCAGCTGCTACGTAAATCACCTTGTGCAGTCGCAGTACTCCCGGGATATACAGTAACAACCGGCAGGGGCTAAATTTGTGTGTGCCGCTGTACTGAGATGCATAAAGACAGCAACAGCATTTATAATGAATTTGATGAAGAGAATTAGTGGAGTACAAAAGCAAATAACACAACAAAATTAACGAATTTTGGTTCCCTCTCTCACCGGATATTGTTTTTTTTTTTATAAACAAGGAAATCTGGGACCATTTTAGAATGCCGTTGATATTATAACTTTTGGGTAACTTTGATGAAGATTTTTTAATTTTGTCTGACATTTATTTACATTAGTAAACTTTTTTTAATTAACTTACCTACCTGACTGCTTTTCAATGATCGAAGTTTTTAATAATGCCACATTTTTTAAGTGAATTTGTTCCATCACAATACTTGTACCTTTCAAGATTTTAATAAACCAAAACATTTTATGTTAGGTTTTTTTTTAATTTTACGTGCGTCTTGTAAATATTAGAAACTTCTTTGTAGTAAGTATTTGGGACTACATTTATCAACGTCATCGACTCGACACGACGACGACACAATTTACATACAACCTCATATCGTATTCCAAACGTTCTTTTGATAACTTTAAGCAGGAGCACCCAACCTATTAGATACAAAAAAAACTGCATAGATACAACTTACTATTGTATTACATTTATTGAAACCCGTTTATTTATAATCTACTTACCAACCCAACCTCGATCTTCGAATATACTAGGTTAGCTCCCTACCTCGATATTTCTATTTTTTAATTTGTCAAATTTCATAAACTCGGTTTTTTTCTGGCAAAAATGAACACAGCAAAAAGTCAACTGCACAGTTGGTACTGTGGCTACTGAAAAGTGATGGTTGTCACTCTTGCGATACAAGAGAAAACCCTAAAGTATATTAGGGAATAATACTTAAAAATGCATATGTAATAATAAATTTTAATATTTTAAAAATTTATAAGAACATTGTGTATGGTGCCTTTTGCTTATAACTTAACTTTTTCCAGAATTACCAGAGACTGGTCCTAGTGTACGAGCACAGAAGAGCTGGTACTCCATCGGAGATATGCTCCGAGCCAATTGCACGTCGCCACCAGCCGACCCCCCGGCCAACCTTACGTGGCTACTTAATGGCCAAGAGGTAAGCCACTCCACCTCCAGGGTTTAATTAAATAAAAAAAGTTTGGTAATATGTTTCGAAACGCGTTAAATATTATTTCTATTTTATACGTAAGTTTTATGAATCAATAAATATTATTGTTTACATTTGGTGTTCTAAAAAATATAAATTGAAGGTAGATATAATAAAGTGCGTGTATCTACATATTCGTAATTATCAAGTTATTATAATAGTTATAGATTTTTCTAACGTTTACGGAGTAACGGAAATAAAATACTCTCAGGTTTGGGAATTTCTATGGATATTCTACTACATTATTTTACAGGGTGTTATTGGATTTGCAGGAGAACTTAGATAAAAAAATTTTAACCAAGGTTTTCTTTTCGACGTTAAGTAGGTTAATGTGAGGTAATATTACGCAAATACAGATGTAAATCCTTTAACCCTTCAAGTGTCTTATGCACCACGGGCCTGCGGATGGCGAGCACAAGTAACTCGCCGCCCGATCAGAACCAGACCCGTTCGTACGGCGTGTCGCGTTCCGCGCTCGCCTCGAGTAGCCATCAGACCACCACAGATGGAGCCTAATAGGGCTGATGCCGATACGGAGCTGCGGAGAACTTAGCAGGTTGCCGAGGCTCCGGATCGAAGAGCAGAAGTAGGAACGGAATGGTTTTTAGTCAGAAGAGAAGTCACACGACCTAGTCCCCCTCCATAAAGAGTCTTATGCACGGCTTATATGCCGATGCACATAAACCGTATGTTAGCGGGAGATATGCCTTCAACATTTATCAGTTGGTAGATAAGCACCAAAAACTTTCTTATCACAACACTTACATATGCGTAGGCACATATCCTTTAAACTTTGATTACATCCTGACCCCATTTGTGTAATATAGATAACTTCTAAGTTTGGTAAACAATTGCAATGATTAAGATGATGCATACAAATTTAATTGCACCCTGTATTGTATATTTTAATTGTGGGTAAAGTTGTAACAGATATCTTAAGTCAAAGGTTGGTTTATATATAGACGACAGATAAATTTTATACTTTTTAAGTTTAATTTGTTAATATAATCTAGTACATAAATGTATACAGTTATCGTCACAAAAAAAATTCTAGTAGATCCGCATTTTCACCAGTTTATTATGAGTCCCATAATGATAGGAGGAGGGCCTTTGACTCTTTACAGGCATTCGATTCCTACTTTTGCTACTACTGAGAGTTTTCGAAAACTGAAAAAGTTCAATAAAACTTTACTGATCTGGGAATGCCCGACGATTCAACCCAAAAGATAATTTTGTAACAGATATTTTATCGCAGGTGAAAGGTCTGGATATACCGCTGCACGACACATCATACGCGCGAAGAAAACCTGTGATAACCGACACGTCGCTCGAAGATGCAAATAGAATTATATTCAGTCCGTGGGACGCAATCTCGGGTTACGAGGAACCCGTGACCGACAATGTAATAGACATTCCAGGCAATATCGACGGCGTAGTGGGCATTCCCCACGCTGATAGCAATCGGAAAAACAAGGAGGAAAGCACCACCCGCCTCGCACCCAGGCTAGAGCAAATAGCAAATAAATTGAACATTAGTATTGAAGAAGAGAAATCCAATAAATCATCTTCGTTCAGCCAGCTTGTTATAAGAGTACAGTCGGTACACTTTCGCAAAGTAAGTTACACTCTTTATACATCTGTTATCTTTCTGTTCGTGTTTGATGGGTATTAGTTTCATTTGAAATTCCTGATACTAATACTTTGATCTTAATTTATATTTATTTAATTTTGTTATGTAATGTGGATAAAGTAAGAGGTTCCAATGTAAGGAATTACGTTTACAACTATTTTGGTGATGGACGAAATATAGAATCATTAAAATGTAAGTTTAATATAGGTAGTTATAACGGATTGTAGGCAGTTTTAGGATGCAAAAAGTTCATAACTGTTCTTAAATTTTAAACTGCTAGTAACGTTGTTACAAAATGTTGAATTTTATTATACAGAGTAAAAATATTGAACGTGAAACGATAAAAAATCTATTGCTATGAATTTAATCTGGACAGCAAATAAAAACGCTTCTGTTTTTCCTTTGATATAAACAGATTACTCAATAGAGACGGAGGAGATTTTATTTATCTAATACACCCATGTAGAGTGGTATTAAAATGTTTCAAAGCGTTTCCAATACAATCTTAATGCATCTTTAAATTGGAGTTTACTTTCTTTAAAATACGACTTCAACATAAATCTTACCTAGCGTTTAATTGCAGTTTCAAAATTGATATCATAAAAGTCACACTCAAACTTCGCGGCTAAACCGCCATTCGATGTTAAAAGTAAGGTGTTTGGTTGGGCCGTTAGTGGCCAGTATCGTACAATAATGGCGGCTGGTAATTAGCGTTGTTTGTCACAGGGGCGGGTGAACGTGACGTGTGTGGCACACGTGCTGTCGGTGTGGTCGAATAGTGGCGTGCTCATCCTAGACGAGGAGCGGCCACAGATTGCACCTGTTATGGGCAGCCGGGACTCAAATTCAGGTACGTGTAGGTATCTATTATGGGTAAAACTGATGTAATCTTTTCTACTTACAGTCTTACATACATTTTATGCTTTTACATGCAATCTATTACATAAACATATTCTTCTAGTATGATATGTGTCCTGTTCACGTAGGTGTCAATACAATGCATCGTAAACACTTAAAAGATAAGTCACACATATTAAGTGTGGGAGAGCCATGCTCCGGCACGAATGGGCCGGCTCGACCGGAGTGATACCACGGCCTCACACAAAACTGACGTGAAGTAACGCTTGCGTTGTGTTTCGTCATGTGAGTGAGGTTACAGGAGGCCCACTTACCCTCCCCCCTCCCTTCCCCAATCTCTCTAATTCATGAATCCCCAACAATTCTCAAACTCCTAATCCCCGAAATCCCCAAAAGGCCGGTAACGCACTTGTAACGCCCCTGGCGTTCCAGGTGTCTATGGGTGACTCCGATTGCTTACCATGCATAGGTGATCCGTCTGCTCGTTTACCGGCTTATCCCACAATTTAAAATACACTTAACAAATGAGGCAGGCACAAAAGGCAGATGTATCATTTTATTTTCATTGAAACCGATAGAATTATTTTATTCTAGGTTAAAAAGTAAAAAGGATTCATATTTCCAATGTGTCACCAATAAAATAAATACTTTTGAATTTGTGGTTATTGGAAATTTTAACCAATCAAATTGTTAACATTTTGGTATGAAATAAAACGTTGACGCGTTTTGTTAACACAGTCGCATTTTCGTAGTAGGAGTTATCCCTATTTATTGCTTTTGTATATTACACACTAACTTTTTTATCAATATATCTATTGTACTTTCTCAAAGAACATCAACCGTATCTGATATCATTCAATAGAAACTGTTAACGGGATTGTAAGAAAATCAGGTAAGATAGACGTAAGCATTAGATAAACTAGTTGTTCGACGTTAGAGTTCAAAGTCGCACATAAAAATACCGATAAGGGTATCAGAGTCACAGGGTTGACACGACCTTCGTGACTTTGGGACCTTTATCAGGATCTCTTGCTATTTGGAGACTAGTACTTATCGAAATGTATTTCGCAGAACTTTATTTTTTTAAGATACGTCGATCTTCATTTTGTGTTTTCCTGGTGTTGACTTGACATACAATCAAGTAATTTGTTATTGTTCATCGAGCCTTTTCAACAATATATTTTATAAGTTTATTGCTAATTTTAGATAGGAACATTGCCAATATGCTTCACTCCGATGTCAATGCATAGTTACTCTAATTAGTTTTAAAAAAAACATGCACCGATATTGAAATTCCATTGTGACTGTGTTAATATGGACAAAAGATCGAAAACATTTTATTAATTGGCTGGATATTGTTGTAGTAGGACCAAATTGGAAGTAAAGTCACAACGTGACGATCACGCTATTCCAAGAACCTGGAAATATAAAGATGTCACATTAGTGGGACCATGGTTGAGTCTCACTTACTACAGTTTTCCGCTCTATTAGTGGTGCAATAGTACTTCGCAATGAGGTTTTACATTAATTCCACTAAAATACATTAAACGCAGGTTGCGATACTCTCGTTGTTAGATTTAATTGTTTCACATGTGGCCTCCATGCAGTGAGATGAAATACAGATTCATTTAACTGCACATACGATACTATTCAAGCCTCTTCATGGCTCTTACAATTTATGGAGCCGTTTGCAGCCGTATATCATGGTGACGCAGCAAAGTATTGCAATCGGCTCGTCATAACCACTTTTAGAGAAGTGTGTTGCAATATCAGCTTTATGTAGGTACACATTTATTTTCAGGTGGTTAGGTGTTAAATCAAATACGATTACACATACTACATAATACACATGATGTCGAGGACCGCCCTGAGGACACGGTGGAATACACTGTAGCGGAATGCCCTGCGTGGGCTGAGCACCGCCGTGCCCTCAGGGAAGTGATCGGCGATGGCGACCTCTCGCGTCCGGGCCTAGTGCAGGCCATGATGCGGAGCGAGGGGGACTGGAATGCCGTCTCCTCCGTTTGCGAAGCAGTCATGCTAGCTAAGGAGGAGGCGGGACGCGTGAGGCAGCAAAGCGCTGCCTCCTCGCAACCCAGCCATCGCGAAGGACACACCGGGCGTCGGGGATCGTGGGACGATCTCCGGCCACCGTAAGCGCAGGCGAGCCTACGGCGCGTCGCGTTCCGCGCGCGCCTCAAAGAGCCATCAGACCACCACAGATGGGGCCCAATAGGGCCGATGCTGATTCGGAGTCGCGGAGAACCTAACGGGTAACCGGGGCTCCGGCTCGACGTGCAGGAGAAGGAACGGGGGTGGTTTTTAGTCAGTAAGAGTCTGACACTGCCTTCCGCCTCACCCAGGCGGGAGCAGCCATTCGATGATTTTTCCCCCCTTAAAAAAAAATACACATGATGTACTCAAATCTAACAATAAATAACTTTAACTAAGAAAAAATACGAAAACATTATCCTTAGAATAAGAAAACTATCATAAAGTTAATGACTTTTGGTATGCATTAATTTACATATGTGCTTAAATCATTTGAAGAACGGAACCAAAACCCGCGGTTAAGAGATAAATCGATGAAATCCTACCAACGAATGAATATTCATTTCACGTACTCTGTATGAGCAACGACAGCGGGGAGGAATCGTACTTATGTGCTTAGTGATTTAGCTTCCATTATCGTTATGAATCATTTTCTACAAAAACGATAACACGAACTTTTTAGCTATACTTAATTTAACAGCACGTTTTTTATTTCTCTGACTTTTAGCCACTTTATCAGAAGTTCTACGTGTATAATGCGACATTATAAGCTGAACTCCTACAGATAATTTCCAAGTAGAAAAATCTAACAATATTTTACTTGATTCGGTAAATTATTGTTAAATATGGTGAAAAGCGCCCATTACCTACAATGTGACTAACACATATTTAATAACAATCAAAAAGCACAATTTTGTCGATTCCATCGTAGAATAGTAGGTGTTACGTTATTTTAAAATAAGTATGGGGAGCCATGCTTCAGCACGAATGGGCCGGTTCGCCCGTAGTAATACCACGGTCTCACAGAAAACCGACGTGAAACAACGTAACCAACGTAATCCTTAAATTCCTAATCCCCAAAAAGCCGGTAACGCATTTGTAACACCCCTGATGTTTCGATTGTCCGTGGACGGCGCCGATTGCTTGCTGATGGTTACTTACTTACTTACGATGGTGATTCGTCAGCTCGTTTACCGGCTAACTCTATAAAAAAATATTAGGAAATTCTGTTACAAGCATACGAGCAAATAGCGTGTAGCTCATTCCATAACCTTAGCATACACGAACGAAAACTTGCTCACTTCCCCGTACCTACTTCAAATATCTACATATGTGCTGATTTAATGGCTGTTTTCAAGTTTTTGGGTCATAAACTGAGCTTATGTATGTAAGTAGACTGTCGTCATACTGTTCCATACGATGGGCAAACGTAGCATTAGTTTAAACAGGCTTTTGAACGAACATTTTTGATAGACAAATTTGCATTTTATATTTTATGATGCTATTATAGAGTCTAGTTTAGAGGCTACGCACTACAACACCTACCTAACAAAGTAATTATCTTTAAAACAATAGCGAATAATTTTAGTTAAATGGCGACCTTTCCGCTTCTGGTATCATCATCTAATTCTCTAAATAAAATAGAAACACAAAGAGGGTTATTACAAGGGTACTTGTGTAAACAAACTGGAAAACGTTGTAACGATAATTAAGTTAGAACTTCCCTCTGTGTTTATTTGGTTACCGTCATGGTCATCGTTAACCCATTGCCTTCGACCATCGCTTCCCCTTGTTGACTTACCAAAGTTACGCAACTTGATAGACAACCATTACTTACTTTTGTTTTATTTTTGTTAAGACGCCATTATAATTATTGCTTTCTATAAACAGTAGTTAACAACAACTTCGATCGAAATCATTAAAAGTGCTCCATCGAATTAAATGAAACGATGATATACCAAATTTATTATTTGTGTAAATATTTTTAATATGGATAGATCGATTTATATGCACTTTATTACTTCGGTAATTATAGCGATTTACATCTATATATATAAAAGAAAGTCGTGTTAGTTACTTCACTTATAACTTAAGAATGACAGAATAGATTTGGCTGAAAATTGGTAGGGAGGTAGCTTAGAGCCAGGAGACCGACATAGGATACTTATTAACCAATTTTTTTTATTACTTTTTTCCGAAAATCACGAACGGGGACGGGAAAAATGGGATATACGCGTACAAAGTCGCGGGCAGGAGCTAGTAATAGATATTTACATTATACGCTATGTGTGATAAGATCGCTAATTGTGCACTATATTTTTTTATTGTCTTCCTGTTTTATTAAAAAAAAATATTAGTTATCTTATAGCAGTAATATTGGGGTTGCCTAGGACGACAACGAAATAAAAAAGTATACTTATTTAAGAAATCACTTAAGTAGCTTTACATTACGTACTATAGTGAAATATTTCCAACAAAATATTTTCATTAAGTACCTTTTTTAGTTTTTGGACACCAGAATTATAAGAGCGTGGCAATAAAGCCGAGCTTATTGCCTACTCTGACATTTTCATAGACATTCTTCAGAATATTCGTCACAGTACAGTAACAATGTTTCTTATAAATAGGGTAATATTTTGAGGCTCGAGACAAACTTGAGACTCGCGGCAATAGGATTGAATGACTTCGAAAAAGCGTATTGGACCAATAAAAAGATATCTGCAATGAATAAATATAAGTTCGCGCTACTAACAATCGTTCTAACAAAAAAAAAATGAACTGTAATTCAACCATTTCAAAGGTTTAAAACTTTCAGCAACAACTAAACATTTGGGATATTCCACGTCCCACGCTCGACTGTCAGAACTAAGGATGTCACCAGTCGCCACGGGCATCTATCCAAAAGAAAATTATACATTTAGATTACATTAATAAAACAAGTCGTGTACATAGTATTAAAATCCTGGGATTTCATTAAAACAACAAGTCACAAGAATGATACTTATTATTACATTGTGCCGCCTGTCCACAGATTCTAAAGATTTAAAATGTGCCTGTGAATATAATGTAAAACAAATAAACATGGTTTACCTTTGTCCTTTTCTTACCTTTTTACCGACTTCAAAAAAAGGAGGAGGTACTATGTTCGGCTGATTGTTTTTTTTTTTTTTTTTTTTTGTTTGTTCGCGCAGTACTCCGCCGTTTGTGGACCGATTTCGAAAATTTTTGTTTTGTTTGAAAGGGTATACTTCCGAGATGGTCCCATTTCCATGAAGTCAGGATCTGATGATGGGATCCTAGGGAAACCGAGGGGAACTTTCGAAAATTCTATGGGGGAGTAATGCGTCTATTATGTTTTTCAATTACGAATTTTAAACACTACAATTTGATAAGGGTCTGAAGTCGACCTGATGATGGAGTCGACAGACAGTCGAGGGAACTCCTCAGCGGTTTATATTAACTACCTTGTGTTTGGGCTTGATTAATTTGTATTGATGAGGACTTTACACCTAGATAGAGTGGGGCTGTCATGAAGGGTCTGATGATGAAGAAGTGTAATTGTTAAGGGAACTCCTCAACGTTATACAGTAACTACCTTGAGTTTGGGCTTGATTAATTTGTATTGATGAGGACTTTGCACCTATGTATATTATAAGTAACAAAACGGGTATATGTAGCTTTACACTGAAAATGGTGAAATAATAAAATAAAAACTGCGTTTAAAAAACCGACTTCAAAAACCAAAAACTAATAACAAACAAAAAGTCAATACTAAAAAGCAAAAAATAACTATTATTAGTACTGATAGGTTACCCACCCACTGATAGGTTAGAAGTCGGTGCCATAAGCTCATATCATAATGATATAACTTAATGTCCACAAAATTGTGAATTAGATACCTAGAGGTATTAAGGTTTTAATGAATAATTTTGTATGGAACTTATGGCACCGACTTCTTACCTATCAGTGGGTGGGTAACCTATCAGTACTAATAATAGTTATTTTTTGCTTTTTAGTATTGACTTTTTGTTTGTTATTAGTTTTTGGTTTTTGAAGTCGGTTTTTTAAACGCAGTTTTTATTTTATTATAATTTGCTCTTTCATAGATATATGTAAGACACATATAATACGAAGCTTTTTTCTAATGAAAATGGTAGAGAACGAAGTTCAACGCATTCCTCAATAAAAAATTTAGTGTTTATTTTGAAATCGAAGCGTGTACGTATACATTTAATCTGTCAAACACCAAGCGGTCACCGGTGACCGCGACCTATTGTTCTTTAATTGTGTCTATAAAACCGGTACTCGACGAGTTAAAGAGACCTTTGAAGTAAAATTACAAATGTCCTAAAAATATCTTGAACTATCTTGACCTCAACATTTATTATGAACATGTTATCGGTATGACGTAGCTGTGATTTGCAATATATATTTCTAGACAGAAGCTATCACTGCGACAGTGTGGTAGTGAACATGAACATAAAAATATATCTTTTCTCATGGCTACTTGTATTGCTACAATTGTCGGTTGATTGTAAATATAATCGTACTAAATACTCTATGGGCTTATTCGCGGCGTGCGCTTTGAATGGCGACGGACACGAAGAACAATGTATGGGCGCCTGTTACGGTACAGAGAAGGAAAAATGCCGAGTAGGGTGGAGTACATACTACAAAGGTAAAGATTGCAAGATAAGCGACAAATTGTTGCTTAGATATTATACAGAGTACAGTCACGGTGTAACAGTGAAATGTATGAGCGATTGTGCCCATTTCGGTGGATACTATAAGCCGTGGTGTGTCAATGAGGACAATTGGTGGCTGTGTGTTAAGGAAATACCGCGAAATGTAACTAGAAAAATTCCAAATTCAGGTAAATACCAATACTACCATTGTTTGGAGGGCTGCACGGATGGGTGGTGTGATACTTACCCTAATTCCTGGAAATATTGTGATCCGTCTAAAACTGTATTCGTATCGGACAATCCAACTGAGGTCGGCACACGATGTGTGACGCGATGTGGTGTATGGGGTGAGAATATATTTAAATGCTATGACACTAAGAAAAAGTGGGTAAATTGTTATCCCTCGCCAGATGGTACAAAAATTGTGAAAAGTTTTCATCAATATGCTGAAAAACATAAACACACATTCAATGAACGTGGACAATTGGTTTCTTGTGATACAATATCTAGGAAACGACGCAACAGTGATTACGACAACGCCGATGTCGATGATTTTGACATGCTTAAGTTGGAATCGAGATTCAACGGCCACAACTCCGTCGAAGAGATGGCCACGAGGCTGGAAGCCATATTCACTACAGAAACGTTACGTTGGCCGACGCCGCAGGTGAGCGGTGATCTTTCTGATAACCCGATACTACAGTACACTGTGCGTATCATTCCCACCCCATTCAATAAACCTCAAATTATTTTACCGATGGTCGTCAAAGCGATGTACAGTACTTACACGCGTGCTACAAACCGCTTATCAACATACGATGAAGTCAACTACAGTAAGCAGGATCCGAAGCCAGATTTGAATGATCACGATTACATCATTCCATACTCCTTGGGCGGCACAAACGACTCCTACAACATCGTGCCACAGTCAAGTGCCTTGAATCAAGATGGACCGTGGGGACGTTTGGAGCGTATCATCAGAGATTACATCACTTCGCATCCTACTGGGACTGTAGATCACATAGTGGTGATCAATTACAACTTCACCAAATCGTATCGACCGACGTCGTTTGGGATTCGTGTGCGATTTTATGACGCAGATCGGCAACTCGTCGATGAGAACGGCCAGCGTCTCAATTCATTTTCGGACAATATTTATGAAGAGTTCTATCTTATCAACGAAGAGTCGCCATGTGGTAATGATTCATTACCTTTATTCTAAAATTGTACCCAAACATCTAGGAACGAACAGCAGCTTTTTAAAATTTTTGGGGATCTAATAACAATCTTCATTATTGTATGGAGCCCTAGCACTAAGAACACGGTCTATGCTTAGTAGTAGAGTAGTAGACGGCTATCAGATCATGGTGATAATTTATTCATTAATAAATAATAATAATATAACATACTATCCGGTCTTTTATTTACCAAAGAGTAAGCAGTATTTATTTCTATCAGTATAGACCTATTATCCTATCCTATGATAACACTTGGGAGTAAAGAAACGCAACCACTAACGTTATTGCTAAAAACGACCTTCTGTAATTAAAAAAAAACATTATTTTTACAAAATAATGCTCTTATTTTAAAAGCAGTTTCATTGACTTTTTTATAGGTTAAGCCGGTAAACGTGCAGACGGATGACCTGATGGTAAGCAATCGGCGTCGCCCATGGATACTTGGAACATCAAAGGCGTTACAAATGCGTTACCGGTCTTTTGGGATTAGGAATTTGAGGATTGTTGGGGATTCAGGGATTGGAGAAGGGGTTGGGGATGTGAGGGGGGTAATTGGGCCTCCGGTAACCTTACTCACACGTCGAAACACAACGCAAGCGTTGTTTCACCTCGGTCTTGTGTGATGCCATGTTATCACTCCGGTCGAGCCGGTCCATTCATGCGACCATGCATGCATGCACCTTTTATACGACATATGTTATCAATTAATAAAATACTTGTATCAAAAAATAATTATCAAGAAATAAAAAAGAAAAAAGTACTATGTAAAAACTTCTGCGAACATACAGGTTTTTTTATTATAAACATTCAATATAAATAACAATGTCAAATACACAATGTTACATTTTAATCATCGAAGTAATAGATAGAGGGGTTTTCAATGTAATAATTTACTTACCAGTTTTGAGTGTAAGAGAGTAAGCCTATTGATACTGGATACAGTGGAGACTCCGTGCTATTACTAAGGTCTTTCGAAAAATTCACCCAATGCTCTGGAAGTTTACCCGACCCAGAGAGAAACCTGAGATTCTTTCCTCGGCAGTTCTTTACAGTCACGCTTGAGACGAGGTTGCCAATCCCAAGTAAGCCGTTATTAAACATTTTATGAAAACACATCTTATTAGTTTATCTTTCAACCATTTTCCTACAACGGTGTATTAATTCAATATAATAAAATATTAGTAAGTCCAAATTAATTACTTTTATGACAACAGCAGATAGGTACTCATTACGCAATACGATAATCTATTTTTTAGTCAGAACAAAATACTTAAACTAAATAGTAATCTACTTTAAAACATGTCTAAAAGGTAATTAACCTGAATGGCGTATTTAATTAACGTTACGTCGAACATAATTTCCAGTTGCTAGTAACATTAATACTGTAGATTGCATGCAGTCTTTATGATAATTTGGAGTATATTATGGTTGTAACACGTTGGTATTTTATTGGAATATGACAGCAAAAGAGCACACTGATGACGTGATGATGAGCATTGAACACATGCATCACCAAAGGCAAGGTAAAAGTGCGTAGCTGCCCTTTTGGGGGATTTCGGGATTGGAGATAGGAGGGAAAAGCATTGTGCCTCCGATAATCTCACTCACACGGCGAAACAAAATACAACCGTTGTTTCTAGCCGGTTTTCTTTGAGGTCATGGTATCATTCCGGTCATGCCCATTTATGCTGACACATGGGTGCCCCACGTTAAAATTATTTTATTGTTCCAGGGCTGCGTCGCTCAACGTCGCATATTGGTGTCTTGGCATTACTAAACTGTTTGCTGTACAGGCACTGGTAAGTAATCTGTGAAAAATTGTCTTATCTACATAAGTAAGTACTATTATCCAAATAATCAAATGCCACTCAATTTTAAGAAGCGCTTAATAAGTATAGTTCTGCCACTACAAATTATTTGAAAATGACAGATAAGGCACGATGTTTTAAATTCGGGGTTTAAAAAGCTCCTAAAGCTTAGTTAACCAACAGTGGTACAGTAGGATAAAGGGTGCTTAGTTATCAATACAAGTAACTTTGGTTATACAAGTACGGCGAAATGCGTCACGAACTCGGATTAACTCTTTAATCTCGGCAGTGGCGCAATTTTTTACACACGTCCTTATGGAGATTCCGTTTATGTTCACGTGCGGCTCGCAACTTGCAGGGCAAGTTGACATAATCATATTTTCCATATGCGTTTGCACACAAATTGTTCATAAATTTTTTTGTGAGCGCCAATAAATTAAGCAAACAGGAATACACTTCAGTAATTTTTAAATAACAAGCTTTTAAAGTACTTAAAGGCCTTACAATGAAATATTTGATAAAATACTCACGGGGAAATGAACTTCAAAATGCCACCAGTCTTATTTCAATATTTTTTTATTTGATAAAAAAATACCATCGTCAATATTTATTTTTTTCATTTTTGTCCTCGCATAGCTGACGGTTTTATTCACAATACAAGTTCAGAGATAAATTCATTTATTTTACACATACATACATATGTGCAACTCTTCCAATCATGTCCTGTCGATGCGCGGAATAATTGGAATTGGATTGAAAATATATCGTACCGTGGTTTAACAATATAAACCTTTTTACAGGGAAAAGTAATTATATAAAAGTTACGTTTAACTACACATCAGCTATTAATAGTTTGACGTTGTTAGTAAATTACTATGAATTAGTTTTACTGGCTGGCTTTTCAGAAGTTACTTATTTATGATGTTTACTATCAAGGGAGAATTAATCTAAACAGTTGTTTCGAACTGCTTATAATTTGTATATATCGCCTCTTCTCTAAATAAGTGAAATATTAACATTAATCTTTGTTCACAGGTCTGTCCGATGATCAGAAGACTTATAAAACACGAACTTGTCATTTTCTCATCTAAAATCAGTGTTAGACTTTAGTGATTGAAAAATTACATGAAAATGATGCAGGTAAAGTTATTTTATCAACAACGTGAGTTGAATGTAGTGAATTTTATACTTGTACATAATAATTAACTTGTATTAGGACTCTTAAGATGATAGTGATGTTTCGCTTCGACGAACCTTATGTACGTAACTGTTACTTTAAATAAGAAATTTAAAATAAAGGAGATCCCTGTTTTTATATCGTTTTGTTATTTCATTTTCGAATAATTTTGTACAATAAAGAACGCGGCGAAACTTGAGCGCCGAGTATCCAATAGCCCGACTATAAATACTTGGCAAATAAATACCAAAGTAATACTCCAATAATGTACAACAACCCCATCCCACTCCGATACTATCCATAACTAAACTTTGAATATAAAATCTTATTATTCTGAATCCTTGAGTTTATTTGAATCGCTAAAGTTTATTATAATAAGAGTAGAATTTATGGTCTCGCAAACATTTTGTATTAAAAATAGCAGTAACGTTAGTTTTAGATGAGGAGTTGACTAAAGCGGACAGGCTAAATTGTTTACTAAAACATAAACATTTAGTTCATTATGGAACAGCAAGAGTTTCCGCGTGGAGAATTAATTGTTACATTTCGCTTTAAAATGAAAATGCACATAGAGGTGACATTAAAAATTCTATGAGGTAATTAATTAAGGTCAGACAGCGTGGAGGCGAGATGAGACCGCTGCTGATTCTGTTAACACCTTTACTTAACTCTTGGAACGTGATACTCATATATATTATGTGCCAGATGTATCTCACTTTAACGTATGTATGTTTTGAAAACTGGACATAACATAACATAACGCCTTTTTATCCCCGAAGGGGTAGGCAGAGGTGCACATTTCAGCACTTAATGCCACTGTACAATGTAACACCCACTTTTCACTATTTATGTTATGAGTCCCATGTAATAGGGGGTGAGCTTATTGCCATAAACCGAGCACATTTCCAGACTTCGTGGTACTACTGAGATTTTTAAAAACCCAGTAATACTTTGCTTTACCCGGCAGTCGCACTTGCGACCACTCGGCCAACGAGGCAGTCAATATCAGATACCAAGCTATTTTTTTATATTACACAAGTTTTTTTTATAAATAATACTTTGCTCACACTATTTGTCTCTCATGCAGCAGCGCTTGCCACCACTGGGATAACAAGCGAGTTCGAAGATCGTGTTCCTTATACAAATTTAGTTATACATAGAAAATATTGATTAAACTAGACACAGGACATAAGACTATTAGAAAACATCGAAACGATAAGATCGCTCCTTTTATTCTTCAAAGGTGGTTAGGTAGATGCAAGATCATCATCATCAAAAGCAAGAAGACGTCCACTGATAGACAATGACCTCCACGTCGAATGACAACTCGCCACCTGCATCCACAGGCCCACGCTTCGTCTTAAGGTTCCCGATCACCACTTGATCACTTTCCTAGGTAGATAAATGCACACATATCAAATGTACTACCTCTTTTTTGCCAAGAAGGTATACTGCGAGTCTCATGAAATAGGGATCCAAGATATCGCCATACACTAATCACCACATCAACCTCTAGGCTACTAGTAACAATTTTCGAAAACGAAAAAATAAACCGAATAATATTACGTACATTTCCCCAAAGGGATAGGCAGAGGTGAATCTTATAGTAGGTACTTACATTATTGGCTCCCTAGCGGAAAACTAATGCATTATAATGGTAACAGTACTTTTGAAAGATGGTTTCTCTCTAAAAGAGGAAAATGGGAAGGGCGGAAGGCTACGTGCTAAAACATTTAAAATAGACGTAAGTAGTTGGAAAATAGGGCATCCAGATCAGAGATCTGGATACCCTATTTTCCACATTTTAATCTTCTATTCACATATTATTTTAAGATAGCAGGCATGGCAGTAATATTCATAAAAAGATCATACTTATTGAATATGATAATATGGAATGCTCTCGCTATTGTCCATTGCGCTGCCTTATATACCTAGGTACGTAGTGCAGTGGCTATTTATTACATGTATAAGAATGAGTTAATAAAAAAATGTTATTTTGAATTATTTTATTTTAAATATACAATCTTTGATATTTTTATAGTTGAAATATACATTACTACATAGGTACACTTATAATTATTTACATAAACTTTTTTAGAAAATTAAACATACATAAGTGGTAAACGGTGACGTCTATACATTTTAAATTATTAAATCTATACTCTTGGTTCGATGTCATCCTGAATTTTGGCAATTAATTCTCTCGTACTGGTATATATATCATCGTATAATATAGTTTTCACAACATGTTGAACACACAATCAGCCTCACAATTACACATCGACTGTTCGGATTTTTGAAAACTGTCTGTATCATAGATTTCTATTTTTATTATTTTCGTTCCACGAGAAACAGGCTTCTTTATAAATTGATAGAATGTCTGATCTGTTTTTGATCTCTTGCGAGCGAGACCCAGCGTCTTCTGTCCAGTGGTTTGTTGGACTGGTTGATTCATGGGAACAAAATTGAAGAGATCCTCCGAGTCCTGAAATAACAATACAATATTAATTTAAGTTACACTACAAACGTTACGATTGAAATAAAGGCTTATGTGGAAATAATTAATGCTATGATGCTACTTACTACTATTGTTAATATTAATACATTTTTAAATTGTTAGTGAATGTATTAAAGTAACACTTACCGACATTCCACAATTATATCAGTCTGATTCAGTCTTCACCATCAGATTCAAAGATGAAATGGATTTCAATTTATTATATCCCCCTTTTATATTTTTAAATTTAATTACTTCTTTTAATACATAGAGTTCAATATCGTACATTTTGTTAGATGTTAATATCTATACAAAAATGGTATGGTGAAATTGAAACCGCAGACATTCCGACGCCTAACATTTTATTGTTTATCGAAAATATATATCGACAAAATAATACTACTGTATTTTTGTTCACGGTTATTGTTTTCATACATTTTATTAAAATGATTTGGCAAGCAAAATCATGGTATGTTAATAGTATATCAGCGTTAGCGAATTTGCAACGTAGCTGAATTCTTTTTAAGGAGACGGATCATACATAACAATTGATCAATATCGACATACAGTTATTAAGCCTGGTTTTACCTGCTATTATTATTATAAAGATTAAAAATAAATTTTTTGTTATTAATTTATTTTTTTAATAGCTTAGATGTACCTCTATGCTGGAATAAAACACAAGATTTACTTAATCGATCTGATTATTAGTAGGTACCTACAATTAGTGAGCATCGACACGTTTTACGTTTTCATACAATAGTTCAAATTCTTCTATATTTCATAAAAACAAATAAGTTATCATAGTAATTGTGAAAAAATTATAAGATAAATACAAGCTTATTTTTACATACCGAAATATGAGATTCTGACTAGTCATATCTCTCTTTCTCCATATGTCTAGAAGTTGCATGCGAGCGTGCAAACCGCAGCGTTTGTACCGTCGCCTGACGTCAAAAACATTCAGTAAAAAACAACAATCTTTAAACTTTTTTTCTAAATATGAAATTCCCCTATTGTTTATTTAAGTAAGTATCTATATTCATCATTCGTCTACATTATCTATCTATACATATAATAATCTACACTAATATTATATAGAGGAAAGATTTGTATTTTTGTATGTTTGTAACGAATAAACTCTAAAACTACTTAACCGATTTGGATGAAACTTGGCATACAGATAGACCATAACCTGGAATATGACATAGGATTTTTTATCTCAGTATTAAGTTCCCGTGGGATAATTTAAAACTAACGCGGACCATGGGTAAAAGCCATCTTATATAATAACTCTAAGATTAAAACCTTAACCGCTCAGATTTGTACGCTCGTGTATGCAATTTTTGCAAGTATGCAGTTTTACAAATTTGGATTGAATGATGTGATTTTAGACCTATAAAAACGCATAGCAAATTAGTCTCCGGTACAATTCCTCTCTGGAACGAATCCTCTCTACAACGGATCAACTCTCTGAGCTCCTGATCAAGCTACCTGTCTAAACACCTATCAAGAATGTAAGTATCTATTCATAATCATTTAAATAACTATTAAATGGTCAGAGCAATGTATTAGTTGATATATTCAAGTATTCGAATGTTGACCGCCAATATTGTGATGCAGGTTCGATTCCTGCACAGATCAAATATGCTAATTTGTGTTGAAAAAAAATGAAAACTAAGTACCAGTTACATAATTATTTAAATTTATTTCAACTATAACACAATGATAATTATGACTGCTTATGAAAGATTGGACAGTCGAGGGTTCCATTCTCGTAACGTTTCAAGTCTAACTGTGACATACATTTAGTTAATCTGATCATTATGTCTTATCTCTGTAGCATAGATAGAATATTCTAGTTTGACGTTAGGACTATGTGTCTGTACCTATACCAAGCATTGTATTTGTTGTTCATATATTTTTATAATTTTTAATATTAGATTTATACATAGAAATATTTAGAGATATAACGAAACCTAATTAACATAAACACCTATACCTCTACATATGTAGAAAATAAAATTATCGAGTACAGTGCACTAATAATATATTATTTATACACAGGTCGAAGCTACTCGCCAACGATCTCTTTCTCTCCAGCGACGATTCTGAAGCGGAGGTGAAGCCGAAGGGGAAGTCGGAGGACAAGAAAATGAAGAGAGAGCGACCCGGCAAGTCGAGTGAAGGATCTAGTTCGAAAAAGTCCAAACCAACTATCTCCCCAATTTCTCCGCCAGCATGCGTTACGGCCAATGACTTATTCGGTGACGAAGACGTTGACAAGAATGAATGTGCTATGAGCTCTACCAAAGCGGGTAATGTCCCACCTATACATTCTTATTTTACGAAAAGGCTGCGGAAGGGCTATTCACGGCAAATTAGTGAGACGAAAGAAGGAAAATATTACGTCGAGTTAAAAATATATGATGTCGAAGAAATAAAAAAATTATGCCGATAAATAGATGGCGGCATGCTATTACTACTATAAAAACTAAACTGGATGAAGATAAGGAGTCTTGGCGCCATATAAAAGAGTTCATCTTAGCGACCCAAAAAGATTTTAAAAATTGTTCGCTGTCGTACTTAGGATCCTACGAAACTTAACGATTTAACCTATTGTTAATCAATTTATTATTCCTGTACACATTTTTATATTAGGTACATGATGCATAGGTATATCTCTATATACAATATAATAATATTTATCCCAGCATTAGCTTTAATTCATAGGGTAATTCAATGTATTTTTGGTTATTTCATTATATTTTATAATTATTATCATTGTTTTTTTTTCTTTGTTTCGCAGCTTCTTCACACCTCACTAATAAGTCAAGATCTAGAAAAATAAACTGTGACAAATGTAAAATATTAATTCCAGAAAATCAGTATTCCTATCATATGAGAACTAATATACACAAAGCAAACTGTTTATTGAATACCAAGTTCGCAAATATTCATATTATTGCGACAGCATTCAATAACAGAATAATGACATACAGATTGAATGTCACTCAGGAAGACGAGTACCTCGGTCTAGAGGCGTTCCTGAGTGATCACCAAACCAATATAGTAGAATTGATTACTATGTCACTAAATAAACACAACTGCATAAAAGTTAATTTCGAATTGTTTGCATATTTTATGCTACCAACTTTAGAAGAAAAGCAGCTAAAGTCATTTAATACCAAGTACAATATTATTTAAAAAACACTGATTTGAATGAATTATTAACTAAAGTAATGAATGCATTGAACGAGAAATTAACAGAGTTCCAACACTGTCAATCTGGTTGGACGTTTGTTTCTATGAGTCATCTCGAAATTAATATAAATAAATTCACCTATGAGGGGTGGATCTTATATAGATTTACCACCAGCTATTAAACATTCTAGAAGTTGCATTAATATAAAAAATGAAGATGATTGTTGTTTTCTATGGAGTATAGTTGCTGGATTATATCCAGCGAAAAATAACGTGTGCAGAACAAGTTCATATCCTCATTATTCTTCGGTTTTAAATATAGAAGGAATGTCATTCCCACCCACAATGAATGATATTAAACAGTTTGAGAAAAACAATCCAAATATGAGTGTAAATATATATGGTTTGCAAAATAATATTGTAACTGGACCTCTTTATGCATCGAAGCATAAGAGAGAACATCATTTTAATTTACTATATATTGAAAACAATACTGTTGGACACTATTGTTTAATTAAAGATCTTATACGTCTTGTACGACGTCAAGTAACTCATTATAAAGGTAAAGTTTATTTATGTGATGCATGTTTACAATTTTTCAGTAGCGAAACAAGATACAAGTCTCATAACTGTTCTAAGATATTGTCTATTTTGCCTGAAAAAAAATCTATATTGAAATTTAAACATTTTGAGAGGCAGCAGAAAATTAATTTCATCATTTATGCTGACTTCGAATGTATGTTAATTGACTGTAATGAAAGTAACTCTTTAAACACTCGGAAACTAAAGACACATCAACCTTCATGTTTTGCTTATTATATCTGTTGTGCACATAATAATGAATTAAATAAGTATGTCTCATACAGAGGTACAGATTGTGCGGAAGTATTTGTTAAATATTTAATAAGAGACGCTAAACGTATACATAGAATTTTAAGTAATAAAAAGTCTATGACTCCATTAACAACTGAGCAAGAGATGAATTATCAGAACTCGAATACATGTCACATATGTAAACAACTATTGCTTAATGACAAAGTCCGAGATCATGATCATATTACCTCAGAGTACCGTGGGGCAGCGCACTCCCATTGTAATTTGATGTATAGAGTTTGTTCATTCATTCCTGTCGTCTTTCATAATTTGTCTGGGTATGACTCACATTTATTCATTCAAGAGTTAGCAAAATATGAAGGTACTATTAACATAATACCGAAAACTAAAGAAAAATACCTCTCAATAACGAAAGTAATAAAGACAGAAAAATATAATCATCCTATTCAGATAAAATTTATTGATTCTTTTCAATTTCTTAGTTCTAGCTTAGATGCATTGAGTGATAGTTTATCAGAAAACGATTTTTTAAACTTATCAAGAGAGTTTAGCGATAAAAGAAAATTTGATCTAATGAGAAAAAAGGGTGTTTATCCTTATGATTATATCGATTCTTGGTCCAAATTTGATGAGACGCAACTTCCATCAAAGTATCATTTCTATAACAGTTTGTGTAAGAAGCATATAACTGATGAAGAATATTTACACGCTCAAACAGTTTGGAATGTTTTTAACGTTAAATCTCTTGGTGAATATACAGATTTATACATAAAATGTGATGTGCTTTTACTATGTGACATATTCGAAAAGTTTAGAGAAACAAGCTTACATTACTATAAGTTAGATCCAGCTTATTATGTTACTTCACCGAGCTTAAGCTGGGATGCAATGCTTCTATATACTGACACTGAACTGGAGTTAATAAGTGACTTGCAAATGTATGAGTTATTAGAAAAAGGAATTCGCGGTGGGCTGGCACAGTGTTCTCGACGTCATGCTGAAGCAAATAATAAATACTTACCACATTTTAACGAGTCAGAACCAAGCAGTTATTTAATATACCTTGATTGTAATAATCTGTATGGCTATGCTATGATGAAGAAACTTCCTATCTCAGAATTCAAATTTTTAACTCTCGAAGAAATTAGCAACTTTGATGTAATTACTATCTCTGATGATAATGATTACGGTTATATTTTGGAAGTTGACCTGATTTATCCGAACTATTTACATAACAAACATAAAGATTTACCTTTTGCAGTTGAAAAATTAGTACCACCTTATGGAAAATCAGCAAAATTGATTGCGAATCTTTATGATAAGCATCATTATGTGATTCATTACGTGCACTTAAAAGAGTGTTTAAAGAATGGTCTGATTTTAAAAAAGATTCATTGCATACTTAGCTTTAGACAAGAATGTTTTCTCAAAAATTACATCGATCTCAATACTAGACTTCGTCAAAATTCCAAAACTGTATTTGAAAAGGACTTTTTTAAATTATTGAATAATGCGATTTTCGGAAAAACTATTGAAAATAAGCGCAAGCAAGCTGATGTTAAATTAGTAACAAAATGGAGAGATACCACCAATAAAACAAACAAACATCTTGATGCTGAAAAATTGTTAGCTAAACCAAACTTAAAAAGTGTATCAATATTTTCAGATAATTTTATAGCTGTAGAATTATATCATGAAAAAGTTGTTTTAGATAGACCGATTTATATCGGATTCACAGTTTTGGAATATTCTAAGCAACACTTATACCAGTTTCATTATGATTTTATAAAGAAAAAATAAAATAATGCAAAGTTATGCTATACGGATACTGATAGTTTGTTATATTTAATATATACAACTGATTTTTATCAAGATATGCATGATGATCTTACCAAGTTTGATACTAGTAATTTTGCAGTCAATAATCCTTATCACATACCACAAACTAATGCAAAAGTTCCCGGATTATGGAAACATGAGATGGGTGATGATTTAATTATAGAATTTGTCGGTCTACGAGCTAAATTATATTTTATAAACAGTCTCAAAACTCAAATTAAAAAAGCTAAAGGTGTTTCCAAATCTATCACAAATAATCTAAAATTGGATGATTACAGCAATGTTCTGTTGACCGATAAAGCGCTAAGATGTAAAATGAATATGATAAAATCAATTAAACATGTTTTATACTCCCAACAAGTAGATAAACAAGTTTTAGATAGAAACGATGATAAAATTCAAGTACTACAAGATCAAATTCACACATTACCCTGGGGTCATTGTGATTCTATGTTTTTAGATTATTCCAGTGATACGTAATCTATAACTATGTACACGTATTAGTATCTATTAATTTTATTAGTGATAATTATAAATAAATTTATGCTACTTTCATGTATGTAATGTGTATAGAAATGATGTATGAATAATTCTTTAAGAATAAGTAATGTACTATAAATGAATATATTACGCTACTATTATGAGTGAATGTATACGCTATGATGAACATTTATAATAAAATGATATTTCTTAAACAAATTGACTTTTATTCAAACGTATTCAACTTCCTAAACGTTATCATCAAATTGTAAGTTCATGCTTATTCTATCATGAGGTTCATGTAGTAACGAGTATATAAGTGTACGTTAGTGGAAATAAGATTAATATACAATATGAAGTTGATCAAACAACCCATATCTCTCAATGTTAATAATATAAGATTAAGTGACTCTGTTCACCACATCAGACATAGCGCTTTACTGCCAAATACTATTCGCTGTATAATATGTGGCCCATCAAACTGTGGTAAAACGAATGTTATGATCAGTTTGCTGCTGCATGAAAATGGGCTCAAATTTAAAAATCTTTATCTTTACTCTAAAACTTCTTTTCAACCAAAATACCGTTTCTTGATCGAAGTATTAAAAAGGGTACCACAGATTAACTTTTACGAGTTCAATAATAACAACGATGTAATTTCTCCGAGTGAAGCCTTAACAAATTCTGTATTTATATTTGATGATGTTGCTTGTGAAAATCAAATAAATATTCGCAATTATTTCTGTATGGGTAGGCATAAACAAATAGATTGTTTCTATTTGTCTCAAACCTATTCTAAAATTCCAAAGCAACTGTTACGTGACAATGTTAATTTTCTTATTATATTCAAACAAGATGATGTAAATTTAAAGCATATTTATGAAGAGCATGTTAGTTCTGATTTACAATGGAAAGAGTTCAGAAATATTTGTCAAACTGTTTGGAGTAAACCTTATAATTTTCTGCTGATTAATAAAGAATCGTCATTAAATAATGGAAGGTACAGACAGAATTTTGACATGTTTTTTAAATTTGACTGACTGTTTACATGTGCATATAAGTAATTTCCATATAAAATCAAATTCAGTATAATTTGTTCCTTAGCTGAATGCAGTTGTTATAATAGATAATTATAACATGGAGAAAAATATTAAAATAGAATTAATGAAGTCTATAAACTCCATAAAGAATAAAATAAAACAAATGAAGGATCAGGAACACTCAATGAATTTGTCAATTGATAAAATGCTAAAACCTGTCACAGATCCTCTTAAAACCCTAGTTGATTCGAATAAAACAATAGAAAAAACACAAAATTTAGAAAATACACACTCTAATTTAGAAGACATGCAATTGAGTGACAGTAATACTAGCTCATCTACAAAGTTTGAAGAATGCTACAATCCAGAACCGAATTCTGTGCAGTTCGTTAAAAAGTCTCCCCAGAAGGAATTATTAGAAGATTTAGAAATATCATTAGAGGGTTATGATATCCATGATATTTATGAAGGGGTAAATATACCATTTGGAATAAGAAGTGCAAACAAAAAATTACTAATGGGTAATTCAATAGTTTCATTTTCTAAAATAGATAGTGTGAATGATGATAATGTCATTTTAATTAAAATTGGTGATAAAACCTACAATTTAACCCCTGGTTTAAAAGAACTTTTACTTCGAAGAAAACCAGATTTGAAACTAATATCGAGCAAAGATAAACTTGTCTACAAGGATATGTTGCATTATACAAATGCACATAAGAGAGATTTCAATCCTAATGGACAAATTAGAGGCGATAAAGGTATAAAATATCGTGAAATAATTAGACCATTGTTTTCTGAATCGTTAAACAGTAATATTGTTACTAAATTTGGAGGAAGCTTACCAACGCTAAAGAAATACAAAAATAATACTGACTTAGTATATTGGGATGATCCTAACGAATTGGTTGACAGATTGCAACTATTAATTGCTTCCCGTGATGCTGGTAATACAAACCATGATAATGAAATTTTATCAATAATCGAAGAATTAAAAGAAGCTGATATAATTAAATAATAAATAGTCATAATAATATGATTTTTATTCAGTATAATAGCTGAGTTCAAGACAAGTATACTGAATTGTGAACATGAGCAAAGTTGACGTGGTAAATGAAATTCATAAAAATGCGAGGGTGAACTATCCACGAAGACATGTTATCATGAAAGATATAGATGACTTGTGGCAAGCAGACTTAATTGATATGCAATCAATTTCAAAAGAAAATAAAAATTACAGATATATTCTTGCCGTTATTGATACATTTTCGAAATATGCTTGGGCCTTTCCTATGAGAAGTAAAACCAAAGAAAATGTGTATAACTCTTTCAAAACTTTGTTGGATAAAGGGCGTGTTCCTAAAAATCTGCAAACGGATAATGGAACAGAATTTTATAATAACAAATTTCAGAAGCTTATGACATCGTATCATATTAACCATTATTCAACCTTCTCAACAAAAAAGGCTTCAATAGTTGAACGATTTATCAGGACATTGAAATCCAAAGTCTATAAGGAATTTAGTTTAAAAGGCAATTACAATTGGGTAAATAATACCCTCAATGATGTTATTTACAAATACAATCACACTCACCATCGCACTATTAATGAAATCCCTGCTAATGTGGACAATAATAATAAAAAAACGATATTAGAAAGGTATTTAAAGTTGCTAAAAAATGATAATTTAAAAACCAAGTACAAAGTAGGTGATTATGTGCGTATCAGTAAATACAAAGGAACATTTGAAAAAGGTTATACTCCCAACTGGTCAACAGAAATATTTAAAATCCGTAAAATACAAAATACAACTCCTATAACTTACTTAATCGAAGATACTATCAGAGGTCAGCCTATTTTAGGTGCATTTTATACACAAGAACTTCAAAAAACAAAACATCCCAATGTATATCTAGTCGAGAAAGTTCTCAGAAGAAAAGGTAGTAGGGTTTTAGTAAAATGGCTAGGTTTGTCTTCAGCTGAAAGCAGTTGGATTGATAAATCGAATGTTATATTATAAATAAAATAATATTAACAACAAACTCGAATCACATAACTATTTATTAAATTATTCAAACCGGAACCATCAGTCTTATAATGTGTTTTGGAGAGAGCAGTCTTCTCAATTGGCTTATTAATCATTTACCATTTGAATTACATTTACCAGGATATAATTACTGTGGTCCTGGTACTAAATTAATAAAAAGACTTGCACAAAGAGATAACGGTATAAATAAGTTGGACGAATATTGCAAAGATCACGATATTGCATATCACAAGTCATCAGACTTAAAGGATCGACATAAGGCTGATTTAATTTTGTTAAAAATGGCAAAACAACGAGCGGTTGCTTCCGATGCCAGTACAGGCGAAAAACTCGCGGCACGCTTAGTAAGTAAGGCTATGTCGGCAAAAATTAAAACTGGTTCTGGTTTGATCAAAAAGCGTTCTCCCAAAGTTACATCGGGAAAAGGATTAAAAAGCAAATTAAAAACTGTTATTACAAAAGCAAAAAGACACATAAAAAAATTAAAACCTAAGACCAAGAAAATGGCTATAGAATTAGCTATTGCCGCTACCAGAGAATTGGCTAATGATTCATCGATTAAGCTCCCTCGCGTTATTCCTATTCCAAAAACTGGGGGAGTACTACCTCTGATTCCTATTTTTGCGGGATTATCAGCGGCGGGAGCTTTAGCAGGCGGTGCAGCTGGTATTGCTAAAACCATAAATGAATTTAAAATGGCTAAAAAGCTGTATGAGGAATCGAGGAGACATAATGAAAAAATGGAAGCTCTATGTATTGGGAAAGGACTACACCTTAAACCACATAAAAGTGGTCTTGGAATTTTCGTATTAAAAGAAAAAAACTAAGATATCGGCTACCCAAACGGGCCTTAACTAACTTTGACATTTTAAAGTATGGAAATAGAATTCCTTATTTTAGAGGTGTCTTTATGAGAGATGAGCTCCCTAAATATCCATATAAAAAAGAATGTGGAGTTATTAATTTAGATAGTTCTAAAAATCCTGGTTCTCATTGGGTAGCCTATGCAAAATATAATGATTATGTTGAGTATTTCGACAGTTACGGGAATCTTAAGCCACCAAAGGAATTTGTAAAATATGTAGGTTCTAACATTCAATATAATTATGACAATATACAACGTGATCACCTCTTCAACTGTGGACATCTTTGTTTACACTTCTTAAACAATTTTTGGTCAACGAAGCAATAAAATGAACAGGATCTTTCATAACAGTCCAGTATATAAGCATGTCTACTACGGTTACCATCTCTGGAAATAAATCAGAACTGGTCTCGTATTTTCAACCACCTCTTCATTTATCTGATCAATACGAGTGCGGTTTACTATACTTTTCAGTATTTAATTCAAGACCAGATATTTCAGTTAAAACTAGTAATCTGTCTGTGATCAAAATTGAATGTGATCTTGTGTACGGTTCATACTGCAATGGATTACCAACACATTTTATTCATGAATTTGTATCAGATACTGCTCTAAGTCATGGTTATATAGAGATACCACAAAACGTTATTTACTTTCCAGTGAACAAAAATATAATTTCATCCATATCTGTTAAAATTGTTGATCAATTTGGTCACTGTATTAACTTCGAAGAAGAATATATTCAGTTACGTCTGCACTTAAGAAAAACAAAATGATTGTATATTATAAAAGCACTCCAGTAAAAATAAATCGGTTTATTTCTTCTGCGACCGCTAAGGCGCAAAGACGTAATACAAAAATTAAGAAACTGACTAAAGCAAATAAAGATTTTCTTAAAGCTCTGGGTTTTAAAGTATGAATATGCTACAGATTACTGAATTACCGCATTTCGACAGTTCGATTGAAAGTTATGAAATCCATTCATACAATCCCTACAATAACAGCTTTAGAGAAAACGATGAAATCAGAATCCCCATACATCAGCAAGATATATACGTGCTACCATCAGCCAGTTCAATTTACATCGAAGGACAGGCAAGGCTGTTCGGTAAAGATGGGAATCCGATCAAGAAAACTGTTACGTTCACTAATAACCCTGTTATGTCTTTGTTTCAAGACATCAGATACGAAATGAATGGTATCGAAATAGACCGTATTAAAAATTCAGGAATTACGTCAACAATAAAATCATACATTTCATTAAATGAAGCAGAAAATAAAGTTGCAGCCTTATGGGGCTGGAACTTAGCGGGATTCCAAAATGACGGACATTTTAGTGCTGTGATACCATTGAATAAGATTTTAGGGTTTGCAGAAGATTACAATAAAATTGTGATAAATTGTAAACACGAACTTATTTTGAGTAGAAGCAACTCTAACTTAAATAGTGTTATTCTCACTGATGATGTTGTTAATTTTCAAATAGATATACAAAGAGTCCAATGGAGAGTGCCACATATAAAAGTGTCAGATCGAGAACGACTAACACTTTTAAAACATTTAGAAAGAGATAAACCTATTCAGATGGCTTTTAGAAATTGGGATTTATATGAGTATCCCTTGCTACCTAAAACTACAAAGCATTCTTGGTCAGTTAAAACAGCTTCACAATTGGAAAAGCCTAGATATGTTATATTTTGCTTGCAAACTAATAGGAGAAATAATAGGACTAAAGACAGTTCACTATTCGATCATTGTGAAGTGACCAACGTAACACTCTTTTTGAATTCGCAATATTATCCCTACGAACCTTTGAGTTTAAAGTTTTCTGAGAACAAGTACAGTATATTATATGAAATGTATGTGAAATTTCGTCAGTCGTATTACAACAGTCCTGTTGACCCATTGCTAGATCTAACAGATTTTAAAGAAAAGGCTCCCCTTTTCATCTTAGATTGCTCAAGACAAAACGATAGTTTAAAAACCGGTCCAGTGGACGTGCGGTTAGAAGTTGAATGTTCCACACCAATACCAGATAAGACAACTGCATATTGTTTGATTATTAACGATCGACTTGTGGAATACAAACCTCTCAGTAACATTGTGCGCAGATTATCATGATTGCTGTTGTTGATATTCAAGGATTTAGAACAGAAGCAGATGAATTTATATTAAAAGAAATCGCTATATTGTGTAACAAAAAACTACAAGTGTTTTTAGTTAAGCCACCATTTCCATTTAAAAATTTAACGGAATCTGAAAAGAAGGTAGTTCTTTGGATTCAACGTAACAAAAATATATACTGGAGTGAAGGATTTGTACCTTATTCCAATTACCAGACTTTGGTTTCCGATATATTAAGAGATAAATGTGTTTATGTTAAAGGTTCAGAAAAAGTTTTATGGTTAAAGCATATTTTAGAAAATAGTAATAGTAATATATTTAATTTAGAAGATAAGGGTTGTTCTAGTTTAGTACATTTATATGATCAATATAAACATTCGCAAGATTTGTATAATTGTATTTATCATAACTCTGTATGTGCTTTAAAAAATATATTGTGTTTAAATAAATGGTGCCGTGATAATAAAATTTTTATGAAATAAAAAAAACTTGTTTAATTTTTTATAATATGTTTACTATCTCTCCCAATCCTGTACAATCACGTTTATAAATTGCTTGCAGCATTAAAGCTATGTCATTTTATGTTTATAATTATTAGCATCAAGAACTAGTACTAAATAAATAAAATATGTTTCAAACTGAATATAAACCTCGATATGATATGTATAATGCATACAAAATACGTGAATTATCCTTTAATTATTACTGGGGGACGAATAATTCAAAGAAAAGATTAGTGATGGAAATGGCTGATGCTGGATTCTTTTATTACGGAAATAATCCATATGATAAAGCAGCATGTTTTTCATGTGGAGGTGTTATAGAAGATTGGGAGATTTATGATGATCCTTGGATGCAGCATGCTATAAATTTTCCACAGTGTTTTTATTTGAACGCTGTGAAAGGGGGGGAATATGTCAATAAGTGGCAAAACATCATCAAGAATTGTGTTAGTGAGAAATCTTTCATGTTGCATATATGGCAGCGCATCGAATGAATGATGTCATACAATATACATCTCATTAATGTAAACAAAGTGCATGAAGCGGTTCGCTATTTTGTTACATATTCAACGACATGTTTGGCTTAATGGTTAAGACCCTGGTCACAACTGAGTGCAATATTATAACACGTTCTTCAACTACAAAGACGAAGTGTCGTGGGTTCAATTCCCACACAGACAAGTTGATATTAGTTCTGGTCTGATTTTTTGTTTGAGTTTAAATGAAGTTTTCACAGTAACATTTAATTTAACCGCTGAATATTATGATCAAGAAACAGATTAAAATAATATGTTAGTTGAAGATTAAAATGTGAAAAATAGGGTATCCAGATCTCTGATCTGGATGCCCTATTTTTCAACTACTGACGTATTTTAATGTAAATGGAATCGTCTTTTGAACACAAACATATTAAGGAGACACAATGAATTGAAACAATCGTCCAAAGGAATCTGAAACTTAAGCAACGATATTAAGGTTGTCCAACAAGCAACTGTTAAATCTATATAGTGTATAGTATTCAGTCAGATTTGTGATTAGGCTAATTTAGTGTCAAGTCAAATAATAAGAAACGCGACATGCGTTTCATATAATATGAATCAATGTAGATATACTTGTTTCTTCCTACGGTTTCGCTCTAGTGCTTTCACGAATATTAACCGACTTTTTTATTCTGAAATTCACAATAAATGAACTTTTGTAATGCGAGACTCTACAGAGAACTGTTAACAATCAACCAGTAGTATGGCGTAGAAATTGAAATGCAAGAAGGTTTCATAAAAAGTGTACAAAAAGTATTTCCCAATACATATTATGGAAACGAAAAACAACGAAATTATCTTACGAAGTCACGGGGTAAAGCTAGTCTAGATATAAATTAGTTTAGTTGGCATGTGCCCGTCTAGCTGTTTGTGAGAGAAAATGAAAAATAAATGTTTGAATTTTTACCCAGCAATCTGAAATGCCAAAGGACCTATTACGTTAAACGGTTAAAACGTTTTAATTAATAATTAGAAAAGAAAACCTTTTAAAATGTTTTTTTTACATTCGCTATATATTTTCAACTCGCAAGCTTTTGAAGCGTACTTTATTATGAGAGTAAAAAAATAATATAATATCATGCTTATTTTTCTCTGAAGGGTTTAGCAATATGGGGTCAAATATATTCACATTTGTCAGCTGTACTATTATTAAGTAAATACAAGTATCTGCAATCAGCTATTGTCCGGGACTGAGCTCACATCACTAGCATAGGGAGACATAAAATCAAAAATTTTTATTCTGCCTTTAAATTTCACATCCTTCTACTTCTAAAAACTGAAACACTAGGGAGGATTTTTAAAAATACTCTCACGCGTCGTCTTGCAAACACAAGTGTACAATAAAGTTTGTTTCAGTACATTCGTGCAGCCACTGTGTCCGACGAAGAAGTTTTTATCCTCATAAAATGGACTTGTAAATATTAGTAACATAAAGAAGTCTGTCACATCAAAGACAATAAAGGCCATACATACGTAGGAACTACAAGACAGACGATACCCATTTCCTCAAGCTCCGTGATCGTTGACTCAGAAACATTTTTTTGTACATTAACTTCATAATATTTCGCTCGGTCCATTCTTATGAATTGAGTACAAAATTACAAGGAAACGACAGTTATCAAAAATATGAAACGAAATATTTTTTTTGCCTTATACAGAGTGTAAACAACGCTCCCGAAACGCTGACGGAAAGAAATTGTTTTAACAGTTTTAATCGTTTTTGTTTTTTTTGTTATTCATGCAACATTAGCCTTAAGCAGTTGATTACAACTAATATTACATAAAAGAAACATTTAATTCCTTAATTTTATGAAAATAAAACTAGTTTTTTACCGTCACCTGTCAACATTTGTCGGGAGCGTCTCGTTTCCACCCTGTATACTAGGGAACATAATTTTTGTAACATGAATTTGTTAAATTATTTATTAATTTTTTTGTATTTTTGTATGGTGGTGAAATAATTCATGGCCACGACTGTCTACAGAATAACGTTAAAAGTACACTATAAAACACCTTACAGTAGGTTGTCACAAATGAACATAATATGTTATCAGTCAACGAAATCCCCTGAATACACAAATGTTTTGTACACTCACTACGAATCCTGAACGTAGGTATACAATAGCATCGTTCAAACGAATATTGGTTCGTTTAACCAAGTCTTGAATAGAGAAAGCGAAACAGTGAACCTTTAAGCAATACTGGGCTGGAAACAAGAAACGTTCATTGTTTACTATTTCTTTGTCGTTCCGGAAGACCCTTGTCCAAAAATCATTCACAACACATACTAGAATAGCGCTTTCTAAAACAATATGCCAAATAATGAAAGTGAAACGATAAATAGTAACTATAGTTTATCACTTGAAATGTGTTAGGTTCCTTTGTTTATATAGCAATAAAATATTTTGAGATCGAAGTCATGACTAGGATTGAATACACAGGATTCTATTTATCCCAGCAACGCAAGCAGAGCCGCTATAGTTCACAGTAAGTAAACAATGATTTGAAACAAAATAGAATAGAAAAGAGATCTACAAAGATTTTGGGACGACGCGAATCTCGTTTAAGATATAAAATAAATAGCGCCCAACGCTTGGGTTCATCATGACTCGACCTTTCACTAAACAAAATCCTGATCACACAGACAGTTTGATATATTAATTTTGTTTTAGGTTACTTTTTGTTTAATGCTGAACAAAATTGATCTAATTAAGATTAATGTAATTAACTCACCGAGTTTCATTATAAAATACAAACAACTTTTAATAGCTACAAAATGTCATCGAAATTTACGACTTTAAAATATTAACTTTATTTTAAGTCCAACGTTATTTAGGCACGTTGCCATAAAACAACTTAAATTCAAAAACTTTCAAGCGCTTTGTGATCTCGTGGCTGTCGTTAAAGCCTTTAACATATGTATCTGTGTTTATACGTATGTAGTATATGACATGCGTAGTGATTTTGACAAAGAGATACATATATGTATATGTACGTTGTATGTAGTGTACGTGTATAAAACAGATATCAGGACCAACGTTCCAGACTTTGTCCATACCATCACTGAGAATTCCGAAATTCGAAAAGTGATTGAAGTTACGTTTTGCTAATGAAACCAGGCTAGGATTGCAAATGAGATAATACATAGAATGAGTATTAAACATTTATAGTTCATCAGTTAGTTAATATAAAAAGATTACACACGATTTAATGAAGAATTAAGGAGTAAGAGTCTCAATATGACATCGTTCAGTAGATTTAAAAAGACGTGAAATCGTACTTTAGACGGCCATAAAAATAGTTATCATCCCTATTCATTGCAAGTTCTAAATGTTCATTGTTAAATTTTTACAACATTTGTGGCAGGAACAACGCTGTAAATCTTTTAGGTCTTAAGATTGAAAGAACTAGTGCACCTGCCAAAGAACGAACGATTTCTTTGACAAACAGTTTGGCTGTGGTCCAGGTGAACCACGATTAAGATGAAGCTAACACATTCGCAAACTATAGAACAACGATCCTATCAATCTCCACAGTGTCATAACCCGTGTGAAAAGTAGAGATATGATCGTACATACGTGTTTGTATCCATCGGTATCAAGCTAGACTGCAGTACTTTCCTTAGTAAGGAGCCTTGGATTCGGGACAAAGTTGTTTAGAAAATATTAGTTTTCAAAATTTTTCTACCTCTATTACACAAAATTGAACGGGAATAGTTTTGCAACAATTAGAGACTTATGAAGATGATGAAAAGTGGATGTTAAAATTAAAACCCTTAGGAGAATAAATCGTGATGTTATATAATATTAGGTGTATTCTTATTACACGTAAGTTTCAAATTGAAAATACTGAAACACAATATTCCGCAAAACCATTCTATTCGAAATTCCCTATAATACCGTTGTTTCAATTCACATGAATCTACATGAACTGTAAAATACATAGTTTGTAATATAGTACCTACTTCAATTCTATTACGTAATTTCGAAATGAAACGAATATTCGATACGATTTGCAATAAAATTACTATTGCATTCATCCCCAGTGAGCTTTGTTTCCGATCAGTTCTAAACTGCAATTGTTCTGTTATTTAACAAAGCATTGTAGGTATTTTTTTTGTATAAAACTATTATGTAAATTGTTCATAGATATAATTATTTTAATCGATTGTCTTTTCGAACTAAGTGACCAATTACGTTTTGTTGATAGTAATATAGATCCCTACAAATGCATTAGGCATTCTTCTGAAGAAAATGTTATTAAAATTGCCATGTACCAAACTGAGTTGTTTCTGACAAAAAGTGTATCATAAACCGAACTTGTCCGATTTTTTGGGATTCTGACTGGCCATAATGATATATAGATGTTCGTAAACAACAACAGCATACTTACACTCAAAATAATAATACAATAACTGGGATTATATATTATTATATCTCATATTAATAAGTTAAATGTGAACGTATGTGTAAGTATAACATAAAATTTCCATCATTTACGTAATTAATTCCTTTGAATCCTTCGTTAGTGGGTCTTGTTAGCGATGTCATGATAGCATGGAAGATTAGCGTTTCAATGCAGTTTGCGTACTACCTTTAACTACTGAGTTAAATATGATTTTATCATGTACTTTCTAAGAAAATAATGTTATTTGATGTGAATACTTAGGGGTCAACTGCCTCTTAGGTTAAGTGTTCGTAAGGATGAAAGATTCGTAAGCATATGAGCAGAGGTGAGGGACGATGTCCAAGTGGGGTAAAGCATTGTAAAAATTTTTGGTGGTTACAGGGAGTATTTTAGTATCCTCAGTATGTATTGATTAATAGGTTTGCCCAAACTGGACTTAGTATTATTACATCTCTGATAACGATCATGGTAAAATATACCTCTAGTCTGAAATAAAGGGATGAAAGTATAAAATTAAGCGGGGGTATAGCATTAAATGGATAGAAAAATCAGTCTGTCTATACAGGTATTATTTATTCAAAAATAATTTAATGTACAAAATTTATTAAAAAAAATTTTTTTCACCGAGATAATAATATGCTAAAATATGTGCAACAATAAGTTAGTGATTTTTTTGATATTTTCGAGAATGTGGTATAATATTTAAACCGTACATTTTTGCTGACCATACATTGGAATGTTTAGGTAGGTATTGATCCCAACAATCACCCCTTACAGTATGATGCACTATTTACTGGACACCCTGTGTAACTAAACATAAACAAAGTAAGTATCATTATTCCTTAAACATTATGCTATGAAGTGAAAAGAGTCATATAGACACCACACCTCGATACAACACACCTTACATGTTATTACTTACCTTACCTTATATATATATAGTGTAAGTCCTCGCTAAGCGTGGCCACGTACAATTTTAACTGCTCACTTGGAACTGTGGAACATAGAATACCAGGTTTTGCAGAAGCCAAGACTTTATTTTCCAACCGACTAAATTGGAATGTTTTTTTTTATTTAAGGAACTTACATAATATAATTAATAATAATACCGAGTAAACATATTTAACTTTTTATATAAAAAAGTATAGGTATCGATACAATTAAATAAATACATAAATTAAGGCAAAGGGTATACTCATAACATAAGATTACGTCCATTTTCGTATAGAAAAATAAAAATCAGCAAATAAATTAGTTATTCCAAATCGTAAGATACGATTGATTGGCGATGGTAAGCATCACGTCCATTTAATTTTTATAATTTCCTCGGACAAATAAAATGATAAAAATATATTATGGTAGTAAATAGTATCTAATCATATGTAGGTATAACA
Organism: Spodoptera littoralis; assembly: GCA_902850265.1. NCBI lineage: Eukaryota > Metazoa > Arthropoda > Insecta > Lepidoptera > Noctuidae > Spodoptera > Spodoptera littoralis. The sequence goes on along the minus strand of LR824535.2, from coordinate 9,519,312 downwards.
ATATCGTATCATTATCGTTTCTTTCAAACTAGCCGTCGATAAATCGATAAAAAAATGGTTCTATCAATGTTTTCAAATTAATGGTTCCAATTAAAACTTCATAAATAATAAGTCATTAATTAAAACAAAATAAATATTAAATTAAAACAGACTTATACCAAAGTGAGCAGTTTGATTAAATTAATATGTTTCTGTTCGCTACGATAATCCATTCAGTGCGTAACCGACCCGTGATCTGCTACGACCGCGTAGCAAGCGTAGCGGTGACGTCAGCTACATGCTACGACGGACATAGCAACCACGCAATTATAAAATATTCGCTTCAATTTACAAAAAAGAAATGTGTCGAGGAAAATATTGTATTACTGTGAATGTACGGCAGAGTTTTCTACGAAACGACGAATTTAAAGGAATTATATAGAGAAGTTCGTCAGTTATGTTTTAATTTTATGAACACTATGCATAGTACTCAGAATATTGGCATCGATAAAACCTTTTTGCTGAAAATGGGATATATCGTAGTGAGGGCAGAATTATTAACTACTTCTATTTATAAACTTAAAAAAGAAAAAAAGTTTGATTACGTTACTGATCGCACTAAACACATTTGCTCAACAACTAAACATCTGACAATGCAATCGAAACCCCAAAATATTCAGTATCGTTTTATTAAGTGGGCAAATGTTTTGCCCTCTTATCTAAACTATCTAGAGTGAGTAAAGAAACATCTGAATGTAAGTACATTTAGATGTTTGCTCCGACACAGAGACTCAGTAAATAAAGTCTTGTAAAGTTGAGTCGTTTTTTCGTAAAATGGTAGAAAAATATGACTTGTGCTCACTTGAGTATATTTTAAATTCAATGTTCCAAGTCGTGAGAAAGTTTTGAATGTATGTTGATAAAGCACTCTGCGGCACATTCGGTTTTAGCTAAGCTTGAGATATGTGTTTGTACTACTTACTTAGGTATTCGGGGTGTTAGAGATGTTAGTCTCCTTGTTCATGATTAATGCCAACTAAATAATAATATATTCTAGAATGTGTGATTTTATACTTACTTATTAAACCCATTATTTTGGGTTATCATTTTAAACCAAATAATGTTCAGTAAATCTCAAAGGAATGGATCGTTGTTTAATTTATGCTTTGGCATTGTTGCTATTTACGTAGTATTTTCAGAAATTGTTACATTTATTCAGAACATAGATACCTATTTTTCAACCTATAATTTACAGACACTACTTAGCCAATAAAATTAATTTTGCTTTTAAATATACAAAGAGCCAGTCACGGACTCATCACTATTTTTATCTTAAACCCCTTATTCTTGGTAACCAACAACCCTTACATTGATATGAACAATATTACAAAAGAGTATAAGTAAGAAGTACCTACCTATAAAAGCCACCACGATTACATATCGTACAGTTGGTAACCCCGAAAGGAGTTATACAAAACCAATTTATCGTGGTCTCGTTTTGTATAATCTTTGCACCCATTCGAAGGTCAGTTTATACAAGATTTGTATAGGTTGATGTGCAACTGTTTGTACTACAACGAAAATTCCTAGATATTCTCAGGCCACTTGAGAAAAGGTTCGTATGGACTAACTGGTTCAAAAACATTCCAATTTATTTAAATTACATTGCCTACAAGAATTCAGTGAAAGGATACGTTTTTATTATATTAACAAAAGTTTCTATACTGACATGTGTATCTACGAATGTTTGTTAAGTTCTGAATAGAGTAGGATTGATGTTTTGTATGGTGATAGTTTATATTATATTACTATCTGACTTCAATTAATCGTAGTTTAAATAACCTATAGAGGTCGCTACCTTGTTTCAAATGCACGCTAGCGTTTCAGCTTTTGAAATATGAACATCGTATTTAAATAATTTTCTTTAGAACTATGAGTAAAGCTGGCATTAAAATCTAGTATTATAACGTAATAATATCGCCCTAACTGCCATCTTTAATGCTAATATAGTGTATTTATGTACGAAAACCTCCAATTATGTTCATGTACTCAATCCTAGATTGAGCTAATTAATTTTGGTCTTTCGTGTACTTACAGTCAATTAACTGCGTTCATAATTAATCAGAGACAAGTAAGGCGACCACATTTACTCGAAATATGTTCGGAGATTCGTAAAATAAATACATTATTTTGTAACGTTTATATTATGAACTACTAATTGCACCTAGACCAGTTTAATAGTCGAGAATAATGAAGTATGAAATGTCGATAGGAATTTCAGTTAGTCTGTTAAAGAATTTTAAACTTTAAATGAAATCCAATAAGTTATTGTGTAACAAAGTAAATGTAATCTTTCAAATTCCTCTAAATATGAAGTCATAGTATCGCCAGTAATTATATATATTATAGTGATTCTATTATCAGGATTGAGAAATAAAAATCGATTCTAATTCATAATACACTGATTAACTCCACCCAGTACTAAAACACCAACAATATAAACAAGGATAAGAGTTTTAATCAACCATTTCACTCTTACCTTCCCTAAACAGTTGATAAAATAAATATATAAGTTCGAACAAACAAGTTGGAATTGGCTCCGAACAGTTTTAGTTTTGTGCTAGTTATCTGCAGCTCTCATACCTCTGCAAGTGTTAGAATGGCAAACACGATAACATTAATGAATTTGGGTTCGGTTGGCTTTCATTTCCTAAGTCTGACGGTGAGTTGTGTCGGGGAGGATTACCTTCCTCTCATCTCACTCACACATGCTACATCTGTCCCACTCACACCCACACCTCAGTCTGTTAGGTAGCAGCTGTACTTGTTTTAGCGAATAGGATTCAACTAGATTACTTACCTTTACAAATAAAATGTGTTATACAAGTACCTACTTAGTACATATACCTAAATAGGTATCTAAATATGTACTAGTCGAGTAGATGTATCTTGTATTCGGTTGCCCAAGCACTCGAACATAGAGACACACGCCTTTTTCCCTAAAGAATGGCGTTTAAAAATGGAAAGGTGAAGCCATGGTACATAAGTGAATAAATATGGCTAATTATAGCCTACATATGTCTAAAATCCAATGACATTTTACCTGATTAGGGAATGAAATCTTAGACTATAATCCATACCACAATATAATGTTGCTAGACTTGCGACCTCTCAACCAAATAGGCAATTACGAATATTAACAGGTAGATACAATAAAGGACGCAAGCAATAAAATCTCCAATAAAAAAACCTTTGTTTTATTCACACGAATTCCAGCGAAACATAGACGGAAAATCTTTTATAACGTCATTGAAATACGCATTTGAATTTTATAAATTTTAAAAGGTTTAATATCATGAATTTATGAATCGTCATCTCCTTTAACGCATTTCAGTATAAAAGCATTTTTCTATGTAAATGAAATGTTTGATTGCGGCGGGGAGCACGACAAAAATCTTGTAATAAACGACCCTCGTTCTAACTGTATAAAGTATTTCCTCGTTTAGTCTTCGAGTCACTATAATTGTGTGATGTCGGGCGCCCTTATAATTCTGTCATGTCCGTCCGGCCGCGACTCACACCAGCTACGTCAATTTGCCACTGATTTAATGTCATTTCACACCACTCGCCTTTTATCCACATCCTAAGGCAGACTAGCGTTCCATATTCCTAATACCTACGTCACATGCTCTAGTTTGATCTACAGGATGGTTTCATTATCTAGGTACGTATAAATTTTTGGTACAGGTAAAATAATTTATTGAGATCATTCGATTTGTAAACATGACGTATACCTACGCAAAACACGTTTCTATACTACAAATAACTCAGTACCTCATTCGTTAACAGCTTATTCATATTCTGAAATTGTATATTTATTTTTATTTATCATTCTCCCTCAAGATATTCAAATACGAACACGAACATGACCACCTTACTCCAAATATATAATAATACTTTACGATAATTTATTTTTATTACGTAAATACATTAAATACTTAGATTTTCTTAAGACAAAAGTTACGAACAAGTAAAGCTAAGCTTATCATATTTCAATATTGATTAAGACCGCCCAAGAACTTAGTTGTATATAAAACTAATGAAGACACATAGTTCTACTACTAGTATCGAAGCCGAGCTATTTGATACACGCCAATACTCACAAAGCTATCAGTAAGTAAAACGAAGTTCTGTACATAATTGCCTCACCAATAGATACTTATACAAAGATACGGCATAAACAGCTATGAAAGCACTTACAGTAAGTAAAATCGTTCAATATTCATCAACAAACGCCAGTAAAAACGCTGAGTTTGCTAAAGTTTATTTATTTCCATCAGTAATAAATATTGGTGTATTAAAATGAATAGAGATTTATGGTTCTCACTTCACTGATTGAGATATTCCGGATAGTGGAATATAGTTGCATCGGTACGCTGCTACATAATAAAAAGTAAGTGGAATTTCAGTTATTACTTTCTTCTACGGTAAAAAAGAAACGGATATTGAAAATTGTTCTTTGAAACGCTCGATCAAAAAAGACTCGTAAAGGTTTTTCTATTCATTTTTGTTCCTACTTACAAATCCTACCATTACTTCTTCAAACAAGTTTTTGGTACATCCCACATATTCACAAGTTTCAAAATGTCCGTACATTGACTTGATAAATAATAATATTAAGTTGTCAAAGTTCCATAATAAAAAATACGAATCGTAGTCTTAAAGTTTCGCCTAGTTTTCGTTCAAAATACCTGTAGGTTTCCTCACCAGGTTTTTAGCGCAAAACTTTTAATGACGTCATCATTTTTCGGCACTTTTTTGCTGTGCCGAACTTATTACGTACGTCATTTACTGCAGTTATTCGATAAACTACGCAATAAACTTTTATGGGTTGTTAATTTTATCTTTAAGACTATTAATTTAGTTCACAATTTATATCTAGCATAAACACCTTTATTCTGCAAGGGGTAGAAAAGATGCACCCATAAAAGTATCCATATAAAATCCATGTTCTTATCTTCGAAAAAGAATTTGATATTTAATCACTCAATCGCTAACTCATGAATGAGTGCTTGGCATGACTAGCAAGCAAGAGTTACATTAAAATTGGCGAGGAGTTGAAATCATTCAGCCAATGAGAAAGAACAGAGGGGACAACTACATAAAAACTTAAAGCAACAAACATTCTTAGTTATTTTAAATTCGAAAATTATTTACAAAACCATCTTACACATTTTTCCTACCATCAATTTTAATTCCAATACGATAAAGGATTGAATTCCATTTACCGGAAAATTGGGGGTTAAGATTTATTATCAAAATTACTTTTTCCCTTCCTTACTTACGACTGTTTGCCTTCGTAAATTCGAGAAGCAAAATGAAAGTTACATTCGTGCACACTGCGGGTTTTGTACCCAGTTAGTTTGTAATACATTTACTAATTAGCAGTGTTACCTTTGCTTGCTATTCGTTGTTTCATTTCGTATAGTTTGAGTTCAGTTTTATCTTCATGGTCCCCTCTGGGTGTATTTTTACTGAGATAATATATCGCTTGTTATATACTTATGTATTTGTCGTCAATTATTACTCACAATATATTAAGCATGCTTAGATTGTAAACAAAAGGCGCGACGTTTAAGTTTGGAAGAGCCGTGCTAAGGAACGAATGGGCCGGCTCGACCGGAGTGATATCACGACCTCACAGAAAACCCGACGTAAAATAACGCTTGGTTACCGGGGATCCAATTACTCCCCTCCCCTTCCTCAATCCCTGAATCCCCAACAATCCTGAAATTCCTAATCCCCAAAAGGCCGGTAACGCACTTGTCACGCCTATGGTGTTCCAGGTGTCCATGGGCGACGCCGATTGCATTAAAAAGCACAATATGGAATTAAATAGTATTTTGAAATCGTAACATAGAATGTCGAACTGGATACTTCATCGGACCAGTTTTACTAAAATTCACATGTCATTAAATAGTTAAACAAACATTATAAGTAAATCTAGTTCTAACAAAAACCACAGAACCACATAAACAGCACAATAAATATCACTTACAAAGCTTCCACACCAAATTGATACGGTCACAATAGGTGGAGGTTAAATAGGGATTCGTTTGAAATAGCTACTCGTGTATGTACACTCACATTACTTGTGACTATCGCTAAATAGAGATAAAGAACAATAAAGGTACAGGTGGTGGGTTGCAGGCCTTTGTGCGTGGCTTTGAAGTGGCACGGCTAACGAGGGCGCCGACTGTACAAAGGGCAGCCGCGAGACTATCATTGCCATTCGTTCGAACGAAAACTATTCCATGTACGACAGCACAAACTATTAATTAGATACCTTTACGATTCTTAACTGTGAAGTGAAACAACTCAGTAACTCTTTATGGAATGTCGATCGGTTTTTACATAATGTACTTTTTATTTATATATGAAAGAAGAAAGAAAAATAATTAATTGCCACCAGACATGGACCACCGAAAATTAACACACAAGAGAAACATTGAAACACAAAAAAAATAAAAAAGAAAACAATATAAAAAACATAAAATAAGAAATAAAAAGAACAATGAAGGCAAAAAAAAACATTATAAAAAAAGCATCGACTTCTTCTTCTCTATCTACTTTACCTATTATTAACTTTAAAAAAAAATGTTCTCAGGTTGACTTGTATGTACGTATTGTATGTACATATCTCGCGATTGGCTGAACCGTTTTTGACGTGGTTCTCAGAAAAGTGTTTATTACGTTTAGGAGAGAATTTAGTATCAAGTTATTAACGGACTTCAAATAAAAGAATTATGAACTTTAAAAACAGTAGGTATGTATGTGTATTTATAGTGAACTAGGTATTAATAATTAAATTAGTTATAATTGCTTACCTACTAATACCTAATAATTATTAGCTTACTAATATAACAGATATACAAGACGCTTAATTAGTTGAATATAATCATCACTATAATCAATCGGATGATATCCATTACCTACCGAACAAAGGGTTAAGACCACTACTTAGAAGGTTATTCGATATATTTATTATCATTAGCAATTTGATCAAAATGCAATGTAATATAACCTTACCTAATCCTAAAAGTACACCTAATTGCAAAATTAAAATACGTCAACCTTGGTCTATTTTAAATGTGTACACAAATAAATAAATAATTCAAAGCTAGAGCACTTATAAATTGCAACACATAATTACAAAAAAACCAACCGAAACAGTGAATGAAGATAATTCAAGTGAGACCGGCATAGTCAGTAAGCGTTTCTCAAGAAGCAAGCATGAGCGAGGTCTCAAGTCTTAGTCGAGTCGAGTCTAGAGGTGGGGTTCGCATCTGTTATCTCGCAGATTTCAAAACTATGCTCCTTCAGAGAACGTGCACCGTTGCTCAACTCTACGACTACGAAGAAATTCGCAAAAGATTCTCTAGTTTCTTATTTCTTTAGTAAACAACAAACCGGACAGTTGAAATGTTTTCAGAATTTGTTCATCTTTATTTATCTTATGATTTTCGTTGAGAATTGTAAACGATAATAACTGGTCTTAATTAACAAATGCGAGAATCAATATGCGAACTAATCATGAACCGCTAAGGTCAAGCTCGGTCATGTTCATTCGAACTGAGCAATTTTCCGCGAGGTTGAATTCCCACGCCGGTCAAAATTTTGTAACAATTTTCATCCGATTCTCAGTACTAACATGGCTTCGTAGCTAGTATTTATTGTTGGAGTCTATCAAGTCGAAATAATAACTACAAAGAGTAAATGCAAATATAACCCCAATTTGTAACTAACCCACTATGTTCAGTTGTTGTTGTATTGTTATTGTTTATCATTGGCCCAGTCTGTTAACTATTCTCCTTGTCAATATTTTTCCTCACAACATAAACGGCAACAGTTTAGTTAGTGAACATTCAGATTGCCCCCCTTACCTAAGACAACACTAGTTAAGGTGCATTTGTGGGGAAAGTTGTGAACATCGGGCGCAAGTTGCGAGGACTCTTGTCACCCGCGCACTTGTTATCTCAAACACTTGGAGAACTGGCGCGCGACCGGCGCACCGTGACCCGCGACAGCGGACTACCGGAAAATATGAGTAATCAACTTCTCACAACTTCGGACTTCGAACATTCATTAAACAACTTAAAAAACAGGAAAAGCAAAAGAAATCTAAAAGCAAAGAAAAGAAAAATGCTAAAATGTTATTTAATTACGAATTTCGAAGCAGTGATTAATGACGAAAATTTGAGTCGGTATTAAATCAATACCGACCCCACTTTATTTAACAACACATTGCCGAAGATATTTTACAGAGATCCATGTCATTTGTCAAGTTCATAATCTGGTGTAGTTTACCGAATAATCTATTAGATGTACATCTGTCGCTAAAGCGTTTTACTTGTAGTTGGGAGTTGGTCGGTGACTCGGCTGTCTTTACCTTGACTGACGTCGAACTGCCTCCTCTTCCCGTTGCGGTCTCCACGGCTACTCGCTTATAGTTCTGATAGTTATTGCAAACTACAGCCACGTTTCCGCTCGATATAAACAGTTGCTAAATTAACACACTATCTCATGAAAATATCGAATTTCTAATTTAGATAGTCAGAGGAAGGTCGAGTCATTAGTGAGGAGGTATATAAGCAATCCCAGGATATTTCATTGCCATTAATTAATATCGATTAGCGACCCATCTCGCCGCATGTATAGAAACTTGACTTGTGAGTTGGTGGTAAAAATTCAAAAGTTCCTTGCAAGCCCAAAACTTTTATCCGCATGTCAGTCTTGGAAAAGATTAGCGAATCATTAATTATAAAGTTTTAGGAAACATTAATCCAGTTAACTTTCTGTTTTTAGGTCACGAACTTGGACTGAATAAATGCATTTTATATCTCGACTGACGTTGAATGAGAGAGGAACTAGAATTATACGCAGAATTTAATAATTATGTAACTCGTTATAAACTTTGATTACTTTGGTGCTCGTGACTCTGATTGACGGAGTGGGATGTCCCATACAACAAAAGGCTTTTCATGAGCCGAATATAACTCACATTTCGCTCGGTGACGATATATTCTGTGAGATTTGGAATAAGACTAGTTTACAATTTAAATCAAGTTTGCATTTAAATTAATTAATTTGTATTATTCTTATTTAAACATTGGTTTAATAAATGTTCGAATTGGATAAATTCAATTCATTGGTGACACATTTTTCTTGTTAAAGTAAATGCTTTTAAATCGTGGTCTATTCAGAGAATCCCTTTATCCGCCCCCTAATGTAGATGGGATTAGTATTTAGTCTCTCGCTTTTATTGTATTTTACAGACGAAAACAAAACACTGTTCAGTTAATCCATCAATTAGAGACGTAATGCATTCAACTTAAATGTTTAAGATTTTGCTTGTATAACAACTTTGGTCATAAACTTGGAATTGCTTCACAATAGTAAACCATTAAATATTACACACATTTACTTCATAACATATTGGAAAAACAATGATGTATAAAGGTAACCTCCCGATATTAAAAGTGACATTAAATTATTACGCACAAATTCATTAATCGGGTTGTTTAGCAGGGTCCTCCATTAGCTTTAAACCTTCGTTCGATATGACCCCACATCAGCACCTCTGTCAATCATACGATTGTCAATTTACAACATTCACAAGTGTTTTCAATTATACGATAAAAGCTTCGGGTAAACTGGGTTTACAAAGGTGAAGGCTCAAGATCGGCAATCATTTCGAATAAATCGATATTATTTTTAAGTCTTCATCTATAAATGTGTAGAAAAGCCATAAGTTACTACGTACGTTATAGATTGGCTATCAAAAATGACGGAGGTAAATTTCATGGTACAATCATGCTTTAATCACGTAGACTGGACCAAGCATAGAGAGAATATCAATTTTAGAAAACCTAATTTTTATTTAAATGTAATTTTTAATTGTAGTATCATAGTCAACCTACATTTATGTACCAAACCTACCATGTATTATTTCCAGTCGCGGCTAGGACTCGAACCTCTTTGTGCCCACCACGCGGGCCCAAAGCGGGAATTTATAATTGATCACAATATCTGACGGATCCATATCATTTATTAATCCTCATTTGTATTCATTGGTTTAGGCTGTTAGGTAACAAAATTATCTTACATACATTATCCATACATGTGATATACAAGCGAGATACGAAGTAGGTAATTATTTCAAAGGATAATTCATTTTATTTATAGCGCTAAGTTAATCAGTTTTATGTACAATGTAATTTTGACAGCGATTCTCGCGCGGAATGAAATTTGTATTTCAAGGATTTAATCTATGTTGATACTTATCTATGACATAATAAGCTTATTTTAGTGTAAGTTGTAGTTGAAAGGTTATATGTACATACATTACAATAAAGGTAGTATTAAACCAAAGTAAATCATCAGTAACACTTCTATGATGCCTACCAACCTACCTTGAATACATAACTTTATTTAGAACAAGTTTATTCTACTTAACATAATATATCGAAATACAAAACGAACAAAATAGGTACATAAAATATTTGATATTCCACACTTAGTCTGTAGGTATAATACGTGTGCCTAAACCATTAAAACTACAACCCACAGTAACTACAATTTATTAATTATAATTAAACCTTTCCAACTACAACCTCAATTAACACTTTGCTAATTAAATAAAAATGGTGTTTGCCAAACCTCCACTAGGGTACACAGCGCTGACTGTCGCTATCCAGTGAATAAAATTTGCTTAAATACCAATATACATAGACGCATTCTACAGGTTTCTCACAAAAACTGAAGTATTAGCAAGGAGGAGGTATTTGAGACAAGGATCCCACAAAGTGCCGCACACTGGGTACCTGTCGCCCAGGTCATAAAACACACAGACGTTGATACATGGAGTGTCAAATGTCCAACACTGACAGCAGATTAAGTATCGTAGAGAAAACCTCAAGTCGAACGTCTGAGACTGAATGATTGACTGCTGTACGTTTCTCATGTGTTAAGATGCGTTTTAAGTGAAAAATAGGACTATCAGCTTGTTTTATTTAAAGTAAAGTAGAAGTCTACCAAAAGCCAAAATATTGTAAAAGTTAAATGAAAACAGAAGGTGTTGACGTTTTCCCTTCTCTTTTATATTCCTGGAATTACATTGACGTCACAATCAAAACTGATCAATAAGGTTCCAATATAATCTGTACAACATTTTTTATGATCAAAAACGGTACAAACCACGCAAAACTTTCCACATGAATAATTGTGAACTTATAATTTACGCAACGAATAATAATAAAACCACATAAAAAAAATTATATCTATGTAATGGGCCATTAACCTACACACCAGACCACTTAATCCTTGCAAACATATAAACCTAAAAAAGTATAATCAGTCTAACACGAAAGGCCTACATTACTTACATACTCCATACAGAAAATAAATGAACCCTCCGTTTATCTCATTACTTAATACGGTTCACGTAAGTACACAAACTCCGCAAAATAAGTAAGCAACTCAAACCGCAAGTCATCCTTTAATCACACGCTAAGTTAAAGTTCGCTGAGAAACATCTAAAGTGGTCTCTCGTTTTACTAATTCACGGTCGGTTTCTGCCTACCGTCTATACGCACGCATACTTTATACGCACTCACTTTGTTCAATCATGGCTAACATAATAAACGGACGCTAAACGTGTTTTCATAATGTTCCCCGTCAGTTTTTATAAAATGTTCTATTGTTTTTCTGAGTATATTGGGTGGGTGTGTATTGATTTTGAACATTGTATTATTGGATCTCTGCAAAATTGTATTTTTTTATTTGAACAATTTTTGTAAGTTTGTCTTGTTGATTGGTTTTGAAGTTTAGTGTTCGATTCTTGGTAGAGCAAAATATTCCAAATCCTTCTTAAATATTCAACAATATCACACCGATAGTAGTCTATCGGTTAGTAACTTCTAGTTCTGTCTAGTGACAGGCAGTATAAAAATGAAAGTAGTACTTTTCAATGGAATGCCTTTAACAGACGCAAGTTTGCCAAATATGAACTAAAATAAACTTACTACACGTGCCAGTACAATGTAATCAGAGTATTACACATACCAATATTGTCTCTATATTCGAACAATTTACATACTATCAGAGAACAAGACCACTTCATCACTCGCTTGATGTACAAAGACCCTTGTAAACAAACACGATCTCTTGTTACCAATCCGCTTCAAATTTAGACTAAGCTTTGATGCCAACACGTCACTACTAACGGACCATCAAAAAAGGATTTAAACTACCAGCGTGTGTCAAAGTTTATCGTGATTCGATCAGTAGTTGGAGCTCGTGAGTCTAAGTTAGACCCCGATAATGTAACGCCAAGGCTTCGGTGTTCTTATATAGATACATAAAATTACTCCTAGTAGGTAGGTATACATTCCCTGAAAAATAAACATGTAGGGTTGCTAGGGTTGCTAGTCGCGGCGATGTCGCGCAGCCTACTGGCATCGCCGCAACCACGCACGCTGCTCATGAGTAAGAACCCCTTTGTGGTTCGAAACTAGTAGAGCTTTTCTCAGTATATCCACGTGAGTAGCCCGCGATTTTTAGTTAATTTAGTATGTCTCACGGTAGTTATTTTAAAAACATGTAGGGTTGCACATGCCTTAAATACACATGCTTTTAATCAGTATTTTACATAATGTACAAAACTGACACACACACACACAAATCAAACTTTTATTGAATCTGGATTAACTTCTACTTAACAGCCTTAATTACGACGGCTCAACCAAAATAGCAGTCGAAAATAATTACGTAAAGTACCTTTAAAATATTGGAGCGCTATTTTTAGTGCTGATTTACGTAACTCAAACTCCATTTAATAGGCTGTAACAAAAGAATTGATCATTAGAATGATAACATTTTATTCCCTAAAATACCTGACACGATAACCGAGATAAAGCCTTCATTGAAACTCCGAACAATCTTATCTATAAATAGGGTTGGAAAAGTTGAACTTTTTATATCAAATCTTAACATTTTAGGGAAGTTTTTGGGTCAAACTAAAATGCATTTACAGCGTAACGGGAAACCGTAGCATACGTCTAACGCACGGGTTTATTCTGAACCCGGATATTCCAAGCTTCGGTAACCCGCAATAAATATTCATAGACAAACACAAAATTAATCTTTTCTAACACCGACCGCGGTGGGCCGATCGGAAACCCAAATCGGTTTACGGTTATACCTTCGCTATGAATAGTGAGGACTACTTCGCAATAGAGAGAACGTGAATTATTGCCATTGTTGCCCTTGAATAATTCGGTCGATCGTCGTCACGGCGCGGTCGTATCCTCGATATGAATTTCATACAAACCGCGAATATTACGTACAATGGGGCTCTGAGGCGGCGCGATTGTCGGTAACATTTCTTATCTCTCGCTACGTATTGGCGCACTTACCGCTCTCCACGGCTGAATGTAAAACGTTATTGAGCCTTCACGACGCTGATATTGGACTTGGAACGTCGATATTCCGTGAACCGCCGGTGTCCGGAACACGTCACTAATTTAATATTCACATCTAGATCCCAATATTGACTCTGTTGGATAATGGTTTCAACGAGCGACTCAATAACCGATTGAGATGAGCTTCGCGTTTTATGTTTTAATTTTATTAATTTCTCCACGATTCCATCCTACGTAATACATATATTTTTCTTTCAATCTTTAATAAAATTTTGTTTAACTGAATACAGGGTTTTAATTTAATGCGCAAAATTGATTTTACAGTGTTATTTTTAATCGAATTCAATTGTGATACATTACGGTGTTGATTAATTGAATCAATTTGTTTGAAGCTACAATATAAATATTTATTCCCCGAGGGAAAAAGCATAAAATCAACAATTCTGAATTATTTTCTTAAAACCACTACATGTTTACAAATGCTGGTAATACAAACATTTCGGCACGAGGAGCTAAAATTGAAAAGGAATGAAAGAAGAAAAGGATAAAACCGCATAAAACTGGTTCGTGATGAATGGTTTTGATTAAAAGTTTGTAAAGCCTAGCACGTCTAGAAACAACAATAGTTGTGGCAGTAAATTTGTTCGGAGAAATAAACAGAACTCACATTAGTGCCCTGGGAAAGGTTGTTCAGTAACCAGTAACATTTTAAATAACGCTTGAAATAGTGTGAAAATGGACAGTGGTGGTCAGTGGTACACGGTTTATCTAAACGAGTTGGAGTTGCCACCTTCATTCACCGGTTCCCAGCCCTCGTCGTTACCCCTAACTGACCTCACAATGTACTAACTCTTGAGACCAAGTACTAAGTATTCCATTCAAAATCTTTTTATAGCTAATTTATTTCACTGTAAGCACTGCCTATTGGCATTTTTTAATCCTCGTTTCATCCTCCTTTGTAATGTGGAAATGATATGTAAGCATCCTTTGATTTTAAAACTAGGCACATATGTGTTTGGGGTGGGTCATTTATCATTGAGAGTTATCATCACCATGTAAAACATATCTTCAACATACAATATACTTGCAATGACATCTTCTCGAGAAGCACAGTTATGAACTGACACTTAAAAGCTAGACATTTTGAAAAGATAAACCATTAAAAAGCTAACAAAATTATTAGGGCACGTGCCCACAACGGACTGTAAATAAATCTTATTACAGTGTACCTGCCTTTGGACGTTGATTTTACGTCACTTGTTTCAGCCCTGGCTCAATGCCATGAAATCATTTCGGCTTCAAAACAACTGCATCCACGTGCATCTATGTCGCTACGTTATCTATGTACCATAGTACATACATAAATACACGTTTTAGATCTAACAAATGGAATGAAAAATACGACTTTTTACTCTATTTCCATAAATCTATTCTATCCGTCCGTTTGAATCATTTAGTTGCACAAATAAAATATTTCAAATTGTAGTCGCTGGATTACAATTTAGAAGGATTATGCCAAAGTCAAAATTTGCCCCAGATTTAAATAAAATTTTGCATTATGTGACATCGTTTTATTAGCTTTTGAACCCCGAGAGCCTCTGGGAGCTCGGAGGAAGTCATAAATATCTCGCGCGTCCCCGATTCCTACCAAAGTTTGCTTGCAATATACCCACTCTACATTTTCACTGTACTTATATCTTTATTGTTATAGCGGCGCACAATGGCTGAGTTCTAAACACCTACAGCACAGTTCAGTAGTCGCTCAGTGTAAACACTCACATTCACCAGTGAGGCGTACCTACAGAAAAGTTACATGAATATTATTTCAATGAAAGCCTTAAATTGAAATTATTTCCTGAGAGGGGAAGGAAGTGAGAACGACAGTGAAGTCACTTAGATGGGGGAGGACGAAAGAATAATGAGTTGGGCCTCGCGGGCCGCAGCCGCGACCTGTGTTACTCACCTACCCTCGCCGAGATTATTTCAACTTATTTGTCTCCGAATGAACATTCTAAACGGACATTAGGCGTAATTCCGACTTTTTCAACTTCCCTCCTTGAATAAAACGGAACGGCGCAACCGTAAAGCCACAGGTAACAATGATCATTGTACAATTTTCATTTAATATTCTTTTAATATTATCGTTACAAATTATTTTTATCTTAACAATTTTATTTTTGCAGACGCTTGGTAATTAACGTTCACATTTATAACTACATAATAATTTACTATCGAGTAAATACATTTATTTTGCGAATCGAAGCCCAATTAGTCGAAATCGTATGAATTATGATATATAAGAAACATTAAAGATAAATTGAATGATTGAGGCATCCAATTTATATTTTAGTGTTCATATTTGTGATTAAATTGTGATGACTTTTATTCAGTTTTCCTGGCAGGTGGCCAGGTTCAATTCTGCTTGCAGGAATTGTTTGGGCGCGGGTACATAGGTGAAATTTCTCTAAAAATCAGGATATAAGAAGATTGTCAGTGTCATTGTTATTACTGTGCAATGGCGTGATATTTTAGGGCTCCACCTCTAGTAGTAGAGATATCTGTAGTAACTGCTTTCCATCATCAGGCGGATGATAATTTTGTTTGCTACCTCAACCTCAGAAGTATAAAAATAGAATGTTAATCTAGCAATATATTCTACTTTATACCAAATAGTGATGCTATTATAAACTAGGTTAAGATATACCAACAGATGGACGTTATTGGGTTATTCTGTCAACAATTTCCTAATACTTGGAAGGCTAGTTTGAAGTTGGTCGTGGCGCAACCAGTGAAAGTGCCTTAGGTAAGTGGTTGAACAGTGTTTAAACGTTGATAAGGGTGATCCCTTATATATAAAAATACGACATAAGTAACACCTTTACTATAACTTTTAAACAGAGTTTTGTGTACCTAAGGGTGCGTCCACATCTGGCGAATGCGCAGCTCGTAAGCCGGCAGAGAGCTGCGCGCGTGATTTTTAAATATTTGTTTATACGAAATTCGTACGAGTTGAGCACTAAACCATTGTCGTGACTTGCGGTCATCGTAGCAGGCGCGTAGTTTGCGGGCAACCCGCAAACAGCTTGCGAGCAGCATATTCGACAGAAATAGACGCACCCTTATAAAAACTTCTTGTGCCTAAAAATTACCATGTATTGTCATGTCACAGTTGAGGTCAAATCCATCAAAAACCAAAACTATATAATTTTAAGACGCATATTGTATTTTTTTAAAATAATTGGGATTTTTAATTCTGATACCCTAGAAACTACAGGGTATCAAAATTAAAAATCGAATTAACTAGTCCGTCAGTTAGATAATGAAAAAATATTAGACACGTCTTTTTTTTATTTTCTCGTATTAAGTTGCAATACTTAGATAAAATGGCGCAAAGTTAAGGGGTCGTTACGTCATAACGTGCTACAAAATGTGGCACGCTGTGACGTCACACGATATTTTAAATTAATATATCGTCGAAAGTATTTAATTTTGTGAGAAAAGAAAAAATACGAATCTAAAGTTTTAAATTAATGTACCAGACGGATATTAAAATAAAATTTAGGAAACTACTCTATTGTAGTGTCAAAAAATTTTTTGAGAGCGTATTAAAATTGAGTGATGTTTAAATCAGATTCAATACAGAAATACAAGAAATGTAATGTCTGTATATACATGAAATAAATGTAAGTATCAAGTGCAGACACACGTAAAACTTTTTCAATATTTTTTGTACATAAAAGCTAACGCCAGACTTCATTTAGGTCCTGCCCGTGCGACCGTGACAATGTGAGAGTCTTTATCACTTTAAACCATTCTCATTATTTGAAAACTTGCTCTCTAAGGAAAAGTTCTAGCATAGTAGCGGCGACCTGGATAGACTCTATTATGTTCTTACTATATTATTATGTTAAGGAAATAAATTGAGAGATAAGTCTAGTTTGAACAATAAAGAAATAAAAAACCTTCTTTAAATTACTTGAAGTCGACTGTTCTGTAGGCACGACATTTCTCTATGAATACCTTTAGTCGATCTATTGCAGTTACAACTGTACGTATCGCTGTAGTAAGCCCCTCTCACAATACATCAACATTAAGTTGAAACATCAAGTCGAGAAACGCGTCCAGTTTACGAACAGCTAGTTACTTGTTATGTCGCACACTTACGTGCAACATATTTTACCGTACCACAGCCATTAGTCACCGCACGCTCGACCCGGACTCGAACCCGCACTACTCGAGGACCTAAGTAACGGCCAAACCTAATGCGCGCACATTCCTCTCGTATTTTTCAAGTCGAGCTACTGAGAGAAATAAGATGTTTCCCTGGCTTTGGACTGTTGAAATAGCGCGATCATTTAGTTCTCGGGTTAGGTAACGTACGCTTCTGTTAGTGAAGTATTACCTCAAACCGAGCGCATACGTGCCTACTTTATATCAATATAAATGCCGCCATCGGACATTTGAATTCTTACAGTGTGTTCCGTTTCGGAACTTGAAATACGGAGCGCTCAGTAACCTTTTGCTGTTTATTGAAATGTTCAAGATGGACGAGTATATAGCGAGTAGCAGACGTACACTCATCAAATCATTCGTCTGGTCGCACAGCACCACATTCAAAGAGGAAAAGACGCATAACGTCTTTATTCATTCGTACACACAAACATTAAGCAAGAAACGTTTACGTACCTACCATTTTTACGCCAATGGATTTCATTTGGGAAGCGAAAAAATAAATAAAAAGTTTTCATCGCTAAAGCCAAAAAGGACATTAGGAGGAAAAATGTTGCCGCAATATAGTAATTGAGGTGCATTTATCCGCCAATTGGCCGCGTCCCCTGCGTTTCCGTTCGTTAGCCCGCTCGGAAATGTTCCGGAAAATTGTTGCGATTCTCACAGAGAGTTGCTCGGCACTATGTAAAGCAGAACTAAGGCGCACCTAGCGGCCACTGCTGCACACTGTCTCTGGCGCTCCGCAGGAACGCGCCCATTAACTTCAAACATTCTGTAATTTGAAGCCGCTACTAATGGTTTTATTTAATAATTCCTTTCGGATCGCTATGTAAATTTATTTTAATCGTGATGAATTTCAACGAGATTTTGTTACAAAAATGTTTTATTAGACCTCCCGCTACAAATTAATTTCCCGCATTTTGGTTTTGCCAAGTCGCTACCAGGTATACAAAAAATACCTGCCCCTGAGGTAAAGTAAGGCTGAATATAACATCTATAAATTAGTTAAGAAGGGATTTGGCCGTGTTCGAGGAAAGTCTAAAAATAACGAATTAGGCACGCAGAGCAGCAGCGAAACTGAGGCATTTTATCCTTTTTATTTATTTAAAGGAAGTTCACATAAACATTGCAAGTGTACAGTATTCGGCACGTCGCGCGTCGGTGAAAACAATAACGGTGACAGTAAATACAAACTATCGTTTCCCGAATAATGTGTTTGTGTGTTCTCGTAACAATAATTGTCGTGTAACGAGGCTCGCAGATGTTGCTGTTTAATTAAAACTTTGAGCCACCATTATCCAACCCTTCGACATTATTTGACCTTCCCATAGCTCTCACTCGTAAGCGCCCTATAAACTTTTCGAATTACTTCGATTTCATGGTAACAATTTACGATTTTCAATAATACGGCCGTATCCCGTACCGTTTGGGGGGCTCGTAACTCGCTACTGTTCAATTAACAAGTGTTTGTGAAGATTGGCGGTACATCCTTGGCGAGCTTTACAACTCACCTCAATTCATCTGTTGGGCGGCGAATGTTTACGTCAGCGGCAGACTCGGGCCGGATGAAGCGACCCAACTATTATGGATAACAATTACGAAGGGATCTGCCGACCCTCGTTACAGAGATCACTTGGAAACGACTGCGATTCTTTTCTCGTTGCGGTCACACCAAACTCTCTAATTTGAATACATTTATTGTGTTTTGCGTAAAAAAACAGTAAAAGTGACCCTTCTCGGTGGTTTCCCTACACATGTGTACGTATTTACAATTTAAGTAAAACCTTCTGTTGCCAGTAATATGAATGTAATGAAAAGTATTCTAAAGCACAGCTTACTACGGTTCCCTACTTCCTTATTAAAATCACTTTTGGTTTTAATGAAAATTTAAATTTTCTTTTGCTTTGCGTTAGATGAACAGAGTAAGGTTAGCTGCAATGAGTTAGGAGGTGGTACTAACATACAACAACATACATCATTTATGATTACTTTAAATTGAATTACACATATCCGACTTTATGTTTTACGTTACTCAGAGAGCATTGCAACGACGAGAAAGAAGAAACTAGTTAAAAGTCCCAAAATACAATACAGATCCATTTAAAATCAACACAAACGTGACACTACACCGTTTATTGACAATCGTGTCGTTGAGGAGAACAACACTACATATAGATAAAACAGGAGTGTTGAACGGGGCGAGTGTTACGACCGTGCGAGTGGCTGGCTACGTCTGAACGAGCATCCATTGTTGTTCAATGAAACAGCAACCATCGCCGCATATTATATGCAAAGCGATGTTGCAATACACAGAATTTTATACGAATACAAACAACAATAAGATTTGTTTCAATAACAATAACGTCGATATTTTGTTGTTGTTTAGAGGATTTTGATGTCGTATAAACGTTTGAAATTGTTGCATTTACATGTTTGTTTCATTGCAAACTATGTGAAATAAGTCATCGCTTTTACACTCTCGGAAAATACAGAGGTGCACATATTGTAGCATACAAACTTCTAGCTAGTTGTATTATGATACCCATATAACAGGGGCGAGTTTAAAGCCGCACCAGGCATAGTTTCAAACTTTGAAATACATAATATTATTTAGAATTTCCTTCTCAGAATATCATAAAGTAGGAGTCAGTCATCAAACTCAAGACATAAAAGTAAATTATGAAATTATTTCCAGATACCTAAGTATTACATTTTTTTTTTTAAATAAATACGAACGAACTTTAGAACAACAGACAAGACGAATAATTTGATTAATCTGAACTTTAATTTCACACATTTTGAATCTTTGAAAGTCATAACAACTGTTTACATTAGATTAAACATTGTTGTTGCAAACTTTATGCTCGTTCGTTGTACCTAACAGCCACGATAATTTGTTTCTAAGTTGTCACTAAAATAAAGAAAAAGCTTTCAAATTTTGCAGCATCGTTTGGAAAGGATTGTCTACCATTAAAACTTTTATTATTTTGCTTTCAATGATTGAGTTCACGTACCCATTGTATGTGAGCGTTAACAAGAAATTGCAATTAATATTTATGTAATATAGGTACTCTAGCGGCGGGTAGCCATTAGATGCATGTGGCGAGTTGTCGTTCAGCGCTTTGGAGCAAGATGAAGACTTTCTCTAGTTATGGACATATTACAACCGACGATGATAATAATGATTCTAGCAATACATAATTAACTATCTTAGACTAACTACTGACGTATAAAGATCGAAATATATTAAGAAATCGATTGTTTATTTTTTTAAAGATCATGGAGTGTTCAAAAACATACAAAAAGATTACTTTTACTGAGTATTAACTCAGTCTTCTTCCGACAAAAAGGCATAATATCTCAATTATCGTAAGTTATACCGCACTTTGATTGCAATCAAGAAATTGTATACGTACAGCGTATTCAAAGTGATTCAACTTACACCTAACAATTTGTGTATAATTTCTAGGTAATACTGTCTGCACTATTTTAGGAACAGGAGTCTTCCTTGAAACGGGATACTTAGTGAGGAACATCGTCTGGAAGCTGAAGACAGGAGAGGGTACGGTAGGGTACAGTTCTTTGAACGGGACATCTTTAATCGTACTTATGTAACTACTGGCTTTTGTCTGCAGCTTCAACCGTATTCCTGTTTGATAAAAAGACTATATGTTATTTCAAACCACAATCTACCCCTGTTCCAAGTTCCATCCTGATCCCTTCAGCTGTTTTGACGTAATTGAGTAGCAAACATACAGACAAACACAAAAATTCACAAACTCTCCCATTTATACCTATCATTACTTATGTACTAAAGTCTAAAAGCCAAAATTGACTTTGTCTCTCGTTGCCTCGTGACTGCCTCGTTGGCCGAGTGGTCGCAAGTGCGACTGCCGGGCAAGGGGTCTCGGGTTCGATTCCCAGGTGCGGAAAGTATTACTGGGTTTTTAAAAATTTCTCAGTAGCACGGAGTCTGGAAATGTGACCGGTATATGGCAATAGGCTCACCTCCTTTGCAGGGACTCATAACATAATTAGTGAAAAGTGGGTGTTACATTGTACAGTGGCATAATTTTCATCTCTGCCTACCTCTTCGGGGATAAAAGGTGTGATGTCATATTTATAGCTTTGTCTCTTTTTTGACAAAATACACATTTTAATAATTTTGTATGAGTAGGTAACATAATATATTGAATAATACATTACCAACATAAAACCTAGATTATTTTCGTAGAAGATACCTAATATTTTAAGTAATACTATTAAAACAGTACCTTTTACACGGCTTTGCTGTGCGATTTTACAAATTTAATATTCTCTCTATGGATCCCAGATTTGTAGCTAGTGTATTTTTTTTTTCACTGTCGAACATCTGTGGCCAACTGAAATCTAGTAATTTAAAAATTAGTGTTCTATAGATAGAACCAAAATAAATCGCTGTATGCAAAAGGTTAACATATAAAACTTAATGTGTAGGTAAGCAATTTTAAAATAACGTATTGTACGTAAATGTATTTTTAATTTATTTTTGCTTTGATACAACCTTAATTCTTTGAGCGAGAGAAAAATAAAGTTAGATTCGTTGAGCTGACTTTTTGAGACATTAATAAAGATTGACATGTGTAGCTGTCAAAAGACACAAATAACAGTATTTTTTATTTGAATTACTGAGCAAATGTAGTTTGTTAGAGAACTGAAAATAATTGCATTAAATCTACTCAGAGAGAAGACAGCTAACACAATTAGAGGGATTTATAATGTTGATTCATTTGTTATTTTCCGAATTCGTACCTACGCATTTTGCTTAAATTTTTGTTTTTATGGGATAAGCCGGTAAACGAGCAGGCAGATCACGATGGTGAGCAATCAGCATCGCCCATGGACACCCGAAACACCAGAGGCGTTACATCAAGTGCGTTACCGGCCATTCGGGGATTAGGAATTTGAGGATTGTTGGCTATTCAGGGGGTGGGTGATTGAGGTCGTGGTATCACTCCAGGAGCCATGCTTCCGCACCTAACACACACATTTCTCCTATATTACTACTAATTAAAAAGGAGGTGAGCTTATTACCACATCCAAAATTATTTCGGATTTTACATCACCGAGTATCGACCATTTCTTATTTCACATCTTCTTGTCTACGAATATTGTTATTACTGGTTGAATAGTTTCAGAGCTGAAATCAAGGGAAAATTACGAATTTTAAATTTAAAATTGTGTTTCTAACTCTGTTTCTAATAGATTACACGTAGGTATACTTAAATTCTTAACCAAACTTAATGTAAAAAAAAATAAATAAATTAACTTAATTAAACGTAACATACAAAACATTTCGCAAAGTCAATACAAAAAGCTCATGACTAGTTCGGCGATAAATTTATGCTAACAAAATGAGGAAACTGTATAAATAGCATTATGTATAACAATTTAATGCAAACGTAATTAAATTCACGGTAGGTACCTATCATGCTACCTAGGTGTTCGTAATATGCCGTAAATCTCTAAGGAGCCATCTCCCTCAGTGTTTCGTCGCGTCGAATTTGATTTTATTTGCATAAATAAATTAACTTTTTTGCATTGACGATGTTTTTAGTCGCTAAGGTTATTTGAGCTTGTAATATTATGCTCCCGTGACTTTATTAATCGCTTCGAAGCAATCATTTGAGAATTATGAAACAAAAACAAATTTCCATTTGATGTACACCAAAGTACCCGGTCAAATAGAATGTTGGACGTCCAATAATCCCTTTGGTGATGATGTGTATTTAGTTCGGAATAATAGTGAACGATACTACAATTTAATCAGTCATTTTCGATATTAAAACGAATTATTGGTCGTCATAATTGCATAAATCCATTACACGTTATAAACTAGCCACGTTAATCTGCAGCTTAATATTTTGTTTGTTATTCATATCCCGTTTGCGATGCGGTCCAATATTTTATCGGAAGCCAGGCGGCGAATTAAGAGCAATTCACATCGGCCGATTTTCCGTCGTTGAACTCGGTACGTGGTACGACAATCCAATTAATAAGCAAACCTTTCGTATTCACAGTGAATATCAAATGTTTGCACGACAGGACAGCCAATTGGTCGTTCAAATAAAATATTCATATTCGGACATTGTCGGCCATGATTGCAACACGTCGAAACAGGACTTGTGTTGTAAATGCTTTTCGATGACCCGCCAATCGACTGCCATCGCTAACAAACTTTTGAATTGGCTGCAACAATTTTGTTTGCATTTTATTTGAACGAATTTGCTTGTTTTGAATGTAAAAATGTACATTCAGTGACGGGGATTCCTCAATTTGACAGTTTATAATTATTTTTTATCCATAAGTACTACATTTGACTCAATTGTATCACATGCCTGATATAGCGCTAAATCTAATCACATCCATTCTCTGAATATTATGAGGCATTCACTAAATTCAATTCACAAAGCATTCGACGCATAACGCAAATGTAGCTCAATTGTCTCTATTGCTTCCGATATCGAATAATGTCCGCATCATAATATTATCATTCGCTGACATGCACAACATTGCATAGCTATTTGTATGACTACGGCGACTTATTTCATCATATCTGACTATTTAGCATCGGTTTTCATCTGTATCTGAGTCATAATATATAATATACATCAGTATTCAAACCACAACGTTGTGAGCTGCGGCCTAAGACAAGATCTGCGGGCAATCATGACAATTGTGGGGTCTCATTCGCTCGGTTTTGTCTGAGAAATAACAAATTGCTCGGTCGCGGTTGCCTTGATTTCCCACAAGATTACCTCAATGAGGGTAAGAAGTCAACCGCACTCTCGCGATGTTGCTCCTCCTGTTTATAATTTTGTGTCTCGACTCATCAATCTCGTAATGTATGGTCTGAATATTTTATCAGTTGTGCTTTGTTTTTCTGCAACAGCGATGTGTAGGAGGTCGGATGTTACGTCGAATGTTTTGGATGGATTTGTTGGGGACATGTGTATAATATACATAACGTACTTGAATCTCACAACAGCCTTTATGATTTGTTAAAAAAATTACAGTGACAAATCACGCCAGGTATGTTCTATTTTTGTAAAATATAGGTACAAAACTAAATTTATTAGTGCAACCGTATAATAATCTGTATAAAGTGATAATTATGCATGCTTTAAAGTTTTCAGCTTCCTTGAAATTTGTTGTAGAATGCAAACAAATCATTTGTACAAAGTTCTAACTTTAGACAACTTCCGTAGACTATATAATGGGTGTTTGTTTTAAGTCGAGGATTAAACCCGCAACTATCTACTCTCCTGGTTACTTGCATGAAGAAGAACAGTGTTGCGATTAAAAGTTGTACGCTTCGACAATCTTCGTCTATCTTCGGAAATAATGTATGTATCTAAAGTAAAGTAGTGCTGCATATATTACATTTTGTTACCAATAGCTTAGTACGTTATTCCTATCTTACCGTAGTCCGTAAATTACTAGATTCCTAAACAATAAACCAAGCTCATTATTACATTAAGAAACACTAAGGAGCGTTGAAACGATGTTAATTTGTAAACTAAAATCAGAAATTGAAACATAGAATGATTTAATTAATTTTTGGCATGGCGGCCATAATATTCAGGATTACGTGGCTCAGTCCATCGGCATCGCAGCAAATTTGAAATGGACCTATTTGCAAATATTAATCACTTCCAATGAAATCCTACTGCAATTTCAACGAATGCATGTTTAGGCCGATACATTTATTTATTTTCAAATTGCAAAACGATACCGTAACATAGGTAACGTATTGTAATGTATATAATGAAATTGTATGTAATGAAGTAATGTAATCAAATAATTTGTGTTTAAACATATTACATAACATCAAGCCTTTTATCCCCGCAGGGGTAGGCAGATGTATACATCACTTAATGCCATTGTACAATGTAACACCCACTTTTCACTATTTATGTTATGAGTCCCATGTAATACGGGGTGATGCACAATTCCAGATTCCATGCTACCACTGAGAATTTTTAAAAACCCAGTAATACTTTGCTCGACCCGGGAACCGAGCCCGAGACCCTTTGCTCGGCAGTCGCACTTGCGACCACTCGGCCAACGAGGCAGTCGACATATTAATACGTTTATATTAATAATTTAAATTGTATTATTACGTTTTTAGTATAGTTAATCAACACATCCATCCCCATCATATAGATGGTTGGCAGGCCACAACTGTGCATTTTACTCGTAGCTCTCTGCCTCGCACAGTAAACCTGTGGAATGATTTGTCGTCGATGGATTTCCGGACCGATACGACTTTCAAAACTTCAATATAAGAGCGTATTCCTTAAAAGGCCAGCAACGCACCTGTGACTCCTCTGGTGTTGCGGGTGTCCATGGGCGGCGCTGATCGCTTACCATCAGGTGATCCGTTTGCTCGTTTGCCTCCTAATCCATAAAAAAAACACACAACACAACAACATCACGCCTTTTATCCCCGAAGGGGTAGGCAGAAGTGCACCCAGAAGTAACACCCACTTTTCACTATTTATGTTATGAGTCCCATGTATTAGGGAGTTAGCCTATTGCCATATACCGGGCACATTTTCAGATTCCGTGCTACTATTGAGATTTTTTTTTAAAACCCTGTAATACTTTGTCCGAACCGGGAATCGAACCCGAGACCCCTTGCCCGGCAGTCGCACTTGCGACCACTCGGCCATCGAACAAAATCCTTAGGCAATCGATAAAAACGAAAAAAAAAAACAAAAAAAAATATCCTAGTATACAATTTAAATAAATAAGTTGGTATTAAAACTCGGAATGAATAAGAAATAGTTTGCGGGAAACGTTTTATACAAAATCTAGTTTCCATCGACTACGTTTACAAACACACTTCAATATATTTCAGTGCCGCGTACTCTCGTGCTGAGATCGATTTAAAAAACGTTGTCAACACTTGATGTCGGCAACCAACACCGTTATATTCACACTCTAAATTGCTAAAGTAATATTAAACACTTTAAACTTTAATTTTAGTTGCAAATATGTTTAATGTAAAAGCACGATGGGATTGACATCGTCACATAATGTGTACAAAACACCTTTTAAATAAATGAGATTAAAAAAACTGTAGTGTTATAGAAGCAATTGAGTAGACGGTTTTCCTGATGGTTGGCGATCAACGCCGCCCATGGGGCACTCGTAATACCAGAAGAGTTATTAGTGCATAATAAAAATCTTACCAAAACTATGTTCCTATAATAACTATCGTGAGACATACTAAATTAACTAAAAATCGCGGGTTACGCGCGACTTCGCCGCGAAGGCGCACGCTGCTCAAGAGGAAGAGCCCCTCTGTGGCTCGAAACTAATAGAGCTTTTTTCAGTATATGCTTGTGAGTAACCTGCGACTTTTAGTTAATTTACATAAATACTTGGTATTAGTGTTTAAGCAGCTCTTGTCTGTGTAAAATGTGAAGATACTTACAATACTTGGACTTTTAACTCGAGCTATGAAAGACAATCTAAATTCAGTAGACACATATACTTTGAGAGATTCAAAATCCAAACATCCGATATTACTTTGATTGATTACACGACGCTCACCGAATGAGCGGTCATGAGTATGGGCCCCGGCATACATTGAAACTAATCGAGGTATATCAATAGGTTCACCCCCTATTACATGCGACTCGGAACATGCCCTACCTAATTTAATAACGAACACCAAAAAGAAAAACATTTATGAACATATACAGCGAGATTAACTCCATCCCTTGGTCACGACAACTAGGCAAAAATAGAAATACCCAAAACGGAGATATTAATTAAGGTGTTGGAAAGAAAGGCTTTCCCACTATACCGTTATTAATTATCTGTAGCCGCTGTTAACCTCACATCAGGGGTAACATTGTAATCACTTCAAGTAACCCGGGCGAAGCCGTGGGACGAGGATAATATGTCTTCATCTGTTAGACCGGGATGGAATGCTTACGCAATAAAAATTCCATGTTGACGCGTCTCCTACTAAATTACTTTTATTAACGTCTACAAGCTTTAATCTCGATCCTTTTCAATGTTGGGCCCGTTATTCTACAACCGCTCATTGGAGTTTAATTTCATAATATCTGTTGGAGTACGCAGGCATTATACATTTGTTTACATAAAGAATATTCACTGTCGGAAACTTGTCTTGTTAAACCTTAGCAATAAGCAACCTTAACCTTATTACAAATGTAAAGATTAAATTCGAAAGACGTTGTTTTTAAAAGTTACTACTAAATTGGGTACTACTGCACGGTTGGTACGGTGGCTGGACAAATGGCTGCAGCACAACGTGTTCGATTCGTTCGTTCGATTCCCGCACGGACCAACTCTTTGTGTGATCCACAAATAATTTTTTCGGGTCTGAGTGTCATGTGTATATGTTTGTAAACGCACCCACGACATAGGAGATAATCCTAGTGTGGGGCAATGTGTCTAAAAAAGAAAAAAGTGAAGCACTCAAAAGTGAATATGTATAAGGTTCACAGTTCATATAAGACCAGCAAACTAAGTCAGATGGTCGGGACGTTGCTTATACATATTTACCTCCAAATGAGATTCCCTAAAGCCGAGACTTAGTTAAATCGTCCGCTCGCCCTCGAAAAAAATCTAGTTCTTTTTTAGGTCAATTTGTAAATACAGGGAGACATTTTTTGGTGGGTAAGCCCTATATATTAACATAAACTACCTGTGCGTAGAACCCCGTATAGAATGTCTTGCGTGAAGGGTGAATCGTGACAAATTACTATTACGACACTTATTTTTCGCTTCACACGCGTGGAAAAGTTGCTGAGAATAATGATGCCAGTCATAGTGACAAGTTGAGGAAGGAATTTATTTTATTTAAGTATCGTTTTATTTACAGGGAGCTGCGTCCTTTCATTTGTCCGAAGTTTTCGGTGTTTATTGTTGCTATTTACAGGCAAAGCTATACGTGGGCGCCTCGTAAAGTACATTCGTTGTTTTAGTTTTATTTTGTCAATAAAACTTTACGGTGTTATTAACACGCAGCTGGCGGATCGGTTCATCACATCATTTACCAACAAGTTATGTCATCTGATAGAATTAAAATACAAAACATTTCTATACCCCTCATGATTTTTTTGTCAATTGAAAAAGGAATCTTTTTCATTGGTATTAAATACTCAATCCTGGGATCGATTACCACATGACTATCTAGCAAACTTAAGCTTTCTTACATATATAATTCAATAATATGTATGTATTCAAAGGCTACTCTAAATACACCTGTTACCAACCCCTTAGAACAAAACAAGCGTAAAGGTTAGCAAAACTAAATTACATTATTAGTCATGGCTAATAAGCACGATCATCTCGTTCATTAGCAAAATTATGCTTCCTGTGTACCTTCGAGATAAAACGACGGCCTTCCTGAACACGTGACATAATTACTCTATAGCCTTACGAGGCCCCGGGGATTTATCGACTCGGTCTACCAAGGAGATTAAAAATACCAAACAAATAACAAAGTCCTGTGTGAAAATAACATAAGATACTTAAATAACAGTTCTCCTCGATAACGAATACATTATCTGATTTCCGACATCACAAATAAACGATAAAGTATCAGCTCCTTACTGTCCACTTACCTAATTAAACCTCGAAGCATTACATCAGTATTCGACAAGGCCACATTCCTCTCAATTCATTAGAAAAACTTTTCCATTAGTAATTTGGCATTCTTTGTGAAGCTTGTGGGGCAGATCAGAATTGATACGAGTTATATTTACTGCTGAATCAGGAACATTCCGTTGTGTTGTAACAACGGGTCACCCCCCTACACATCTAAATAGAACATCTCTTTGTGAAACTAGTCTATAAATCAAAAACAATTGGTTCGTTCTTTGCAGTTTTTTTTTTATATTTGTGTTTTTCTTTTTTTGCGAGAACGCTGGTTCATATGATAAGCAGTCATCCACAAAATTAGGTCTGGTGTTTACAAAGATATGGCAATAAAATGCAGACGAGTACGCAATCCCATGTAAGTAGGTATTTATGTGCGGCATATTGGAAATAATGGATGCTTACGTCGATCCTGTGTCTTTCTACTTAATTATTCAATCGGAATACTTATTCCCGTCCAAGCTCCACATCCTGAGGAAAAGCGATCTATTCTGCTCTTTCGTAACGGCACACATAAATTAACGCTTCCCCGATTAAGCACCTTTAGACGGTGCAATAAAATAAATTCACTCTTCTGCCATCCGGCCGATTTGATTAATATTGATTTTTATACTTTCTCAGTAGCTTTATGTTATAAGAAGAACTGCAATGATGAAGTAGAAAATATCTTGAGGGTTAATGATGATTATGAATGAGTTGGTTTTATGTATAATGATAATGACAGTCGGTTGTAAGAGTAACGTTTTACGAGTTTAAGGAAATTTGGTAATAAAGTCCTACCTACAACGTTGGATTTTTAACCCGCCAACACACTTTCCTAAAACATACCGTTTTCATTAGCTTTATCCAACACTGAAAGATCTTTAAGTAAATAATAATAATATTTAAAGCAGAATATTACAAAAACAAATTTTAAATATCACTTACATCTGTATTAAAGAATACTCTAAAACGTGGATTAAAGAAGATGAGGTGAAAGAACGGCACCGGCTAAGCTATAGGTAAATAGCTCGCGTTTACAATTCAAGATTTTTCCAAATAGAACAAACAGCTCAACGTTTGTGAAAACGGTTCTATAAATATTTAAAAATCCTCTCTTCGGTACCGACTACCGAGTTGTAAGACGATTTGGCGTCTCTCTATCGGACAGCGGGGCGTTGTAGTGTTCAGCGAACGACGAACGTACTACGGTAACAATCGCTTAGCGCTCTACTAATGAACGGCTTTAAATAGTTAGTAGTAGATAAACGTTTGCATTCATGTGCTCGCTTGATGAAACTGGTGCATTTGTTTTATGTAGGTACTAAAGAAAACATAACGTTTCCTGTTTACTGCTAATAAATTACTTACTTAGACCATAATATTATTATGAAACCTGGTACCTATTCACGTTTCACTGATTATTTTATTATTTATTATTTTATGAGTGCAACATATACTCTGTGAAAGTCTTCCATTAATGTTATCTTTATCCAATTTCAGGTTCATCTACAAACTTAACTGAGTCCGGTAACCAAACAGACATCGGTGTTTCCCTACCTCGCATCTTGCATCTACTGACTGTATCATGGTATAATAGTCTACACTAAATACCTACCTACATACATCACTGTCTATTTACCTTAGTAAATAAATAAAAATCCAAGTTTGTAGTTCATTTTATAAAGAATTTTTAGTAAATAGAGCAGCCACTAGCGGTTTTGTAGAACGACATCGTGATATTTTATTTATTCCACTAGGTAGTAAACTAAGCACCGTTAATGTAGCCCCAGAGTTGCACTGAGAACTTTAAGTACTCCCCTCCGGTTGTCGCTATCCTGTTGGTACAAGTCTCGGCAACTTTTTAATTGGCCAGCCTTACAGATTGAAAAAAACTCAAGAGCCCTTTTGACTTAATTAAATTTACTCTTTAGCCAGTGAAACAAAATGGAGCCCGTTTCATTCAATGTTGTCTATTCGACAGCGGACGTAAACAAAAACCTAATTAGACGAATGAGTTTGACAACCGGCTCACTTTGTTGTGTTATGAATAGAATAGCGGATCTTTATTATCTGCTTTCAAAACCGCGCTTTACTAGTCCATATATTTTTAGATGTTCTTGTTTCAGTAATTAATTTGTTCTCAAGCGAAATGATTACTTTAAAAGCTAATATTACGAAGCCGAGACGCCACTAATCCGCCTTTACAATATCCGCGTTCATTTAATTTCTAAAAACGTAGGCAAGCTATTCACAGGCACTCAAACTAGAATTTCGTTAAGTTAAATATCACGAATTTAATCCGTGGCGAGGCACTCTCCCAGGGGTTCATAAAATGTTCAAATGAAAAGCTTATTTTGAATTAAATCCTTTCGATACAAGTTTCCGATTCGGCACTGTAATGAACTTTGATGAGAAATGCGGTTCAGCTGGATAACAATTATTATTATTGGTCGTTTAATCAACGTCTTGTGATATTGATAGGACGCAGAGATGGCCTTAATAGGTTTGGAAATTACTGATTCGTATCGAATTGACTTTTTCTAGATGGATACTTATTTCCAGTAAAATCCATAAAAAGGTGTTTTATCTGTTCGATTCGGATTGGTTGGAAAATCGATAAACGCGATCGAGTAAAGTGTAGTTACATTCCATAGTAGACTGTTCAGCTGTATGGACTATTACGATACAGGAAAAGCGTTGTTTGCGTATGACAAGCTGATTTTGTTCGATAATCCGATTCGTACTCAGCTTGAAATCGTCGTTGTAGCGTGAACAGTTTAAACAAGTGAATGAACACTCATATGGTACTGTTGCTTGCTAAATATGTTCTACACAAACAACACCGAGTGAATTGTCACATATTATCAACGTATCGTGTAGGTAAGTACCTAATGTGTTAGTAGACATAAATACTGGGTAACTTGTAATTGCATGGTGCAAGTAAAATGCAACCTTATTATCATAATAAAATATAGTGATGGACATGGATTTCGGTTACAAAAGCCGCACTCAAATAAGATCATTCATTCAGAAGCTACGGTTCAACAAACAGGACAAAGTGATAACTCCAATCTTTTTCATTGTGGGTTAAAGTAACAGGGGTACATTAAGTAAGTACTTATCTATAGAATTGTTAAATACGTTCAACAATCAATAAAATGTTCAATATGAACTAGAAATATCCTAACAAGAATTTTCTTTAATATAAATAAGTCATGTAATGTCTTCCAAATATTTCGTAGCAAATCTAAACAACGTTCGCCTCAACGTTTATGACGAAGATACCTTTAAAGTATTTGATGCTATTAAAAATAGTTGCAATATCGAGGTCACAGAATATCAAAGTGAAATATTGTCGTGGTCGTAACAACTATAGTATAAAGCTGCCTAGTTGTCTAGTAGTCGCATGTGATGCTATCGAGCAAAGGGTCTTGGTTTGGATACCCGAATCGGACAAAGGATCATTAAAAGTTGATCAGCAAATTATTTATATCTAGTATTGTTAGCGGTTTTCGGTGTTTTGATAATTCTCAATAATAACACTGTGTCTGCAGTTGTAAATTATGTTAACAACAGCAACTCCTTTTACACGAGATTCATAACATAACTGTGAACACCTCTACCTATATCTTCGAAAATTAAAAAAGTGGTATTATGTTTAAAAGTAGTTACAATATTGAAGTCTCGAAATATAAACGTAAAATATGTATATACTACAACAAAGCGCTGACTACAATGAAAACTAACTGGCTACCTGTCCCAAAGTGAAATATTCGCATTTCAAGTAAAATGTTCTACTAAAGCCATAAATATTTCCCTTTGACATCTTTTCTTTTACAACCGCAAATTGAGGGAAATTTATTTGAATTAATGAAGTCGTTTATCGAGTACTCGATTCTCAGTTCGAACTGAGTAAGTCTTACTGGTTGTTTTTCTTAATCATGTGATGCCTATCCGGCAGTACATTCATGGAAATATAAATAGAGTATACTTGCAGATACCCCCGGTTTCGCTCGCACATTCAATGGAGAAGTAGTAGCTGAGTAGACTATATCATTCAGTAGCGGTCTATTTTATCTAAATTATAATATAAAGTCTTGCGCATTAATCATTGCATTAATCACCATGCTTGCTCCATGCGAGTTGGTGATTTCAAACTTATAATTAGAACTTTTGAGACCAGGTTTCCTCACGATGTTTTCCTTCACCGATTATCAGTGGTGTCTAAATAATCTTAGAAAGTACATATAACTCGGAAAAAGTCACACTGGTACTAGCCATTGGAAGGTTTCGAATCCGCACCATCATGCATGAGAAG
Organism: Spodoptera littoralis; assembly: GCA_902850265.1. Classification (NCBI taxonomy): domain Eukaryota; kingdom Metazoa; phylum Arthropoda; class Insecta; order Lepidoptera; family Noctuidae; genus Spodoptera; species Spodoptera littoralis. Next base: position 9,485,640 of record LR824535.2, on the reverse strand, counting down.
CGGGCGTCTTAAGCCTTCGGGCCACCACGACAAGATGAGTGCCAAACTATATTTTTTCGGTCCAGCAATCACTTTGTCGTTGGATTTTGCTGTTGCAATGACAGCTGTAAATGGATTTAATTCCAAGATGTCAAGCCTCTAGCCTCGTAACAAACAAACAGTTCCCTTTCACGTCCAAAACTCACCATGGAAGTTTCGTACTAGGTACATGAACCTACGATAGATTGTGACTGCAAGCCAGGGGAACAGGGTACGTTATTGTATTAACAAGTAATATTTTGACTCCGAGATTCATCATCACATCAATGATTATCTTTCATATCACTTCATAGCTTCGTACGCACCACGATAAGAACAATAATTTGTTTATTAAAATTTCTCCCATAATATACGGACGGCATCCATAAAAATGTTGAGTAAATAAACGCTTTGAATAATGTTTGTACTTCATTTTGTCTGTTTGTACATCAACATAGTCCGGAACATCACAGAAGCTCAAAATTTCTAAGAAAAACCTTTTTTAGAACGACATCCGACCTCCGAAAGGTACGGTCAGACGATAAACAAAATAAGAACACTTTTACGGCATTAATTTCGTTAAGAATATCATAATTCATTTAACTGCTCTGTCTTCTTGCTATTCCGGTGTCATTTCGCTGAGGTGTATAACGTGGCAAACCTCTCTACGGAGAAGCAAAGTGAAATAATATGAAAATCCTATTCTTTTATGAATTATTTATGTATGCTACGAGATAATATTATAAGGGAATAAAGGGCAAGTCCCTTTCGAAGAATATTAAGTCTTTACTGCTCATAACTAGAGCGGGGCGTAACCTCCCGTTTATACAGTAAGTTTTAACATCATTAAGCTGCTACTTGATTTGTGTCGAAGTGAAACTGGATTTTAATAGATTCCTTGAATCGATACTTCGGAAAGGCTTCTGGATATTAAATAAAGGGGTTTTAATAAAAGATTTATGAAACTGGGCTACTCAGTATTAATTAATACTTATGACAGCTTTGAGGTTTATCTGGGATCCACCGCGGCTTAGGTCAATTTCCGGAGTCTCCGATTGGAACAAACGACGTAATCAGAGAACTCGTGATGAAAGGGTTTTGAGATCTTTTGTAACCTGGCATAACCATCTGGTATCTTCATTAGTTCTTTTTATATATTAACGATATCTCTAAAAGATTTTTAAATTCTGATTTTGAAAAGAATACATACCTATCGTGAAACCTTCAGATACAAAAGTACGTACGTTACTGTATACTAAAATCTTAGTTCCTAAGTAGTAAGTAGGTATCTCTTAATGACTATTTTCCTCTCACGGATTTTATCTCAGGGACGTGACAGTTTAGGTCACAGCATCTCAAGACATTTTGTGGCTGTCGTATTTTCTTGCCAAATGTAGTAGTTCGTGCGCCGAAACATTGAAATGTCAAGCAGTCACTTATACCACAAAATGGTAGTAAGAAGCTTTTCAGAAACTTATTGTAGAATTAATACTTCAAATTCAAATTCAAATTCTTTATTGCGTTCCACAATGTATTACTTAGGTGGTAACATAGAATAATACAGTTCATTGTGGACCCTGTCGGGCACAGCAAGGAAAATATATAATTTTAATACAAAAAAAAAACATTACATAAACAATATTAGAGCATTTAGATATAATTTATACGAACAAAAAAGAAAAAAAAAACAAAAGACCAATTATTATTATTAATTAACAAATTATACATAATATTAAAATTACAGTCCAGTTAACAAATTATTATTAAGAATTATTGTTTATAAATTATACTGTCATCAAAAAAGTCTTTAAGAGTGTAATAGCATTTATCTATTAAATATTTTTTTAGTCTCGATACAAATATATTGGTTTTTTCTACCTCTACAATTTCCCTTGGCAGTTTATTGTATATCTTTATAGACATTACCAGAGGGCCAGAATGGTAAATTTTTAGTCTAGATGTGGGTAGGTTCAATCTGTTTTTGTGGCGTAATGAGTAGTTGGTTTGCTTCTGATCGCGGGAAGTGTAAAATTCTGGGTATTTTCGAACAAATTTACATATCTCCAGGATATATAGGCTGGTAAGGGTAAGTATTTTATATTTTTGGAAATATGGTTTGCAGCTGTCAGTTTGTTCGATATTTGCTATTATTCGGATTAGTTTTTTCTGCAAAGTAAATACTGTGTGTGAATCCGTGCTATTTCCCCATAAAATTATACCGTAGCTAAGCCAGGCTTGCGCGTATGCATGGTAAGTTATTAGAGCGGTCTGTAAGTTTGTTGTCTTTTTGAGTTCGCGTAAGGCATAAGAAAACCTGGAGAGCTTTGCTCGTATATTTTGCGTATGGGACTTCCAGTTTAAGTGTGTATCTATAGTTAATCCGAGAAGCGTAAAGTCGTTTACCTGTTCAAGATTTGTTCCTTTAAAGTTGAAATTAATATCAAGGTGGGGTTTTTGGTGGGGATGGAAAGTTATTATTTTAGTTTTTGTATAGTTTATTTCGAGGTTATGGTTATACATCCAATTATTTACTTGAGAGAGAAGAGTGCAAAGTTTGTCATTTATATTTATGTCGTTTTTACATTCGGTGAGTAAGGATATGTCATCCGCGAACAATACGCAAGGGCCGGTAATTGACTTTGGTAGGTCATTTATGTAGATAAGAAATAGCAGGCAACCTATAACGCTTCCTTGAGGAATAGATGCTGTTATTTGTTTATCGTTGGATCTTACTCTTTCTATTTCTCTTGTGTTGTTATTATAATATTCTATTTCTACCATTTGTTTTCGATCTTTTAAATATGATGTAAACCAATCGTGAGCCTTGCCTCGTATTCCTAGTCCGTACAGTTTGTTTAACAATATTTTAAATTGCACCTTATCGTAGGCTTTCGTCATATCCAGCAGTATACCTATGGCATAGTTTTTATTATTTATTATGTTTAGAGCCTCTTGGGTGTATTTATAGACTGCTAGGGTTGTGGATTTATTTTTACGGAAACCGTTCTGACTGTCATCAAGGAGTTTGTATTTTTCGAAAAAAGAATAGACTCGGTCACACATAATCTTTTCAAAGATTTTAGAAGCAGTTGGTAATAGCGCTATGGGTCGATAGTTATTTGGGTCTGATTTACAGTTTTTTTTGTGAATAGGTTTTATTAAAGCTCTTTTTAGTAAGTCTGGAAAAGTTCCTTCTTCAAAAGACTGGTTGATCAGTATGTAAAATGGTAGTGTGAGTTCATCCGCACATTGTTTTAGAAGGGAAGGGGGAAGTTCATCAATGCCGTAGCTCATCTTATTTTTTAGGTTTTTAATTGTTTTATTTATTTCATATGGGTTTGCGGGGCTTAGAAACATTGTAGTATCCGCTGGGTATACAACGGGGTCGCCTTTTGCTTCGTTACCGGATTTTTGGGTACATTCACCGATGGATGCGAAGAAATTGTTAAAGATGGTGGTTATTTCTTTGGGTTCACTAATAAAGGTCTCATTTACTAGTAGCTTTAAGTTGGTTTTATCTTTATTAAATTTTTTGTTTGTTTTTTCATTTATTACACTCCACATAGTTTTGATTTTATTTGATGATTTATTTATTCTATCTGTATATTGCATTTTTTTTGCAGTTTCTACAGATTTTTTTAAGGTTTTTTCGTATGTTTTATAATATTTGGTTAGAATGGGGTCATTTGTTTTTTGTATTAAGACTTTTAACTGTCTTTTATGTTTGCACGATAGCTTTATTCCTTTTGTTAACCAGTTCTTTCTAATTTTTTTATTAATCTTGACCAATTTTTGTGGGATGCACGAATCTAAAATAATGTTCAACGTATTATTAAATATTTGATAATTTTCGTTCACGTTGTTATTGCTTGTAAGTATGTTCTTCCAGTTTACCTTTTTTAATTCAGTCCTGAAATGTTTTATGTTGTCAGTGTTAAATAATCGTTTTTTAGTGTGCCATATCATGGGTTCAATGATTTCTTTCCTGTTTAGTTTCATATGTAAGATAGTAGCACTATGGTCTGAAAATCCTAATTCTTCGACAGTCACATAATTATTAATTGGGTTAAAGTTTGTGAAAATTAAATCTAAGCAAGTTGAACTTGTTTGAGAAATGCGTGTTGGTGATTTTATACGTTGTGTAAACTTATATTCTAACATGAGATCGAGTAGTAAGTTAGTTTTTAAATTACTTTCTAATACATTTATATTTAAGTCTCCTCCTATTATTACGTCGTACTTTGAGTACTTTTTATATATGAATGACAATATTTGTTTTAATTTGAAAATAAATAATTCCTCCTCTTTCCTATTCCAGTAAATAGTAACAATTAACAGTTTATCCTTAGGTAATTCTATTGCACATGTTTCTATACAGTATTCTACAGACATAATTCTAATATTGCAGACTTAATTAAATTCTATGTGGTCTTGTACCATGATACATACACCACCGCCTCCCCGAGAACGTCGACAATATGAGGCCGCTATTTTATATTGTTCAAAATGTAGATTTTCTAACTTTTCTAACGACAACCATGTTTCACAGAGACATATTATATTATATATTGGATTATCTTGGACAAATGCTTCCAAAAGATATTGTTTGTTACAGATACTTTGTATATTTTGGAAGAGAACATTAAACTGTTGTCCTGTAGTTTCGAAAGTTTCGAAATGTGTTAATTGAAGAGTTTCCAATATTGCTGTAGTTATAATTTTCACTGGGGTTTGGTGAATCGTGTTGACTTAGGGTCGAAGTAGTGATATCATTTTTCACTTGTTTGTTTACATTTTTGTTTTTTATAGCGTCATTGGTCGTCTTTGTTTGCGTGTCTTGTCCAATTTGTACCAATTTTCCATCTACAAATAACTGGTTATTTCTGATTTTTGCGTATTGGCCGTTCTTTCGTGCTTTCAGCATTTCTTCATGCATTAATTTTCGGTCTTTTCGTTCGTTCTCATTTAAAAACTTTGACATGAAAATTCCAGTTCCTTGAAAGAAGTTATTATTTTGTAATATGTATTTTGTCATTTGTTTACTGATGAGTTCAATAACTAGGGGTCGGTTTCTTGTAGTATTTCTTCCAATTCTATACATTTCTTCAATATATACTTACTCTTTCAATGTGTAAAGAAGTTAGTGTAAGGCTCTCTATAAGGATAAATATAAACTTATCCTACATAATGACTTCTTACTACATTTTATAGAAAAGAAAGTGTACGTAGCTATTATAATGATGCAATTTCATAGCATGCACGACCGAAGCGCCGCGCTTGCTTGACTACACGAAACTACAAGGACCCCTTGAACAAATATATTTCAAATTTTATAAAATCCAACAGACGGCACAATAGGGTTATTATACGATAGAAAGGTATCTACGCGCAGCGCCCGAGCGGTTGCATAAAATGTATTCCTCCTGCTACCAACAAAGACAACCCTTTTATTCTTTTCTGTCGTCGCGGTTGTAATTCTCGTCTTTTAACAAATGGAAGACATTATCGCTGTGTCTGGCTTTTGTATAAATTCATGTAGAAATAAAGTTAGTAAAAAAGTTAAAGCGCTTACGTGGCGCTCGCATTTCAAACGTAACTGATATTTTTAAAACGTACAAAAACTTCACACCGTACGATATGTGTGAGCTGGAAACTTTTTCTATGAAGGATTGTGAGTTTGTGACGTCATTTCCCGCAACAAAGCGCGGAATGCAGGATCTGAAAGTTGGTTTTGGCGCGAACACGGCGTAAACGGGGACGGCATAATACGACGTGGTAAGGACTGGCCTCTCGAGAACGAACCTGCGCTATCGACATCTCGGAGGCACGCGTTCATCACGCCCTCTTCGAATGTCATCGGCTCCTCTTGATGCGCAGCCCTCGAAGCCGGCTAATAGTTCACAGGCGCTCATTAAAATTACACGAGTGGCTGGAATAATGTGATTCTTGTTAAGAGCTAACGGACGAAAAGAATAAAAGCATCGCTGCGTAGGTAAGTATTCATCGCTCATTATTATTTTCATTTCTCCCAAAGTTAAAATCAGTCAATTAGAATTTTCATTATTGAACACCAGACAAAAATAATTACACAAATGATATCATAATTTGAAAGCTCATTTTACATTCTCAGTCACTGCATATAGGTAAATTAAAACATCGATAGTTGATAGTAATTCATAATTTGTAAATAAAAATATCTAGGATCTGCATACCAGTATAAGTTTGTATTAAGTCGAGCCGAGCGTCCGATAACACAGGCTCTCGGTACGTAGTGTTCCGGCCTTCAATTATAACAAAGCATAAAAGTTGCTAACAAAGAGGGCGCGTGCAACTTGTGACGTTTCTGAATACGGCCCTTATTTATTACTTCCCGTGAGATTACCATACTATACCATAAACAAGGACACAGATTACCTATAATATTTTTGGACGCGTAAAATTTCCCGCTTTGACCATCCTTATCAGTATGAATAATATACAGAGAGATGTTCAGCTATAAAAAATATATATTAAGGTGTATAAAAATACACAGCAGAGGTAGCTCGGTATTTTATAGGGGTTTACTAAATAGCACCCAGATAAGTACATATAAAATTTTACCAAACATATTCGAGAAGTGTTTTTATATTTCACCTTACCTTCAATTTAGAATTACGAGTTGATTTCTTTGAAAAGCGCACAGAATATAGAAGTTATTGCGGAATGACGCGTTGCTAGATAAATAACTAATTTTGTTTCAGGATGTCAATTTGGCAAGAAAAGAAATGTTAATTTTTAAAAGACACATAAAATATTCATATTTAACATTCTAACAGAACGGACTCAACATTACTTCTTTTCTCCATTCCCTATTCTTTGTACATATCTAATAGAAAAAGTATCATCAAAGTATTCAGTAAATCAAAGGAAATGTGAGACGGAGACACACGAGCTCGTAACCCGACGAACAGGGAAACGGAACGTATACGGAAGTGTTGTTTATCTGTGTGTTTCCAAACTTATCGAGAACATTAAAGCACCGAACTTTGGTAATGAATGTTTTCAACGCGATTATTTAATAAAACGGTGAAATCGCGGTGCGACTTTATTTATTTTCTTATACGTACACATTTGTTTCATTTGTTGTTGGTTTCTGTTCGAATACAAACAAATGTGTACCTTAAACTTCTACAAATAAGATTGAAGAAGTATTGACTGTTAAGTTTTTATTACGCCTACTATCAGTGGTTAGCTGGTTGACTAGGAAAATATAAATTGTTGAAAGTTTCGATAAGTGGGAAAAATATGAGGCAATTAAGGAGCACATTAGAATAATCATAAAGACAGAAATATTGACCGTGTTTATTTCAGCACAAGAAATAAATAAACACGGTAAGTAAGTATTATTTTAGATATACTTACACACATGTATAGTGATTATGGCATTTTAAATTTAAAAAAACATTAACATTGGAAGACAGTACTAGGTTATTCCATCATAACGCACGGGACTTTCGAAGCACAAAATAATATTTTTGATGCACGAAGTCTTTATGCGATTTTGTAGGCATGATGCTTCAAAACAGACAGCTCGTATTAGACAGAGCGTGAAGATTAAAGCGTGTTCACTCTCCGCAAGAGAGGCCTCCATCCAGTGGGGTGTTTTACTTTAAATATACATAATTTAAGGAAGTTACTCAAATGAAAACAAACAACGTAAGTAGTTGTTTATTTATGTTTATGAAGGATGGTTTTAAGTTGTATCTGTATTTTGGGATTTAATCCAAAAATGTTATTTGTGATGCTACGGGTTACAGTTCGTACAAATATAGGCCGTATGGTAATGGCAAAAAATACATTTTGTCAAAGCTAACTACAGAGCCGGAAGACTACTTTGATGGAGAGTTGGCAAGTGCTTATATTCTTAAAACCAATCTCAATGTCAATGCAATTTCAATTCATTAAAATCTCAATAATTATTCAATGTCAAAACTATACAATCCCTATAGTAGCTGTTCAAATAACATTCAGAGTATGTTTATTAAATATGCAATATGAATGCAATGGTAGATATCGTTGCAGTTAAAGAGTTTTTTTTTTATAATTGATGGGCCGACTATTGACCACTATCTCGCCTGGTGGTAAGTGATGATGCGGTCTACGATAGAGCACGTCGATAAGCAACCTATTCACTCGGGCCTTGAAGAGACCCAGGTATAGCCTTTAAGAAATACAGACTCTGGCAAAAAATTCCACTCCTTAGCAGTACGCATAAGGAAGCTTGATGCGAAGCGCTTTGTGCGTGTGGGTGGGACATCTACCATGAATCGGTGACGCTTTGCCGATTGTCCTGGGATACGAAATTGCACAATACCAATGTCGTTCGATCGGAATTGGATTCAAGAGTTTCAGCCCCAGGAAAAAAGGTGAATTTTAGCATAGTGGGTATGCTCAAAGACACCTTTTTTTTGATAACGAGTGACAACCTACACAAGGTGCCTAGCTTTTTGAGTAGAAAGACGAGTGTGGGATCGTGGGGTTTATCTCACTAGAACTACCCCTGTGGATGCATCTGTATGAGACACCGGGTCCTCTAACAGTAACTTGTAGTTTTAAATATTTACTATAACAGTTATATTTTAATGGAGAATTTGGTTAGTATAAGTCACAAATTAAAATTTAATATAATTAGATAATAAGTACTTAAATACTGAAATAAGTAAGTAGGTATTTGTAAGACTGATGGCCATACTATCGTATTGGATTAGTCTATAATGGTAGTTGTTAGCATTAAATAAATAAATAAAAAAAAACAGACCTACCGTAGCGTAACGTAGCCCCCACAGTGCAACGCCTGTTACGGCACAGACCTAGGGAAACCGAAAGACACTTATAAATCTTTCTTATAACCATTATATAACTCTTGTTATTATCTTTATGTAGAACCCATTTCTAAATTAAGTGTCACTAATCTACATATCGGTAATCTATACAGCAATTACATATATCTGCGCTACACACATATCAAATGCAAATGAAGCTATCAAAATCAATTAAATACTGGTTTAGAACTTATCTCGCACAGAATGAATAGAATAGGTCCTTTATGTATTCAGTTAGTACCTAATTAGGTATGCAGATTGTGAGCAAGTTCACTCAGGTATTAGGTAATGTATAGGTAAGACTAATAAATTAGGGTAATTTGTTCCGTTTGTGCTTCAAGACAATCGATGATTAGGTATCAGTATTATATGACGTCATTTCTTTTAATTCTCCAAAGGGTAATTTGAGGAGCACTTATGTTAGCGACGTACCTAATACCTACTTTTGACCCGTTATGTTAGAAGTAAATAAGGAATGAGACTGCCTCGTTGGCCGAGTGGTCGCAAGTGCGACTGCCGGGCAAGGGGTCTCGGTGTCGATTCTCGAGTCGGGCAAAGTAATAATGGGTTTTTTAAAAAAAATCTCAATAGCAGCACGGAGTCTGGAATTGTGCCCGGTATATGACAATAGACTCACCCCCTATTACATGGGACTCATAAAATAAATAGTGAAAAGTGGGTGTTACATTGTACAGTGGCATAATGTACAACTCTGCCTACCCCTTCGGGGATAAAAGGCGTGATGTTATGTTATGAGCTTGCCATGGGGCTCAAGTATGATCTTTTTTGAATCATCGAATGTCTTCTCAGGCCTTGGCTGAGGCGAGAGGCAGTGTGAGAGTTTTACTGAGTAAAACCGACCTAGTTCTTACTCCTGCATTTCGAGCCAGAGCCCCGGCAACCCGTTAAGTCCGCTGACTAGTAAAAATGTTAAAACATCAATGGTACCTAAAACCTCAGAAATACTTCTATAAATTAAAATGACATAGGTATATGTCTCCATAATACAAAAAAATATTTATCAAATACTTAGTTATCTAGAAGAACAAAGGCACGTTATATTGTAAGTTTCCTCATATTTTTTCCTTTCAATAACCTTGTGTATTAGAGGTTGATAGAACCGCAGCATGCTCATAATATGAAAGTTGTGAACGGCTTGTGACGCCCCGCGGCGCTGCCCGAAAAAACATTGTCCATTTTGTCGTTAGATTCAATTTCAGCATCACAACTCACATTCTTTTCAAAATGACGTGGTTATATATATATGTGTAGATATTATATTTCTATAAAGGAAACGTACAATACTTACTTGTTTTAGTTATTTTTGCTGAAGATAGTGGTGGCCGTTTTTAAATGGTTTTTTAAATCATGTCTTAACTAAAAGTCACTTAGCGTGAGAAAGTACCTACCTAAACTAACCGCACTTGTACTGTGTAAAGTGTTTAAAGAGACATCCGGCATCAAGGAGTTTAGACCACCTCCTTGAGCACTGGTTTCCTGCCTAGATAACTACCACCTATTGATACTAATGATGTTAATTGTCCCCTATTATAGCTTAGGGGTTCGATGGTGAAAGCGGGTATTAATGTTCTATACCTAAGAACTCTGTCTGAAATCACCTGCACCAAAAAAGGGGGCAACCAAACTTTGCTCAGCAGAATTATACAAAAACATATCTACATGCTGAAGTGACTCCTATGGTGTTGTGTGTGGCCAAGGGCGGCGCTGATCGCTCACCATCAGGTGATCTGTATGCTCGTTTGCCTCGTATTCCATAAAAAAAATTTTAGTTTTCTGTTAACTACAATTTTCTGATTCGGAAACCCGGATACATTACATGTACTTAAACACAAATAAAACTACAATATAAAGCATAAACAAACATGTAATGCGCAACGTTTTACTTAAAATTAAGTAGTTAATTAATGTGCGCATTGCTGAAAGGTTCCAACAAGCCGTGAAAGTAGGAAATTTGCCTCGTTGAAGCATTAAAACTATAAGCCTGGATTTTTTATCCCATATCCCAAGGCTTTTATTAGCAAACTGGGGCTTACAGAATGTGTTGTTACATTATAGATAATCCCACTTGGGTAAATAATAAGGTATGTACCTATTTTATTTTTTACTACCTATGCCTGAGGCAACATCGTGGATAATTGTAACTATATTTTGGAGCAAAGAGACGGAGCCACCAGCGTTTTTTCTTTTTCTTTTCTTGTACATATTTCTGATATAAGTATTATATTAATTGGTAACGTATGTCGTGTACGTTGTACGGTAATTTAGAACAACCAAACTATTGAACTATTTCCCGAATCTTCGCAAATGCTTTTAAACAAAAAACCAGATCGGTCTGATTACAAATCATTTGTCTTAAATGTTGTGTAACTCACCAATTTATGTTTATTGTACCTAATATCTGGCCATCTTACGGATTCAAAATATACTCACATTCTACCATAAGAGAACTAACGACATCTAGCGAAAATAAATATGTAGAGCAACTCTGCTTCTTAGTCTCAGTTCTGAAGACACAGATATCAACCTTTATAAATATGTGAAGTCAATGCTTATTTTGATATTAGGTAGATTAATAGATACAAACAGTATTCATAAATAAATAAGGTTCACAATATACCTACATACTATGAGGTAATTCCATATTCATATTGTATTACTGAACATGTTGAATAGAAACATTCACGTTTCCCTCAGGCTAATGTACGTGACGAATGTTTTATTTTACAACACGAGAATTAATGAACATCAAGTATTGGAGCACGGGATAATTTCACATAAACTTTCAAGTGGTTCCCTTAATTACATATTTGAAGAGCGCCTAGTTATAACGCGTGTTGAGTGCGTAGTAAATTTTCGTACAAGTCTTAGTATACGCGGAGCAACTAATTGGGGTGTAATCCATCCTACTCTTGCCGTTTCTGAAGTCATTGGAGGGTCAACGGCCCATCCCCTAATTTGTAACTTAATCCTAAGACGGCATAAACTTTACCTATATCAAATGTTTGCGTAGTTTCGTAACTCCATCGCTTAAAGAGCAATAGAACTGTTAAAATATCAGACGCTATTTTGATAATAAATTGGTCTTATTGTGTTCACACTTTATTGTTAAAAATTTTCTTAGCTAAGCTAAAGTTCCTAGCATTGTGAAAGATTGCCTTCTATTTTATTAGGTGATGTTACAGTTTTGATACAATACCTAGATAACGATTGAAGATAAGTAGATTAGATGAACAAATGGACGTCTGACTAGTAACAGAGGAGATCGATAGCTTTTAGTGTTAATAGCAATAACCAGAACCCTAAAAGTCAGGTAATCAGTCTAACGTTGTGGTTGTTGATCTGCGTAAAATTCTGTCAGTAACGACATGGTACTAGGAATGTAGAGAGATGTTTCCACAGATTTTCTTGACCATACCACTCGATGTATTATAAAAATAATATATACTAAAGTAACATAGTTAACTTTGCATTTTACCGACTCTACGATATATCAAATTCATAAAAGAGCCGTAAGTTTTAAAATATGAACTAAAGCAAAATTTAAATCATATACAGTATCACCATAATGTCGTAGCATTACAACTAAAATAAAAGCTTATAAAAAGACAACCCAGAATAATAAAGAGCAATCCTTTCAAAGTAATGTATTCAAAATGAATACGAAATGTATGTTTAACTATGTTGCGAACATGTGTCATGTCACCGCATGTTTCAGATTTAATCGTCGTGGTCTCATATCGTCCATAAACAAAACGTACCGCTGAAACGAGGACTCGTTAAAGTTTTAAGTGTCTCCTAACTTCCGCGTTATAATCGCACACATTTTTGTTACACTCATTATACATGTAGGGTACATGTGTCTGTCTCGTTGAACAAAATGTCTTTCCATACAGCCATACATAGTTACCAATTTGAACCTGTTACTGCAATCTCTAACCTTCCAAGCATAGAAACTGTGATAAATCCTCTTTGGCAAAAAAATCCTTTCGTCTTACAGTGGAATATAGTACCTGTTAACAAATAAATAAGGTAATTTTCAGAACCTATTTGTATATTAATGTGTTGTTCTAAATAAATCGGAATTATCGACTTATTTTCGGCAGTGTACGGAAATATTTTTCGGTTTTTCATTTTAGTGTAAGAGGATTCAAGCGAGCTTTAGCGTGGGTAGATAAAGGTCAAATCTTCAATCTTCCTGATTCTTAATTTAGTGACACTTCCCATGAGGAACTTTTTAGTTCTACGCAGTTTCTTTTATAAGAAAAACCAAAATTAAATAAATGTTAAGGTATCAGAATAACCTTTGCTTAACCTAGAGCTATAAATCATAATTAAATTATACAAGGTATAGTGGTAAAAAACTTAAATGACGAGAAAATAACCATAAGTATTTTCTCTTATTTAATTGGTAGATCAAGTAAGATTATAGTTTTACTTTACAAACGTAAAGATACCTAAATTAGAACTATCAATCAATAATCGAAAACAATGTAATATCACTTTTAAATAACATCATAACATCACACCTTTTATCCCCAAAGGGGTAGGCAGAGGTGTACATTATGCCACTGTACAATGTAACATCCACTTTTCACTATTTATGTTATGAGTCTTAAGTAATAGAGGGTGAGCCTATTGCCATATACCGGGCTCAATTCCAGACTCCGTGCTACTAATGAGTTTTTTTTTAAACCCATTTATACTTTGCCCGTGACCCCTTGCTCGGCAGTCGCACTTGCGACCACTCGGCCAACGAGACAGTCATTTTTCATATAAATTTTACTATTACACATCTTATACTCTTATACTTATGTAATATGTACTATTATATAAAGCTGAAGAGTGTTTGTTTGAGCGCGCTAATCTCATGAATTACTGGTCCGATTTGAATAAATATTTCTACGTTGGATAGTCCATTTATCGAGGAAGGTTAGGTATAAAACATCACGCTATGATCAAAACGCGCCGAGCACAGCGGGTGAAACCGCGTGGAAGTGGCTAGTCAAATATTAAGCCTTAGGTATTTATTTAATAAAAAGGCCAGACTAAGCTGGAGTATATTGTCATAATCATTACCTACAGACTGAAGTAACTGAAAGTAAGTGTATGTTGCACCTGTTTGTCTGTACTTTCATAGAATAACAAAAAACAACGTACTGTACGTACGAACACAAGTTACACTATACAACATTCAAACAAGAATATTGTCCATAAAACGTACTTAAAGAAAGACACACAGACACACAAGCACACATACATAATATAACACACAAGTAGCCACAATCAACGAAACAAAATGCGGTGAGGGTCGAGCGGTGTTGATGTCCACAAGTCCACTCGTTACCATGTACCTACCACAACATTTTTGCCCACAATTAAACATTATTACAGGGCTCTGTGAAGTAACGATCTCTTTAACACGGTCACTAACTGCTGTTAAATACTCCTTTCTAAGTTTTCCAGGCTTTTATGGGCTTTCAAACACATCTGGAGTTCGGAGGTTGGTACCTACAGATGTTTTGGTCTTGTTTCCTTTAGCTTAAGTTAGTTGCAGTAAGGTAAGTTCTGTTTGTTTGCTTTGAAACGAGCAAAAAGTATATGGGCGGATATTCAGAGATATGCAACAATGTACGTTAAGAGGTACATCTTGTGAGTGACCTGATCATGATGACAATTCTGTGTAGTAAGAAACTTTTTTGCACTCGTCATTTCTACTAAGGTCCCTTTTCACCAAGCTCTGTAAAAACTCAGTTACATGTAACCTAAGTTTAAAGTAACCTAAGTTCTGTGTTCTGTGTTTTCTGTACTGAGTTCCGTGTAAACTAGTTTCTGTTTGTAGCGGTGAAATGTAAAATGAAGCTGTAACTTCGTTTAAACGCTTTAAATTCGATTAGACGCTTTAAATCAGTTTTGTTAGGTGTAATCGTGATCAGTTTCGTTGGTGAAAAGGGACCTAAGTTTCTACTAAGACACTAAGTAAATCGACTTGTCATTGTGTTCAAGCCCACTACCAAAACCCGATAAAATTCTAGACCTCTAAAAATAACTCGAATTCACAAATGAATAAACTGTAATAAGTAGAGGTATTTCAAACCTTCGACAGAAAACACTTCATTCTATTGGACCAACGAAAAAACTAGACGATAAAAGTTATAAAGATGATAAATGTTGTTAATAATACGATAACTATATGTGGCATATAATACATCTGAGGGTGACTTGTATGTAATTCTAAGGCGGTCGACAAAGGCGATGTCAAAATAACCCTCAGGCAGTACGGATATTGATGAGGACCACCCACCGGCCACCAGAGCACTCTAGATATAGCAACGGCTTTATATTCTATACAATATGTTTATTTTTAACATAGATCATACTTGTAGAAAGACAACAAGTCTTGTAAAGTAGGTACATATCACGTTACATCCTCGCAATGTTAAATATTATTAGCTGTAATACCTACACACTTTTCGCCAATTATGTTATCAAAATTCAAACCATATGCTTACCTAACAGCATATTCATCGCCGTCGAAATATATATAAATAGATAATAGTGTTAATTATATATATTGTATTCTTCTAGTAATAATTATAGTTGTCGTTAATTGTGGTGTGAAACATAGGCACTTCATAAAAATTTATTAGACACTAAAGAACAGAAATCATTGTATGACAAAGGCACGCGCCAATAGTCCGTGGAGAATTAATATTGAATATTAAAAAATCATTCTATCGGCGTACGGCGAGTAGGTATAATTCTGTGTTAATATTGAACATTTTCAGAAACCGAAAATCTCAATGATCTAGAGAGACTATTTTGTAACTTCGTAAAACTATGTTTGTAAAGTTTTTTCGACTGCACATAAACTTGTTTCCCGCTAATAAGATTTTACTTCACGTTCATAATAAACAATTTAATATTTAAACTAAAATATACTTTATTATAAAACTACATAAAGACGAAAGCAAAATAATCTAGGTATCTAGTGTGGGTACCTAAGTATCAAAGAAGTCCCATGAAACTTCGTAATGATAACATTCTTATAAAAACTTGAGAACATTTCAAGAAGAGTGCCCGGCCAAGTTTTTCTTTTGTTGCTTTCCTCAAATCTTTTCTGACTACTTTTATTCGAAAAGCTCACAGAATAACTAAGAATAAAGTGACACAAGTATTTATCACAGTTACAGACAGTCTTTAACTTGCATTTCCTTGTGACTGCAGTATTTTTAATCTTCATTCTATTTTAAATTAAAAAAAAAATTGTGGTACTCATTCACATTTGTTATTTTGCGGCGAAACTTCACTTTTTCACCTTTTATAAAAGGAAATTTGAAAAGCAACTCAGTATAAAATTCGGCTAGGTACCCTCAATCCAGTGTGTACCTAATTTTAAAAAACGACGGCTGCAAAAACGCTCGACGATCGCACTGCTTTTTTACAAACAATTTCGGCCATGTCAAAGCAAAACTATCAGACATAGGTACGCAATACACTGGGACTCTGACGAATGGAGTTCGTAGAAAACTTTTTACTAAGCCTTAGTTTCCCACTCACCATTCAAAACAAAATTGAGGTATGAGAATTGATTGCGATACACACAGCGTATGTACCTACGTGTATGGTATGTGTATATAATATTACACAAACCGGCCGCGGCGGCTATATTTCGGATCGGCTCCGCGGCCGGATCATGATCGTGTAACAGTGTGGAGAGGTGTCCTACTGATGGTGTCATGTTCCCGCACGCTCCGCGCCGCTATCCAGCTGACACGACAAATTGCCGGCTAGTAATTGGCGGCTGGCTGTCGCGATGTAAAGCCGCTGAATTGGGTTATATTACTTTTTATAGTGAAAAATTGCACGTGCTTTACATCCAGCCTATTGTGGTATGTCGTTGTTACTGAAAAGCGTTTTTAATTTTTCCCAGAGTGACAGCAAATGATATACATGCACTGCATGTAATTGTATGCATAAGTGGTTACACATTTTGTTGAGCGTTTCACGCGCAATTTTGGGAACACTTTGGAAATTAAAAATAAACAAAGCCCACGGTTGTGTTAGCCTTTTCACAATTTTAGTAAAATGGAACAACAAAGAACTGTGAGCTCGGTTGTTAAACTCGTACATAAGTAGGATATATATTATGTTCAGTTAACTAAGAAGCATGTAAGGATTCTAAATTAAAATTACGGTCTCCGTATTAAGTGCAATAAACATTAAGCACAGTTTACATACAAGAACACATACCAAACACATATAATCTAATTAAAAACAGAGTAGGTGCACGCCACAACACAAACAAAATTTACTCCAACAAAATGTTTGAGTGTGTGACGTGTTTAACCTACATCGTACGTACGTTATTTACCTCGCACAAATCTGGGAAAAGACGACGCTAAGAAATTGAAACCACATTGAAAATCTGCAGCAAGCATCTGCGCTCCAAGTGTTTCGGCCATATTATGTAGAAGTGAGCGGAATAAGCCGTACTTTGTTACAAATCCGGGACTTGGGTTGGATTTGCCGGTGTCCGTTTTGTGCTTGTTATTCCAACGCTGGCAGACCGGGCGCAAGCTTAACCGTAGCTCATACACTGGAGGGGAACTCCCTCCTACTCCCTAGTCACTTACTCACTCAACGAAATCGTGTTACAAACATTTATTTCATGATTACAAATAATGGATCCCTTCCAAGCCATTGAATACAGAAACTATTTTGGAATATATTCTCGCAAAACATCCACAAGGAATTTATCCACTAGGCTATGAAAAAATCAAAGATATTGCCGAAAGCACTCGTGGTTTAGAGATCCGATTTCCTTATCCCACCTGAACACTAGTCGGTGCTCACAAACGGAAATCGGATCTCATCCGTTGGATATTGTAAGAGCCAATTTTGGAATTTTCATGAACTGTTCACATTTCTGTAGACTACATACTCAAGTACCTCCGAACCTAATACTATTAGGTTCTAATTTTGATGATTAGCGTAGGTATAGGTAGATGTGTAGCTAACCATCTTGCAACCATATTTCATCCTAATGCTATTGGTGAGTTGAGCCTATTTCACATGCCACAACACCGTAATCAAACTGGAGACCTTATTGGGTAAACACACTTTTTACACATAAACTGAAAATAAAAAGTATTTTGAAAAAAAAAGTCCATGAAAAAATATGGACATTTTCATCATTTTATTAGTGTATATCTATTACATTCATAAATATGGACATTTTTTAAATAAATTAATGTATTTTAGAATCGTAGCAATTACCATTTCATAGTATCTGCCTATTACCATAGGAGACAGGCGTGAGGTTATGTAATATGTGTGTATGTATGTATATTTTAATGTCTAGCATTATCAACATCAATGTACATAAAACCCTATAAGCAGATAGCTTCTTATCTATCTCAAAGCTAGTTCGCAAAGACAATGCTTGGAAACTATAGCTCGCGTCTTAACGACGTTGTGCTCACATTGTGCTTGGTTACATCAAAGTAAAATGTACTTGCGGGGAAGATGGATCTGACGGGCGCAAGATTAACTCTCGTCTATTTACCTACAAGCCATAGCAAGCAGTTATATTAGCTTACCTTACCTCTTATAGTCATTAAGAAAAAAAAATGAGAAATTAATTTCTTTGTAGTTTAATTTAACACAAAGATATTTTAAACACAAAATTTTGGTAGGTACTGCTGTCGGAGAATAGTACCTTTGTGCTGGCTCTAGTAGCTGAATTGCATGAAATTACTTTATTTTTTATGGGATAACCCGGTAAACGAGCAGACGGATCACCTGATGGTAAGCAATCGGCGTCGCCCATGGACACCTGGAACACCAGTTACAAGTGCTTTACCGGCCTTTTGGGATTAGGAATTTGAGGATCGTTAGGGGTTCAAGGATTGGGGGGGGGGGGGGGTAATTGGGTCTTCGGTAACCTCACTGACACGACGAAACACAACGCAAGCGTTGTTTCACGTCGGTCTTCTGTGAGGCCGTGGTATCACTCCGGTCGAGCCGGCCCATTCGTGCTGGAGCATGGCTCTACGACACTTAAAAAGATGATAAATATTTAAATAGTAGGTACTTATCTTCCACCTATCTTATTCCTAATCTATCTTAATTAATTAAATTAGGCCTTTTGCCTCCTTAATCAATTCTCTCTATCCACAATCAAAATATGATAATATACCTAAATGAATAATCGCATACAGGATCACAATGAGTTATAATGACAGACGTGACAGTGTATAAAAACTACAATTGAAAATGAAATAGATGGTCACCCATCCAAGAATGCAAGTTAACTGTCTCAAAGGAAAGGATGGTAGTCGGTGCGACCTCCGCTTAACCACGACTCGCTTTGTTTTGAGTACACTGTTCCATTATTCAGAAGTCAAGCTTTATGTAGCAATGGAAAACGAAGTGCAAGGATAGACGATGTTAGGACTTAGAAGCTAGGTTTTTAATAGCCAGTGTTTCTAATGTTTAAAAATAATTAAATCTAATAAGAAAGGGTTGAACGCGCTCTAGTGCAGCAGTTGAAAATAATTAAGTTCCCATTTTTGAGTTACGAAAATAGTAACCAATTTTTTTTGTCTGGTAGATTATTTACATAGGTGTATATTAATATGTATGTGTATAGGTAAATGGAAGTTTCTTTTTGATACCCTAAACAGCTCTAGAGGAAAAAGACTAGGTACAAGGCCCACATCTCGTAATTTAAAGATAAACATGTAAAAGCACTTTTGCACTAACGCGACACATGAAGTTTGAAATTGATTAGGTAACCTTCATAACACAAGTCATTTGGATCCCAGACTAACATTTTTATTAATGCAATTCATTCTTAAAGTAAACGCGGTATTCCCACTGAGTAAAAATAAAGTTAGGAAGGTATCAATCCATTACGGACGGTCTTTTTACTGCGGTTCCACATCAGGAATTCATTACCTTCCACAACCAAAAGTTTTTCATGCCCGCACACTATGAAAGAACAAATTATATTGTTAGAGTATTCTTATCACGGACAGCAATTTATTACAGAAGTATTTGGCTCAATTCCAATTGCGGCGGCCCTTGGAAACTTTTAATTGGCTACTCTAACAAACAATTACTGAGTCGGTGTGAGTCTGTCATTGCATTTTTACAAATTAAAAAACATCAACTCCCAAATTGAAGGGCGGTTCTAGCACATTCCGACGGAGGCGGTCTATGTCTAGAAAAAAGAAACAAATTACCGGTTTCGCATTATCGTACCAACCTAATTTTATTTAGGGACCGTCTGCTACGTTTTATCTGTGACTAAAATTGTCGGAGACAGAAATAGATAGGTAATTAGGTAACTATCTATTCTACTTCGAAGAATATCTTAAAGTTGACTGAAGTTAGTTAGACATTACTCTTTCTTAATTTTAAGTGACTAATTAATGATAGTAGAGGGGCGACTACTTGGTTTGAATTAATCGATGCTAAGATATTCTGAAAATAGGCAGGAACCTATACAGAGTATTATAGCATTATTTACATCTTATTATTATTAGTAGTTAGTAGAGAAAAGTATTTAACCAACTTTTAGTTACCATTTTAAATAATCCCGTATATTGTCTATAACAGAGATTATCATTTTACTGAAACACCGCCATTTTTTCATCATTGAATGACCCCGTTCCTATTCCTGCCCTTCGAGCCGGAGCCCCGGCAACTCGTGAAGTCCTCGTAGGTAAATATGTCAAATATGCCATGAATAGTAGCCGTGGAATAGTAAAATAGTTTTATCTATTCCATGCATGGGTTTACCCACCTTTAAGACGCCAGTACTATCAGTCTTTATGTAAAAAGAATTGTAAATAAAATACAAGTAAATAAGAAACAGATAACCGATGCATTTTTTGTACTTAATCTTAAACTTAGGTAAGTACCAACCTAATAAGTACTCGTCAGCACCTATGAGCAAAACTTTGCAAAGATTGTATTACATTTCCCACGTGGACTGACGTGAAAGTGGAAACTTCCATTCCATTATAAAGTGCAAGGATGAAGAAACATCCATTGCGCATAAGTCACGTAACGCAAATAACGTATTGGGTTTAGATAGTCAGGTAGGTAATAGTGCAAAATAGCCCATTACATTAGCGCTCTTACAGCTCACGCGGGAGAATAGATAGCTCGATCTATACTTAAATCTCCTTTCGTTGTCAGCTAGAATGGAAATACATTCTGCTTTTAATTACTTCGTTGTCTAGTTCTTATACCAGTCTTATTAATTATAGATAGCTAGGTTAAAAGGCTAAAACTTCCTACCTATACATTTGTGGGTAGGTATCCTCCCTACCTTTATATAGGTTTCTTACATTATTTAATTTAACTAGGATTTAAAGATTTTTTTGTGTATATAGGTTTACTTTATATGCAGACAAGACAATGCAGATTTTTAGGTATAAACTTTTGTATGTATCGCATATTTTTAATTATACCCGCAATCAATACACAATACATACCTACCAAGGTTGTAAAAGCTTAGTCAATGTTTATTCAAAATAAAACTTGTTTCAAGGCTTTCATTGGTGATTTTGAATATAATATGTACTCACTAATTAAAAAAATAATAAAATATTTCAATCAACGGTCATAATGAGAGAGGAAAGGACGGTAACATGATGGTGTCCCAAAAATTATTACAAGTAGCGACATCTAGTTAGTTTAAAGAGAATTGATAGTTAAATACCTATTTAAAATTAAATAACGTACCTAAGTACTTCTACATTTTTGTGGAAATAAATTAATACAAAAGAATTGTGTATTGTAAATACAGAAGAATAATGTAAAACTAGATTTATTTCGAACGTTGTGATAAGAGACATCTATTGTCGAAGCTCAAAATTACACAAAGCGCTAGATGACAGATAAGCGGCGGAAATGGTTTGAAACTTATCTAAACTTTTTCGCGATACCGCTTAGTACCGTTAACATTTATTATTACGCCAATATTTATTTACTTAAAACATATTAGAACCAGATAATAAGAAGTATGCTCTATAAGAAATGTTGGATGTACTTCGAGTCCCGTTACGTATGTCAAACTTATTCAAACACGTGTTGCGATCGCGCGCACATGCCGCGCCTTCCCGACCGGCTAGCCTCGCCAGCCTGTCGCTTGTTGATTATGTAACAACAGTAGGTACTATGTAGATATCATAAAATTACTTAACAGCTCGTTATTACGCCCAGTTACATAACTACGACCTCGAGTCATTTATTTTACGTAACCATGAATAAAATCACTTCTTATGAATGAGTAGGTGGTTGATATTGAAACTAAACATTACTTCGCAAGTATATTTAATATGGGTTTGTAATAATTTATGAAAAAATTTAGGTATAAGACAAATTTTGGTATAAGAGTTGGTATCGAAGTTCTAGGTAGAACCTAGAATTAGGACTACAAATACATCAAGTAAAGTAGAAATATAAGATAAAGACTTAACATTATGGCCATCTTATTGATAACCTGAGTTACAATTTAACAATAGTATTTAAACTATCTAAGTGACTTCTAAGTTAATGACTCCATTATCTTTGTTTTCTTCAGTTGATGCAGTCCCATTGCCTTTAAACTTTTTTGCTTGAGTACCCTCGGAATCATTTGTTGCTTCTTCTTTAGACAGTTCATTCAAGTTATATTTTTTATAAGTAAAATAATTATCAACAATGCTTAACAAGCAAATACCCTTTATAATTTCTACTATTATACAGAGTCCAGGATTTTTCAAATCCGCTTTGTTGTTCGCATTTTTCAAGACAACCATCTCCGCCAATTCTTTGATGATCAAGTCTCTACAGACACTGCTGTTGAAGCGTTTGTTGAAGATGATGGCAAATGAAGACGACTGTTTCAAGAAGTATTTGTCAAACAGCTTGCCAGCACACTCCATGATGTCTGGCAAATTGGCCTTGCAGGTTGCCATGATTGGTAGCAAACGTAGCACATGACGTGTTTTTGATAGTCTCGTCGTGACCAAATCTTTAATTATGGCTGTGGTCAGCTCTTCTGGACTAGGTAAATTTGTTTTCACGAAAATGCAGTTGGATGCACCTGTTTCCACTACCTGGAATCTTTTATGCTTCAAAGATTTTTGAGACTCTTTCTTCAGTAAGTCCACTTCTCGCTTCAGCATATCTCCTATATCAGTCTCTTCTTCGGACTCACTGTCTGTCTTGTCTTCAGGCACTGCAGATTCCGGAACAGCTGACTGGTTCTCCAAGCCGAGGTCAGGATACAATTTGCCAGCATATTCATTCAGCAGATTATACACTTCTTTCACGCAGTCTTTTTCTCTGAAGTTACACGTGCAAAAGAAACCTTTGAAGCCGGGTTCCAAGAAGTATTTGTTTCTACGTTTACGAAAGTAAAACTTTTTCTTCTTCCGCGTATCACCCATAATTAATACTGAAATCACTCACTGCAGTTACAATATGGTTATGATGGCGGACTGTGATGATATAACGAAATATTATGTGTTACGTATTGAGTCGAATTATATGATTATGAATTCAATAACACAACATCAACATCCGTAACGTAATGTCATGTCATGTCATTGAAATGTCAACAAAGTGTCAAAACTAGAGATGCTTCTTAGAGCACAAAATCGACTAATGTTAATGTATAATTTAGTCGATTTATTGACGTAGTAATAAAGAAAAATGGTTACTTAAATCTAATCAAATGGCAGATCCATTTGAGGATGAGAGATCCGCAGAGAGGAAATAATAAATAGAATATATTAACCATGCCTACTTTACTAATTTCCTATACCAATGACGTTGATTCAATGTCCTAGTTCTATATTTTGTTTTTGCAAGTGTACTTTTGCCAAATAAATAAACCAAATGGATTCATTTGTGTTACCACTATTTTTAATAAAATTCTCGCTTAGATGTCCCATAAGCATTTTACGTGTATCTCTCGGGATAAACAAACAATTTATTATGACCTCAAGTCTTTGCACCTAAATAAACATAAAATAGCGAATTCGAAATTATTAATAAGTAGAAGAAACTATTGTCAATTCCATTTTGAAAAAAAAATAAATTTTACTGCGGTTATCGTTTATTTACATTAAATTCGTTTAACAGAAATAGTTCACTTATTTACAATTTCTACTTCTATAAATAAAAATGTATAACATAAGTTGCTTAGCGCCTATTTCATTAAATCTTTACACTTTATACACTAAAATAAATGTAAATATTAAAATACTATTAGAATACTTTTTGTAGACATTTTGCATTGTCTTAAGTGCATTGTCCGAATTATGAATTCCGAAGATGGAACATCAATTTTTCCTAAAACTATTTACTGAATTTACAATATTTTGGCTTCATTATCGTTGGCAGATTGGCGACGACTGGCTTATTCCGTTTGGGGCACACTGTAATACTGAAAAGAAAAAAATAAACAATTATTATTTTAAATACTATAACAAGTATCCCACAACTGGATTTGGTGGGAGACATTTCGAGCATGAACGTCACACTGTGACAATTTTAAATGTATCAACGAATCGCTAATGGAATTGAGTCTCAACTGGACTATTCCTTCAAGTATAGTTGTAATAACATTGAAAAACTAAACTTACTCTGTGTTATATTCAATTGAAGACAGCTTCATATACTCGACGTAGATGCTAGGGCTCTTCAACAGTCTCCAAGTCATGGGGTTGAACAAATTTGTCTCATATTTCCACTCGACGATCACAAACACAGGTGGATGGCCTGTATCTTTCACTGCCACCATCTTTTTCTCGATCACACCGGGTTTGTAGAACTTTCTGTTGGAAACAAAAATATTAATTAGTAAAAGAACCTAGTGAAAAATATTAATTAATGAATTCATGAAAAGGCCCTGTAAAGATTTCAAAAACTAGCACCTGAATATAAACGAGTCTTGTCATGAGCCTATATTTATACGTACTTTGGTCTAGGATCTGGGGTCTAGTATAGTTATTTCTAGGATTTTTATTAATTTTAGAAGGTCAGAATGTTCTTCAGCATCAGTTAGAAAAGTTGATAGATAATACCTAAACATCAAACAGAG
Organism: Spodoptera littoralis; assembly: GCA_902850265.1. Classification (NCBI taxonomy): domain Eukaryota; kingdom Metazoa; phylum Arthropoda; class Insecta; order Lepidoptera; family Noctuidae; genus Spodoptera; species Spodoptera littoralis. The sequence continues at coordinate 9,460,635 of LR824535.2, read as the reverse complement.
CTAAATTTTATTGATTTATGAGAATATTGCACTAGTACATTAATCGCATTAAAAGTACCAAAATATAACGCATATTACGTATAAAAAGTTGACCTACTGCCACACACTCGAGTTTGTTTTTATAAGAACTATTGTTTGATAAAAATCTTTTTATAGTTTTACAAACGCGTAAATTATTTCATAATATTATAAACATCCTTATGCTTATCGATATTATCTTAAGAAATCAAATGACCCGAAACGAGAGATAGCGAATTATATAATGGAGTACCTACATTCATTTTCTACATATAACGTTATCTGGAAATATACTAAGATAGCTCTTACTCATCTAGATAGCCAGATAATTCTAGAATCTACCTAAGTACCTATGAACCCGGTATCTGACTAGAGTAACAATATCTTTAGTGATAGGTAAATGTAATACCTACTCAGTTATAAGGAGCAATAATTCCGAAATAAATGGCCATACCTAAAGAGAGCTTTATTTCTTACTAGCTTTTACCCGCGGCTTCGCTTGCGTCACAAAAGAATAAAAAGTAGCCTATGTGACATATACCAATACACACAGCGCCATCTATACCAATACTTTTGTTTTTCCTCGGGAATATCAATTTTTTCCTGGTTAAAAGTACCCTATTATTTAATCCGGACTTCTAACTTTACGTCTACAAAAATTCAAAGCAATCGGTTGAGTAGTTACGGCGTGAAGGTGGAACAAACAAACAAACTCACTTTCAGATTTATAATATTAGTAAGGAGTAGCTGACCCGACAAACTTCGTATTGCCTAAAATACATATAATATCTCGCCTTTCATACCTTCCCAAGACTTCCACGAACATTTCAAGACCAAAATTAGCCAAATCGGTTCCGCCATTCTCGAGTTTTAGCCAAACTAACGAACAGCAATTCCTTTTTATGTATAAGATGAAGGTTTCTATAATCATTTGTTAAAAAAAACAAATAACTTCTGCTAAATTCGCGGCTGCGTTGGTCTTTTAGCTATTATGAACTATAGCTACGTTAATATACGTTTTTAAGTTCAAAATAAATCAAGTAAAACTTACTGTTCTTCTTCCAAAAACATATGATCACTTTTGTTGTTGTTCCTGTCGACTAATGTGATGGATAGTTTTCCAGATTCAGGGCCGTGAGTGATGCTCGCTGTAGAGTTAGCCACCTTCAGTACCACCTCGTAATGCACTCCTGAAATAAAATGTGGATAAAACATGTAAAACTGCATGTAAAAAATCTAATATAATTTGAACTGGTTTACAAACTAACATTACGTCTCTTTATCATTTATGGTTTTTGTATATCAAAACATCCGACATCGTCATTTGGCTTGCAATAATTTTAGTGCCCAATACCAAAGACAAAAGGGATGATGATAGGGTATGAAAATTAAAAATCCATTTGGTCCGTCAGTTAGGCACTGAAAAAATTCTAGACACGTATTTTTTATTGTGTCCTATAAGAAAACAATACTTAGATAAAACGAATCAAATCCTAGTAGTGGCAGTTTTGATTAAAGAACGTACACCAGTGACGTTACGCGATATTTCGTATCGCGAAAGTATTTTGTTTCTATAAGAAAATAAAAAGGACTTGTCTAATGCTTTTAAACAATCTACCAGACGGACAATAAAATAAAAATTAGTCATCTACTGGTCTACCCTATTCAAGGATTCGTACAAAAATTTAGAAACTTGGGGTGGTCTTGGGGTCAAGCTCAATACCATTGAAAGTTGTTGGTGTTCCAAAAACCACAATTCACTATATATGTCCAATAAATCTAATTAAATCTACTTTCCAATCTTATGAATTTAGGTACTAAGAGAAATTACTTACTGCAAAAAGGTTTACTATTGCCAGTAAGAGCATACAGCGCGATATTAGAATTGGTATCAACAAGGCCGCCCGCCTGCAGTCGCTTGTAGATGCCGTAAGAATGGTATCCCATTGGTATACAATAGTGATGATTGTCACAACTCGTACAGTTACCAGCCAGAAATGCCTGGAAACAAGAATGAGATTAATGTTTAAAATTAAACTTGAAAAATATACAGTTATTCTTTGAACATCAAATAATAGATAGAGATAGGTGCATGTAATGGTGCGTCCACATCTGGCGATTGTGCCGCTAATGCGCCGCTCGCGTACCATTTGCGATGGTAACTGCAATTGTTTGATGCTCAATTTATACAAGGTTCGTGTCTCGCGGTTGCTCATTCGCGGTATATTCGCCAGATGTGGACGCACCCTAAGGTATTCCGACGTTAGCTTTTACCTAGGTTTGATACGTAAAACTGTTCCTAATAAATGCCATATTATAACACAATTTTAGATCAATGTTTTAAGGTCAAAAAATAATGAAATTGCGAATTAAGTTAACAAATTCAGAAGAATATATCATTCCTGGCTGATCAGACTGTGCAATGTTAGAATAAGATCCACTACAATTTTAATACATTGCGCAATTGTGGACCAACACCTCTACATCCGGGTTGCCCAAAAATAAAATAAGAGATACCTAGTATTATGACGTCAAACACCAATAACAAAACATTATTTATTTTTACTAAGATAACAATAAGAAGTATATATTTTTTTTATTGATTGCAATTGACCTTTTGTTAATTGGACGATATTTAATACTATAATAGATAAGTCAACCTATTCTTCATTGACTTTAATAGGAGTAGGGCTCATGTTTCTATGACGTCATAGATATATTACGGTAATGTTTATTATTATTGCGCAGTGTATATTGAAAGGTAGATAACGATTACCAGTAACTACCTATAATTCGCTAAGGTTTTTCTTATGAAGCAAATTCAGAGAATTTGTTGGTAAACATGAAAGCTTTAGCGTTAGCTAACTTTTGTTCCATGATACAATTAAATTCGCGGTTCAATATGCTAGCTAAGCGTCCAGTACACGTCTTATCCTTGATCTTTTAAAACATTGCCCCACGCTAAGATTTTGTAGTGTCGTAGCAATATAAAGATTCCCACATTAATCAGTCATTTATTATTGTTATACGGTTTTATGTATATAGTGATCATGTGGGAAAAACCATAAGCTAATCATAATTATTAGCAAAAACACTTACATCATAAGACTCGCATTGAACTGCCATGAAGGGGCATGAAGGGGCCACGCTCTCAATAAAGTACTCATAACTCCTCTCGTGGTCGCAGCCGACGAACTTGGCAATCTGTTGGTACGACAAGTCGCCGGATCCACCGCTCGGCGAGCTCGACTGCTTGCAACCAGGCTGTGTTATACCACCGTTGGGGTAGAAATCCACATGACCTATTGGCTCGGACATGCCAAATCCTGTAATGTAGAATGGTTTTGTAATGAAAATTGTGTTTATTTTTTAAGTATTTTTTTATGTTGGCCCACACTAGGATTTGCTCCTGTGTCGTAGGAGCGATTACAAATACATGTCGTATGCAAATCTGGCAAATCACACTCAGACCCGAAACAATAATTTGAAAATCATATCAAGAATTGTTCTGTACAGGAATTGAACCCATGACACGTTGTTATTTGCATTGGCAAATAAATATGGTCAATAACCACAACCATCTTGAATTGTTGGCCACATTTATTTACTGTATCTACTTACGAGTAATAAATAAATATGGCTTTTTTGTTACAGGGACTCATCATTTCCAATCAATGGGGCAGTGTCGACAGCAGAAACTTTCATATAAAAATAAACAACAAAAATCTGTTTTATTTCAACTAAATACAGTTCAAATTACCTGAGAAGTACAGGGGCAATGCGTTGCTATGGATGATGTCCACATATTTAGCGTCGGATCTGTCGAGGCGGACTAGCGTTACGGTCCTAGCGAAGTAAGGAGATGCAGGGTCCAATCCAGTAATACGTCCAAGCTTCAAGTAGAACCTCTGAAGGAGAAAATGAAATGTTTTAGGGTTATTCTGTGGTTTCAGTCTTATTGGTGAAAATAAAGGTTTGAACTGCTTAGTATGAACTTCTAGCACCAGTTGTTAAATAACATAGTAAATGAGATATTAGAATCCTGAAGAGAAAATAAAAAGAATTGTAAATAAAACATTTTCCAAATTAATATTATAAATGTTAAAGCTTCTTTGTTTCGATGTTTGGATGTTTGCCTGTCAATTACGCTAAAACTACTAAAGGAATTTTGTCAAAATTTGGTAAACAGGCTACAAAATTTGGTATGGGTGATAGGATACTTTTTATCCCGATTAAATGCTCCCATGAGATAAAACAGGAATCATATTTTTCGCAGACGAAGTCGCGGGCAACAGCTAGTTATACTAATATATCTGGCATGCGAAAGTATAGTTATAAATAAAACGATGCATGTGAGTGGTTAGATGTATAAGGGTACAGAAAGAAATGAAAAGAGGTATTTAATTTAAGTAAGGATCGTATTTTGTGCCTAAAGCACCATTGAACAAATTTATCGAATTTATGCATCTGTGTAGTGATGTCAGAACTAGTATGATTATCTTACCTTTTGCAAAGCATGCCCACAGTATCCGCCTAAATGAGCTCCCAAAGAGTGCCCGATGAAGTGGAAGTTATCTATGTGTTGCAATCCTAGCACTTCCTGTAAAGAAGAAGCAAAGGTCATATACAAAAAGAAGATATAAAAAAAAATAATATAAGTAGGTCTTCAAGTCGTCCCAAAACCATTTGCATATAGGATGTGCTTTAAACATTAGATGGGTACTATATAGCTTATTTGCACATAGGTACGTAAACTTCAGCAGCAGAAAAGGATTATAAAATGTTCCTTTTTTGAAAAATTACGCACCTCCTGTAAAATAGGCCATTTCAATATTTTTTTTTATTTGGCTAAGAATTCTAATTTCAAATGTATTTTATACTTACATAAATGTTATGTATCAAGTGTGCAGTCATAACTCCAATAAGTCGTATATTGGCCACAGCTTGTCCATAAGGAGGTTGAGAACCACCTCGCCAGTCCACCACGATAACTGTAGCTCCTTCATTACCTTCCAGGTTTAGAAGAGCGTCCGCCATATTTTGAATCTACGAAAAAACATTTTGAGATTTACAATTGGTTATCATGATAAAATTGTTTTTACGGATTTTACATTTTGTTTATACAAAACTAAATCTAAAACAGATTGGGATAACATTTGAACTCTACTATTTTTTTTAGAAATGGCAAAGTAATAATAGCTTCTATTTAGGTAATGAAATTACTTCTAGTTAGTGCTTATGTGTAGATAAGTTAGATTTCTCACCCATGGTTTATGTCCTCCTTCTAAGAATCCGTGAGAAATAAAATAAAATGGTCCCCTAGGATCAAGATTCGCATTCGCAATTTTTTCTTTATTATCCGCCTCAAACAGAACCGGTATCTTTCGATTTCTTCTAGTAAACGCTGGATATCTGTAACATAAATAACATGCGCATTTGTTTAACCATATCACAAATTAATGTGAGAACTGAACCGTCATTATCAATTGTAATAAATTAAGGGTACGTGTCCGTTGTCCAAAGGTCAATAGACCTCGAATAAACTATGCACTGGGTGGATGCGATGCAACGAAAATAAAAACAGATTGTTTAAAATAGTTGATAAGTACGTCACTATGCAATTATGGGACGTAAACATTTGTTTTGTCTCCGTTCGTGATTGATTGATGTCACGGACGAGCCCCCGTCGTTATCGTCCCGAGACTTGGACTTACAGATAGTAAACACGAAGCGGATCTTATGTATGACTTCATGTACTAATTAGGTCTTAGCTACTTAGTCCTTATCAATTCGCGCATCTGTGATAATGTAAACAATTTGAGCTGGATTAAATGACATAATTCGTTTTAGAACTTTATTGGCCACGCCTACAATCTGACCTTAATGTTAATCGGATATAATATTCCGTTTAATGTTTGCCAATCGTTTATCACGCGTGAAAGTTTAAAGCTATTTTTTATATATTTGTAATCGTTGGTCAGCTAGCTTTAAGTAAGCAACTTTTTCATATAAACGGTCACGCACATCACGCCTTTTATCCCCAAAGGGTAGGCAGAGGTGCACATTATGCCACTGTACAATGTAACACCCACTTTTCCCTATTTCTGTTATGAGCCCATTGCCATATACCGGGCACAATTCCAGACTCCGTGCTACTACTGAGATTTTTTTAAAAACCCAGTAATACTTTGCCCGACCCGTGACTCGAACCCGAGACCCTTTGCCCGACAGTCGCACTTGCGACCACTCGGCCAACGAGGCAGTCGTTAATTAATATAACAATATCAAATATAAAATAGAGCATTAGCTCAGTTACCTATTCATTAAAATTTTATTTATAGGAAAACTAATGAATGACGACACTATTCTGGTATTCCCTAGTTGTTCAAAGGTAGGTACTTACTATACTAATATTAACAAAACAGTTTCCTGAGGAAACTTTTGTTTATTCATTATTGTGCAGTTATTTTTTGAAACAATACAAGTTCAGACACTTATTTGTCTTAACAAAAAATGGTAATTTTTTTCTAATTTCTTTCTAGATATGGACTAGAAGTGGACTTTCCAAACTTCTTTGGTTCGATTCCAGAAGCGGTATTCACAAGTACGGTTTTTTTATAATGTTCATTCGTTACTTTCGCTGATAGTTTTGTCAGTCGAGTGGTAGTAAGCACGATTGCCGAATCTATATTCGGCAGGCCGGACCTCGGGTGCAATTCCCAGGTCTATTAGCGTTACTTAAGATTACAGATTTCCAAAAAAAATGTCACTGAAAAAAGTCACGTTAGTTTTTTACAGTTTGTACGTCTATTAACCAGATTGCAAAATCTAGTTTTAATTGTAAACGTTACTCACCTAACAGCCATTGCTTCTGGCGGCACAGGGAAAAAGTTATCAGGCCGGTGTTCCGTCCAAGGATACGCCTTTGAAAAGCATCCGTAAATTCCGTAACAACGCTCCAACTCCGCATCATCTTAAATACAAACAAAATAAATTAATTTTGTACATTTATTATTCTAACTGCATCATTGGTCTGCTTAAAGGCATTTTTATAGAAATTGTGACCTCATACTAGGATTTTCTTGTCATGCGCGAGTTTTCAAATATATGTACCTACAATACCTATATCACGTCACATCTAGATCCGAAACAACCAATTGTGAATTACACAGGGTTGTTCCGTGCGGGAGTCTAACCCGTGACACTTGAAAGAAAGAAAGAAAAAGCATTTATTTGACAATTAAGTACGCACACAACTAGCGTAGTAGCCATTTGATCAATCACTTCGCAAACCGAGCAATCAAGAAGATGTATGTCCTTTTGCGACTACCCTACGGGCATCTGCTTCTTCCACATTTTCGGTTATCTTACTGCCATCCCGAGCAGCATTTCAAGCTCCCTTTAGACCAGAGGCTTTTGTTTAGTAATTGATATCTTCGGTCAGACTGATCATGGCCATAGGTCTATTGTCTTAAAAGAGCTAGCATTCGGTTGTTTCGATGTTTTACTAATGGTGTAGCAAATAAGCGGCTCGTTTAATGGAAAGTGTTTATCGTAGCTTATTAAACTGTCAAACACCAAGCGGTCACCGGTGACCGCGACCTATTGTTCTTTAATTGTGTCTATAAAACCGGTACTCGACGAGTTAAAGTCTGCAGGGATAGGTGTTTCTCGCTCTTTGCCGAGCCTAGATTTCCAGGTGCAATGTAAGTAGTCATTTACTGGTTACTTTTGCAGATTTGCATCTCTCTTTATATACTTGAGAGTAAAGAAACAACCACAAGCGCTTTTCTTTTTCTAATATACAACCCTCAATAACTTAAAAAAATATATTTCTTTTACAAACAATTGCTCTCAGTTTAAAGGTAACCAAATTACCTTTATACGACATATGTTACCAATTAATAAAATACTTATATCAGAAAATATTTATCAAGAAATGAAAAATAAAAAACGATAGCGGTTCCGTTTCTTTCCTCCTAAGTGTAGGTTTGACCTTATTATCAAAACTTGGCTGGACACGTGCGACTACTGCTTATCACTTTTACTGAAATGGCCGTGATGTTATTATAAAAATGGGAATTACAAATATAAAAACAAGCGATCGGTAACAAACACCTAAAGTTATTGGAACTTTATCAGCGTAATTCAATAGTGTCAAATTTGCGCGCACATGCCCTTTTGCACCGGATATTATGATAATAATATATTTTTGAACACCACTATCACTGGTTTTTATATGGAAAATTAATTAAAACATGCAGTCAAAGATTATTAATTTAACATTGAATACTAAGTAACAAATAGACCTACATATTTGAAGGTGCAAAAAATATGAAGACACTGCAAAATTACGAAGTCATTGACCCGAACCTACTTTTCTTCAAAAATCTAACTTAGGTATATTTTTTTTATATAATACTAAATATATTTTAATAAACAAATCAACAAACCATTAAAAGTGCTTGGGAAGTTGGTGACATCGGTGGAATTCTGTTTATCCATCAACACCATTATGGTCTGCAACATCAGCGTCGCACTAGTCTTGTTATACATTTTGACAAACTCTCACGAATTCTATTCACGAAAAAACAATTATTTCAAAAAAAGAACTTCATATAACCGCAGCGCACGTGTATACGTCACTGCGTATATTATCAACAATGTCCGAGCGACGTGAAATATGATCTGTGTCGCCAGTAGTTAAACAATACGATGTTGCTAATTGTCACCATCGAAGTGTGCTGTGAAATGACATGTGTGAAGCTGAACGGTGGTTTATATAGAGAGTTGTAAATGCACCGCTCTGTATCCGCCGTTGTTACCTAACGTATCCCGAGCGCTCGTAGTTCGCAGACGTTCCGGGATACGGCGATAACAGAGGTTACAACGTTATCATTCGGTTATTTGTTAAAAACGATTGACGCACGAACAGTCTCGACGATTGTGTATACGTGTACTAATAGATACAACATGCACCACTATCAGTTATTAATGCACAATTAGATGACCATTAAATTACTGATTTGTAAATAAGGATAATTAAGTCCGTTTACACTTTGCTCTATCTATGACACTATTACTTAATTAAGTAGCGTAGTAAATGTTTCTACTACTAAACTATCACTTGGCAAATATATTAATATTGGATTAAAAATGTCATCAAACTCATCAATACCAATTCCGACCAAATCAAGTTCTGTAATTAGAATACAAGATAAAAGTTAATTAATGAAAAAACACCCTAAGATACAAGAAATAAGATAAATTAATTAAAAATAAGTGTAAACAAAGCACGGACTTTGAGCGGTCGTATTGATAGTGACCTCTAATTAACGAAATTAACTGTTAAGTAAACATACAGTTTAGTATAAGTATGTAGTTAACTGCACACTGTACTATAAAGGATACGACGGAGCTAAATATAAAATAGTTCTAATAATATCTTACTAGATACAGTTGCCTATTAATTAAAGAGGTCATAAGACAAATAGTCGAGACTCGTGATGGACAGTTGACGCTACAACGCGCAGTTCCTCATGATTCTACAGTTACATACAAATCAATCAAGCCAAGGAAAATACACATATTAATTTTTATCATTTCAGTCTTGAAACTTTATTAAATTTTACTTGACCCAAGTAAACACACATTATCTCAAAAGTCACAAAAACAATAATCACTTAAATTCATGCAAAATAGTACTCCTTAGTCATATCTCTTACAAAATCAATTCATCATACATAATTCCTAAAAATCGTCCACAATAATGGAGATCATATCCACAAAGTCAAAAACCGTCTAGAATTAAATATATAGCTATATAAATGCGTATAAAGTTCATATCGTATTACAAAAAAAAAAAAGAAGCTTAAAATAAACTAAATTACGAAAGAACTTTCCGTGACTTGTTTTTAGATGGAGTTGAAGAAAAATTGCAATTAAACGTCATTTCATCAGTGAAGATGTCAGACATGGATAAAGCATCGTTTTTATTATTGGCTTGGCCCAAGAACTTGTCATAGTCTTCAGCAACCAAGTTCTCCTTATCTTCTAACTTTGTTTCAGAAAAATTAAACATTTTTTTGACAGAATTATCACAGTGTGAAGGATAAAACTGCGTAGCGTCAGAAGATGTTTCATCTTTAAACCCACTATCAACTCTCATCCAATTAATATTAGAGATCTCTTTCAAAGCATTCTTATTGCTACAAGTCTTTGATACATTAGTCACGGTTAGTTCTGACGGTTTTATGGCACTTTCATAGTAACTAGAAGCGTTTACATAGAATGTATTCTCATTAAATCCACTATCTATTTTCTTAAAACTAGTTGAGCTATCACCACCCACTTTGGTCATATTGTTTGCTGTGTAATCAAATTGCGATATATTTTCAGTCAATAATTTGAGATCAACTTTGTTAAAGTCTATCTTTTTATGTTCCAAGCCGAGTGGATTATCTGAATTATCTAAACTATTATCTAGAGACATGTGCAGAGGGCTCAAAGCCATCGGTCCGCGAATTTTGCTAATTTCATGAGCGCGTGTGTTGCTCCTTAATTTGCTTCTGACAGGCGTGTCATCTATATTCACATCAACACTGTGAATCTTAGTAGACGACTGTATCTCGTTTGCCAAGCTCTTCGCCGTTTCAACTTTCACTAAATGATGAATGCTAGACTCTTCTACAAGGGACCAGGCTGCATCTGCCTTCTTTGGCGAACTGGGCTCTGAATCAGCTGAAATTAATAGGAAAATATAAGTGAGTCTTGATATAAAAATCCTACATTAAATTATAAAAGTTGAAGAAGACATTTTTGGTTCTTACCTTGAGAATGGTTGTGGAAGGAACCATCAACACTCATGTCCATACTGAAGTCCAGTTTCTGAACCGAGCGACTTCGATGTAGACTCGACATACTGAGGCTGCGTTTCTCTGAAAATGAGAAGGAGCTCTTCCTATGTTTGGGAGGAGACTCCTTCAGGGACGTACTCCGCTTTATTTTGTTCGGTGTTAGTTTACAGAAGCAAGGACCCTTCTTCTCGCTCTTAGGTTCTGCATGGAGGCAGTCTAAACATGTAGCCATTGTTTCGGTTTCCGGTGATGTGAAGTTGTTTTTCTATAAGCAAAAATACAATGATATATGAATATTTACTTATTTCTAATCTTGGGAAATGTGATATTTTTATTTCAATAAAGTAGATAATAAGGCGTCGTCGTAGCAGCCTACGGTTAGGGAACCGTTTTTTTTTTGATGACGGGGGAATCCTTCAATTTTGTGGGGATAAAAGACTAGCGAGTGTGGAATTTTTTTCACTAAAACCACCACGGTGGCCACCCTCAACACATGTATGGAGGCACCGGGTCCTCTAAAAGAGACCTGCTCCGGAGCCTCCACGGTACAACGCCTGTTACGACACATCCCTAGGGAGAAGGGTGTCTTTAACCCCTCGAGCGTCCTTATGAGCACCCGGTGGATCATAAGAAGAAATGCTCCATGCTGCTTTCTCTTTTATAAAATCTATTATTAATGTTTTGTTTTTATTTTGACTGTATTTTTTATTTCTATTGTAATGATCCTTGTTTTCATATCATGATCATAAGGAACGCGGACACTCGACGGGTTAAGCCTTGCTGTATACGTGACCACTGTGCCACCGTCTTCCCTGAGACCACAAGGTGGGCGCACCTAAAGTCCTCACTCTATGCACCCGTGGCCAATTTTAAATTCATACTAGGTTTTGAGCCCGAAGTTTTTAGGTTAATTGTGACACTACTGATTTTGTGATCAAAGAAAATATCGTGAGGAAGTCTACACAATTACAAGTGAGTTATAGAGAAGTAAAGAAAAATTGTAATGTACCTCTTCATCACTTGAAGACGCTTTCATGACTGGCGAGATCGAGGCTAAAGAGGACGAAGTAGCCGACCCCTGACATTGCACAGACCCAGTGCGTCGTGGAGTTCTGAACCCTATAGGACTGAAGCAGGGCTCCCCAAAGTCCACAACATCTAGTATTTTGTTCCTGTACGGCTTACTGCTGCCTGACGATACCTTCTTCAATGGCGTACCGAAAGTACGCTTCATACCCTTTGATACTAGGTCTCGGCTCTGTGGGAGAAAAAGGCATATGATTAATTTAATTTGATTCAATTTCTCTATTTCTGTATTTGCATGATGTGATTCCCTTTGACTGAAGGATCAAAAGGCTATTGTAATGTCTAGTGTATCTTTTATTGGGAGTCCAAATAAGTAAATAATGACAATGAATACACTTTAAAACAAAACTAAGTATGATTTTCGTTTTCATGCTGCGTATCTACCGCTGCAGGCAGGCCAATTGAGGACATTTTTAACTGTTATGTTATTAGTTGCGCTACGATCCTGACTTGAGAAATAAACTAGAAATATGTATTGACCAGAGACTTCATATACGACTGTCTATCACTTGGTAGATTGCAGGTTTAAATAAATATTTTATGGCAGCATAAACACAAGATCTTTTACTTACGAGATCTGGACTGAACAGTACAGGTGTGTGGGCCTCGTAGGTCGAAGGAGGTCTTTGTTCCACGCGGGAATCATCATCAGACTGTTCAGAGTCATACTGCTCCATATCACTGTGTTCTTCGAAAAACAACTTGCGACGTAAAGACCCATTCGCCGTGATTTCATATTCACCAGACATATTTTGCTCCTGGAAATGTTATACAGAATCCATAAGGTTCCTTCTATTATTTGTTTACTTAGATACAGCCGATAAAGTTAAGTCAAATTGGTACTTAGAATTGAGTTTTGTGACTTGAATAAGTAATCAGTTTCAAATTGAATTAATTACTCATTAATAATTTAGATTTTATTATGTTATAATCTATTACCTATAATAGATATTATAATAGATCGATATGATATTAAATATTTTATAATAATAGGTGACGTGATATTATAGTGAAATATTGTGGATTAATTGCTTTCATTACTTTTATATTATATTTTGAAATAAAAACAATTAAATGAATCACTTGCAAATAAATTATAGGAAAACTGACACTTAGAATATAAATGGTGTCTAATTAATTACTTAATACCTGTGTAAAAGTACAGAATGGTTGGAGCAATTTTTCCAACTCTGGGGGTAGTTCTGGTGGCAAGGTGAGCACTGTTTGAGCTGAAACTAAAATTATTATGTCATATTATTCATCAGTCAGTCAGTTACTCAACAATGTTTACATACATAACATAATTCTAATAGAAGAATTATAGACAATCTGCTCTTCAATAATTATGTAACTTTTCTTTATTTATCTACTGCTGAGAGATACTCAATCATATGGTCTAATTATTTGCTTAAAGTTACAATTGGGCATGTAGTTTCTTTGGACTGTGTAATGTAAAAGGCATACTAATATTCGGTAGCGTAACTACAGGGTTACCACCCTCGGTTACATTTAGCGGTCGGAGTCGGCTAAATGCAATGGACGCGGGTCCATTGCATTTAGCAGACTCCTGGAACTGGAAGGGGCCCCCGTCCAGAGGTTATCATCTGGACTCTCTTAAGTTTGTACATGTGGTAGGCTCCGACTACGACGAATTTGTAAACTATACTACAGTATAGTTTACAAATTCGTCCACTCAAATGTTCGTCAAATGCAGACACACAGGCAGCTAACTACTAATAAATAAAGTTCTATTATAAATGGAAAGGATGAAGTTAGAAAAACTTATATTTATAATATAAATGAGAACTTACCATCCTTAGTCATAACTTTTTCTTTGATTATGCTATCTACTTGAATGTTTGCTTCAATTGATGTTTGTAACAGTGGCTTAGCTTTTTTGGAGGATTCTATTAATGGGCTTGGCATTACCATTTCTTGTGAGAAAAACCTGGAAATTACAAACCATAAATTAGCTGTGAATATCTAAATCCCAAACAACCTGGAGATTTGTAATACAAGTATATTACGCCTAACACAGACGACCTCCTTGCATTGCCATAAAAATTAGCTTGATTATAAATAAATTTTAAAACTAGAATAAGCGCATTGTGAGGAGAATTTTTTATTTTTATTTTATTATTATAAAATGCCCTTGAACTTGAACATCTTGAACTTATACATACAATCAATTACTATGAAAGTAGTCTTCAATAATAATAAAATTAAAACTTGTGTTGCCAAATTATGTCTTATTTTCTACTAGCTACTCTCATGGGATTTCAACTGCTCTGCTCAGTTCTTATTGATTGTAGCGTGATGTTGTATAGCTTATAGTCTTCCTCAATAAATGCGCTAAATCCAACACAAAAAATATTATTGAAACTGGACCAGTTGTATTGGATTCTAACTGTGCCCGCAACTTTGTTTGTGTGGAATAATGATTCACAGCTCCTTCCCTGTAGGTGATTGGATGATAATATGTATGTATTATTATATGTATGGATTAGGACATTTAAACAAACAAATTCTTCAGCTTAATATATGAAAAAAGTAAGTAAGTTAATATGCATGTAAGGAACATGACATCATATCATGCAAAATCAATTACATAATTGTCCATCCATCATAGAACCATTTAAAACAATGAACATATTAAAGTACATAAAACTAATATTACAATATTTGGATCACACGAAAAGTGAAAGTGCAACAGAAGTAAATAATGGTTCATAAATATCCATTTGTCATACAACAACATAAACATGTTGCTCAAATGTGTTTTTACTATATCCTGTTTGATTTTAAGACAAATTACACCAATCTAGAGTAACTCTAATTAAATTCATCAAGTGGGTTTGGGGTGGTGTTGATTGGATGTTTCTGGTTAAAGCCTTCATTTAAAAGACTTATTAACCCACCAGGTTAAGTTATACCATCAAGCTTTTATTATTATTATACTCCTTATACAATAGTAAGATGTAACATCATCTTAGTAAATGAGATGATCTAAATATTTTTGGTAATTTAATTTAAAAATAGAATGTTTTAACATAGAGAGTATGGTACCTAAATAAGGAATTTTAAAACAGTTTTCTAAAAACAGAAACATATCAATTTACTTTGTAAAAAACCTTAGTTAACACTAATGTATTGAAATTCAGTTTTCTAGGAATGTTTTTAACACTATACATATCTTTAGATTATATACATTGTGTAAGCTATAGAAAAAATAATATCACAGCAGATTCACAGAAAATCTTTGACTTTCACCTTGTGTTGTGAAAGCTAACAGAATAAAGGCTGAAGCATCAAGGAATGATACCCTAGATAAGTCCCTAGGGACCTGGAAATACAAAATGATAAAATATCAGCATAATTTGTAAACTAAAATAACACATTACTTGTCAGTGGCTTCCTCAGCAATTTTCTCCAGAGCGGGATCAGGCGACGGCTCAAATTGACTGTTGCAAGCTACAATGTCAGCTGGTACCAGGGTGCATGCCTGGTCGATATCCCACCGAAACGATCCATTGCTCTTTTTCTTATAAATCTTGCACATACCCGGACTAAAATAAAACACCACGATTTGAAATTAGTCTGCGACTGTTGAATTTCTTACTTCTAAATACCATAAAAACACAACGAATTACCTGCATATAGGTTTGTGCAGCTTGTCAATCAAGGCTTTATCGAAAGGATTTCGTATTTTTCTGTTTGAAGGCGGCGGTGTTGATTTATAAACAATATTTTGGCAATCATTTTTATCACCCATTTCGAAATAACGTACTAATCTTTGTTGATGGTATTTCGTGACAAGCTGTGGTGACAATGACAAGCACAGCGCAATGACCTCGGCTCTGTCTGTTCGATAGGGTGGGAGAAGAAACTATCGATGAAATTATTCAGATTGTACCCCTTAATTTTTTGGACGATTACCTTTTGATATATTTAGTCGGTATTTTTACTGTAGCATTCCTACACTATTCAACGTTTATTTTTAATAATCTAATATTTTATTTCCAATTATAAGTGTTAAGTATACAAATAATAATGCTATACAACGTGGTAATGCTGCCAGCCTTTTGGGTGATTCGTTTATTAAGTCGATGCGGACGATTTTTTTAATGCTCTCTGTAAATAGTAGTTAATAATTTTCTTTTACTTTTGTTGTTAATTTTTAATTTCATAGTTTTAAATCTAAATATTTATTTATTTGCGCACTGCGCGCGCGCGCATCCTGTTTTTTTTTTGTATTTGTGATAAGTATCGATATTTTTATCTTATATGCATCCCTAGTGTTGGAGGTGTGACTGTCGTAGATTATATTAAAGTTTTGATACAGATAAAAAATATTTCTACATAATATTAATAAGATTCGATACCTCACTACAAATACTATTTCGTTAAAAATAGTGTGTTATCTAGTTCATTCTAATTCAATCATGAAATAAATAAATTCATGAATGCAATTTAGCTAAAAGTTTACCTTTATCTAGAAAATATAAAGATTGGCAAGACATTTAAAAACAAGTTTAAACAAAGTAGATGAAATTGGTTATATTCCAACTACATAATAAACTATTCTGTTACAGTTAAACTTAACCACTTAAAATGATTAATGTCGATACCAAAATTTAAAATAACAAATATATTATCATGTACCTGCTTTATTTACTTTTGCAGGAATCACTGGTTCGATTTGAAATAAACTTGGTAGATTGGATAGTCCGTTCATTGAGGAAGGCGATTGGTTATGAAAAGCATAAGTTTAACTTACCACGAGATATTTTAACATATTATTATAGCAGATAAAAATAATAAATGATTACTAAACTGAAACCCGCATTTAATGTAAAGTTTTAACATTTTGCTATGTTATTTATTCTAAATTTATATTTTAATATCTTAATATAATAATAAACTTTATAATTATCATTTATCCAAATAAATAATTGTCAACCCAAAAGTACTAAATGATCACCTAAATTATCGCAGTTTAATATAAAATAGATAAAAGGACTAAAGGTATCAAAGGTATCAATGAAACATCACCCTATGATGAATAGGAGCCACGCAGGTGAAATAGCACAGTGAGTAGGTAGTTAGATTTTTATTAAGATTGTCTCTAGTAATGTCACGCACGGCGCGGTGCCGCTCAATTGACGGATACAATGACGTTTGTAAGTGACTGTCATCAAAGTTTTTGGTGGTTAGATTTAAAATTACTAATTTTCTAAATATTTTATTATATCTATCGATGTTTGACATAACTCATGTATTTCGCTAATTGTTTCAGAGGTTATATGTTTGAAAACATTTGCTCAAATATATTTAACAATGGAGAATCATAATTTAAGTTGTGAGCCCATGGACATTGATACTAGCGGTCATTCGGTTCGAGACATGGATATTTCTTATGATGAGCCGTTCTACATGTCGACTGTTATAAAAACTGAAAAAGAAGATTTTCCCTCTGAAGAAACACAACTAATTACCGACAATACGATCTCGGACATCCAACCAACTGTGAAGAAATTCCATATAAACATGCAAAGACCAACCAAAAGTTACAAAAATGTTTTATTCCAGCCAGTTACCATTGGTATGGTAATATTAATGTCCATATTTGCACTTCATATATATAGTTTAAAGTGCTTTGATGATTTTAATGTAGAAGAGTTAAGAGACACACTTACGAACCAAGTATTTGGCCAGTCAGAAGCTATCAATTCAATACTGGAGACATTAGAACAACAAGAGCGAAGTAAACTTATTATCTTTTCAGGAGGAACAGGTGTTGGGAAAACTTTAATATCTTCTATCTTGCTGAACAGTCTGGGACCATGTTCTAATGTATATCACTACACCATGCCTGGTTTTATAAATACATTCTCAACAGACTTTATGTATGGTTTGACCATGTGTAAGAAGTCATTGCTAATAGTGGATGACTTGACTGCTAATGATATTATGCAAAGCAAAATACATATACAGAAAGTTATAGAAAAAAGTGAGTACTTAGCAAAAGAAACCACTGTGATTTTAATATATAATTGTTATGAATCAACTGCCGATTTTAAAAGAAACTGTGATGAGTCTTTTCGTCATAAATTATTGGAGAACTTTAGTGAGATAAAAGTTTTAAAAAGGTTTGTTGAATTCAAACCTCTTACAAAGTATCACTTAAAGCAATGCATCAGGCAAGAGTTAGCTGACAGACAACTAAATGACAGGGAACTGGAGGATGTGTTGAGAAACTTCAATGTGGATGTTGACGGCTGCAAAGGTGTTCACTCAAAGATGAAGTATTTGAATATTGTTTGAGGTATGTTCTTATTTTGTAAACATTAGCCTATGTATTGTAGTCATTTCAAAACAGGTTGTGAGTAATAATGTAGCTAATTCCCATTGTATGTATGTATATTGATTAAAATAATTATGTAGTTAGTATGTATAGTGTAATATAAACTGTAAACAATCTATTATTGTTGTATTCTTTCTTAGTGTAAGTAGGTAATGTGTAAAATAAAATATCATGAGCTATTGTAGATCAAAAGAACTTTATTTTAGAGAATTTTACATGATAATCGGCAATGCAGAGGTCCAAGTAATAATGTTTAATACAAATATACTGACAATTCTTTAATACACCTATACATCCACATAGGATATATTCTACAACAAACTTAGCTTTCATGACAAAAAAGAGCAAATCCTAAATGAAGTTTGTGGTGCATTAAAGTATAAATACTTTGGTAATATTTCTAACTATAAACATATAAAATAATCTCAACCGCATACCTAGGCGAGGGTGCAAATTGGTATGGAATTTTGACTAAACACATTGTTCATATCCACTTAATCAACACCCTAATAATGATGTAAGTTAATGTTGATATAGCCTTACAAATATTAACTTTGCAATGTTTGGCTTTGAAACATTAAACACAATTCTAGCTGAATATTATAGATAATGTTAATCTATTGAGATTATCAGCAATTTTACTACACAAGTAATTATTAATTGAAAATTATGACACAAAAACGATTTATACTAGTATATTTAAAAATGTACCCCTATTGCAATGCACCCATATTATGTATATAATTTTTCTCATGAAACCATTTGTATCACACCTCTAGGTATAGTTATTTTTGCAGATCTGTGAAAAGTCAATAGTGTCATTATTTGATACAAATGGTCCCATGAAACAGTAAAGTTTAAGTACATCTTTAATGTAAAATAATTTATTATTATATATTTATTATAAGTATTGTAAATGTACAGAATAAAAAGCAGCCAATGGAAAAAGTTAAATGTCATTTTACAAGCCCTCCTAAATGTAAAAGCCAGTGAGATAAATGCATGCAAACAGGTAAATGTGCATTATTAACAATTTGCGGAGAGCAGATTAAATTTTTGAAAAAGTTAAACTATTTAATTCAAGCTGACAGTAGCTGTGTATAGGTATCCCTTTAATTTGGTGTCTGGACTACTGTCCGGGGAAGACTAAAACATATAAATACTTAAAATATTCTTGTCTCAAGAGATTTGTGAGATTTTCTGGAAGATATTATCATGATGATAGATTTGTGCTTCTTCTCATACTGAATAGGTAGATAGGGTTATATACATAATTTAATTTGCTTTAAGTAGTATTTAATTAAATTCTGACAAAATTTAACAGTTTTATAGTAAATATTGTATTTCATTGATAGTTTGGTAACATATTAGTCTAGTCAATAAAATATTATACTTTTGTTATATTTCAATACATTGGTGTTTCATACTGACCTTTATGAATATTTATAGTTATTTTGATAATGTAGGTGTATAAGAAATAGATACCTACCCAAAAGGTTTTCTTGGGAAAAGGGATTTTCATAGACCCAATGCAAACTTTCAGCTGTACCTCATTAAGTATACATTCAATAAATGAATTTATAATAAGTTAGCTGTTAGGCTACTATTTAAAAAATAACAATAAAACAACGGTAACTTAAGTAGGTAAGTAAGTATATAAAAACATTAAAGTTACATACTGTGATGTTTACGACTGAGCTTAAAAAACTAACAAGTTGTGTCGTGTCTATATCACGCTATTTTCCAACAATGGATTAGCACAACTGATATCTAGGCAGATATAACTATCTATACCTTTTAGGGTCTGACAACTCCGTGGACATATCTAGTCTTTTAACATTAACGGAGAGCCACTATTTAAGTAGAAGTAAATTATTAAATAAATTCAACATGATCTAGATAACAAACCCTCATTAAATATTTTCAAAGAAAATACTTTATTTAGCTAATGACGAAGACGACACTTTAAACATGCAATGTGCAAATCAATAACTATGTACACATTTAAGTTCATGTACCTATGTATGTAAATATATGTTCAAAATTAATTTAAAAATGTTGATTAATTACTAAATATGCGTAGGTAACAATAAAGACTAGAATACATTTTTAGTTTTTACAGTTATTGGCACTAATTTCAATGATAATGGCACAACTATGTACTCTGTATACAGTGAAAGTACCAACATGAAAAGTTGATTCACAATGTAGGTTTTATTATGCTTTTAATATTACAATTTCAACTCTCTTTGATGGTCGTAAATTAAGTTTTGCTAACTATACTAAAATATATTACAAAATTGTAAAAAACATGGATAAATGTCATTTATATCTAAGTATATATTATAGGAAATACTGAAATTACTGCAGACTTACAGTTATAGATCCCATATTTAAAGCACATCTCTTAAGTGAAACTGTGCAAAAAACACTTTACATTTATTACATTAATATCACTGTTGACAAAGCTCCTCTTAGTTCATAAAATACCAACACGCAGACCATTCTCTTGCACAGTTATCACTTTAAAATTCTAAGCTATGTCAAGTACATTTGTGTTGATGCCAGGTACGAAACCAATACAGCAAACAATTACATCGGCCCAATTAAATAGTAGTTAAAGAAAGTATTACATCACACTAATGCCCTGGTGAAGAAAGCCGAAAGCATAATAATGTCATTAACATTAAAATCTAAAATTGACGAAATTGATATAATCCACTTAAAATATAATACGCACGTTGATGCTGTACTAGCTAATACATAGGTAAGATTCTAATAGTTGAAGAGAATGTAACGCAGTTCAGTAAACTACAAATAGATGAAAGATAATTTTAATAAACTACGACATCACTGTAAAGATACATATATCTAAGTGCATAGTGCCAATAACTGCAGGATATATTAGTTACTTAAATCTTATCAACTAGGTATTTCATAACAAATAGAACACCATTTTTAAGCACGACAAAACATTCATAGTTAAAAATGTAGAGAGACTTACTGAGAAATGTGCTAAATATTCTAAATGTTGAAAATTTTGCTGATTTACTTATAATATAGATTCATTAGTATCAGATCTGTTGTTTGTTGAGATTTCATGAAACACTTTGTCTCGATATTCGTTGACACATTTTCGATTTTGTCAGAGATCAGATTTTTGTACACTCTACTATAACTAGCACAAAGCATTGAATTTAACGGTATCACATTTTAGCCACATCGTATTTTTATTTAGTGACTTTAACGGATAAGAATCAACTTCCGAATCGCTTACACAGGTGTCAATAACATTTACCTATAAGTAATTAACTTAATTTTTTGGATTACAAAGAATTCTAATAAAATTCGTGTAAGTTTCATAGCAGAATTGGATAATAAATTTTTATATTGTACGATGAAGAGGATTTTGTAGTTTTGTGGTCTCAGTCGATACTTTGAAATATGTTTAAAACTGTTGCAATGTAACGATATCTCCATTACATACAATCTGACCTACAAGACCATTATCCTCTACCGTACAAGTTTGGGTTGTAGAAGGGACTAGTTAGGAGCGATGGAAATGTATTGCCGTCCACTTGTTGTGGCGTTTGTGCCATATACGAGTCTCTTGCGACTGGTGTGTGGCTCGTCGTCCCTCGGCGTCCACACTTTGTGTTACGCATACGTATGCGATTACGGCTACATCATCACCGATAAGATGCACTCTAGGGTTTAAGATCGTCGTGTTAGTTTTCACATGGGTTGGCGTGTTATCGATAAAGAACTTGTGAAATTCGACGCCTTCCACTAGGTTGCCCAGTGCATCTGGATCAAATGCAGTTACATTTGGGTCACATAATTTGGAATAGGTTTCATAATCACCGTTATTAATTGCATCTATGAGCACTTCAGTAACTTTAATAACTTCTGCTCGGCGCAAAGAAGCATTACTGTCACCACGAGCTTTACCAAATGAATCAGCTTTAGTCAACGCTTCCTCGTCGTGCTCCTTGGAAATTACAGTACATGCTCTATCTACACCTTTCTTGTCCTTGTCTAGGTCATCGTCTTCCAATGTTGTGCTGCTGTCGGTTGATTCTTTTACTTGTGACCCGTCTCCTTTTTTGTTCACCATGGACTTTCCAGAGAAATTGCGGGTGGCAAGCATAGTTGTCAAAATTGCGCCCTTCAGTTTGCGTCGTGCATTGAATTTCTTCAAACAGTCCACGGTCTCTTGCCTGTGCATAACAGAAGCAACACGTTCCCGGTGGCAAATCCATGGGTGTTTAAGAGCTTCAGAAGCCGTTATTCTCTTGCTCGGGTTTACAGTTAACATCTGGTTTATGAGACTTTTAGCTTCGGGGGTTACTGTATCCCATTCGGGCGATGGATAATCATAAGCGCCCGCTTTAATTTGCCCATACAGTCGATGTTGATCTTCATCCCAAAATGGAGGATATCCAACAAGCAAAATATATAAAATCACACCGCACGCCCAGATATCTACTGGCTTACCGTATGGTTCTTTTTTAAGTACTTCAGGTGATAAATAGCCAGGAGTACCCGCAAAACCAAACCAGGCTTGCTGATCGCCTTGTACTTCAATGGCTAATCCAAAATCAGCAAGTTTTACAGCAGCTCCCTTAGCTTTGCTGGCAAGTAAGAGATTTTCTGGTTTTAAGTCTCTGTGAACAACCCCATTATGGTGACAATGGTGTACAGATTCAAGAATTTGTTGTATACAATGAGACGCATCAGCCTCAGAGTAGAACTCTCTGGCAACGATGTCTTCAAACAATTCACCGCCCGTTACCAGATCAAAAACGAGGTAATGAAAATGTTCCTCTTGAATCGAATCGTGGAGTCTCACAATGTTAGGGTGTTGAAGTTTTCGGCAAATTCGCGCCTCCCTCTCCAACTTTTGGAAGTCTCTTGCAGAGAGTTTTTTAGTATTAATTATTTTGGCCGCAAATTCGTAACCGGTTGATTTCTGCACAGCACGTCGAACGATTGAAAAGGCGCCTTTTCCCAATTCTTCTTTAAGATCATAATTATCAGAAAACCGCGTACTGACACTTTCACGATTTGGGTTGGCCATTTTAACACAGTATACTTACTTCACCAGGTTGTAACAGTTAACTTACTGCGTAAACTTTGAGCACGTATCTTCAGTATTCGAGAATGTAACTGCAACAAAAAAGAAACATGTTATGAAAAGAACTCGTTATATTTTTCTTGTCATGTCATGATTGCGTAGTGTCGTTCTATAATTGGATTATGTTATAAGATGTCAAAAATCGACATCAATATTATAATTATTATATGTAGGTACCAGGTACTTTTTATTTAGGGTACCAGTATGAACACATTTTATTCATTTTTAAAAAAGATACCTAAATGAAATAATACGTAATAATGCGTTTCCTTTACAGATATAATAATAATGTTGGTATATAAAACGTTAAAGATTATTAAGCATATAACAATTGAACTTATATGTATTATCTTATTTTTAATGTTTCTCGTACCACAAATAAATTATTTTTTATGCATATCGTAAGTAATCAGGAGTTCGTAATTTATATTGTGTGAACTATAAGTGCTATTTATATTTTCTCTTATATCTTGCTGTTCTTATTCCACTCACGAAATAGTCAGAAAATAGATATTGTCAAAGAGCGGATGAATTTATCCGAATGAAAAACGTCGGCACTATTTTGGTCACCCAAGCTAAATTGAAGTTCTACATGCTTAATATAAAACGCGTAGATGCCTAGACAATAGTAATCGTGGTCACAAACATAGACTTCTAATATTAACACTACGGCACCGGGATGACATTTGGTTAGCGCAAAATAATCGATACACCATTGTCTCAACACATTCACCAAAATCCCGAGGACATAATAACGTAAAACATTTAATATGTCCGATCCGCACAAGAGATAAAACCCGAACACAAAACCACTACTAATTTAAGAATATCACTGGTACTAGTTTTTTTACTAATAAAATTATCATTACTCGACTTTGGCCGATATTCTTAGCGTTACGAACTCGTACGTATGGTTCGCGATATATTTTTAATGGAACAAATTAAGTCCATCATCCGAATAGAAGGAGAATTTGATCGTAATATTCATTGAAAAATGTCTTATTTACCTATTATGTGCCCATTTTACACAATATTCGACAAGATGAAGATCAAAAACGAAGGGCCTAGCCCTACACCACACTCTCCTTCTGCTCCGGACACGAGCTTCGGGGTCAAATTCATAGACATTTGTGTGTTGCCAGAAAAGTTAACTTATATTTATGTAGGATCTCAATTTTCAAAAGCGCTTTTTTATTAACTTACAGT
The DNA here is from genome assembly GCA_902850265.1 of Spodoptera littoralis. Taxonomy (NCBI): domain Eukaryota; kingdom Metazoa; phylum Arthropoda; class Insecta; order Lepidoptera; family Noctuidae; genus Spodoptera; species Spodoptera littoralis. The sequence goes on along the minus strand of LR824535.2, from coordinate 9,435,968 downwards.
TTATCAATAGATGTAAATGCTCATTTTATACTCAATGAACATCAATATTTAAGCTAAATGCGTCATATTGTCACAATAAAATGTATTTCTTTACTTTTATTTTTTGTTCTGACCACACTGAGTGTATTCGTAAAATCGATAGACTAGCGCACAGCGCAACGCTAAACCAAAGAGAATTGACGAAGCTGAAGTTAGCGCCATCTTACGGGTATATTATACAATAATGTCAAACACGTTCAGGAACTTTAGAAATTAAAGTATTCTGACAAGTGATAATTATTTATTACATTGAATCGGTAAAGGCTTATCTTACGAAATATTACGTTACATAGTAGGTTATTTTACATATTTATCGACTTAACTCTGTAGGTTTACTGTAACTCTTTACGTATGAGAACATGATTTATTTAAATTGTTTTATTAGCAGACAATATTTATTTGTGTTGTTTCAAGCTTCAGGTACTAATTGTCACTTCGCTTATATTTCGCGATTTTAACAATGGGTATACATACGCTGTATAGAAATGGTACATTTATGTAACCTAGCAAGTTTTAATATAAATATGTAATTATGATTTTATGTTTGGGGAAATTGAAAGTGTAACATTGAATTATAGTAGGTATTTTAACTTTTGCATTAATATATATGTAAAAATGAAACCCGTTTCCCGTTGTCACGCCTTATCTTGAGAACGGCTAGACCGATATGGCTGATTTTTTTTGTTGTGTTTGTTATTGTCAGGATGACATGTGAGTTCTTATGACAGAAAAAAAATCTGAAAATTCTACGGGAACGGGAGAAAACGGGTTTGCGCATACGAAGTCGCGGGCCGAAGCTAGTTAATATATGAATATTTGAATGTTATATGCAAATATATTTAGAAATTTCAACCGAAACTACTGTTGTTTACCTATATCAGATTTATACTTACGACTGCAAAACTTTAAAAGGGTAAAGTATAGTAATTTTACTAATTTCGTTGATGAATTCTATAAATACATACATTGGGATCCAAACTTAGACTATCTGACTCAACATAAATCGTCCTGTTCAAAAGCTACTACCATTTGCTAAGTATATTCTTATCTAATGTGTCCAGGTAGATGCCCAAATATACGTATATGTATTTTTATTTCTGCCGTAATGATTAACCTCGTAGTTATTTGCGTGTTTGTTGACATAGTAAGTGTATAAAATTGTTTAAGTGTACTATCGCAACGTAACTATATGCCATTTTGTTTTTGTGACCTTATCCTAAGTTACTTGGGATCGGCGTAATGTCTTCTTCAATCCTCTCCTATTACATTCCCTTCATTAATATCAAACGTCATTACATCACAAGCTCCTTTTTCTTTCATACCATTCCTCAAATATCTGATCCCTGTGTTTTCTTTGGAACTTCTCTTTCTTTTCTAATATCCTAATTGTAATTCAGCACTCGCTTTGTCTCAAAGTTTTCATCAGTTCTTATTAGTTACCTAACACCATATTATTATATGGGGGTTACGCCTGATGCCATATTAGGTATTATATGGGTCACGTGAACGATAGGTAGTAGGTACGTACATATAAACTAAGAAGACAAATAAATATTATTGTGTGGTCATAAATCCGATGAATCCAAACTACAGACTGGTACTAAAAATTTCATGTTAATACATATCTAATGCTCTCGTGAATATTCAAATTGTTCGTCCAACTTTATATGAGACTTCTTTAGCACTTACCGATTTTATAGCAAAAATATTTTGTGTTAACAAAAAACATTACCAGAACGAATGAAAAACAAAACGGAAAAGAAAAAGTCCTTTAGTTTTCACGACCTTTTCTTAACAGCATTGCTCCGAGAAATGGAACTGAACTCAATCCTTTTTAAAATGGTCTCTGAAAATGGACTGGTTTACCACGTTAACTATTTCAATGGACATCCGAGGGTTTAGAATTGGACTATTCCTTATGAAATTAGTTTGGGTGTAAAGTTATTACGAATAATAAGTCTTTCAATTTAATGAAACCGACAAATAGACATTATTAACATTAACACTATACTGTAATCATTCACGCAAATTCGGTGGATCGAATCCTGAGCTTTTATAAAAATACTTATGAGCTGAGGAACATTAATATCTTACATTATTAAGTATGTGAGATATTTTAATATATCTTATTATTTAATAAAAATTTTATTAAATCACCCTATATTACATCACACGTGACTTATGAAATAACTGGTGAAGGAATTTTTTAATTTGTACTTATAATTATGAGCACCTTTGTCTACTCCTTCAGAGATTAAAAGGTGTGATGACATTTTTAATTCAAATTTATTTAAGTAGTTGGGCTTCCATCATAATTGCAGTGTATTATTTAATAAAATAAGCTCAGACAGAAGACTAATCAATCAACACCCTGATTGCTCATCAAAGCATATAGTTAGGGCCTTTGGGTCATGTATTATATGCTTCTTGACTTTATTGTTTTTACGTCACGTTTAGCTTAAGAGTTATTATATGTCATTCCGGAGTTTTGTCAATCTAAAATTCTTCTTACCGTCATGAGTATCACTATGAAACATATTTACAACAGGAATACGATATCAGTCTACTTTAATGTGATATTATGTAATGTATGTAATATGTACGTACTTATGTATAAAACTGTTTTACTTACTGCTAAAGAATCGAGTCACGATACTAGTCCATCCTGGGTGATCAGTGACCCCTCGAATATTTTAAAGTCGAATAGGACGGCCCCTTTGCTATAATTACTCCTATCATTCTATGGTTTTGTTATTAGCTGTTCGTGTCGGAAATACCGGTTTCAGAACATCAATTTGATTGAAAGGTTGTATGCAGCGCGACTTTTATTATTTTTACTTTCCAAAATTAGTTGACGCGTACCTACTACTATCATCGCGGCTTATCTTGAATTTATGAATGTGTTCGGTGTTCATATCAAAATCGAACTTGCTTTTGTATGAATTTTCGTTTTCGATAAGATCTTTGAATTAGTTTTGAGTTTAGATTACATGCATATTGATATCAGCCACAGAATAGTGTGTGACAAAAGTTCGGCACCGGTCTATAACGGCACCGCCGGTGTATTGGGATAAAAGATCCCCTTCGGGTAGGCTAACTCCACGAGTTGATTCACAAAAATCAAAACTGGTTCGCATCTTGCGCAAGTGCAGGGGGGGAATAAACAAGGGCTTTCGGAACGGGCCCTTCCAAAATTTGCCGGTGCACAATGCACCCTCCGTACCATCCCCACGCAAGCACTCTTATTATTACGCGACTCCGGTTCCTGTCCCCATATTGTTCATATTATTTTGGTATTCGCCAGACGCGTTACGAAGTTTTCGTATCTCTGTGCCGTTAGTTTTCAAAATTTATGCGTAAATTAGTAGAGTAATTTGAAGTGTCTATATTTTCTCGCTCATAATATTAGACGAAAAGTGTTGTTATTTAGAGTCTGAAACCGTGCAAATTATTCGCTTGAAGGTATTCGATTGGCTCCGTCTTCGATTCTGTCACCTAATATTTGCAGCGAAGGGAAGTATTAAGGTTTCGAACGCTGCGGTCGTCTCAAGTTGCTTTTCTCATGAGTGGACGTGCGTGTAAAATAATAACTTGAGAATAATATGTGTGGTAGGAGCGTCGGACGCACGGCGTGCCGCGTGCAGCGCCCGCACGCCTTTGTAGTGAACGAGTACTATCGATCGTGGGCTACTTCGCTATCCGTGAAATGCGTTCTGTGTATTCGGTGATCGCTTCAATTTGGCGGGAGTCGGTCAAGCACTAATCTGTATGAGGAGCATTTGGTAAGTTCCTACCTATCTTCATATTACTTTTGTTCTCTTTGAAAATGACAGCATTACTTCTGTTACCTACATACCCGCACATCTACACTGTATTTAGTGCTAGTAAAGATATCGGTATCGATATGCCAAAATCCAAATATAAAAATTAAGTAGCTTGTGCACAAATACAACTACGTAGTGTAATTTTTGTTATAACGAAACAATTACTATAATGATGCATATAAATTATGTTTTCAATAGGAAACTGATTGCAACAACTTGTTGGAGCGACTACTGCCATTAGTATAGGACCATCACAGTAGGTCTACTGCTTTCAAACTAATTAAAGTCTGTTTTCTGCTTATTGTACTTTCACAGTTCAGTTTAAGCGTCTAAAATATGATGTAAGTAAAAAAAAAATATTGCCGGTCAAAATTATATTTCTGTAACGTATTTTTACAAGCTCATTTGAAACAGGTCAATGAACTTTTGATGCCAAAATTTTGTGAGGCAAAGCATTATACATACAAGCGTACTTATAAAAGGGTTTTAAAAATACAAAAGAAAGCTCTCGTTTTTTAGGGTTCGGTGCAATTTTCGTGGCCGTTTGACAGCTGTGAAGACATTTCGCTATACATACTTATTTACAAGGGGAACCAATCATTTTTGCATACCTATTTCAGACATGTGCTACTATATTTTGGAAGCACTCGAGAGGTTAGTCAAGTATTAATCAATAATATCAAACTCCATTATAGAATAGGTAATAAAAATATGTAGTGTAAAAACCAAAATTTAGAGATAAGCCTTTAGTTAAAACAGTCAGTACGGGGACGAAAATTATCAATTGGTAAACTATAAAAATAATCATAACATTATTTTAGTTTTACTTTCGTTCAATTGATTTCTAAAAACAAGGCACATGTTTTTTTGATTTATTTTAGTAATTCAAAAAAACATGAGGCCGAGCTACAAAGACTTGTCCTTTACTTTTAAAGCTTGTAATTTATGATTTAAAATCATGACGCTTGGTAAGCCAGCAAAAGTTGTAGTTTCAGCAACTTACACATGTCTTAGTGTTCTGTTCTACTTTCCTGTAATAATTAATTCAAATTAATGACGCTATAAACAAGGCTCAGGTTAATTATGCAAGCGAGGTAATGCAAGTCGACTAGAATATTTTAAGGCACACTGGCTCGTTAATCTAGGAAAATAGGGCAAAATATAAGTAATAGTAGGTGTAACGAGTTCTTGGTAGTAATGATGTGATTCCTTTGCAATAGAAATGTATAATATATATGTGGGTGCTACACATGAACTAAAGTCACTATTAACATACTGCACAGCTATTAGTACCTAAATTTAAATGAGCGATATGCCTTATTTCGTAATTTTTAAATTATTACCAAGAGAAGCAGTATTGTCATCACAGATTTTTGTTGTATAAGATGATATTTACAAAATAAGTTGGAAGCATCTCATTTTCTAAAAGCCTTCAATTTTGATTATTTTTATTTGGTTGCTCTTGGCGTCCCAGAACGACGCGCGAATTTTAGATCCAAATAACTTCGTACATTTTCACGGCATCTTGACGACTTCGCTTAGAAGGGAACGAAGAAATTGATATTTATTTAGTAGTAAAAGAAAATTTAGCACTTTCGTATATTATAATATTGAAAAAATATACTGAGTAAAAATATTTTGCAACCACTATCATAATATTTGATAAACTTTGACTTTCCGTACTATCCATCATTCGCCTAATTCACTTACCTAATCTCTGCACAAATATTATACCTAAGCAAGCTGATGTGCCTTTGTATTTTCATATCGGTTTTCAGAATGTTCCATTTAGGTACATTTATATAATGTAATCACGTTTTTGGGTCAACTGCGCTGTGACGTTCGTTAACTGAGTTTTAGATTTGTATTTAGTGAATATTACCTTTTGGTACCAAGGTACATTGTATAACAACTTTATCAAAATGTGTTTTCTGCCTCCAATTAAGGAGAGTTATACAACGTAGTATTACTAATTTTGGCTCAGACATAATAGCTTAGGTATATATGTGTAGGGATGGTAAGCGTTGACATGAAAACCAGGGGTCACGCCGCAGGGCCTTACACAAGTGTGTTTGTAAAAGCTGACCGCTGAAACCATGTGGAAAACGGAAACCGTGCGGACACCGCGCGCCGGCAAGCTTACCGACACGAAGCGGTGATGTGTAGATATCTTGTGTTTGTGTGCGTATAGCAAAGTGTACAGAAGCCGCGTGATCGTGGGGTAGCGCAGGGCAACGTCTGACATTGTTGACGTCATGATCCGCGCTGTTAACCTAATCGTAATCTAAGTCTATGGAGACGTCCTTTACTGTATAGACTAGGGATTTCTTTAGACTAAGAACTACTTGATTATTTTTCTGTTGTACCTGCTTTATTGTAATCTTTAGAAGTAGGGCAAAAATACAGAATATTTTCTTAATAATTTCTTAGTGCGTCTGTATTTCTAATGGGAGCTGTTATAAGTTAAAAATCCACTCGCTACATCCTAATTTATGTACAGTATGTTTTCGAGTTGTCACACTAAAAATGTAACATAACTCATGTCACAAAGATATGAAATGACATACAGTTGCAGGACGCGGCTGCTTCAATATAAATGCTAATTCCTAGATAAGGTGCTTGTTGTTTATATCAACAGTTAACAACATCAGAGGAACAAGCACGTTACGCTGTGTTAGTTCAGCGTCGTAGTGGGTATTTAGATCAAGAATAATCTAGGCTTAGCAAAATTTTGTAAGAACTTTGTAATACTCTTATTCGCTGGTGTTATTTAAGATGTTCTGATTATATCAAATTCCACGCCTATGAGAAACTTAGCACTTGTCTTAAGCCCGACTAGATTTATGTTGAAAACATTTCTGTATTCCTAGAGCATATTGGATATTTGATATTCTATAGTTGTGCTAGTAATTGAAACATAGTTGTATGTGTACAGCGGTTGGTTGACATCGGATACTCCTGTAGGTCTGGTTACACACAATCCCTCACTTAAATACTGCGTAACTACTGATTTCATCTAACTCCAGAAAATATTCGCCATTTAAGCAACTGGGATTTCCTTTTGTAGGTAAATCTATCAAAGCTTTTTATATTTCAGTAAATTTGCCGCTAAAAAGCTTTAGTAATGAAGATAGGAATAAAATTGAAAGTTTTCTTTTACGTGACCAACATCTAAATACTTCGATAAAACAAGAGAGTAGTACCACAGACGTTCATCTGACTCTGCATGCGGTTCTCAACAGATACGTATTTGAATTATTCATCTTTAGTTTGGATACTTCTGATTGAACAATTATTATTTTTAAATTCAGTTTCAATTCTATACTATACAGTAGCTAAAGTATTAAACTAAAATTCACTGTTGTGTGGTAGGTACCTATCTCATTTTTGTGAGATATTTCTAGAATATTCTGTCTGAAATTTGCTATAGGTACCTTTTATGGATATTTTAGTAAATTGCTGAATTTGTGATAAGGAAGTACCTACACAGTATCCAATTTGCGAGCTTTTACTTATGTATAAGTAACCTATTCGATTGAATGGGATTCGGAGTATGATTGCCTTATTAAATAAATAGAAATTGGCATGTATTGTCGACAATATTGAATACCGATAGGCAGACGAAGAAATTCTATTATCGAAATGTAAGTCTTTGGATTCGTAAAAGTCTAGGCCCAGTTTCTTTTATATTGAGGAATTCCTCGTTCGCGTTATTGTCCCATATACAAATCGTTCACGATATTCCAGACGGGCTGGGGGATTTATTGTTTTATTTGCGACAGACCTTCATAAAATTTATCTTGTGAATAAGTAAAATATACGAAGCTGAGATACATTGCTTATTTTATTTTGCAGTATTGGTTTAAAGCATGAATTGTAAATGAATCCGATAAAAACCGTCATATTACCATTCCGTTTAAAACAAGGTAGCCAACAGGAATTTGGTAATTTTAAACCTATGAATTTGTTGTCTGCCTTTTAATTATTTTGCATAAGTGATATTTTATATTATTTTAGAGGTATTACATACGGTTTCTGAAAGCGATTAGGTTATTACTATTTTATTCATATGGAACTGAAATGGATGCAAACGGTAATGTGATCAATATATCTTCACATTTTCTTCAGTTTAAATTAATGTCAATCCAACGTCACGGGGTTGGTTCCCTCCGGCTACGATACACACCAAGTTTTTAGCAAAGGGTTTTTTTCAAAGACGTATAAAAAGGTTGGCAGGGGATAAAAAGCTATGCTTTTTTGTATTTATAAGAGAACAAATGTTAGCAAATCATTTTCAAAGAATGAGTACTTCCCTAATGTGTAATAAGAAAAGTATAAAACATGCGCTCAGTCGTTGTTTCATTGCATTTACTTTTAAAAGCTCTTTATAAAAAAATGAACGTGCTGTAACAGTGTTTTTATTTTCCAAGTAAATAAAGACGCAAACAAGGAGGGTCGTGATGAAATTCGCAGTGCCGTCCGTGCGTGCCTTATCTACCAATGTGGAGGCTTTTACCTCCTCAGTGCCTACCCCATCCGACGAGCTTAGAAGAACATGTATAATTTCAATTATTTTTATTTAGATTTAAAATATTGAGAGCTCAGATTTATTTAAGGACAATCTATTCTTTAGTTTCATTTCACTAGACCGTAAGGTTAGGTAAGGTTTTAGGTGCCCGCCCATCTTCTATTTTTTTTATTTCATTTGAAAATCTTCTTCACAAAAATGTATAGCTTCTTATCGTATCAAGAAAGACTATGATATAATATTTGCTATACCAAAAAGAACACCAATAAGCAAGTTCGACTTGACGTGATTACAATTTCAAAGGGAAATCTGAAACGGAGGACCGCACTAGGGGACGATGACCCGTACAGGGAACTTTGTGAAGGATAATGCGAAATCGCGTTTAATATCGAGGATTCCGTCCTCTTCACAAGATCATGTTCACTTTAGTCTCAAAAGAAGGTTGAGAGTATTTGAAAATGCTTGAATTTTAGGTATTTTATTTATTCTTCTATTCCTATTTACCAAATTTACATATTCGTGTAGGTATATAACGTTGAATGTAGGTACCTATATGATAACTGTGAGAAAAATCTAAAAGGTTCATATTTCTAAAGAGAAATACTTTGCTAAGGAACGTTCGCTGCCCGATTAATGTCACACAAATGCGACGTCTAATCTTCAGTAAAGTCACCAAGTTCATTCGTTTGACACAAGTACCTAATATACAACGTTTTATGAAACTTGGTTTAATACTGTATTAAATATGTCAATGCCCTGATGCATAATATTTTCCCTAAAATGTCGTTTGTAGTTTTATGTAGATGGGTTACGGTCGCAGACAGTGTGACGCCAATTGCTGGCTGACCTCTTCGTATTATAATCTCAACCACTCTAATAATTCCATATTAGTACTCAAAGCACGTACACGTCTGTATTGGCGTCGCAACAAATAAAGTATAAAATATTAACATTTAATAGTATACATAAATTCATGTTTTGACTTAAGGAAAGTCAATTTTATTTCTTGTTTAAAAAGAAAAACCTTTTTTGCCAACTTAATCGTTTTCCGAAGGTCTTTGAATCCAGACGATGGATAAGTATAGATAGGTAGTATAGGCGTATTTGTAAAACACCACCAATTTGACTTAAACCCGAGCCAATGATTGCTTAATCGCGCTGATCAAATACCTCCATTGAAACGATCTTTGATTCGAATTGAGCTTGAATGTGGTTCTGGAAAATCAGTATTCTTTTAGGGTAGATTTGAGCCTAGAAATTAGCATTTTCCCTGATTTTTCAAAGGGACCCTGTTCTGTTACATTGTTTATATCTAATGTTATTTGTTAGAAAAAGGTTCTTGTACTTAATCATTATTACGCCCGCAGCTGGTCGTAAAAACTTAATAATCGTACCATGTGTTTGTACCAACGGCAACAGATCTAACGTCCTATATTTTAATACCTCTCCGTTCCAAGACTTCCTATTCATCTCTTTTATAAAAATATCTTATAACCCATCTACATCTATTTTTCCTACCTATACTTCCAATAAATAAACTTACATATTTGATATTTTACATACATTTTGAGTGTATCATACATTTTCTATTGGTAACAAATACTATATAATTAATTCTTTTAAATAAAAACGTACAAGTAACAATGAATTTACTTACAAATCCGTAAGCGTCAACCGTAGATATGTTTATTAAATAAGACATTTTTGCTGACAAAAAGCAACAACATATCATCGAAAACAAATTGCAATTCTATTATGATTTCATTTTCTTCAGATATGGCTTGTTTGTAGATCTTTTCTTGTAATAAGTTCCTCGGTCGGGGATTGGATGGTAGCGAGGACGCAAAGCGGCGGGGCGTAGGTCGATAAAAGTTATTTAATAACAAGGAACACCCAGCCTTAGCAATGTAGTTCACTACCACGTGACCTGACTAGTTAATATCTATTATTGTCTTAGCGAACATTATGTAAGTTGGTTTATTGAACCTTTCGTGATACTTTATGATGTCTTACATAACGTATCAATAGTAGAAAGTGGCTTGCATTATACGACACAATATTTCTAATATAAAGATCGGTAGATAGGTGTCTACCTACTTAATTATAAAGAATACTAAGTAGTTAGGTTGTAAGAATATTTCGAGACCGCCTCCTTCTTAGTATTTCGTCATGAAAAAGTATTAAAATAAGGACCGTTTTTCGTTTTTAACGTCGCACGTTTCGTGAATAGCAGAAGAAACAGGCTCACCTAGTTACTGGAGTGTAATTGAGTTTAATTCTCATAAAGCAATTATTGTCCGTTTTCATTTTAAATGAAATTGAAAACACTCATTTAGTCGTTTCATATTTTGCACGAGCGTTCGCAAATGGATGTTATTTACTTTATTGATGGATTTCAAATGTTTGGTTGGATTCTATTTATAATTGGGGCGTGTTTACGAGCGATATAGCTGTCGGAATAACTCAATGTTGATTATTCATCAAAACATTCACGTTTGGAATGTTTCACTAGTCCCTAACTAGTTTTAGTATCGTATATGGTTAAAGTGAAATAAAGTTAAAACATGAGTTCAGACTACGTTGTTACCTACGTAATTGCTTTTGCTTTAGTTATTACTCGCGTTAGCACTTTCAGTAAAAATTATGTGCTTGTGTGATATAAGTTGCTGTCAACATACTCTTTAGATTTGTTATCACTAGTACATAACCATTTGTTCGAAATGCTTTTTCACAGACTATTGATCAAAATTTATTTTTGCCATGCGTAGGCAACTGCCCACACATCTATTATATTATTACGCATCAAAAGTATTTACGTACTACATCAAGTACTTATCACTAATTTACGCCAATGCTGTTTGTTGCAGATAAATAAAGAGTCGAATGTTCCGTAATCGAATAAAGTAAATAGCCATCACAAACATAACGTTATCCATAAAACAGTATAGTTAACTAATCAAACACATTTCGTATCATTAGGTGAGTCACCTGGTACACGAACAGGCTAATATACATACAGATGGCCGAAAGCTTTCATTTACGTAATTTAAATGACAGTAAATGTAATGAAAACTTGATTAATTAAAAACAAAAATTATGGTAGTATTTCCTACGTAGTCACAGACTAGCAATAACTTGTCACATAATTACACAATTAGAATTACATATTTTTCAGATGAATAAATTTTTTGTATAAAAATGTGTTTTTTTCTTCTTGTTCAAAATTAATCAACATAACTGCTAATGAAAAAGAACCAACAGGTCTCCAATCGACAATAAGCTAGATGCTATCATCAGACTCGACAAAATACTCATTACTCCCACTGTAGCCAATAAATTGTCACAAAACGAAATACAAAGCAACGCGTTTCCTTTAGGAAATGATACCGTATAAGGTTTACTGAAGCTTGAATCAGCGTGGAAAATAAAATACAACATTTGTACAGCACATTCTTATTTTCTGCAGAATGCACTGGGTAAATTTTCTTTCATCGTGGATTTTATTGCGTATATTCTTGGTATTTGTAGGTTCCTTTGACCGTTATGTAGAATGTTGGGTGTCACGAGACTTATTATTTGTTTTTTGTAGTCACAATTTGTGTTGATGTACATACATTCTTAAGCAAATATACTATTTTAGTAATTGTCTGTCTGGGTAAGTTCTAATACTGCCATCATCCAGCGATGGATGGGCAGCATCACCAACAGTCCACTTGCCAAGGTGCAAGGATTCTTGTACCTCTTTCTTTGTAATATCCATCCAGGAGTGAAATTTTGCCGTATGAGGACGACAATAGACTAATATGCAGTTGAAATTTTGATTGGTTAAGTGAAGCTTTTATCCCGAATTTAAAACAATGCCACTGTAGAGATATAACGAAATTTAAAGTTTGTTCAACGTTAAAATAATCCAGAGAAGGCTTAAGCTCCACATTAATGAGATAAAACGTGCGGTAAACGGAATTTGTGCATCAGACATGAGCTTGGCGCCGCGCCGGCTGGTACCGCGGTGTTTGCATTAAGCCATTTACCTTTATTAGTATTAATTTAGTAGAAGCAAGTTGCAACTCGGCGCCTGTCTGCCTCACAGAACTGGGTCAATGACAACCCCGCCGAGAATAGAACTGACGCTTTAGGGGTGGATGAGCTCTATTGTTGCCCCGGTGCTGGTGAGAACTGGAGATGCCTCGTTCCTCCAATATAATTATCATTTCCACTCGTAGTCCCACTCGTCTACAATAACTCAGTCTGTGAAGTGGTTGCGGCGTTGCGGTTATTATATGCAGGGGACTGACTAGGTACTACCTACATAATTTAACGTAAATAATAGCGATCCGCACAGTAGGGACGTTATTAATAGATTTTTATTAAGTGGACATTTGTTCATTTGCAGTGTAGGTACGCTCGAGCCCGTACTACAAACAATTACTACCCTATGGCTAAGCACTTTCTTCCACAAGGTCATAATTAATGTCATCATAAATGTCTAGTTATACTTTTGTCGCATTTTTGTATTACCAAGGTGCGCCAAAATGGAGTTGGTCAAATTAAAACGAGGCTCGGTGTCAGAATTTACCTTCGTAGATATCTACTTTCCTTTAGGGACCAGACCCAGCTCCGTTTATTATCTAGACATAATGTTATTTATTATGGCATTTTTCTTTTGTTTGCAAATGTGGGTGCCGCATGTAATTCAAGATATTGTAGGATATTAAGATAATGTCAATGTTACGAAATAGCTTTGCACTTACCTACGTCTTATTCAAGCAGGATAATTTTTATCTCGGTTTCGTCGATACTACGCCAATCTTTTGAAGCTTTTGTCCTTCGGCTCCTGTAAAAGTAAATTAATTAAAAACTTTAGCAAAATGGATATTCTTCTCATCTTAGCAGTTTTTAATGAAATATTCCGAGAAACTCTGATTATGTTTAGGTGGATAGGCATCGCTTACGGAATGTGCTTTTGATAATTAAAAAATAAAGCACTGATTTACACTTTACACGTAAGTTAAGACTAAGTAAGGTAAGTAAGTACCTACGCAAACAAAACTAACATTCAAGAACAAAATGAGATCAAGCAAAACAACAAACAGCAAATTTTCGTCTTATTATCTTTCATTTGTTCTCTTTCTCTGCGTACGCAATTTCTTTTGCGAAAACATACGAGTATTTTATGTATAATGAAAGGAAGCTGCTTCAAGATTTGCCCCAAAAAGGCGTAATGAAATCAGAAAAAGTATCTCCTTAGGATAATATTGAAAAGTGTATTTAATTATAAATTACTTTAACGACCTACTTACATTTTTTTTAACTATTCTAGTTTTTGGAACTGGAAAAATATAAACGAGAATAAAATGAAAACTTCTATGAGATCATTAATCTATCTATATTTCAAAACAAATTCAAGATACTGATTTTCAGTAGTGGATATCTAAAGCTCTTCACGTGTAGATATTTTCATAAATTTGTTTATACATAGCTATAGACTACTAGTAGTCTTGTAAATGTAGCTACTCCAAATTCCTTTGAAAACTTAGAGAAATCTTGATGGAAAGTACCTTTAGATAATAATTATGAATAATATCTTCCTACGTACAATTTAATGAAAGTCAATATTTCAGCAAAACAACGGAATGTAATGATCTGATGAAGAGAATATTAATGACGTCACGTATTTAATTCCATATATACTAGATTCACATTCGAACACACGTAATATAGGTAGATATGTGCTTACCTACGTAGCTTAGATATGTATGTAATATGTACATATAGTAAGCAGGTAGGTAGGTAATTCTAATTAAATTTCAACGTTTTCCTGAAGGTTTATAGATCTAGAAACGAAAAATCGGAAAATATACCTATGCTTCGAATTTTATAAACGAGTTATGGCAAACTAGGTATGTCATTTGCTTGTACGTTGTGAAATTTCCAACTCCTGCTTGCGAACTCAAACTACATAGATTGAAATTCATGCTTTATTCCGAGCGTACGTCGGCCGTGTCACTCAACTCAAAAACGAGGCACGCCATTCAGAAACATTTCGGAATTTCAGAGTTCAACTGTTTCTAACAGGAGTTGAGTATTGTTTATTCTTCACGAGGTGTGCCTGTGACTTTACCCGTGTGACATTTGCCACAATTTAGAATGGGAATAAAAATGGCCTTATCTGCTGATCTTACATAGCCGGTCCTTGTGCTAAATCTCATTTAGATACAGCGGCGTAGCGTGCCTTGGTGAGCCCCTTCAAATAAAAATTTGTTTAGGGTCCTTAAAAAGGGTAAATATTTCTCACAAGATTTTGTATAATATGTAAAATAATTGTAATAATACAAATAATTTGTTTCAAAACCGGAGAACCTTTCAGGTAATGGTTCCTCTGCCCAAATTTTTGCTTTGGGCCCCGTATAATTGATACGGCTGATACGGCGCTAGTTACGCCCCTGGGCCTCTAGCCAAACGCCACTTTAGCGCTTGTCTACAGTGAGAGTAGATATCAAAATGTATGGGGATGACACTGACAAGTGTCAAAATTTACGTCAATTCCATATAATTTGGTTTTCTATTCTACATGTAGACAAGCGCTAAATGGCATTTGGCTAGCACTGCTGTTTAGATACCTACAATACTACTGTTTAGCTAGTTTAAACTATGGCGTTTATAAATGGTAGAATTACTAATAGTTTTACTTTATAAACATTATTTATTTGTATATATTTATTATTTATTCTTAAGTCCAAAGATAGAACAAAAATACTTCTCAAAGGTCATGTCTGGTGTCAAGAGTTGACAGAGGACTAGCGTATCAAATTCTACCTCTTATATTAAAAGGTAAATATTGGACGACCAATATTCCTAAGCGTTCAATCTATATGAAACTCACGGACGCCGTCAAGGTTCTGAAATATACCTCTAGGCTAGTCTGAGTTAAGGTCGTTAAAAATTCGCAAATTATCATTATGCAAACAAATCTATTTGAAGTATAGGTATGCATGTCTTAATAGAGATATGTAGATACGTATTAGATACTACAAGTACCTACCTACATCTGCAGATACGTATTAGATACTACACGTACATACCTACCTACATCTGCAAAACTAGATATTCCATTGAACAACTGCAATTACAAAAGTTGATAACTAGGAAAGTTAAGCTATCTAGTATTTCAGTCTGTGTAGTTATCTAATTAGTTTCTATTTCGTGAGACTACCTACCAACATTGCATTCCCTTGAATGACAGTGATTTCCTACAAACATTTCATTTGTTAGATTTAGTGTAGATGTGTGCTACTGATATTTGTTCTAGGTATTTATTTCCCCTTATTGTTTTAGAATGTTCTGGGTTTAATCATGCAATGTTCCCACAATGTTGGATTTCAGCAGCTTTAATTATCCACATTATGTTTTTATATAGATGGAACACGATAAAATTTTCCAACAAAACAAAAACAAAGTTCTGTACACGTAATTGGAATTTTGTTTGTCAGTCCTCCATAACATTTATTTTAACGTGGTCTTTAACATTGATCGGCTACATTGCGCAATCTACTGTGAAATTAAACCTGTAAATGTGTGTTTGCTTTATGTATTTTTTATCTTCCATATAAAATTCGCTTAAGCACTATAAAAATAGAACTCGTATTATTAGTTTACTTTTTAGTATTATTATTTTGGAGTTAAGACTGCGATAAAAACTGCAAGTTTTGTGGTAAAATTACTGATCATTAAATAATTGCAAGACCTTGCAAATATTTTTTAAGATTATGGCTCGTCAGTTGTTAATGCTTTTGGTAATACACGAAAAATAAATTTATTTTTTTTAATATAGGTAAGCTAATTTAGAGGTACAACACGTCGTCGCGTCGTTTTAACTTTTATGGTAAAGTACCTACACATTTTCCTTTTTGATTTTCCAAAGATATAACCGTTGTAGTCAGCAGTCGTACTTTGGTGTTCTGTTGGCATTTACTTCAATATGTTTGTATGATGTTATATTAAGTACTTACTGAAATACTTCGTCATCGTTATTGTATAAGTCGTATTTAGATTTAATGATGTCAGTTACACCTTCGTCCTTCAGTTCTCCAACAGACCCTTTATCCGCCCTCGTCAAATCTGTCATTGACAGAACAGTTCGGTTGGAGAGTTAAATTATTTAACTATCGCTACAAATCCCTACTTAGGCTTAATTTCAACACTTTGTTCTATGAGTACTTATTTCAAATTACATGTCTTATGTCCATGTTTGCATCCACTATACTAAAAACTACATAAAAAATTTTAGAGCATTGCACTTCTATTATTAGACGTCATAACATGTAAGTATCAACGTATAAACAGAAATTGAGATCCTGCTCACTATAAAGATATTATACGAAATTGCAGACGTATTTCGTTTTCATAGGTCCTATAACAATTCCGTTACTCTGCAGATTGCTTCTGCAGGAATTCGCGAAACTCTTGAATTTGTGAGTCAAACAAGCTCCGTGTTTAGTTATGAATTGATGTTGGACCATTTCCCAGCCGTCGACACGAGGTGAGAACGTGGTCGAAGTGTGAAAGTTTAACGACATCAAATATTTACAAATTTCCGCTCCGGACTGGGGAGTCGCTCCGTTTCTCCTTAATTTGTGCTGCAATTCGTAATATTACTAGATTCACCGTAGACCGTAGATCTGCCACGTACCTAAATATATATTCCTACAAAGTTTTCAACTTGTATTTGTTTAGTTACCAGTTTTTGTAACAGTTAATTGTTGTTTAATCGTTCTGAAACCATGCCTTCATTACATAACTCTAGAATATCTTTTTTCACATCAGTTGTTCTCAGTTAAGAGGCGAAACCGGTACTTACGTTTTCCACAAAACGTAGCTTATGGGCACATACTTTTTGTATATTGATATGTATATGTACAATGTAGGTAGTAATATGAAATATGAAAAGTGCTCGAGAATATAAAACCATATACGTAGGTTGGTACTAAAGCTACGATTAAGTTCATGACACGCAATACCTTTCATCCTTTCTTCGCTGGCGATATTGAGTTATCGTAAAAATAAGAGGTCGATTGTAATCAAGGAAAGTTTTATATCTGCCTCTTAGAAGTTGTGTAAAAGGGCATCGAATGAACTTCTCAGTTCTCGTAAGCTCGGGAGACGGGAGCCGAAGCACTTGGCTAAGTAGTTTCAGGTAAAGTTCCACAATAAAATTCTGGGTAATAAATGAAGTCATGGGCCGACGTAAATGTCAATTAAGTCGATAATAATTAGGCCTGACGAAGGTAATTATCGATAACCATTTTATGTAGGTAAGTTTAATAAATCCATGAATATCAGTATTTTTACGTAGGTCCCATGGGCCTACACCTGAAAATGAAGTAGTTTTTTATAAATCAATTTAATAATCTACAGAACTAAAAGCGTAATGACTGAATTTAGTACTAATGGTATTCAGTTTCATTATACCATTTTATCGACAACAATAAAATTGGTTCATAGATAGGATCGTGTCTACGTAATGGCTAATTTGGTCAATTTCGACAAAAAAATTCAAATAAACCGAGCCGAGAGCGAATATAGAACTCGGCAATTTTCTCCAGTTTCAGTAAATTAAAGAACTTGTTGAAACCGTAACTGGCTGTAGAATGGAACTTAATAAACGTCTTTGTACAGTGAGATACGTTCATAATTGTAATTAAAATGTAAATTTCGTGAAATACAGTAGTGAGCACCTTTGTTTGTTTAATTAAGGCTGTACGTAAATACATACTCGTATCTACTTATCGCCCGGCCAGTAACTTTGTTAGCGGTGGAACGCAGCAGAACATACTTGTGTTTGTGGTTTGTCAAAGGTAAACTTTCGCAAACCCTTACATAACTCTACCACCGATTCGTAAAAATGTTTCTTTTGTAAATCTAATGAGCTGTGTCGACGTAATTTTATTTATTGCTGGAAGGAAAGTGAAAAGACCTACTGGAGTAGAATCGATTTTTTGTTGGTTAAGCGGATACTTTTCCTTGACATTTTACTACATTTACTTACTTACAGAACTACAGATTTGCAATTGACTGGTTTATTAAATAAAATCGTCAACTGTTTCCAATAATAATACAAAATTACCTATGTTTACACGTTTTTACGTTGTCTCTGCTTTCCCCAACACAAGCCTTCTTGAAACAGGAAGGCTATCTCGTGGCTTCAGAGTACTCCAGACAGTCAATCGAGATCGACATTTGCCATTTCAGAATTCTAGAGATAAGAGCGAGGTGGAGTTATAGAATGTCGCAGGCTAGAGCGAGATATAAAATGTAGCCACAGCTCAAGGCAGGGCGTTGCGGTCTGACCGAAGATTAGCGTGAATTGTCAGTCGTTAGGCGTATTATTTTAACATTCAGTACTAAGTACTGGCCATATTCATCTATTGTTTATGGGCCATTAGCGGTTATAATCATATAAAAATTCACAACATGTAATAAGGATTGATGGTTAAAAACTTAATTTCTTTGGAAATTTCTTCGAAAACTTTTCGTAAAGAAATAAAGACACAATTTACATACTATAATGCTTCTGGAGAATTTGTTCCCTATTAACAGTTAAGTGGAAGTACTCATTCGAAAGACAATTTCGCTCGCAGTTATTGTGTTAATTGTTTACGTGAGCCCCTTTCATTATTATTGATTTAGGTTGTCGGCTGTTTGTGGGAACGATAAAACAAATGAACTTGGTTTTGACGCTGTCAGTCTAACGTGGCTGTAAATTTATTCGAAATGTGTAAATATTTTATTACGAAAGGATATTTAAAATGTATACGACTTTACTGAGAAGCTCGTAGCGAAGGTACGGTACTGTAATTCCGGCCATCAAATCATTTTAGTCTTTACTCGGGTTGTGATGTTACTGCGTAACTTTCACAAAGTTTCCATTATCATTTCGTCGAATTCAATCGTCATACTTGCATTTATCTTCTACCAACCTTTAACAATTAAACATGCCATTGGATTTGTTATCAATAACCAGAAATTACTCTATTAAGGTACACAACTAGACATCTATACAGGATGTTTGAGGAAATCTATATCAGTGAGGTCAGAGTTCTAAGATTCTGTAGTTACAGGACCAGAATACCACTCAATTTACCCCCTATGCATGCTTTGTGTATGAGTCCCCACCTTTAGGCTTTGGCTGGTACTTACAGGTTTCTTTGGATAACCTGTATAAGATTCAATCTTCCAATTACGTTAAAAACTTTTTTAAGTTTAATTACCTGCTATTTGTCAAGATCGGTTCTCGACAAATAAGTAAAAGATTTTTGGGCAGCATTTTCTATGATCCCTTTGTTCGCTATGAGACATGGTATCCAATTTATTAAAGAATTAAAATATCTCAAAAATCTATACGAGAAATGATAGTCGGAAGATTTTTTATGTCAACGTCCACAGTGTCGTGACTCGTGACCGACTACTGAAAACGTTCCTAAATAAATAACGTTATCGAACTGTGTACAACCCACTAGACTGAACACATCGACCACGCTGCCACCTTTTTTTCTTATCGATCTCGTAATGTAAAACATCTTAAGCTTGGAAACAGTGATAATGCACTAAAAATAACAATTAATTGATTTCTTTACAATCGATAGATAAACGTTACTTAAAGATTTGAAATTGCTATAAAATAAAATTGCAGTAATGGGTTATCGCAGATAGCATAGGTACGGTTAGCGATTATTCCAGTATAATGATGGCTGTCCGTGGCGCTTACTTGCGTCAATTTTCTCTCTTGACATTCCACTTGGCTCTGTGCCAACATGCTACGCTCTGTCTCTCTAACTTACGCGACTATTACTTCAAAACAGTTGCCTGACTAAGAAAATATAGTTTGCAAAACTAAGTCACCGACTTAGTAATTCTTTTTCATTAAGTTATAAACTTGTGCCACAGTGGCAGTTGTCTCACGGCAATTTGACGCCGGTGACAGCTAAAGCTAATTAAGCTTAGAATGCCTACCCGACTGTTGTCAATAGTAGCTATGAGTGTTTAAAGACATATTTTAATAGTTTTACTTCGTACCCATTTTCTGTTACGACACCTTTCCAACATTTTCTGTGAAAATGTAACGACTCCTCAGAGGCCTGACTTTCAGAAAGAACTTTCAAACGCCTCTATTATGAAATCTTAAATTGCACTAAAGTCGAAAAGCGTGAAGCGAAAAGTTTCAGTTAAATAGAGTGCCGTGTTCTTCTTTTCCACTTATTTTCTAGTCAGAAATAAAAATGCTTTTTTAAAATATGTGAGCACGGAAAGCGGCGTGCTTCGTTATGTGGTGCGGCTCTAGTGTCAGTTTAATGCAGGTAAATTAATTTTTGTTGATGTATGTGTTTCAGTCGGTTACTTTATTAGGTCACACACTGGTCGGTGTCGTGTGGACAAGTCGATAAAGGGTAGGCGTGTATCACACGTTAGTAGCGGCCATTATACCTCTCTGTAATGTGTATTTTGTTTACATTGTCCCATTATTCCCGCTTGTGTTCCGTTCGCTGTTTTCATACTTCCCCGCTAAAAATAACTGTTTTATTCAGTAAATGTGTCGTGTTGATGTAAAATCAATTACAGAGACTGCAGTACATCTACAAAGTCACCTAGACGGTAACAATCTAACGTTTATCAATTTGTTTCCATTAGTTTGAATCCTGGATCGAGCTTCTAGTCTTGACCGTAGTTACTTAGCTACATTTCGAATCAGTAGAAATTACAAAGCTATTAACCTACGTATTTAGTTGTTAGCTGTAAAACGGAGTAGGTACTTTCCGTACTTTTTAGTTTTCAAATGAATTATTTTAGCCAATCATATCAAAAAAGTACAATACGTGTATCAAAAAAGTATCTCGTACTTAGAAGAGTGTATCGATATTTTATACAGGCTGTGAAGCCAAAGAAAATTCCTACTTGGTAAGTAGGTAAGTTAGTTAATGTGCGCATATATCTAATCCTCAGACAAGAAGAGGTCAACGGTTGATTTGGGGATATACCTACTTATTCACTTCACGGAAACATTATTTCAACGCAGATACAAACCAATTTACCTAAATGCATCTTACTATTTGAATTGCAATCTGACGTACTTACCTAGCCGCATATGGAAAAACAATTAAACTTGCCTCATCAAACCATGTATTTCGAAATTGAAAACTCATCAAATCTTTGTGAACATTGAAATCGAATACGTGCTCAGTTAGTTATACGTTGGCTATCACTAAGCCAGCGAGGTATTTGCAGTTAAAAAGTGTTATAATGATCGATTGGTCGCTTACAGTGCACTCACAAGATGTCCTGGATATTTTCACACGCTTCAGGCAGCGCTAAACGATCCAGACACGAGTAGCTTACCGCTTTGTATTTACAGGTCGATAGTTTTGCTGTTTGCCATGTCGACGATCATCGTGAAACCTACAGGTCGTCTGTTCTCTATCAATGTTGATTACCTACGTACTAAAACAACAAAAAGAGATCTACAAACACCATCACAATGTTCACGTTATGCCTGAAAATATTCCACTAACACTTTTCATAATCTTGTACGTATAAGATGTCTGCTACTGTAATGTTTTTTTTTTACTTAAAACTGAGCCAAAATGAAACTCGTATATTGTGATATTTTTTGCCAAATAAATGTTGGAACTGCAATATACTGAATTTATATTTACTACGCCGCCGCCGCTTGGCTCGCATCGTCCGTAGATATGGTCCAATAAATGGTTGTTTAGCGAATTATGCAGGGATCTAGGCCATTTGTACCATACATTGTACGTTCATTATTACTATTATGAATACAATTGTTCTGAAAATGTCTGGATATTTCCGTATACAATTTTTGTCTTGTTTATTATTACTATCTATACATACAAAACCTCTCCAGGCTGTCTCCCATGGGAGCAGGCAGAGAATAAGAAACGCCATTTGCTACGATTCTTACATACATCGTTCGCTTCATCAACTATCTATATTTTAAGATAATCTAATTATTTACGGGTCTTACTGCTTACTTGTTAAGGAGACTGATTGGAGGGTTTAACCAAGCAATGTTAAGCGGTTAAAGTCGGCAAACATTGTAAGCAGGCATTGGAGAATAACTGAAGATGCGGAAGGAAGACTGATAATAAAAGATATTTACGAAGGGTCTCATTGTTCCCGTTCTTTGTTCACACTTAGTCAGATTCATTTACCCATCGAGATTTTACAAAGACTTCTTTAGAACTTGTGTGGGCTCGCTTAGGCTCTTTTTGTTTGAAGTAAAGAGTTTGAATTGATACCTCGGAATTAAGTTTCATCGTACCTAACCTAGTTACTAGAATTATATACTTTTTCTACACTAATTTAAAAGCTTATGACGATAATAACTTCCCAAAATGTGTGGATTAGTCTTTAAATGTTAGTATTTTGAATGTGTGTGTAGCTGGGGAATCCTATATTGACTAACTTAATCAGCTGGCTCCAGAAATCAAGGGGATGTATTTCTACATAATATCATCTAAGTTTGAGTGAGGAATTACATACGTTTTCCAGAGGACGTTTACTAAAGATGTAAGCATGTTGCACACTATAAAATGTTCGCTGTCCGACTATCATTACACATACGTATGTACCTACTTCAACTAATGGAGGACTACTGATTGATTGACACTTCACAAATAAATGCTAAAACGCGACTGAAATAGTTTGTAGTGCAAACTAAAATAAAATGTAACGGTATTTTTTAGCATAAGAATATTCCTGGTAGAAATGGCTTATTTAATTGAACAAGAAATGTCTAATGTGCGTAATTTATTTTTAAACTAAATTGAGTAGTTAGTGTCAGGTCAAAACAAAAGTGTTAGCTTTCTAGGAACACGTGTTGAAAAGCAATAAGAAGGCCATAACCGTCGACGTCGCGAAATGAGAACATTTTATATCGTGCCTGTATCGCGGAATAACTTTAGCTCCCTTCAACAGCCCACCCACTTTTGCCGACTTGGACGTACACTTAGTTACTTTATTAAATAGCCATTCAACTTGGTGCTGCTTCAACGACCTATATTCCAGTGTATTTACAGCTGTGACTTAGGTTCTAGTTCCTAGCATTATCGAGTCACTGGGCAGAACATTTAGTTAGTAATACCTTTTTCTAGAAGAACAACTTCTCCAATTTGTTTATTAGTTCTTCAGGTGTAGTGCCTTAACAACCTAAGTTATTTAGTCTTGCTTTGCAGTTTGATATAAATTCAACCAGTCGAACATATTTGGGTATGTGTAAGGTTTCAATACTCGATGATTCGTAAATGAACAGAAGTTCAACGGAACTCAGGAATAGAATGCTAGTACCTAATTATTCAAAATTGTATTGATTTTGTTCAAAAAGAGTTGCATAAAAAATTTAGATGAATATTCCTTTAAGTTAATCGATTTTTGTAACATCCCCCGAGTAACGCCTCGAGCTGTCATGGTAAACCTTCTCTAAAATAATCAGGCTTTCTTTGAAATTGGAGCCACTTCAAAAATATTTTAATTATAAAATTGATTTTAATATAATGAAATTAATTTATTAAAATAGGTAGGTATATTATGTAGATACATTGAAAGACAGATGAAAGAAACATAATGTTAAATTGAAAGGGATAGAAAATATGATACCTCACAATTTCTATTCATAACGGTAGATCCCAACGCAACGCGATCTGTAGCATCAAATGACAAAGCTTGGCGCCTCCACGGGTCGGCTACAGTGGAGCATCGCGGTCCTTTCTATTTATTTAATTTAGCTTTAGAATGAAAACGACTAACAACAACTGCTGAACACATAGATTTTGAGTTTTATATGGACCAATGATCTGAAACTATAGGTACCTTATAAAGCTGAAGAATTTGTATGCTTGTTTGAACGCAGTAAGTAATCTCCGAAACTATTGGTTCAAATTGAATAATTGTTTTCATGTTGGATAGTCCATTAATTGAGGGTGGCTATAATAAGCTATAAATCATCACGCTAAGATCTATAAGGGCCGAGCAGCGAGTACAATCGCGCGCGTACAGTTAGTGCAAAATAATTCGGCTTATTTTTCTAAGAAGTCATATAAACTGTATTTATAACTGGTATAATAACAGCCTCGCCCTGTATAATAGAACAAATGATATAATTGCTGCCATAGTTTCTGGTGTAAGTGGGCTTACTCCCTTTGGGGAATAGCAGGCGTGATGTAACGCAGGTAATGTTACCTACATGTAAATGTATGGAAACCATCTAACCATTGCTGCATTTAACAAACTTACAGGCTTTATAGCTGATATCGAATAGGTATTGTTAAACTGATCTAAGTTAAAATATAAAGGCTTTCACAAAATTCTCGCTGTCTTAGTGTTGGTCGTTAATGCCCGAATAATAAACGGCACAGAGCAGTAAATCCCAACTGCGTTATATCTTCATTCGGCAGTGGACACTTAATTACAGCTGTGACTGTGTCTCGTCAATCAAGAATTAATTACTTTTATTATTTGTCCGTTTATTCACACTTAATAGAACTAGCCTCTAATTACTTCCATAAACAGAAAAAAAGAAAGATATATCTAATAATTCAAAATGAATTGCTTTAAAATGTTTAAGAGCTAAGTGTTTAAATGTGTCGTGAGAGCGGTCATTGTAGAGAGTGTCTCTATTCATGTTAACGTCGGACTAGAACGTCCCAAGAACCGACTGAAACCTTTGTTAGAGGAAGTATCCCCTTACAGGCTTTGTGTGCAGGCCGGCAGCTAGCGACGCCATGCGCCCACCTAATTGTCCTGGACCTCTCGCGCGGAACAACTCCACGCTTTAAATAACTATCCCTGGACAAGCAGCATCAGTATCATCACAGCAGTGAACAAACAACACAAGGATTACAATTTAATATAAACGCGAGTGAAGTTTGAACAGTGTAAAAACAGAAAATCCCGCCCTCTACAAATTCGTTTAGTTCAGTTTGTTTTGCCAGAAATTAGTTTGTATTATCTCAACATTACTTACCGCAAATAGCTCGGGGAGTTTGTTTATGGAATATGAATTTGAGTTGTCGGGTTCGTTCCTCTATTCAGTTTAATCACTACACCCTCGAAATACAGCGGGTTGTATAACGTGCACGTGTTGAAGGTATTCTACAGTCTGCGATACTAACAAAATTCACACGAGACTTGAACAATAGGTTGCCTCGCTGTCGTTTATCGAGATCGTGAGAAGCCAAACGCCACGATATTCATTATATAATTAATTGCTCTTATTTTTAACTCGAGTGGCTACCTATTTCAATTTAACATTTTGATTATTGTGGACACTCCCTATGTAATGTTAAGGCTAAAGTACTTGGTAATATATAAATAAAAAAGGTAAAATTTAATGAAAGTTGTACAATGAAAAGAAAGCAAAACAGTCCTTTCCGTTACGGCCCTGAATACATAAACAGGGATTGTACTTACCACTCATCGGGTACCCGATCACGTTTTGTGACTAGGTGCCTATTTTAGACTTAGCTGTGAGTGGGTGTGTACCTGCTGCCTATAAAGCTATGCGTTTTATAAATAACTGTACTACCCTACCCTCAATGGATTTTAAGTTTCGTATCTCTTTAAAAATTCAATATGTTCATGAATAATCAAGTACTACTTCGTTTTAGGTACATTGACCTGCCTTTAAAAAATCAGGACGAGGGTAAACTGATTAGGAGATTTTAATGCATACTTAATTTATCGTTTTTCTAAGTGCGATCATTATTCATGAGTTCACCGCTGTAATTGAGATATAAGGGCGGGAACATCACGATCAAACTGATCACGTCATATTGACCTCATTTATCGTTCGGCACTCAAAAGATTCTCATTCAAAATTTATCATGAAATCGCGTGTTTCTGAGCAAACGTTGATGTCAGTGAAATTAAGCGACATTTATTGCAACTTAGTTCAAAGTAAATTGGTATTAAATAAATTAAAATCTCATGCAGTAGAACGTAGTCTAAAATTGTTCTATTAAAACAGTAACCTAGTTAATTTTTACTCGACAACTACGAAGCGTTCAAGTTCAGCTTCACTCCGTGTCATAATCATATTAGGCACACGTGAACCAATTATTTTCATATTTAGTCAGTTGTGAGGGGATGTGGCGGGCGGGGTACGAGGCGGGGGAGGCGCGCGCGCGATCGATACCCCGCCGGACAGGTACACTACACGTAAATAATGAAAGCGTTCAGCGTAGCCCTCTGAGGACGCCTCGTGTCAAATGTCAATAGCAATCAGATGCGATGTGGCACGTGGCTCAACATGTCTCTTTTTATAGCTATTTCTCGATATCACGAGTCTATTCAAGGAAAAGTACTCTGATATTCATTGGTTAGATCCAATTATGGTTTTTATATGGCTCGCCTTGAGGAAACGTTGAATTAGTAATGCAGATAGTGCTACGCTGAACTTTGAAACACTATTTGGTGTAATGGCTTCGGTTTTCAATCAGAAACCAAGGTCTTTTTATTACATAAGTCGTTTTAATTAAGGGTGCCAAGCGCCAAGTATATAAAATGCCTAGTAAATTGACGACACTCACAATTTTGCGAAATAACAGACTCGGTACCAAAGTTTTCCCGACCTCTTGTGGTTAAGTTATTTCTTGCCTACATCGCTGTTCTTAAGATTGATATTGGAGGGCCTATGTAGGGTGTCCCACGCCGCATAGCACAGGGTAGTGAGGGTAGGCATGTAATCTCAATCAAGAAATAGTTTCCGTCGCCGGATATTAGTTTTGCGACATTTTCTTAAATAATGTTATTAGTAGATTACTAGTCTGATATATTTGCTCACTGATTAGAATAAATAGGTAACAAACCTACACAGACAGTTATAAAATATTCCTATTTTTATTCCAGTAATACGTTAGGGTAATTGTACGCGATTTCAGAAAAATAATTTCTATCTGAAGAACTGAAAGCTCCTAATCAGTTTTGCGAGTCATCGATCAAATAAGTAGGTACCGACAAAAAATAACTCCTTGGAATAAAAGTTCTTTCTCTTTCATATCATAAACATACGTAACAACATATCGGATTGCTTCGTTCAATACCTCTATAATTATAATTACAAATCTTTACCTATGTAAGTACCGCTCCCCATGACGGCTATCCCATTTCTTCTCCGTATAAATTCAGAAGGAGTATGACTCTTGTAGGAGTCGTACACGTTTACCTGCAAAATATCGATAGCTCAATATTTTGAAGATAGAAGAAAGAAGAAGATAACTAGAAGAAAGAAGAGTTATAGATCCATAATTTGACAACTGTATTCGAGTGAGTGGATAGAGTTGTGATTCTCTAGCACCATTCGAATTCAGTGCTCGAATTTGGACGATCGTCACATGACAAGGAAAACCAACCCCGAAAAGGAAATGTTATTTGTAATTTGTTTGGTTTCTGTTTTTCTTATTAATGTCTCATATTTGTTTCATAAAAACATAATAATATTTTTATATAATTGTCCTCTTCGAATAAGTACCTAAGTTACTATGGCGTGCGAAAGTATTGTTTGTTATTTTAACCTTGAGTAAATGATATACTGAAAGTCGATAAGCAATGTAGTTTTTGTTCTATTTTGTTTACCCGTATGCAATTAACTTATAGTTTTTTGCAGATAACATTGTCATTGTACATATCAGCTATTACACTAATGTATACTATAAAAACCTACATTAATGTTTCTATCTTGTTTTGTTTGAATGAGTTTTTGGTAAATATTTCAATTGTACATATAGAAAAGTTTCTTAAACTTCTCTATGAATACTTTAGAAAGGTAAAAAAAAATCAAATTAACTTGAAATGGCAAATAGTTGAAGCTTTCCTTAACTGTTGTTTGCCTCCAATATCTGATAGGTACCTAAAGAATTTGTTTCAATAAAGACTTGAGTAAAGAATTACGTAGAAATACGGTACATTCTAGTCTAATCTATCTACGTTTACGTAATACTAATTAGGTACTTCTAAAATAGCACAGCACCTACAGTCACTTTCCACGACTAATATAATTAAGTTCCTAATCTCAATGCTATTTTTAGCTATAAATAACCTACTAATGTTCTAGTCACTAGAATCTAGTGAACACAACTTATGTAGGTATCCGGAATACCTACATAAGGAATACAGTATTCCAAGACGTTTGACAGCCGATCCGAAGGCACTAGATATCACCGTGTAGGTAGTTTCCTGCACGACATTCATACCGCACTTTGTACGATTGTGATACAAACGCTACAATATTGGAAACATATTGAACAAGGCTTCACCTTTAACCTTCCATACCCATCTCCTATTACATGATATTTACATCGTATCCACATATATTTTAACAAATACGGTTTCTTTCATGAATACCTATGTAGATTTTTGCTGAATACGTTCCGGCCTGGCCATTCTTTGAAGCGCTTGAAAAAATCTTACAATGGTGTTGCGTAGTTTATAATTAAACGTTCAATTGTGATTACAAATTGATGTCGTTTTCCTTATTTGCTTTAATCAATATCTATGAACTTAAGATGTAAACAGGATCTTGAATTATAATTATGGTTAAGGGTTAATTAATTCTGTTCTATCTTGCCTTAGCCAGAGATTTATCTGAACTACTGTTACATTAATATGTTTAACGTAATATAACATTCATTAGTTATCTACCCGAAGCGGTAGTTAGGTGTATCCAGAATTTCTGTTACAATTTAAATTCTACTTGAGCTTTTGAAGTTCCAATTTTAAATAAAGAGAAATATGTTATCGCAGATCATAGTCTGTAAATTAATTACACGATTTTTTATATTAAAATATTTGTAATTTCTAAATATCCGGGAGTAATTAGTGTACCTATCCAGGTACAAAATATGTATTTCATAGCAGTTGATATTTTTAGTTTAAGGTTTTTTGATATAAGAATATTTGCGGAAATAATTCACTGTTTCAGTAAACCTTGACATCAATAAGTCGTGTTATCAATTCATAATTCTTTTGAAGAGTTCTTAGGAAATTGATCTGTCGGTGACTGACGATATCTAAGAATCAAAGCATGTTCTTTTATCATTTCTTACCTTTCTTCTGTATGTTTAATCGGGTCAATTGTAACTTTAATATTCAGATTTTTATATACCTGTATATCTGTCACATTAGAATGTTACCGGCATACAGGTAAATAATAATTATGTAGGTATAATATATGTTTATTTGTATTTTATGCTCGTGAATCTTAGAGTTGAGGAAAACAAATAGGATCCATTATATTTCAGTAACACGAATGAAATCTCGACAAACATAACGCACAAGTAGCGAGAGTGAAATAACGCCTACATACACATAGGTAGGTACTCAACTTTGTTGACTTATTTTGATGATCAAATTCGTTTCCATAAGGCAGCCGCCGGGATTCCAGGAAAAAGATTAAATATACGTACCTATAACGTCTGGGTACTTAGAAAAGCAATTTCTACCGCGTCAAGCGTCAAACTTATGGAAGTACATAACATGTGTATTATTATGTACTTACGTCGAACTCTAACCTCTAAGCCTTCGCAGGTCATCTCACGGTCAAACATTGTTAAAATTACCTAATATAATCCAATTATGAATAGAGACTGCGACAATTACATAACTAAGTTAATGAATAACACCTCTTGTTTGTGTTCCGTTAAGCTCTAATTTCCTCTGTTAGTTAACACGGCTACGGTAATGAGCAGCTGTGATTGATTGAGTCTAGCCGTGTAAAGTACGTCCTTTTTATATAATAAATTAATGACGAACACATCCACGTCATTATGTAGCTTTGCTTAATTTGATGTGTGATTCTTGGTGGATTAGGAGTAATCGAACACTATAGCGGGCTTCAATAGTAATTAAACTGAGATAGATACATATCTAGTGCGTATTTATGTACAATTGTATTACTAGGTTAATTTACTAATTACTTTTAGTGCTAAGGTTTACTAAGTAGGTACTAGAAGCACGAACCACCTATTCTCACAAAATGACTGTTAAGTACTCGAAATATATATAGGTACCTGGTACTTATACTAAGTAAATAACTACACATTATATGGATGACAAGACAAGATATCTATTATTCTACATTTATGAATATCTAATGAATTGTTTAACTTTCCTACTTTTGTGATTAAAGGGCTGTGATTTGTGATTCTGCTCTGCGTCGCACCCCCGAGAACTGTAGCGTCGTTGATGGAAAAATTAAGAAATAAACTGAGCTATAAATATTTATGGTTAATACAGGATTTATAACTAAAGCTTTTGTAAACCAACTATTACTTAGTAGGTTCTATTAAAAAAAGCCTATTTATTGCTATGCGGGTTTTGTTTTACACTAAAATTAAATATTACACGCAGCCTTTGTGACTAGATATCTGAATAAAATCTGGAATCCGAAAGATATTTTTGTTATCGTCACTTTCAAATTAAGGGAAAATTGTAGACACTTTACTCGAAACGTGATTTGGGGCATAAACACTAAAGTTAGACTGAATCCACAGTATATAAATTTTGTATATAACTATGTAGAGGTAAATGTAAATTTTTACAAAATAGCAACATAGGTACTTACCATTAATTTTGTCAAAATGGTAACACATACAAATGAGATATTATAGCTACATGTATAAATACGATGTTGAAATTTATTGGCAATAATAATACTTACATAACTACAAGACTATAATACATGCCCATGAAAGGTATAACATTGATATCTGTCGAATCCTTGTTCAAAATTCAAGATATCATCGCTCTGTTCGATGACACAGGTTAGACAAGGTGAATTAGCCAGTCAGATAAGCACCAAGGTAAAATGAACTTAATGAAATGGAAACACGAGATGATTTCATTAGACACACTGTAGTGGAGGTGTTGGGGTAGGTACCTTTGTTCATATAAAAAATATTCTATATTTAGATATCTACTAAATGATACTTTTATTCAGGCTAGAAAATATGCTTTATATTTTTTAATACTAATTAAATTAATTAACAAAGTAAAGGGCGTTGTTTTGTTTTGTAAATGGTAATGTATCAATTTTGTATTAAAAGTAGGTACCTAATGGGTAACATTAATCCAAATAAAATAATTAATATCTGTTTGTAGTTTCATATGCAAAATGTTACGCAAAGCTAGAAATTACAATAACGTCAGTTATAGGAAAACTAATGAATAAAACATGAGCAAAATACGTTTAGGTACTTTTTAGCAAATAACCAACGTTCTGCGTACTAATGGGGTCACCTTAAATATACAGTTGTACACCTAGACGGCTTATCTTTTACAAGAATTTTACAGTTTACCTTTAGCACACCTAGGTACTACGGTAACTTTTTATGATATTTAAAAACACACATTCTAATTTCAAACACCACAGCATGCTTCAATTGAGTACTTGTCATATAGTAGCATATGTATCGGAGTGTTGCTCCAATTAGCATGTTCAATTCGGGCATGCTTGCGAATCGACAGGCGTTCGATTTTTGAAATTTTTTGTGCATGTTTAATAGAAATCCTTTTAGCGTGCTATTTTAGAGCATGTGTAACAGTACTTTGGGGTTATATTTTTCCCACGCCCCTCAAAAAAGTGGAATTGGCTTGCTTAAAGTACAAATACGGTTTTTACCATTCGTATGTAAGTAGGTCGACTAACAACTAGTTTCAATTCCATTTATGAGCGAAATTTTCTACAAAGCTTTTTACCCTAGCTACATAAAATTAAGATAAGTGTAATGTAGTACCCTACGTATTTACCTGGATTTTATATTTTCTAAGTTTTTAATAAAAAAATGTTATTTCGAGACGGAAATGAGAAGTTGTTTTACATAAATACTTACATAATGTTTATTCAATAAACGTGTGAGCCTTATAAAATGGGACCGAACCTAATTACCTGTTCACGGGTCGGATTAGCCATGATTGTTTCCATATTCAATAAGGGCGACGTCAGTTTATAAGGGAGTTGTGGTATTTAGGGTCTAGAAAAGTAACAAACACCGATTAGTGAAATTTTCTGCTTTGATACGAGATACGAAGACGAGCAGGTATTGTACAACATAACCGTAAAATACGATTTGTCATTTATGTATCATAGATGCATATACATTGCATTAAACACATACACAATACATCACATGCCCACAATTTTTTTGAGTGGCACAAAGAATTGAAAGCTTATTTATTCAATACTAGCGACCCGCCCCGGCTTCGCACGGGTGCAATATGTATGTATTATACATATAAACCTTCCTTAAGAATCACTCTATCTATTAACAAAAACCGCATCAAAATTCGTTGCGTAGTTTTAAAGATACATAGGGACAGACAGACGGCGGATAGACTTTGTTTTATACTATGTAGTGATCTGCTTGCTTGCGTAGCTTGACCTTCTCGTATAAGACCTACTAAGGTAAGAATCTTTGTCATTCAAATGGAAAAGTATAAAGAGCTCCAATGACTTTCAAGTAACGATGTTTAAGTGCCTCAGTCCGTACCCTACTACCTACTTATACAGAGAGTAAACGAAACTCACAAAACGCTGACAAAAAGAAATTGTTTTTATAATTTTAATCGTTTTTATTTATATTTATCCGAATTGTTGCATTGTATCTAGGTTAGTATCTTATACTATTATCTTATATCTTATACTATTATATAAAGCGAAAGAGTTTGTTTTTTTTGTTTGTTTGAACGCGCAAATCTCCGTAACTACAAGTCTGATTTGAATAATTCTTTTTGTATTGGATAGCGCATTTATCGAGGATGGCTATAGGCTATAAAACATCACGCTACGACCAATAGAAGCTGAGCAGAGCGTGTGAAACCGCGCGGAAGTAGCTAGTAAGTCATAAATTAAAATTTTTATATAATTATATAATAAGTAAATACTGAAATACATTGTAAGTATTTGTAAGACTGATGGTCACACTATCGCATTGGATTAGTCTGTAATGGTAATTGTTAGCATTATAAAAAAAAAATTATGCAACATCAGCCTTAAGCAGTTGATTACAACTATTATTACCTACATAAAAGAAACATTTAAGTCCTTACTTTTATGAAAGAAGACTTGATTTTCATCATCACTTATGGGCGTTTTTCGGGAGCGACCCGTTTACACCCTATATTTGTCTGGCGCACCCTGGCAGTAGCCGTTAGGTACCATGTTTGTTGACTAACCACTGGTCAATACCTTAGTACTAAGGTTCTGACGTCACTAGAAAAAACCATTCACTTGAATACCTTTTCTATAGGATAATCCTGTTACATTTTTATCAATGATCCACTTTTCTATCTAGAACTTTGAAAGAAAAGCGTTACGTAACTCTCAAGTTCTGTCTAGTCATAGTAAACATTACATAACGTCATGTCGTCAGAATAAAAAAAGGTATTCCGGGATATAAAGTACATTGAAATGATAGATACTAACTCTTTACCCTAGCATAGAATAGAATAGAATAGAATCTATTCTATTCTATTCTATTTACCCTAGCACCACGGTTACAGACTAATAATAATTTATTTAAATTAAGAACTGTATCATTTAAGAAACCTGAAACCGTATTTTAAGACTTCCATTGTGTTGTTTCCCTATCTATCTTAGGTACCTCCTCGTTGGGTGCAATTATGTTAATTTGTGTAACTGAATTAGATGTCTAAAGAAGGACAGTTTTCCTTTAAGTCTGTTCCAAATAATTAGCTGAAAAGGTAACTCAGGGAGAGACAACAGAACACTTAATTGCGTGTTTTATGTAAATTACTTTTTTGCCCCTACAGAATATTTTAGGTAGGTGTTTATTATATAGGACTTAAAATTTGGTTAAGTGAGTATTTATTTGTAAATCTAGTGACAGTTATTAACAGTTTTCTGTTATTGGTAATGACATAATTAATAACGAATGTGAACGTAATAAATAACATATACATACGTTAATACATAATTAATATCTTATTTCTTTTCTTCTCTATTAATATCTTCTGATTTATTTCGTTGCGGGATCCAAGATAGTTATTCATGACCCTGGGACGCGCCGGACTTCAGTGTTCTGGTGTTTTCATGGTTGTATCTACTGTACATCCTGGAGTTGCAGCGGTTTTAGGAGGATGTGGCGAACTTGTACACTTAAAACATAGTATTCTACCTAAGTTAAGTAAGTTTGTAAATATATGTAAGCAATAATGTTCTACGTGTAGGTACAAAAGAGTAATTAGAATACCCTATTCATATCCGTCCTCAAATCCAGACACAACTGAGATCATCTGGGCTATTATAATATTATATTGTGTACTTCATAATGCTGTGTCCCACTTCATAATAGGGTTTACGAATTTCCGTAACAATAGGTCCCGTCCCAGACGCTATAGCCATCTCAGATAGGATTAGATACCGTCTTCAAATTACTTCGTGAAGTATACTTGAGAATAATTTGCGTCGAAAATGTTTTATATGTTTGGTATTCCGTAGGTACTACTTACTCGTGTGTTAGAATTGTTTGGGATATTCAATTGTGTCGCATATAATAATGTTAAGTTACTAGCTGGCAAATAAAGGAGTAATCTATATCACTATAGCTTATATCAGTCTTCGTTCTTTTAAACTATCTTCAGATACAAAACCATCCTAAAAAACCTTGAGACATATTTTGTCATCTATATGAAAGAAAGATAAAATTAGCCTGCACACTTTCTCATTTATAATATTAGGTTCTAAGTGTAATAAGGCATTGAATAAAATAACATAATCAGTGAAAAGTGGGGGTTCCGCTAGTAGGTATGCTTGTGTTCCTACCTAGTGAAATCTCACCCAGACATTCGCTGAATAAACGCAATTTCGAATGCACAAATCGCATATACGTTGTAATTTCAGTATGCTAATATTTATAGTATTTTGTTTACACAAGTACCTAAGACTTGGCAAGCTACAGACGCATAAATTCGTATTAGGTGCATAAATAAAAATAAAACACGTAATTTTAAAGGCTATGTGTATTTGCTCGTCTTCAACGACATTATACTTAAATTAAAGTGCATAAATAGGAAAACGTTATTTACATACATCAAACTGAATTATATTTAATATTTATATTACTAAGTCGTAGGACATAGGAGACAGCCAGCTGCCCCAATTTATCAAAATACGAAAACTTGATGAGAATAATAATAACATTCGACACTTTAATATAAAACTAAGTTTTGTAAAACACATAAAACATTTACCTCCATTCATCTTAGAAAACATACAAAAGAGATACAATGAGATTATTTTAAGTTGCAATGAGATATTTCAATAAAGTTACTCATAACGAGTAAAAATTCGTCAAAACAATCAACCAACTAAATCATAAACAAAGTAACATTGCTATCATTTTTCTCATCAAGCATTTCTCATGTGCATTATATTTTCATTCCTTACTAGTTATTCTCCATACTCACACACTTATCGAATATCAAAATAAAGTATCTACACTCTGACACAATATCTCACGTGGGTAAAATTTCGATGGGCATTTCAGAACATTCGAAGTTTTACTTGCACATACACACATTTACACGAGGAACATTTAATGTTGAAATGAAACACAGTTAGTCAAACATATCTAAATATCGCCTTTCATAAATATCCTTTCTATCTCTCAACCATACAATGACTATTATTTACAACATTATTTCTTAAATCTATTAGTGAATTGTGCAAAAGCGCTCATATTGAGGTAATAACTTACAATGTGTAACTGGTGACTAATTGACTATTTATATATCATTTACAATTAAATAACAATACAAAAATATTACCCAAAAACCTAAGGTAACAGAATTGTCATGGAATTCGTTTTCTATTAAACATAAAGGTGCCTCCAACCACGTTTTACAATGTTTTTATTAACCGTTACAACGTGTTATTGACATTTTGTTATCTTGAACATTTTACGATAAACAATGGCGACTGCCAAGAGTAACGACATCGTTCTAAACATACCGAGTAACAGAAATATTGGAATAAATCTTTCGGTAAGTACCGCTAGCCAGGTGTAAAGGCACCGTCACAACTGGCACACACTTCGTACCCATTATCAAAATAATAGCTTTCTTTATGTAAAACAAGTGGGAATTTATTGATACTCCAGTTAGTATCATGAAAATGCCTCGTAAATTTTACAAGGCCGTAAACCGAACCACCCAGCGGCTTAACTACCGTTATTATATTACTACTCCGCTCCTTGAAATAATTTTCGTCGTTTGATCTTTAGGTTTTTCGTTATCTGTGTCTAAGTTGAGTTTCGACGATTGAATTTGTTTCCACGTCTCTCCGAGGGCTTTACTGAAGTGGTCGTCGACGCCTCCCTTGCTCGCTGGCTGTACTTTTTCGTTATCTTTTAACCTTGATGTCTGTATTTGCCTCCAGGTGTCACCTAACGCCTTTGCGAAGTGGTCGTCTACAGACATACTCGCATCGTCCACTTCCATTGCTATTATTTTTGCAGGTTTCGGGGGCTCTTCAGTTTTGAACTGTATAGGGCTGCTCGCCCGGTCTTTCATGTTGGGTTTTGGTGTAGGCTGTGCACTTTCTGGGTTGTTTTTCTTAAATAAGTTCATGTAGTCATCGCCCAGTGAACGCCGGAAATGTTCATCGATCACAGGGTCACACATTGACATTGAACCTGGCAAAAAATATGAGAAATTAGCGTTAGTCTTATCATGCAACAAATCAAGAGTGTCTTAAAAGAGATATATTCAAAATGTAACCGAATGAAAACTTACCGGGTGGAGTATCATTGCTCTTTGTGATGACAGACGGCCTCGTGTAGGGCGGCGGTGCGGGTCGGGATCGCAGGCGCATGTCTATCGGAGCCTCGTTCTTTCCAACTGGGTATTCTGGAGGTGCCCCTGTAGCAAATAATGTAATTGGTTAATTGATATTATAATACAAGTTTTACAATTAGTACTTATTTAATAACTTTTCAATACAGACTTTGAATAACTAATAATATTGAGAACTGATGTGATGATAAAGGCTTCACGCATAAGACATTGACGTCATCTACCTACATATTTTTCATAATATTTTATAAGCATACTGTGAAAAATCATAGTTTTAATAAAACATGAGCAAATGAAAAAAGTATGCGTTTATGATTCACAATTTCTTGTGATAACAACCATTTTTTAATGATAATTCATAGTTCCTATGTAGTCAATCACATTTCATTTGCAAAATGATAAGTGAATTTATCATCAGTACAGCAGCAGCATAACGGAAATCATACTTCGTTCTATACATAGCATGACGATTAGCAACGAGCCTAAATTCATGAGCAATATCCCTATCATTCGGTATCTAAGCAATTTGATCTAGATTTATTTTAATGAATTTTAAAAACACATATTCCTTGTTCCCTTGTCTTATTAAATTGTTCCAAATAACTTGATCACTATTTTATGTAACAAATAATTAAAATACAAGTTGATCATAATCCTAAGACGGCCCAATTAAGTCTGAATACATCAGTCTTAGTTCTTATTAGTTAGTTAGTATCTTAATTAGTATTCTCGTCTTATCTTGCTAATGCTGAGTTAGAAACCTCTAGGGATTCCATCGACTCGCTAGAACACCAATCAAAACAGAACTCCATCTTGCATCCATAATAGAACAAACTAAAGTAAATCTTGAAAGAAGGTTGAACTAAGTACTTAAGGCGCTTTATCTGTTAAAGAAAGGCCTGTCCTTTGTACGCTCTGTATTTCAAAGGATCTAGTAAATATACTTATGTGAGATTGTCCATCGCGCGGCTTCACACTAACTACATTTCACCTCCCCTTTATACCTACCGATATTATGGACGTCAGACACCAATTACAACCTTATACTAGATAGACCCGTTTTCCAAGAGATTAGGAGAACAAATTTCATTAGTTAGGATTTGTAGGGAATCGGATTTACTAAGAAGTTTTATATTGGCTTCGTCTCGCGGGTCTATCGTGTCCTTGACTTAGTTCCACATTTCGCTAAAGTTTGAAATCCAATCAAGGCTGTTGTATAACGTCTTCGGTGTTTAGCTAGCAAAATCGTTTACTAAGCAATTCCTACTTAGTTTATTTTTCGTTAAATAAACTTCCATGGCCGGGAACTAAGCTATTGTTTGGTTTCCACAATCGTTGTGAAGGACACGAAATGGGATTGCTTTGGAATTGAATCAGTTTTTTCATTACGGTAAACGTATTAAAGGATTTTTAATTTCTGTGGTTTGTGTCGGTACTTAGGGGAGGGCTATATCCATCTGTTGACTAAGATGATGACGACGACGACTGGCAAGCTCCTTATTGTGACATTATCAATATTGATCATCACAAGTAATTGAAGGCGTAGGCGAAATTAATTTTAAAAAGTTGGACGAAAATGATGGAATTGAGATCTGATAAAATCCGACGAAGTTTAATTGAATTAACCTTTTCGAATTTTAGCCCTGTCAACTTTTATAAAGATATCCAAACCTATTACTTAATTAATGTGCATTATTCCTTACGTTTTCCATTAATTGCTAAGTTAGCGGGACCTTCTTCAGTCTCGTCCGATAGTTCTCCATCACTATGCGGCTGCGCCCGCGCAACAGACGCCACGCAGCGCCGCTCGTTGAAAGACTGCGACCGGAGCGCCATCTTACCGTTCTCCCTGGAAACAAATTTAATTTATGGAAATTAAATCGGAAGATGCAATCTGTTTTATTTTTGTGTTCCAATGGAATGTCGTTCGAATCGGCTACTGTTTCAAAAGTAAATTACCCACATGGTTATTTTAGAAATGGATATAACTGTAGCTTCCGGAATTTTACAGACGTAGATTTTGGAACAATAAAGCGATGTCACTAAGAAGAAACCATCAGATTTTTAACTAAGTAAAGTAACTAAGTATCAAATATAATCTTATCATTATTACCTCGGTCTATAATCAGGGAGACGTGTGTTCCGTCTCTCCCTGCGCCATTTGCCAGTCAGTTCCTTGGGCTGCACTCGCGGCGTCTCCGGAGACAGGGTGCGATCACCTTCTGATTCGCCACTGGATGCAGTGCTTGGAGTTTCTGAAAAGAAATTACTTATTAGCACAGCTTTTCAAGGCAGTGAAAATTTTAAAGAGAAGGCAAAGGATGCAACTTTTTGTATCAATAATTTTGTATATTTACAGTACAGGCCAAATATGTTTATATAAGGTCTACAGGCCAAATATGTTTATATAAGGTATATGTAAATAACATTTTTCAGTAATAAATCATACTCTCGAGAATTTGGAACACACACATAATTAAGAGAAAATAATTGGATACCGCGATGTACCATTAGGTCCCATTTCAGGTCTTAGTTACTAGAAGCTTTCCTCCAAAATTAATTGGTGTTTAGTTTCAGGCCTCTATTCATAAATCATATAAAATGACACTTTTGTACGTGGGTTACCGAATAATAAGTATGAAGTCAAAATCAAATTTAATTTTCAAAATAACTCTGGCGATATTAAACAAGCTTAGTTAAGGGCTCACAAACTTGTGAATGATATATTAAATTATGATATCAATTGTAAACAAGAATATAAAGTAATATAAATTAAAATAAACAGTATAGTCCTAGATACCTTTTTGAGGAGACGCAACCCAGGGCTGCCAAATAGGCACATTAAACTTGGGTGACTGTGGAGGCTCCATCGAGAGGAGATTCAAATTACTCAGTGAAGTCCGAGCCAAGAGAAGTAGATAGTGCGGAAGTTCCATCATCACAGTACACAAGACCAACACTAGATACCAGTTGACACACGTCACATGTCCACTAAATTACAATCAGAATCATACGATTGTCACTTGTATTTATGAAGAAACACAACACTACACCAGATATTTTGATCAAAACGTTCCTCTAGCAAATGTGCTAAGACGATAATATAGACAAGGCTTTGGCGTCCCGGCACAGGTAACACTGAAGGCCGACTGAATAAAAAATGAACTGGAAGAGATTACATTGGAATAAATAAATGAGATGAACAAAAAACAAACCGAAAAGGAAAAAGAGCATCACGCTACATCCACGCGGCCGGACGTTGCGGCGCTTCCTTCGAACCTTCCATGCACAGGATGTTAGTGGAACGACCTGTTTGGCCACATAGCACACACGCTAACGCTACTGCAGACTGCCCACTCACAGATAAAGCTTATGGAAGTCTTGGGAAGATAAGAAACGAGATCGACTTTGACGTCAAAGAATTAGTTAAGGCGTAAATACGTAAATAATGTACAGGAAAGGAAACCTTTAATGAAACAGGATCGATGTATATGTACGAAAACTATATTTAGCAATATCACCTCTGGTTCTTACGAAAGGCAACGGTGAAATAATTAAGAAGAAACAGGGTCATCTGTACCCACTATCTCAACACAAAGAAAATGATGATATCACAAAATTTGGAAGTCAGAAAAGACTTCACGATATCTCACAAAACATTGTTTTGTAATTTTGATCAGTGACCTTATTATTTCCGTTAGTCAGTATGAATAAATGCATTTAAATGTCCCTACGTGATATTTTCGTATACACAAATATTTAAATTCTTTTGTTCTCTTAGTTCTTACATTCTGCGATAAGTTGAGATGAATAAAGTTGACTTCAAATCAAATCATTTTTAAAATAATCTAGAATCATCCTGTAGTTAAAACACATCAACCTGTTCGGTCCATTCATGAAAGTGCGTGCGCGCAGGGCGCGGGGATTAATGAACCCCCTTTACTCTTCTCCCTGCCTTTGCGTCTACAACCTTATTTATTCGTTCTTCGAGCAATAATGAACTGTGCTTTAAAGACAACAAAGTTTATTTTAAGTTGAATATTTTGATGGTATAGAAGAGGATGGATGTGTTAAGAATTTGAACGTTGTTACCCAGGTGGCAATGTTGAATTTTGCCTGCCAATATCGTGTTGTTATGTTGAATTTAAAATTACGGTGGTTGTATCCTTGGAAGGTTGTTTTATTTTTGTTAGAGGTGTGCGGGGTGGGGCGAGGGTGGGGTACTGTGAGAAGTTGCCGCATCTCTGCAGGCCCGTATAGGCATTAACTTTTTTATTGTCTAATAGAGCGGCGGGCAAAGGTACACCGACAGGTAGACTTTGGCGCCGTGCTTTAATTATGTCTGAGGATTTCGCCGAATAGAAATGGTAAATTAATAAGGGAATTAACACGGCTATTAGAAACGATGATTGGACCAAACATATTTTTTCTTTGAATAAATAATGTGTACATCGTTATACGACAAAGTAATGTTTATTGTTTTTATAAAAATAAGAAAGCCAGTGTTTACATTGATATAAAACATAAGTAAGTAATATTAATTAGTAGCTACAGCTGGATATAATAAATGATATTTATCAATAAATCAATGAGACAATAATTACGGCCGTGAGCTTAGATAAACGAGTTCATTAACTAAAGCTTTATACAAGGTTTAACCTCAGCGGACGACGTTTATAAACTTATATGGATTAGTTGGATGAAATTAATAGGTTTACTTTTAATCTTTATTAAGAGCGTCCATTAATTTATACGAATAACGGGAAAATATGAGAAATCACATTGGAATGAGTAGACTATGAACAGATTAAAGATATATTGGAGAACTAATTTGTATCTATTTGTATAGAGGTAAATACAAGATATTTTATTTCGAAAACGTACTTAAGATATCTTTCTTCTTCTTCATCAAGCAGCAATGGCTTGTCAATGATTTCCTATTAAATTGCTAACCAATAAAATCTATTTTAACAGTCAAACACTTCAAATGTAGTTTAAACTGGATTATAATAGGATAATCTTCAATTGGCTCTCCAAGTCTTGATGAAAAGCAAACTATTGAAGTAGAGCTTCAAATAAGAGACCTGACCCTTATGTTTGAATTGGGTATCATATTCCATTCGACATCTTCTCCTGTGGACACACAGTCCAAATATGCAGGCAAATGGAAATAATGGAAATAGACATGATCTTAATTCTCAAAAAGACCAGGACCAAATAGGTAGTAGGGTTTTAAAAGACATTGCTTAGTTTAAAATTCAACCAACTCTTTTTCTCTTTTCTATAAAAATTATTTGTATTTCTGCAATCAGTGATTGTGCGTACAATATGCTTAAAAAGGAAATAATTCGTCCTTCACGTATTAAGTAATATTTGAAATAAAGATAATTTCATTATTTAAATACTTATAATGATAAGATTGTACGAAGTTATCGTTTGGATCGACATTCTTTTTAAATTCCTTAGTGATACTAATGACTGAGAACTGAGGTTCTCGCCCATATTTTTCTCTTATTTTTTTTTCTACGAATCCACTTTCAAATATTCCTTTTGATAGTGGACACCATAGAGAGTAGTATCTATCGAGCAGGTGTAATTATCAAGTTGATATTTTTTTACAAGTCATTTTATTGTGACTTGGCTCCAGTGAAGCGGATCATTTGTCGGTCATTGTTGCCCAGGATTCGATTTCTGTGCCACACTGACTGGCTTGTGTTGGTCGAACGAACTGTATCTATCTGTAACTGTTTTATATAATATACGTATTACGATGGGGTCAGTCTGATGTTAAAGTTCGGAAGTTGTTAAAGAATAAAGGCACATGACTCTTACAATAGTTGGTTCAGCTACACCATTTTTCTCAACGAGCTAGATATCAAATAGTTTATCTGGCCTTTCCACACATCGTAGTGAAGCTCCTTGACACTAAATAAATAGCAATGAAAGCAACCTAGACGTTCATGTCTATTTTTACTGCAGCAAATACTAGTATCGACGACAAACAGGCCTCGCAAACTTGCAATACTTTCTTATAAAAATATTAACCTCACGATTTTACCTATAACCATGAAATCTAATGCTGTAATAACGGTAATGGGTGCTAAAACGGAAAAAGGTCCAAAAGACTTTAACGGAAAGCGATCAAATAATTTTTCATCGATAAATCGGATATAAAACATTAAGTTAAAATTAGCAGCAATTTGCGTGTTGTTTTCAATATAAACAGGATAATATTTTGGTAGGGGGAGGTGTAATTCGGTGAGCGCATGCGCGGTGCGAGCGCCCCAGGCGCCCATCCGTTCTCCCGCAGTATAATGCTCCTGCTTAAGGCCCTGCTTATTTGCACGCATATCGATCATTTAAAAGAGAGGGTACGCAGACTACGCGGAGTACATCTGCGGGATCGTAAAATTCTCTGCGAACATAAATATTCGTTTGAAGTGTTCGGGGGTTCCTTTTGAGCAAAGGTTAAGTGACTCGACGTTCGCGTAATAATGCCTCTACTTCGCGCTGAGATGATTTAATGCCAGGCGCGAGAATTACTTGGTTCACTAAGTGGGTTCGTCAGTTTGGTAAACTCATGCTTTCTATATAGAAAGTTAACTAACCCTCGGTTCATAACATAATTTCAACTACTGCTCAGTGAAGTTTTGATTAACAAGTCAATACACCGCGACTGCTACCT
The DNA here is from genome assembly GCA_902850265.1 of Spodoptera littoralis. Lineage (NCBI taxonomy): Eukaryota > Metazoa > Arthropoda > Insecta > Lepidoptera > Noctuidae > Spodoptera > Spodoptera littoralis. Next base: position 9,392,014 of record LR824535.2, on the reverse strand, counting down.
GACCTCTACAATCCAATTACAGAGGGGAGCAATACCTAAGATTTGAGCGCTTGTCGAAGTGGGGTTCGGTCTACCCTCAATGTATGACATACAAAGGTAATTTAATTTGTAGAATAACTACCGAACACGTTTCAACGATTCATACGAAAGGGGAGCGTGAACTGTACTGAGGTTATTATACAAATAATAACAATTTACAAAAGTAAAAATGTTTAAAGCATTGTGTCTGGATTTTTATCGAAGGGGCAGTAGTTGTACTGATAGTATCTACCTTAAAAAGGGACGAGCCAAAGCCAAACATGCAGTTAATTTAACCAAAAGTCTCAATCACAATTTTTGAATCCAAGACCTCGTTTTCATTCTGTTGTGTTTGCATCCACCAGAGGAACGAGGTTATTAAAACCAAAGCAAAATAAAACAATACCTTGCTGATGTCAAAAATATGACAATGGAAGAAGAAAGAGAATTGAATGCCGTCATCAAATAATCAGACTGCAGAATAAATTCAAGAAACCGAATTAAAAACGCGAATGAATCCGAATTTCAAATACCTAAACGTATTATGTCTGTCGTATGTGCTATGAAAATACTTGGCGTTCGACTTGTGGGAGACATTTGCATAATTTGTTATCGGATTCATATTCATGTAATCACGCATACCTATTACATGAAAACATCAGTGATTCCGCATAGCCGGCGCTTGTGCTTCCCTAAGTACAATTATGTATATCTATTAACCAGTTGAAGGCGTCAGTTCCGCATGCCAAACCAATTTGTGATTACATTTATTACGACTTGAATGTTAAGAATAGACGAGGAAAATATTGTTTTAATATTTTTTGATCGAATTGAAATCGTTATTTAACAAAAAATGCGAGATTTGTGGTAGTCACTTTTGTTGTTTAATTTTTTTAATGCTAGTTATAGTTAAAATTATTATGACAGCGACTTATAATTCTTTCATAAAATTAGAAAGCAAGTACGTAGAGTCGATCACTTTATCAATATTATTTATCTATATGTATAAACAGGTATTAGTAGAAATAAAAATAAAGATAAGTAGTTTAGAATTCAGTTTTCGTGCAGCAAATCGCTATCGATACCGACAGGAGCCGGAAAGCCTTCCTTTACAATAATATAATATTATTCAAAAATTTCAATTTCATTTGCATGAAGTCGGTAGCAGCGTCCGTGTCTTGGGGCAGAGCTATCAGTGTTTGTATAAATTGTATACCTGTAGGTAATTTGATGATTTCACGAGGAAGCGTGCGCGCACCTCCGAGGCATGTTTTACAACACGAAGATTCGGTAAGACAGAAGCCAGGACTTTTAATAGATTATGGTAAATTGTAGAAATAATATTCTATGAAAGTAATTTATTCAGAATTAAATGAAACTATTGTGTCTAAAGGTAAGGTAAATGAACTATTTGTAGGCAAAATCATTTTGTATAATCATTGTCTACGAAACACAATGGGATTAACAGATTAACGACTACAAGACTACAATCGCTATAACTCATGAAACAAGAGACGAATCCGTATTAAACCATCAAACATTGCACTTCAGTTTTCAGTAGCGTATTATAAAAACAAACAGGTAAGTGAGGAATTTTCCACGTCCAGCCAAATCTTGATGACATAACTTCCAAATAATTCAATAGTTTTGAATTCCTTAAATTAACGATAATATACAAATACGATCGGTATATAACAATAGCAGTGACGAGCTCATGAAATAGGCACCCAATAATTCGTTCAGTCAAAACAGATTCGTCTATCGATAGCTGACATAACACGATATTAAACACTGTTTACAAAACATGGCGTATTGTCTGAAGACTGTTGTAAAGATGTGTCGAATGATTTGTTTACATAACAAATGAAGTTAAGCCCCCAACTGTTGGGAAGGCGGATGTGTGAGCGAAAGTACGGGAAGCGCCACCTACCATTCCGCATTCCTCAAGACACTTGAATGTTGCACTAATTATAATTGGCAATAATAAGTGCCATGTTATAGCAATTATAACCGTTTACAGTAATACCTATGTATAGCCAAGTATTCATGGCTGTACGTAAGGACGTACCAAATTAGAAATTAATTGAATTTTTTTAAGTATTTTATGTTGCGACTAATTGCAGCCATTGTTGAATCAAATCGTTTTGAGTAATTATTTATTGCGTTGACGTTATTAAATTGTTATTTTTATGGCATTATTAATTATAATTTATGTGTAATGTTGAATAATATACATAATTATGTTATTATATAATCGATAGGTACAAAAATTTACAAATTTAATTAAAAATCGACACGACAAACGTTCTATCATTGCGTTACTTTACGCCTTTTGATAACCTATTACGTGTGTACACGATACTAATTGAATTCAAATCGTGACTCCCTGCATTTGTTTCGGATTGCTGCATTTAAAGAATTCGCGGGTTTTTAAGTGGATAATTAATGCGCACGTTTTTAGATATACACGAGAATGAAGATTTGAATCGGTTAACAAGCGATGTAGTTTCAAGAACTTATATAACAATGAGATCAAGGGACGAACGTGCGAACGTGTATAAGTTTCAACGTATATTTGTAATGTTATGTAGGTAATTTGGAAGCTTCCCACCGACATCAACTGTTGAATTCTGGGAAAATATTTTTCGATTTAGCGCTGAATAAGTTAGAAAAGGTTATTGACATTGTATAAACAAGCCTTGCATAGTAATGTTCTTCTAAGCAACCCTCTAAAATCTACAAAAAATCAATAGCGGGAACGTTGCTTAGATACAAGTAGCGCCCTCTGTTACGAACCAAAATACTAACTGGAAACTCATTTTGGGCTAGCGCCATCTGGCGATACGGAAAGTAGAGTAAACAGGTTGTGGAGTAAGTTGAAACATGTTTCAGAACGTGTAAAGCTTTCCAAAAGACGATCGAGATGGAGACACAATCGGACCTTATAAATAAATGTGGCCAGGAACGAGTACTAAATTCTTCAACTGATAAACTTTATTATACATTTAGCAAAGCGTAAAAGAGTGATGCAGAGGCTTTGTTAAAATTAAATATAAAATTATTTTTCGTATTAGTAATTTTATTACAAAATAGTAGAATTTTCGTTCTCACATACCATTACTTGGCTAATAGGCACAGATATGAATACAACATGATTTTTCAATAAAAACCATAATTGAATATTAATTAAATCATGGAAAATATGCCATGGCAGATAGCTTGGAACAGGAATAAAAAGCGAAGTAGGTGATTGACGCAATGCAAAAGGAATGCTTGAATGTTAATGAAATTACTTATTCGCTGTCAGTTTTTCCGTAAGAGACATACCGAGCTATGTTATAGACTGCGTACTTGAGTAAAAAATTCGTACCTAATGTTTGAATTATAAAAAAAGTCATCAAAATTGTCAGAACATGTACTCACATAATAATGTAATTACTTGCGTACCTTAATAAATTGAAAAAGTATTTTATGAAGTATTATGGACCTTCGATTTTTTTGTTAAATATTGTGAACTAGTAGGTAGTAACTAGGTAGGTACATCAAGTAGACGTACACTGTACACTTTCAAATTAAATATTGAAATCTTTGCAGGCCGCCATGACCGTAACCGAAAAACTAAACAAAGATTAAAATTATTAACAATTTTCTATTTTATCAGAAACTGTAACTTAATAAAACGGAATACAAAGTTTCAGTAGCAAGGTGAACCTTGAAATTATGCAGGAAGGTTTGCAAGCAAAAAGGTGGTAGGTAGGTGTGTAAACGTGAATTATCTAATGGTAATTATTGTTGAGTTGAAGGCTACAGCTACGAACATTAACACTTGCCTTAGCAACATTATGTACAAGAAGTAACTAAGAACTTCAAGAAAATGACATACAATAATTTTTCACAAAGTAAGGCGTTGGAATCAAAAGAAGTTCCTTTATTGCAGTTGCTCGTGAATTAAGTAATAATCAATTTTAATTTGATGCATCTTAAGATCTATTTAAACTTTAGGACCGTGGGGCCCAAGTGCACATCTTCTTTACAAAGATATTGTAAGGAGGATGGTTGACACTGTAGGTGATCGAAATGGCTACTACCTTGGGCAAAGGTTAAGCATTGCCATTCAACGTGGCAATGTTGCCAGTCTTTTGGGCGTCCTACCTCACGATAGCGGTGAGGAAATTTTTTTTTGATGCCTTAAGATATGATGCATTTTTAAATTTATTTAATTTAAATTCTTATTAATATGTTGTTAAACGATCTATTTTGCTATAGGGTTTATACCAGAGATATAATACAGAAGGTTTTTACCTAGACACGTAGTAGGGTTTATTTTATGAATTAACTTAAATTTTCGTTCATTTTCTCAAGCCCAAAAGACTAAATAATTGTATATAATTAGAAAAATAAAACGTAATTCTATGTTACGTGATCTACAAAGTAACAGTATTATTTTAATAAAACATGAGTAAGTACATACAAAAGTAATTAACGTTTCCACCCTGGGGTTTCAGGCCAAGCATGACGGACGCTCGACGGTGTTCAGTTGCGTAACGAACATTTCGCCCGTGACCTTCGTTAGATATATCAAATGTATAGACTTTTAACAAGGTAAGGTTTGTAACTATACTTGTCGAAAGGTACTTAAATATTACTTAGTGTTTTGTAGGCAATGTTCATGATATCTGAAACTCGTTTCATATTGGAAGGTAGGGTCTTTAGGTTTTTTTTTTATGGAAACAGAGGAAAACGAGCAGATGGATCACCTGGTGGTAAGCGATCAGCGTCACCAATAGGCCCTCGCAACAGTAGAGGAGTTACAGGTGTTGCCGTCTTTAAACTAAACCATATACTTACTTTACTTAAACTAAACGATGTACCAGCAAGTGTTAAAAGGCTTATGATTAATTCGTCTTCCATAATGGGATTGAATTAGAGAAAACTTACACGCAGGTTAAACCTGAAAATTCGGACCTGACTTCCATGTTTCAAATCTCTCATTTTTTTCATTAGATAACGTAATTAGAGTGTATTATTTTTTTATCAAAGTTTGTCGATCCATGTGAAACTTTACTATGCACATGTGAGCGGTTATTCTTTAGAAATTAATAAGATTTTGATATAAGTTTTATTAAATTTCTATTCATTCGGTACAATAGGTCATTAATTGTTGGTGCATTTCTGTGATCCTGGGTACTAGGTATTTCCCAACGTATACGTTACACTAGTACCTATATTGTTATACAAAACACTATAATATGTATTATGTTTTCATGATACCACTTGAGAAAATCAACTTCAATGAAACGTCTCAAGTGGTTCTGAATAACTCATCATTAAAAGAGATATATATGAATGAATTCATATGCAGAAATTATTTTGATGACAGATTATAAAACACTTTTCCCATTAATGTCTTTTCACTTGAAACTCTTATACCAGCACGTTAATAGCGGCTGTACCTACTTATGAAAATTTGATCTATTTTAATTTGATGATTGAACATTAATTTGGTTGTACCTATAAAAATAATGTTTATAGCCCTATTGTTCATCATACTTGACGTCATAAAGTTAATGTGATCTGCAATTACTATGCTTATAAAAACAAAAGATAAACGAAGACAATTTGAAATGATATCGAAATAGTTCAGTAAATCAAAAATTAGGTTAATTATTTTAAGTCGATTAAACTATGTAAATAGATCTCAAAGACCTTGTTTTATTTACATTATTATTTCGAAAATCTAGATTATGCGTGTGTAGTAATTTATACTTTGGGCCCGTGATTTGACCTGTTTGGTCTGTGTAGTGTGGAATGCCAGATAACTTATAACCTTATTCTATAATCGAACTATTTAATGCAATGAGATCTTGACTCTTGATTGCTAGGTCGATTGATTGCCGCGTTCACATGATTATATAGTCAAAATTCCCATGTTGATAAGATCTATGATCTATTTAAACTAGATTTTTCTGACTGCATTTTGTTTAAAATACTTTGGACGTCTAAATTTATTCTTATACGTGATTAGAGAGGTATATATATAACAGATACATACTAAACAACACCAAACAAGTGAAATCCAAAATTATTTTAGAAAATGCCTCAATTTGACAGAATATTTTATTTTATTACATTTAGTAGACGACCTAAGTACGATCGTCGGATAAATGTATTTTATCAGGGTTATCTAACATTAAAATTCAATCATAATTTAACGATGTCGCCGTTCAAGGCGGGTCGTAATTTTTATATGGAAGCCTGAATGATCAGTGGCATTATAAAGTTCCTCGCATACCTATCACGATTACTGGTCGTTCGGACTGAACAATGGGACGTCAACTTTGCTAATTGTACGGTACAGAGTAAAAAAGACTAACTGCACATCAATTACTGTTACGTGAGTTCAAATCATTGTGTTGTAATTACACACACAGGTACCTACAATGTTTCTGTGAAAAGAATACAAGTGCAGTTTATTTACAAAGGAACGGAGGAAAATGAATCCGGAAAATGTATAACGATTTTTTCTTTGATTTTCATTTTTTGTTTAAATCAGAATTTTTAGTTGTTTTTAATTATACGTTGCATTAAATAGATGGGATTTCATAATAATATCTCCCATTTCAATAATTGGACGTGGGACGTACAAAATCAGGACACCGTTGAACAATTTTGAATATATACACAATTTAAATTTTATATGCGGCAATAATAATTTGTACTAATATTTGAAGAAAGTTTATCTAAACCTCAAATATCAACTTCGATATGAATCTCCAAAGTTTGTTTTGAGATACGAAGTTTTTGAAACGAATTTAAAATGTAAGGGTCACGTTTATATAATAATATCAACAGGAATTATTGGAACGTGCATTACTTACTGATTTTATGGCGAACTTACATTTTAATGACTTTTCCGAAGCTTTCACCAATAACAAAGATGTTATGGTATTTGTAACAAGTATATAATTCCATTCAATCCCTGTACACGTGCTAATAATAGCGTGATCAGCAATTATAATCTATTGGAATTTTAAATCAGAAAATGTCAGGTACTTCTATAGCGAAGTTTAAGAATCGGCTACAACAATCAACCCTACACGTCAGAAACGTGCGCAATATTTATATTAATTTCAGATGATCAGTCGGCCATGTCCAGTCGGGTCAGCAGGTAGTCCCAACCCCGCTATGTATGCGGCGAACTTATTATTACATAACATGACATAGCACCACGTACATTCGTGTATCGGTACGTGGTAGCCCTGACATGCTTCGATCAATTCAATCGCAACTATAGAGATCCCTTATGTGGATTCAAATGTTGGCCTAATGTTTCACACAACGTCCAACCACGCATACGAATGGAATTCGGATAAAAAACATATTATCATAACGCCTAATGGAGCGGAGAAAAACGTCTCAATTCATAAACGTCGCACATAATCGGGCAAACTCACTAGATTAATCATTCTAAAGAACTTTCTACAATTTATTATCACTCATGGCACTTAAAAATTGTCTATTTAGTGTTAAAAATGACGAAGTTCCGTCACACAGTGCACATTGCATCACAGCGACCACGGGCGTTGTCTGGAATCCATGCATGTTTAGTGTCTGTCTACTTACTGTTTATTGAGAATTTTATTATCTACAACGAGCACAAGCTGTGCATTCCTTATGGTGTAAACATTCAAGTATTCGAAGACACGATAACATGACTATGTGAGGTCAAGTGAAAAATCAAACTCCCTGAAGGTTATTAACATTCCTTACTTATTAATAAGTACGAGTCGAAGCGAGTATCAAGTCATGTCGCAGGAATCGCGGAACGAATCTTTAATGGACATCACGCTTAAAGCAGCTCTTAAATTGGTTAATGCATACAAGACGTGCATAGCTGATGCAAAGTTCACTATAAGCTTCGTTCCTCTCTGTAATGAACATCTTACTATAATAATCAATATAAACAGTTTTATTGTTCTCCTTCAGTTTATAATACACATTCAGAAATCTCTGAAGTCATAACGATAGTCCTTTTGTTAACACTCATCACGATTATCACAATGAAGTGTCTGCAACCAAAGTGTCATAAAATATCAATTCGCGTTCAATGTCACTCAAACGGGTCAGTAGCGTTTAAATAAACAGAGTATAATATTTTCGAAATATTCCTTTGAGATACACATAAACGTGCTCGAATACAAGATTTAGATTTGTGTGGTAATAATAAAAAGATTGTACAAATATCATTGGCGTCTAGTTAGCAACCTCTATTAGATCATTGTAACAATATGCGAGACGGCCCGAATAGCTGGAATAGCTGCACTCTCGCTTCGCTGCCAACGAAATGGAATCCGTTGCCATTAGAAATTCTACTGTACATGATGACTTCATTGCTATCGGGATTCCTTCAGCGCGTGCCGTGTCCACCCCGCCTCAGGTGTCACTCTAACACGCATTCACATTCACATTTTTCCAGCAACTAGATGCTGGAATTTATTTACTCCAAAGCCTTTCATATTTTTCGCAAGTATCTGTATCATTAGGTACACAGGTAGTAGGATCTAATCAGTGTTATTTATCGTTGCTGTTCTTTGCTAATCGGTTGTGCTATCAGGCAAACAGCAATACTTTAGCACGTCCAAAAATAATATTTGTACTTACAACAATAGTGATCAGTGATTGCATACCGTCCTAAGAATGCTCGTAACTGTAGTCCGCAACGCAACCTACATTCAGCATTCTTTTCGAAACCGTAACACGCCGCCTCTGCGTTCCGGATATATTCGTTCATGCCACATTCACCCCAATATCTTTCGCAATAAAACCTATTTCAATTTGATACATGTGATAGAATGCCAGGTATTGCATTTCTAGAGAGCTGTAAAACTACATACACAAAGTAATGCGATTGATATGATCAATTTATTGATAGCCGTCTCTATATTTCCAAGTGCTAAAATGTTAACTCTTGGATGTGAAGAATTTAATGGGTATGCTACTGATGTAACTATTTATTTGCAAATACTATGGAAAGAACTTATTCTTGATTTTATTAACAAAGATAACGCAATTATTTTCGGAGGTTTATTCATATCTGTATAACTTGTACCAATTCTTTTTATATAAGAGTTAGTTTTGGCGTGGTGCTTTACATAAGCGTAACGTGGGCTCAGCGTGGTCGTAGTTAACGAGGCAGCCCTAAAACATGAGCCGTGCCAATTTGTTGGTCGGTAGAGAGCATGGTCCGACCAAATTCCTGAACGCTTTCTCTGGTGCTGGTGGTGGCCGGGGCGCGCACGCATGCGCCGTGCTCCTCGCCTTCGCACGCAGACCAACGAAAGTGAGCGCCAAGCCGCGGGCGCCCGCGCCGCTGTCATCACGTTGCATAATTATCCGCGATCCGACCATTGTTTGTAAACACTCAATAAACAAGAACACATCACTTAAATTGCGTGACCGTATTTTGATTAGATAGGTACGCGTATCAAATCTGCATCGTTAAGTGGAATTAAAATTACACATTTTTTATCTGCAAAATTCCTTAGACTAATTGTCTGCTTGATAATTTTAACAATACGTACTTAATGCGTATACGTTTATACTTAGAACAAAAATGTAATAGATTACTCCAGCATGTATTGGCCATGAAGTCCAATTCATTAACTCAACGAAAAATGTAAAAGTTAATACCTAAATATCGTTAATGTACAATAATTGCCAGGTCACTACTATTTCATAATTGCGTAAATGTGTTGCAAATATTGGTATGCACTCGTTTGTTGGAGGGATGCAAGGTAAGCCGGATGGCTCGTCGGATTGTGGGTCGGCGAAATTTGCGCGGGACGCGTTTCACGTCGCCATGGTATATTCGCGCGGTGGCTCTCAGAAAGCTCTGCTTTCTCATCTGAGTTTAACTCCATTGTTAAGTTATTCTTAGAGAGAAAGGCTTATTGATTGTTAATCGTTCATCCATTATAATTAACTTCAATGTGTGCGAAACTCAAAATAAGGTATCCACATTGAACCCGGATGTGACGCTCGAGTGTATACTACCAAGAAAAAATTGGTCTGCGTGACGGTCATATTCAGTCGGTCATCGAGGAAGCGAGGTTTAATCGTCAATGAAGCCTTTCATCGCGAAACCAGTCCGAGTAGATAAGTACTTAGACAATGATATCCTTTGTGAAACGATTACCGGTGTGAAGCCGCTTGAAGCAACAATTCCGACAAAAAAAAACGTCGATTGTTTGCTGTTTGGTAGGGTTGAACGACACAAATAATGAAAAATAATCATGATCATTGAAACTTATTTTGTAGAGGAAAACAGAGTTATAATAACGGGCGATTGTGTTAAGTTTCTAAATATAGATAAGTGTACATTGTATGTTGGGAGCTATAGATGCCTTTTCTAAGAGAGCGACTAGCACGCGACAGTCTCGTTGGACGTCTATTAAACAATGTCAGGTGGAATCTGGAATGCGACCCGCCTACAAGGCCGCGTGCCATCTCGCGCATAGGTAGCCGATATTCAGCGGACGCTTTATCAACTTTTATCACATTCGTTTTGTTGGCTCTTTCTATACCAACGCTATTTTTGGTAAATTGCTATCACATTGTCGTTCCAAATTAATCGTTCATTACATTCCTATCATTTTTGGGCATTGTTTAATGATAAAAGAGCAAATCCTTCAATTATTATTGTTGTAGCACAAATAAAATATCTACCATTTCAATAACGTAATTATGTGTAGTTTCCCTATATGTAATTTTAGTTTGACTAATGTAAGTATGTACACATTTGGGTTTGCATGTATGATGTACATACTAATTCATAAAAGAAACTACCAAAACCACTTTTTTGAAACATGATTTTGGACCGAATTATGACATCACTCCTATTAATAAATAGTAAATTATTGTGGTTCTTAATATTTACCGAAGCTGTCTGAATCGCTGGCAGGGTATGCAGGGCACGGTTGTACCATCGTTGCAGCACGCGATAGTACATCTAGTGCTGACTCCACCTTCTCCATATTTACCTGATACAACAAACAAAGCGGTTAATATACATTCATATTCTCAAAAACATACAAATAAACAGAAGAAATAATATTTCTAATCAATCACCATACACTCAGTCGTATCAGTAACTGTGATCATCAATTATGTTTGCTACATTTTACATCAAAATTAAACGTTATCATAACAAATGACAGTCCAATATCACCCAAAAGATATTTCGGTTCGGAATCGTGTAGTCGACATCATTCATTTAGTCTAAATATTTGAAGGAATTCATGTCTGGCAGCGCGAAGCTGTTTGGTTTGGAATTAAATATCGCAGACTAAAAGTCATAAAGGCATGCGAATACCAAAGCGGCGGAAATTCCTCACGGCACGTAAACGGCTAGACGGTGGACAGACGTGCGCCGAGTCGTACGAACACCACGTAAATAAGAGGGAGGAATCAGATGATCAAACAAAGAGTTGTGAAACGTGGCAATCGGCCGCATACCGCGACCGCGCCGGGAACGAAGCCAATGGACCACTGTATCGCAGATCAGACACTAACACCACGCCAAAATATTAGCATTTCATCTTTAATTAACTTGCAACTGTTGGATTTCTTTAAACTGGAATGAGTAAGACGAGATATGAGATGAAGATTTCTTGGATACAAGGGAATACTTTGCCCACATCCTTGTTTAAAACTTTCGAATGATTAATGGGGTCCAGGCTAATGAACTATCTACTTAAATACGAATGCAAATACAATCGGTTTTTGGATTCACCATTCAACCAAAGAAAACAATATACTAAAGATAACATTGACAATGTGGTTAGTAACTTTACATTATAGTTAATGGTACATTATTTTTATAGAAACTTTAATACCTATATATGTAGTTGAACCTCTGTTGTTAATTATAACAATTTTATTTCATTACTCCATCATGAGTAACTTGGAATTTTTTGCCTTTTAGCATCGATTATAACTTTGTATATAAAGAATTTATTGGACCATTATAAGTAGTACACGTTTTATTCTATTTTTGTTAAGAAGTGCGCCATATTTTTCAGATTAATGAGGTATTCGCGACCGCTCGCGACTTCAATATTTCTTAATTAGCTTAATGATCGATGAGTCGCAGACATTTTGGACCAGATTCCAAAAATTTTAATTATGAGCTAACTAAACTATGTTCATTGCGTATTATTGGACAACGCAGACCAAAATATATAGTTAATAATAAACAAGATTCGCATAGTTAAATCTGCATACCATGCAAAATATTTCTGTGACGCTCATGCCAAACAAAACAAATAGATAACAATGTCGTTGCTTAATTAACTGAATACCTGACAGTCAGTAGCTGTATTGTAAGATCCATTAAACGGACTATAATTAATGATACTAAAGATACAATAAAGTGAACGAAACGAAGATGCACATTCCCGGTGCGGCGAATACATAAAATATTTCAAACAAATGCCACTAACGAATCTAAATGGAGGTTAGGTTTCTAGAATGTGAAAATAATGACATTACATTTAGAAGTAACGTAGCATGGTGCTGCTCTCAAATAAGGTAGAGAGATGGAGAAGAGAAGGGTAAACAAAACATTGGTATGACGAGTGATGCGATGACTACGTTAATGATGAGGAATTTGGTACATTAACCACAATAGAATTTTTCTGGCCGGAGGCGGAGTCACGAGTACGGTCAGTGTTGGTATGTCGGTATACACACGTCGAATAGATCATTCGACACATAGTCAGATGGTCACGAACTCATTCAACGGAACATGGAACTTGTAATGGAATTTGACACGTAAATTCCACTAAAAAGTTAACTATTTGGACATCATTATTTTTAAAGTGAAATGCTAGCCTCCAGCTTGAATTCTTCAAGCATTACCACATTACATGAATCACAACCTGATAATTGGACAATAACAATTTATTTTGAAATGTTTGAAGAGTAACGTCACAGTCTTATATAGTGAATAATGATGTCCAATACTTTAGGGAACCGGACTAAACAAACTGATAATTAAAATTATTTATAATAAAATATGATAAGAAGACAATTGAACGTTGAAACAAAACCCAATTTATTAACAAATTGGGTTAATTGAAATAATGTATGAAAGTAATGAATTAATGATCGAAGCCAATTAGGCTATGTTATAAAGTTTTGTTGGGTACTACGGTTTTTCGAATAGGTATAACAAATTCTAATTACAATGTGACCAGACAGAATACAGCCGATATAGAAATAAAAATGGATAAATGTTAGTTTACATTTACAACAGCTGCAGCTGTACAACATCTGCGGAGAATTATTATCTAGAATATATAATATAACCTTTGATAGTGAAAAAAAAACAAACAAATACCACTGGGCAGAAAACCATAAAGTTACAGGCGATATTAATACTTATTATGGCTAAGAAAACGAGATGTATTTGTATTGTGATGTTTATGAACCATTGTAACTGTAACCTAGTAGCCTTATATTAAATTGTAGTAAAACAAGCGTGACAAATGGAACAAGAATTAACTTTTCATAATACATGCCTAGTCTACATACATATGTACAGACAATTGATACATAGCATGTTACTATAGATCATAAATGTAGCTACAAAATGGACAACAGATAATGTTAGAAGACAATGTTAATTACAACATACAACCTAAATTGTTATCACCTGCTAGTCTTCAAACGTAAACCACATGGTGGTCGAACCTTGACATTCCGAATGTTAAAAATAATAATCTATTTCAGTTTAACGTAAATCTTTTGAAAGTATACCTTAAGTCTAGGGGTTAGGGTTATGTATGGACGGTTTTAAGTATTCTTTTGTCGGTTGGCCCGCATTTGGGGTGAGGCGTATTCTTTTACGACGGTCGCTACCCCTGCTGCGCGACGCACGTGGCTGGGGCCGGAATACGGGCAGATGTTACTATTGTGGGGTGCCCGATACCCCCTCGTTTACTGTCGATGCTACCAAAAAGTAACGCGGCTGCTTTGAGTTTGGAATCATTACGCGTAAAAATACCGTTAGCAATGTTAACTAGGTATTCAATTACTTTAACTATGTTCATCTATCTTAACTCGTCGAGTACCGGTTTTATAGACACAATTAAAGAACAATAGGTCGCGGTCACCGGTGACCGCTTGGTGTTTGACAGTTTAAATAAGTATTTTCTGTTGTACCATTAGGATAACAAAATGAGAAATAAGTAACTGTATTTATGAATGATAGCTTTGTTGTTAACCGAACAGTTAGTTTGCTGTTATTACTGGATACATTTCTGATAATTTTGTAAATATCCCTCATGTAAAATCATGCCACACATACGTGATGTGTTAATCTGGGAAATCGATGTGATAAACATCTAACAGTACCTTCACAAGTATATAGTCACATTTAGTCGTAACGATTACTCACACTATGATAAATTCCCGAGTAATTTGAAAAGTCTACCGTCAAGTCTGCGTGGTTCCAATACAATTGACGGAATCCATACGGGGTCACCGTCAACATTGGCTAATCGGGCGACGTTTATCGTGCTCTTATCACAGAGTACGGCCGCTACATGCGCTTGTGTGGGAATAGAGCGTTTGTACGCCGCGTACGGTCGCATTCCACACTATTATGTTCGCGAGATTCCATGCCATGTAGCTTCGCTGAATACCTTGTTGCCTTCGCTCCGTATAGCGGCGAAATTTTTTGCATGGCGCGCTCGCAAATCAAACCGGTAGGTACCAAGTCATTACATTACTTATAGCATAGCAGCGTTAAGTAGCCACTCTGGGATGAAGCACTCATGATGGATGATAACCGATGGAAGCATATCATTGCCGTTTACTCGCTAGCATTTGTAATAATTCTAGTCTTCTGTTTTTTACGTTTTATTCGTTTACGGAGCAGGCAGTTATCGGGTTAAATTAGTTAATTTAAGTAGATTGTAAAACTTTGTTTTGCGGATCACTGCGTACTTGTAAACAGATAAATATTTATCTAACATAAACAAGTTAACATATGGTTTAACACTCACTGAAGCTACTGTATTGTAGTAGATAAACACCATCACTATTTTTCCAACTTTAAAAATGTAACACAACAATAAATAACAAACAAACAGTGTGGGTACTTACACAATGTATGTTTTCCCACGATGTTCTTCAATGAGACCAAGGGAAATGTTGTTTCACACAATATTTATAATTTTAATCAATGACCACGACGTTAAGTTACAAGTTTGTAAAGTTTATAGCGTTCTATGTAACTGAAACCTTCATGACAATGTTACAAAACCGGCGAAGAACAAAAATCAATAGGTAAGTATTGGAATCGCAACAACTCTGTATACATTCGTTAGATTAACACGACACGCTGGTTACTTCTACGACGCAAAAAATATACTGACTTCTATCGTTTATTATCCATTGTCCGTCAAACGCACTGTGTAGAAGTATTTGTTGTTATTTCATAAAATCCAACTATCGCGCCACGACTCTGTTGACGAAATAGTCGCGTTTGACATTTGAGCCGAGCCCACTGCGATTGGAATCCAAGGAATGTCAAATATTTTCACTGCTGCCATCTATGTGAAAGAATGTTAAAGTGCTCAGAGGCGGCGCACTGGAGTGGCACACACCGTGTTTCCTACAGCCGTATTAAATAACTTTTAACTTTAAAGATGATAAAAAAGTTAAGTAACTGTGGTATTTTATCATATTGTATGAATAAGTTTTTGTTATATACTTTTTAGACTGGTTGAGAGAATAAGAAAGTGTCGCGACGCGTTCGCGAATTCATTGGAATGCGTCCAGGTTATTGCCGCCGCTGAGAGACGTCACCGGCGCAGGCGTGATGTTGGTAAGCCGCGTCTGCTGCAGGGTTATCGACACATGGCGTGGAGGCGAGGAGTAGGGTCGCCACTCGGCAGCGACTTGCCGCCATGCCGGCCTGCGCATGTAGCATAACACGCTGTTTCGGTTCGATACTTTCGTTGGAATTTATAATTTAACATTATGGAATTTCTCGAGTATGACGTAATTAAATTACATTTTTCATAAAACTAAGTTTGTTCTTAACATCAGAGAAGTAGATATACCTACTGTATGTATGAAGTGTATTGATAACTTGTCTGTGGCACATTTAATCTACATTCATCCAACAGATGATAATGTCTTCTGATAAACAGCTGTGCATCTGTCGATGGTTCTTTGCAGTAGATGGAGTCTCGCGTCACTAGAATATGTGAAGGCACGCATGCTTACTTTGGAACGTTAAAACCTACACTTAACGCCATCTATCGGCTACATCCAGTACTCGCAATGTCAATTTGTTCACTGAAATTCCAGTCACTAGATGACATTAGCAAATTAGATTATTGAGATGTTTTCAATTAGAGCGAGCCTAAGTATTTAGGGCAAAATCATTGGTATGATGCTATGTATCAATTCAAAATGACCTTGTCTGTTAGGCAAAGG
Organism: Spodoptera littoralis; assembly: GCA_902850265.1. Classification (NCBI taxonomy): domain Eukaryota; kingdom Metazoa; phylum Arthropoda; class Insecta; order Lepidoptera; family Noctuidae; genus Spodoptera; species Spodoptera littoralis. Next base: position 9,375,487 of record LR824535.2, on the reverse strand, counting down.
TTAAACAAATAGATTTTTAGCAGTGATTATTTTTATTTCATTCATTGTTTTTTAAAGGTAATTTTATTCATAATCCTATTTTTAGTTACCATTTCCAAATAGGGTCATATAACAAATATGAATGTTCTTGGATATATATCTAATCGAATATAGATATAATCGAATCGAACAAGGTTTATTCAAACTTCAGTATCAAGACACAATCTTTATTTCTAACACAACATTCTCATTAAACTCCGGAATTAAATTAACGCACCATCAACAAAAAACAAGCGACAATTGATATTTTCTTCTAAACAATGTTTAATGTTACCCATGCGAGCACTCTTTGCCTAAACTAAATAATAAAGGCCGTCACAGACCTAATTAAGCTGATATTTTTAGTGACGTCACCAAAATATATCCACGAAATATATTTTGTTATATTAATTAAACAAATAAGATTGCAGATCGAATATATATATAGAGGTATATAGTACAGCTCTTGTTTATGGTAGCTAGCTAAACTACAATATATAGCTCGGTATATTAATGTATATTATAGCTAGATCTGTGACGACTTTAAGTCACATAATCTGCAGATAACTAAACCTACTCGGGTGTTACTTACAATATAGCTCATTGGATAATTCGTGTTCACGATTAACATTTAAGTGTGGCCATTTCTAACTACAAGTATAATTACTCCGTCCAAAAACTTTACAACAATTTGATTTTTCAGTCTTCACACTTAAATTGCATTGGGATTAAATTAGAATATAATTATTAAGTATAATTAGGGAATATTTTTATGTATTATAATTTTATTTGAAACAATTGAATACAATCTTATCAATACAATTTTAAAATTTCATTTTATTTTGATTAAATAGTTTTATTTATTAATAGACAAAGACTATAGAGGATAGATGTTTAATGGAAGATTAAAAAAAATAATGTACTTATTTTATTATCACATAAAAATATATAACAACACAATCTTGTTTATTTTACCTACAACTTAATTTTAACTGATACGTAAGTATTTATATCAAATGAGGAGTTATAAGATTTCGTATAGATAAACGGGACAGTGTCATTCAAGCTTTTTCAGGAAACTGTTATAGGTATAGTAGGCCAAGTATTTCATTGGCAATTTCAATCTTTACAGAAAGTTTTATTCGGTATATAAAGAATGAAAACCACTGAAATAGAAAACGGGGCGCGACACAACACGTCAAATAAACAAACTACTCACAAAAATTTACCGAACAAGAATGAAATCACGATTTTGTAAGTAGTTGTTATACTTCATAGTTAGAGACAGACCAAAACATCGATTAGGTATAATTTTACGCAATATATCATCACTTATATATTACTAAAATATCCATTTAATTACGATACAAACATCTCACTTGGGATTCGATTCGCAGGTAGTCTAGGGCCTATGCTAATACATATTCATTAATTTGGTTCCGTTTTTCGTCTTTTTTAAATACTTATAACGAATATTTATATGGATAAAGGTATAACAGTTTAAAGTGGAATACTCTATAAGTGTTTTATCTTAGAACATTTAGCACGAACACCTAACTATGCTACAGGGTGGTTACAGATTCGTAGTACATTGCTACGACTACAAATGACTCCATGCGGTTACTACATAAACGTTTTTGTATTTTTATCTTCTACGTAAAACTATCAATCTTCAATCTGCCATATATATATGTATATAAATTTATATTATAATAAGTGATTACGTAACAATTTATTTAACTCGTCGAGTACCGGTTTTATAGACACAATTAAAGAACAATAGGTCGCGGTCACCGGTGACCGCTTGGTGTTTGACAGTTTAAAATAAACACCTGTAAGGCAACATAACAGTGGACAGGAAAAATACGGTGAAACAATTGAATTGCATATTCCATCTACATCCTTGAAAAAAAGTTATTTTTAATTAGGTACATCTGAAAATATTCTATGACATCGTTTTAGGCAGATCGAAAACAAAATAAAAATATCTTGAGGTATGTAAATAATTATTAAATGTGTATCATTCATTTTATTCTTATACACAAACATATCTGGATAATGTTTCTCATAATAGATAGTTTCTATTAAATCTACAACCTTGTTGTGCGACATTTACTGACAATTTATTTAACAAATACTTTGGCTTGAGGTGTGACGATATTTGGTGTACGGATTTGACACAGTTGTCAATGAACGAGGAATTAATGCAACATTAAGATATTATTACACTGATCTAATACTCTTAACCTTTGTTGAAGAGTGGAAAAAACAAAGGTTTTCACTTATTGTCAGTAAATGTAACACAAATTGGTAGGTAAGTGATGGATTATTTTTAACTTTATTTTGCCTAGCTACCTAGTACGTGCATACCTTCTTACGTATAGGTTATTTATATTTATTTGTTTCCATATATATTATTTTTCATCATCTTAAGTATACAGTTTCAGGTCACAGAACGCCAAGTATACCCTCAGTAAATAAACTTTCAAAAAGCATTTTAGTAAATAACTCGAGAGCATTAAATGCAATATATTTGTAAGGAACCTGACTCATACTTAAGGCTTAAGTGATAGCTAAGACATAATATTTTTGAGATCTGATATATTTTAACTAAACATTTTCTATTGTGATAAGTTTTCTAATAAAATTGCCTTCAAGACATTCCCATTTACCGGCGTTACTTAGAAGGTCGAATAGACTAAATTGTCCGCTGGTAGGTAATTGCTACCGCATTCCGCGTTCGACAAAAAATAATTAATTGTTAGAATGTAACGTTGCATAAAATGCTAAGATGCCTTAATAGAATGGCAGGGTTTTCATGTGCAGTATACATGTACCAACATTCACTAAGTACAGTCCAAATTTTCATATCTTTTATCCGACAACGGGTATAGTACGAATCGCCACTAAGTTCTCAACGACCCTACATTACGTTTTACGTACTAAGCTAATGTAATGTGCATCTTACAATAATTTGGTATCATGTATATATTTTATATATTCATATACGTATATATCCTTAAAACTTCAGGGGACGGCTTAACGTGTTAACTGAAATAATGCGTTAACATTTAATAAAGTTATCAATAATTTAGGATATATGTTTTCTCACGACGATTTTCTCTGAAAATAAATAGATTTTTGAAGGAAATAGGAATAGAGAAAATTGTAAATAGATTATTCGAATGATGAAATATATAGGTAAGTATAGGAAGATTCTGTAATGTCAGGTTATGAAAAATAGCACTCATGTGTATAGGTATATAGTTATAGCTCTAATAAATAAAATAAATAGTCAACACTTTAATGCGTATCGTCTAAATCTCGTATATACTATGTTTATTATTTTAAGACAGTATCAAGGTGAAATATTAGAGACTAACAGCTAGGATGCATTAAACAAACTATAGGTACATAATGTTATGTCATCCTATCTTGTGAAAACAATATTATGTTTTAGAAGTCAGCCAGAATAAATCTCTACGAAATAAATGACAGAATAAATCAAACCTAAGTATCTTAATGACGCGTGTAAATGTGTCAACAAAATGATTAACACGACAAATTCATAATATACTAATTGGCTGTCATATTAATGAGGTACTTATTTAGCTTTAGTATTAGATATTATTGACGCCAGATATACCTAGCCTTAGATATATAATAATATATAGGCAGAAAATGTGTATTTAAAATATAGCGTAAATAAATGTAAATAGTACTATGTGCTATCAATGCATATTCATATGTAAATAAATCATCTCTTTAATGAACGGAGCAGTGTATTTTAAAGATGTTTTATCAATCTACTTGCCATAAAACTAATTTTCCGCCCAACGACAAAATGTCTACCTAGCTTAAATAATTACAAATTTGATATTATTCTGATAATCTATTAATAATTACAATTATAACATTAAGTACATCGACTTGGTTATGTTATTGTTGGTTTATTTGATAAATAATTAATTTAAGTATAGTCGGTAATGCTAACATAATATGTCGATACTTTCAAACAGGAGACAAATCAGTCCCAACTCAGAAAATATTTAAGTACCGATAATCAATATAGACTTAAAAAAGTCTTTGTTGACTATGACTATACTATTGATACTGATAATAGCATAAGCGAAAGTAGAGAGCTATATTTGAAGAAAAATGTCATTGTCGACTCAAGCTTGCAATCGATGATCGAAAGGGCTATCAGTCTGAGACAATATGATAATTATGGACAAACGACACTTACATTGTATCGTTAATTATTTTAAATGAATGGTACGGGTACCATTCCACGGTACATAAGCTAATTACCTATCAAATGTCACTGGCTAAGTCTACGATGTAAGGTCTAGTCTAAACTAAACATTCCTGCAATCAACTAATACACGTACATATTATATTTAACTTAAATAACGTGCGGCTCTAATCTAAACTTTGATAAACTAATATTATTATACATACTATCTCTCCTCTACTCGACCACCAATATTCCCTTATCACTATTTTCTCTAACTCTGTTACTATTGTGGATAGCTTTAAGCATTCAAAACATTTCAATTTAATGACAACACATAATTATAAAATGTGCAAAGTATCTTTTTGTAGATCACGCTTTTATAAATAAGTCTTATCCAATACAATAGTATATATTTTATATCCCAATTAAATTAATTTAAATTTTAAATCACATTGTTCAAAAAATGATATGTAGCCAAGTAATTTTCGTAAATGGACCGTAATACAATGTGTATAATATACATATAATTTATATAATATTACAAAATTATGTAAATTGGGAGATTAAGAAAATTACCAAAAGTAATATTTTACGTAGGCCGTGTGTCGTACCTAATCAATATTGCAATAAGCCCAATTTACCTAAAAACCCAACTTTACACAAGCGTAAAAATACAATATGTAAGTAAAGAAGTTACAAAACGACAAAATACTATTGTTTACTTAAATTCGAATAGCCATTTTTGAAGCTTACCAAATAATTGAAACTTATACTACTGAACAGAAAACTAAATACATTGATATTAGCGAAATATATAGTTATAAAAATTACAAAAAGAGTTGCTTAACGAAAAGCAATGGTCGGTCGCGCGACATGGCGGGGCGCGGCGCGGGCTGCGCGGCGCCGGTGCAGGCGGCGCACGGCGCCATGCGCAGCGGCCGCGACGCGGAGCTGGCGCCGCAGCGGCCGCACGCCGCGCGCCGCACGCCCAGCGGCCGCCGCCACCACCACACGCCCTCCGCCTCGTAGCCCGCGCCCTGCTTGTACCCCGACTCATTCCCCTTGTCGTACCCTGTAGAACCTTCGTAAGCCCCCCTGCTATACGACGCGTCGTATCCCGCCTTGTCGTACGACGTGTCGTAATCCTTCTCGTAAACCCCCGAATCGTAATTTCCTTTACTTTGCGACCCCGATGCCGTAGAAGTGGAAGCCTCGTAGCTTGCTTCGTAGCCCGATTTATCGTAAGAGTAGCTAGGTTTTTCGTAGTTGCTGTAGCTCGTAGCATATCCTGAGGGTAAGTCGTAGCCGTGCTTGCTACGATTCCGGTCCGACCACGTAGACGTTTCGCTGTCGCATGGCGTTACTGGAGCACTTCGAACTGTTTTTGGTATAGATCGTATTGGTATCGTTTCGTCAGTTAGGGAGCCGCGTTTCTGAAAAAAAAACAGGTATATTATTTATAAGAAAGTACACTGCGAAGTTTAATTAATTTATTTATCTTCTGATGCATGTGATATACAAATCGTATTACGAAGTATAGGTATATCGTTTATTGACAGTAGACGGCTATAAATTAGTACGACTGTGTATGTGTATTGATTTGGCTCAGGCACACTTGGTTAATCCCATTAAGTCAGACGTGATTGGTGTGAAGCACGTGGTTGATATTGCATTACAGTGTAAGCTTTGTATGGGTACTCCGACTGTAGCATGCGTACTTATCAAGGCTTTAGATGTTATTAGTATTGATAATTTAATTACGCATTAGCAGCTGACACTTGACAACTAATCAAGCCTACTATATCAGTGTATATTATATTATACAAAGTATCATATGATTGTATGTATAGGCTACATTTTATTTGTTTATTCACGTTTAATTTGTGAGATGACGATTATCCTTACTATGTATTAAATAAAAAAGCAGCTTGTCACGTATAAATTCATAATAATTTTTGTTAAACTTACTCTCATAAAATCGAAATTGGGCAGCTTGAAGCGTCACACTTCCTGTAGAAATTTGACCGGACACACCGCCTGGCGGTTGTCGCCGGAGCGGATCAACATCATGCCGTCGACCTCCTCTCCTACTTGGATCACGATCTGGTCACGGAGTAGCATCATACCCGTGTCGCCATCAGACACCTGCGGATTGAATACGACGTTTATGTAAATAAGTTTACATGTTTCTAAGAAGGAGTGAAGTATTTCACACACGACTGACAGTGAAATCTCTGGTTAATCACAGGTATTAATGAACTCTGTGTTACTAAGAACTGTTCAGTTGTGTCTGGTGTATTATTAAAAAGTTTAATATGCTGACGTCATAAACTTGGACCGAACAGGTGCATCGAAGAAGATTGACGATGCAAAGAACGTGTTGTTTGTTGCGTGTTATGAAACAATACTTTGCATAATCATCACACAGAATGACTCCTGATTTCTGTCAATGAGATTTTTTTTTTCTCTTTATTTTATTTAGGGACTTTTATACAAATGTACATGTCAGTCCCATCGGACCTTATAATCTTATAAATCTAATAAATTATATAACTACAATTAATAAACTATACACTAAAACGCAATAAAACAAACTTAATTAAATTGTACGCATCCTTAGAGTTAGGCGTTGACAAAATATGATGGAACATACCAACATTATACTTATTTGTCTCGAGCTCTGTAAACAATACTTCTCTTGCAGACTGAAATCTGACACATTCCGTCAATAGGTGCGTAATATCTTCTACTGTACCACACTCCTCACAATTCGGTGAATTATTTTTTCTCATTAAAAATCCAAAATTATTAAGTGGCATGTGTCCAGATCTCAATCTGTGAGCTGCTGTCACAAATTTTCTGCTAAGTCTGGTGTTACAAAACCATGGTACATGAGGAGGTTCCGAGACTATAGACTTATACCAAATTCCTTTTTTCTGTGACCTTTCATTAAAATATTCTTTCCAAATTCCATAACAAATATTTTTATACTTAGGTAATACTTTTACGAAGTTAGTTCCTATATAATTTTCTATACCCTCCTCTATACCCAATTTTGCTAAACGGTCAGCCTCCTCATGACCCTTAATACCTATATGTGAAGGAACCCATTGCAATCTCAGTTGTGTACCTTTTTCAGACAGTCAATGAGATTTCTGTCAAAGAGGTGTGCATTTGAAGGTTTGCTTCTGAACTTTTCTTATTATATGTTTTGTGAAATATGAACCTATCCATCCAGTTAAAATTTTTATTAATTTTTTATTTAGATATGTATTCAAAAGGACAAAAACGTCTACAAAATACAATCAGCAGTTGCTGAATGTACATTTTACAAGGGTCACAAGTCCACGTTAAGAACCATTTGAGTTCGAGTCCTCAATAACTCTTCAGTAAAATTTTCCGAATTGCGGTGCATCTTGTATTGGCTTCATGCCAGAGATCAAGCTTATTTCCTAATACACTAGCTGTCTGGGTAAATATGTAGCATTTAGATATTTAAACATCGTGTATATTTAGAAATACTATATGAGTCTATTAATTCAACTGCACTTCCTTCTTTTTGTATCGGGAGCAAGTGCAGGGTACTCTACTTTATAATCTATAATTCTACTACTCTATTAAATATTTGGACAGTTATTTTATCTTCATTTTTCATTTGAGTCTGTGCGAAGTATTATTTCATTTCACAGTTAATATTTGATATTTCTTATGAAGTCGAAACAGTTTCGTTTATTCAATGCAACTGTCAAATGTGTTACATAACTGTAGGCTGCAAACAATGCACCAACAATAACCTTGAGTTTTCATCGCTCGGACTTCCGTTCGCCACAAAGACAGAATACAATACAATGGAGCTGAATTGCATTCATTAAGTTAGTTTTACGAGTGTACTCAATTCATTTGCATTTGGGCTTCTTGGGCTATTGTTAAGAAGTATATGGCTTACAATCCGTAGGAATGCTAGCAAATTTATTTCAAGAAAAATCTGTGAATATTGTTCCTCACGCAAGGTACAAAATAAATAATTGATTTTAAGAATACAAATAATATATATGCTTTATTCAAGTTTAAAACTTTTACGTATAAATCCGTCTCATGAAAATTGCTAGACCGTCAAATTAATGAACGACATAGTGAAACCAAACCTATTAAACTGGTTTAAGATAGAACATAGCATAGGATTTTACGTAGATAATATAGCTTAAATAATAAAAATGTGTATATGTAATTACCTGAAGATTATGTGTGACTTGCAAAGCCCTTTCTCCAGCTTGAAGCTTAGTGCAGTATTTGGAGGGGAAGTATCCAATCTTTCCAAGACATTTGCCCTTCCACCAGTCGGGGTCCGAAGTGTCGATCACAGTGACCTTGTAGCCCGCCTTAAGGTCAAGTTCATCGGCATGACGTGACTTGAAGTTGTACAGAACCACGTACAGATTTGTTGGCAGAAGGCGTTGATGTTTCTGAAAAAAAAAAACATATTTTACTGTACCTATACAATATGTTTGACTGCCTCGTTGACGCGAGTGGTCGCAATTGCGACTGCCCAGCAAGGGGTCTCGAGTTCGATTCTCGGGTCGGGAAAACTATTATTGGGTTTTTAAAAAAATCAGTAGTAGCACGGAGCGTGGATTTGTGCCCGGTATATGGCAATAGGCTCACCCCCTATTACATGGGACTCACAACATAAATAGTGAAAAGTGGATGTGTTACATTGTACAGTGGTATTAAGTGCCGTATATTATATAATGTGCACCTTTGCCTACCCTTTCGGGGATAAAAGGCGTGTTTGTATCTATACAATATGTTTGATTAAAACTGAAAGCTGAGGAATGGTATGTACAGTACACCAGGTAATTATTTGGTTTTGTTTTATAAAGCTTAAGGTATGATTAACAGAAAGGAAATAAAATAAATTATTATACGTAGACCGATCTACATCTATCGTATCTAAAAGCACCGATGCTTTTCTGTGGTATTTGCACTGTTCGGGACCGAGCTAATTTCTATACACCATTGGTAGCGGAGCAAAATCGTTCGAATCGGGACGTTTCGTAGGTATGTCTATATGTACATGTATTTTGATCTAGAAGGCAAAGGCGATGGATATTGTAAGATAATAAAAAAATTATACCTAGGTATTTTGAATACATTAAATTGTTGAATTACAGCGTAGGCGCGTAAAATGAAGAATACAAAAAATTGTAAAAACTACATTTAATATACCTAATACGTATATTACAAACAGTTGTAGAAGTAGAAACAATAATACTTGAATACGTCGCTTGTATCTTTGTCCCTGTACATACATAGGTATGAGCACGGAAAATATCTTGATAAATATACATGACACGTTCAAGGCTACAACTCTGGTCGCTACTACAGTCCACAATCACAACTGCGCTTTCATATCATTTGCTTTCAAATCACTGTATTTGTCTGCCACATTACTTTTAAAGATTGCATACAATATAAGAATTGTAGTCAAAGACCGATTCGAAGGAATGAAAGAATTTTCTCTAGAAAAATCCGAGATTTCTCGTTGATTCATGAATAGAAAACATATCACGCTAGTGGATTAGAAAATACGTTTTGGAATCAATGTATTTTAACAAAAGAATGTTTAACAGTGAAGTATTTCGCTTTTTGCGTACATACTCTAATATGTAAGTTCGATGACCTGAAACATTTATGAGATGCATCTCCATGTCATGTCTCCGATATTCCCTGTGGAGTATAGTAGGTACATGACATTTCGTCAATACATTCTATTTAAAGAATTTTATAGCTGTAGATGGCAGTAAAAGTGTTATCGTGTTTGAACTTTGTTTTTTACCCTGGGGGCGAGGGCGTGACAGCTCAACAATCTCCAACACAATAGATAAGTTAAAATTGAAGCGTAAAGGTTGTCATATTGGATAGTAGAATACTTTAGAGTAACTCAATAAGACACGTGTTACTCTTGTGTTGTATTTATTGTCAACAGTATAAAATAGAACTATTGAAGTAATAGAAACATAAAAAATACTTATTTTTGAACTACAATTATTTTTAAAACATTTTTAAAGGCAGTTTCAGCGAACGATTCGCTCAATGGGCCTTCTCTCTTCTCTAATATAAAACTAGCGCAAAACAAAAGCTCAATTATGTACTCGCGTTGTTTGTGTTTCCATGCATTATTTCCCGTTGCTGGTCTGACATACGATCTATTTCCGTAACAAAGGTGTGGTGAAGAAGAAATGCCCCTGTGTTCCCGGACCAGGAAATGTAAGGAATTAGGTAAACAGTAGATAAATCTTTATTTTCTGGTAAGTAAAACGAAAAATGGCCGCAAGAAAAAACAAAGAGAATTATAGAACCCACAAAATAAGCTACAAACTCGTATCGGTAGAGGATAATAGTAGAGGTAATTGTGATCAAGGAAGGTAAAAATGCATGTATTCGGCGTACAGCACTGTTATACCGAATACAAAATACCTCTAATATTATGCAACGCATTCGTAGGATTCAGAAATTAACTTAATTGATAATATTTGGTACTCACGCTCATCTGCTTGACTGGCGAAGGGCACGGGCTGGCGCTGTTAGAAGACAGGCTCTTGTCTGGCTCATCAGGTAGTTCCACGCTGCTCATACGTCCCACTCGAGCAGTAAGCATCCTTCGGCTGTGTACTGGCGATGACGGCGCTGTACATAGTCAACACTGTTTATAAATACCTACAAACACACTTAGGCCAATTAAAATATTATTCAGCACATACTCTTGGCTATATCTTTCTCCTTGTCTACCAACAACAAAATCAATTATGCGACAAGAATGGGGAGATGCCGAAAACGTGCTAAACAACGTCTTTTAATCTCGACCTTAAACATCTTAGCACACCCAAGTTCCTTAAACTTTAGCCAACTGTGAATCCATATTTAAGTTATTCTCATCTCGTTTTGTTTCCTTTTGGATTACTTTGTTAATTAAGCTGAGATTGAGATAATAATTAAAATTTAAAGTTGGCTAATGTTTATGCGAATATGGTCATTGTTAACGAATCCCGTTGAATTGAGCGTACCTATTCATAACTTGGAATAATTAGACGATTTTAGCTTTGAAACGTGAACGTCTTTATATTTCTAAGTTATGAAGGGTAGCTCTTTCAAACAACGTATTTTCAATTAAAATCGTGTTAGACAAGATGCACTGCATACGACAAAACTTCATATTCAGTGGTAACCACTTTTTATGCTAACAACTGGTGTATACCATAGTTATTAAAAATCAAGTAAGTGAGTGTTATTCACAGATAGTACACATGTTAACATGCACAGATCGTCACAATGTTAAAAGGGTCATAAATACTCAAGAGACTTATTAGATTAAAGCTACTTATCTATTAAATAACGCAGAAAAACAATGTTGTATCAGTAAATCGATAAGGCTAATGAATATGTGATCTTCACATAGGGTATTATGTTATCTATTATCTTTGACAACAATAGCGTTATTGGACGCTTTATAAAAGCTTTACTATGATCTATGATGAATTTTCGGTTTACTATTACGAACATCATTTTTCTGTTAAAAATATTTCAAATAAAAAAATAACATACATGAACGAGTATAACTATGAATCGCGTAGTTATTAATTCTATTAAAGCCATGCCTCATGCAAACAGCTCTGCAGTTACCTAGAAAAATAAAAACAAAACATAAATAGCATGCCAAAGAATTTACTTACGGTTTGATCGTGGAAATCTAATAATTTGGCAGTGAGTGTACAAAATTCGAATGACTAATTAATTTGATTTTTCTATGATCTTAAGTGGTAATAGTACAATTTTATTATGATCATGATTGTATTTTGATATTTTCTTAAATGCCAATGTTACTTAGGAATTTTGTTCGCGTTCGTATTGGAGTAATATAAACATGTACACAAATCTGTACGAGAAATCCACAGTTAGCTGCACATTTTTCAAAACATAACGACCTCGAATACTGCAAGAATGTCTAGACAGAATAAATACCATTGGGTACCTACCAACTTACTAACACACACAAGCTAAGCCGGAGGGATAGACTTTAGAGGTGAACATTGCTTGTGCTTACAACACAGTTTGACATCAAGTACCAGAGTCCAAAGAACCAAAATTCGGCTAAACTATCAACCTCTTCTGACATTTAGGCTGTGAGTGGCGACTCCGCATGCATGTAGCATTAAAGCGGAGAATTTAGCGTAAAGCAGAGATGCTTATGTCATGTTACAAACTATCCCAAATTATGTGTTCCTTTATCCGATGCCAAGAAACTAATAAGTGTCATGGCAGTATAGATAAGTAATTGAAACTGTACTTTGTCGTTTTTAACTACTGTGAACATTTATTCATGACAACGGAGGCTACTTGGGATATTTAGTATATGACAAGTAGAAGAGTCTCTGAGAAGCAATAAATGGTAGCAGCGTGAGGTTATTTGGACCCAGGCGTTTGTATTACTGTCAGATCGTACATAGCACGCGGCTGCCCTGCGAGGTCTGGTCGCGCCCGGGCCGCCGTCTCAGCTCACCACACTCCGGCGAGTCCAGCGACAAGCTCTTCATCCTAAGGTTCAACTTTTGACGTCTCGGAGAATGCGGCGCTATAAAATGGATGTAGTATGAGCTTACAATCTAATACTCACCCACACCATTTGTTATTATTTCAGTTTTGAACGAGTGTCAATGTATTTATGTACTGTAATTTGCGTAATGAGTTTTGAAATGATAAGAATTTAATTAATTTGTAAGTGTAGGAATGTAGGAATGTCTAGCTTAATCGGTGAAATGATAACAAATTTTTGTTTTGTGGGGCAAGTATCCAAGTTAACTGAATTTTAATGAGTCCAAAAAGTAAGACTGATATTTGTAAGACTGTCTTATCCACAATCTTCAACTTCAAAGTTCGTGGACTTGTGAAGTATTCTCCAGCTTTGATAGCAAGGTCGCAAGTAAAACAATGAGATTTGTTGAGGATTGTGGGTAAAGTCTTTTTGTTTTAGTATGTATGTTAACAACGATATCAAGAATACAAGCAAACTATAATATTAATTAAAAAAATAAAATAAAAAATAGATCTAGAATTCAATGTGCGTAAGCAGTGCGAACCAAAGTTAGAATTAGAGAAGAATAGAGATGCAAAAAGTAAGTCGATAGTAAAAAACACCTAACATCTACAAATAGAAGTAGTAAGTAGACTACTATAGTGAAAGCTACTCTTTAGTTGTGACGCGTAAAGTTGAGTGGCAACTAGAGGCTCGTTAATCTATTTATATCAGATACAGCTTGTCATCAGCAGCTTTCAGATAGTAACAGATATGTGGCATCATGAATGAGGTTTGTTGTCAAATGTTCATCGATGCAACGTATGTCTCAACCAACAACGTGGAAGTAATCTACGGGGATTCGCTTATATACGATGTCAATATCGGTACCAGGTAAGGGACTGGTGCGGTCTGCTTGCCTCAACATTTGGGCACTCTTCGAGTTCTTCATTGAACCTGTGTGGACAAGTAAACAGGAGCCAGTCTATAATTATTTCAAAACTAGATCTACTTTTTCCTTTCGTAGGTGCCCTGGGTAACTTTAAAATAAAACGCTGGGTTAAGTCCTAAGGGAAGCGAAACCAAACGAAACCTCAGTCAATTAGCGGTTAGGTAGGTAGGGTTAGTATTTGAAGAGTGGCGTGTTCTGTGAAGTTTTACTCGGCGTGGTAGTTACGGATTAACGTGAGCTTGATACATCGTGAAACGATAGAAGTGGAATTTGACTCGTGGAAGGCAAGTGACAAGTGAGTGCAAGTAAGAGAAGAGAGGTATCGTGTCAGGTGTGTAACTGCCGATGTTAAAACGCATGCAAACATCGGCACGCCGCCTTAAGCCATGCACCACTTACATCAAAACGCACTCGCAGATAAATGTACAGACGACTCCGAATCAAGAGTAAAACAGAGTGCTCGAGGGTAATCAGAGAAAAGGAAGCTTAATTTTTGTCATTTATTGTAACAGTAACAATATAATTATATATATCACAGTACGCGGGGCGCTTCGGGGTAGTTATAACAAAGACATCCGAGAAGCGGTTATTGAGGACATGCCAAACTGCCGCGCTGAGTCAGTGCTCTTGCCTACGAGGCGATATGATTATTGATCTCGATCCCTTGGGTTTGCTATCTCGCTAATCATTTCTTGCGGACGCTCGCTGTGGACTTGAGAATTGAAGGCGGTGGATCGCCGTTTTCGTTAACTAAACATAGGGGCTGTCCGAAAGGTCGTGTGGTCGTCACCTCCGTCTCTGCAAAGACAATGTGCGGACAAAACAAAATAAATAAAAGCAACATATAAAATACAAATAAATACAATAAAACAAATAAAAATAGAACAGTAGGGAAAAAGGGATATGTTCGGATCAAATATGACGCTCGACTGAATTTTTCAGTAAATACCTATTCAGGAAAGGTAAATGAACCCTGCAGGGACAGGATAAAGCATCTAAGGTGCTTGCCGAGCTTCGACTATTGTTTAGTCCTATTTTTCTATACTAACACTGCAATCGCGAAATAAAAATAAATGAACAAAAAATACTGAACACACAACGAAAACGTGGCACCGTAACCCAGAAGACGGGACAAATAAAGCTGTGAGACGACAGAGCGATGAGCTACGGCAGCCGTGGGCGCGTACTTTCTGGCAGGGAAATGGACCGGTGCTGCGGCGAGCCGCGGCGCGACCGCGAGCCCCACATGGACAAACTCTTGACGCCGGCGAACAGCTTCCGCCGCACACCGCCGTCGGGCCGCGTCGCCCCGCCTATCGACAAGCAGCGCTCAGTACCGACCGCACCCCGCCCCCGTCCTGCGCCCGCGACTATACAATGCGTGCAAAAAACAACTCGACACTACTGAAAACGAGTGAATTTGAGTGAAGCTGCCGATCGGCCGCCGCGCGTCGACTTGCGACGCGCTCGGCTATCGGCCTACGGCGCGACTCGAGCGGAGAAGCGAGCGAGCTCGGGTGCGGCGCCAGACCTGAGCTAGAGGAGACGGGCTGCGGCGCCACGGCCAGGCCTGCGGAGGGCCGCGCCGGTGAGCGCGCGGGCGGCGTCTCGTCCGGGGCCGACACGCGTACTACAGGTCCCCCGCGCGATTCCCCGCCGCCGCCCGGCTTCCCAATTTCGTTGGCCCGCTTCAGAACTTGGTAGGTCTGATCCACTTCCTCCTCTGAGCATCGAGCGAAATGCGATTAGATTCAGGTTCGCTATACGACGATAGTTTAGTGACTCGAACTGTTATTGTGTGCGCGAGGTGGTATCATGTCTGGAACTCGCTTGTTAGTAGGTAAACCGTTTATGTACAGTATTTTGTAGTTGGGCAGAGGATCGTTGAGTGTTGTTAGTCATATCGAACGCTCGGCTTCGGGAGGGTGCACAGGGGTCACTCCTGTCTGATACCGTACCCGAGTCACAGTAGCTATCGAAATCATCATCGAACTCGACAGACCCCTTGAATGAGATCTTGGTAAGTCTCTGTCCCGGCAGCCACCCGTCCTCCACCCCTGGACAACGTGAGGTTAGCTTCCGATTGTGTTCATAGCTATGCGTGGTATGATCTTTGTGTGTTTTTGCATGCTTCAGAGGCTGTGTTCTCAGTTTCAGTTTCAAAATGATTTGATCTATTTGTGGCTTAAAGTGTCAAAATCCTGTTTTCCAACCTCATACATATTATCGTGAAGATATTTTATTATAACAGGTGTAGTTTACTTTTAAAAATAAACTGTATGGGATTTTCAAGTTTAATTCTGAACTTACCATAACTTCTGAAAGCATTGTCTTACAAGTAAATTTTACATTAATCAAACATGTTTGTACCATTTCAATATTCGATAAAAATATCTGATAGAATTTCATTGAAATGATCGATAAGTTGATTTACTGTATTTTTGAATGCTGTTTTGGTTCAATCATATTTACTTAGCACAAAAAGAATCGGTATACCTTTGTGATGTACATATATAAAATATTTAAAATTTAAGTTTTTGCAAAGCTTACTTTCATCGTCGAAGGCTGTTTCCAATACTCTGTGAGACTCTATCTCAGAAGTACTCTTCTGCCGGCGCAGGAGTCGAGATTTGGTCTGACACCTGCCAACTTGCGGCATGCAGTCAGTGTGCACGTTCAATTTGCATAATCGACAACGGAGCCCTTGGCGAGTGTGACCTGTACAGACAACTCACAAAATTATTAGAGGTAATAAGCTCAACGCATGCCTGCTTTACTTATACAGACAGCTCTTTATTTTTTAACGACAAGGACCAAAAGACGGTTCCGCGAGGCCAGGTTTTAAGTGGGAAATGATAATTAAGTTGTGAGAGGAACTCTAGTGGAAAACGAAAAAAAAGAAACAATTGGCTAGCAACAAAAAGATTTATCAACACTATTCACAGGTCTTATAATGTCTAAGCTTATTGAGTAGTTGTTAATAAAAGTAAACATGTTACGAACAAACCGCGAAAGTGTGTGATGGATTGCGACCACGCCTTCTTTGAGATACAAACATAGTATAAGCAGGAACTGATTGTCTAGTCTTTCTCATTGTTGAATATTATATCAATCAGGTTATATAGGCTACTCAAACTTGGTGCGCCGAAGTTATTAAGTCGCCAGTGACCCAAAAATTGTTTGAACACTATAACTTTAGAGTTGATTAATGAAACAAAGCGTAACTTTGAACAAAGAAGACGCTTGAATTTTTTTGTTAAAGGACTAGGCATGATTGATGTATTGTCAGTTCCAGTCAAGTATCAATCGTCTCATGGAAGACTCTGATTAATTTTCCATCGTTTCAGAATGATCATTCCAATCAAACATTTGTAACTACATAATTAAGGAAAAACACAATCAAACCTTGATTTTTAACTTAACTCGTCGAGTACCGGTTTTATAGACACAATTAAAGAACAATAGGTCGCGGTCACCGGTGACCGCTTGGTGTTTGACAGTTTAATGTTACTGAATTAAAATCAATAATAAGTTTTCTGTCTCCAACTACCCATTAGGTAAGTACCTAAAAGGCGCTAATGCTTCTTACAAAATAATAGTTTTGATTTTAATCATGTTCCGGTTTTCTGGCATTTTCTGTAAAAAGTGGTACACCTAAGCAAGGGTTTCATACTTGAAATACAAATTTCACTCTTAATCCATTCTAATAAAGGTGTTACGAGTGCCCATTCGTAACTGGTAGTTTTTGTAAGATCATTAAGGCACGCACAAATGTCTGTGAACTCATTTTCCTGCACTGATTTACCTAAGCAAATTGTGTTTATATCGTACAACACGCTATTGAAAGTGGATACCTATGTAATAGTGTAGTTTATTAATCAAAATATGTACTTAAAAGTAGAAAATGTTATTGCCTGCAAAATCATTAATGATTTAGCGTGATTTTAACTTACATGCTTCTCTGAGAAGACCGTAAGTCTCCTATCTAACACGTTAAGTAAGTAGTAGTATCTAGTAGTAAGTTGAATAGTTGGTTAATTTCATGTCAAAGGTATGTATGTCAATATTTGTACCTATTCCAGGAAACGATATGTGAATTTGTGTATCACATTTAGGTTGTCTCATTCCAGAATTAAGATCAGTATCTGCTTCTCAGTTATTGTTAATAGAGCGGCCATATTACCTTTTAACATGACACTATTATCTTTTCCTATTGTTTGGGTAACAGCTCCTTTACTGAAGATATTAGATTACCCAGTTTTATTTACTTGTAAATTATGATAGACGGAAATTGTGCTTAACAACAAATGAATTAATATAGTAAGTAGAGTTTTTTTTTCTAAGCGACAAGCCCACCACAACCTCCTAAAACCACTGCAACTCCTGTAAGCCAGGATCTACAGTACATACAACCATGAAAATGAAGTCCGGCGCGTCCCAGGGACATGTGTAACTGTCTTGGTTCTCGCAACGAAATGAATCAGAAGATTTATAAGAGCAGAAGAAAAAAATCGATAGTTTCCACTTTCCTCGGTGAATTACTGCAGGAGACAGAATGAATTAAGCCTATAGGCACAAAAAAGAGACTGTACAACTGGGTGAAGCCCAGTCGCCAAGCACCATGGAAATTTGACTAAAAACTAAGTGGGTCCTATGTGTGAACTGTTATACTTTCTTCCAATAATAGGTATGGCAAAAGCGCCTAAACGCACGGAAATTTGTTCTAGATTCCACAATGTTCGTAGAATAAGCTAGTAAAACTAGTCCGTATATAAGCTACACCTGACGAAACAATTAAATTATTTAATATAGTGTTACGTTCATATTGCCAGAGTTCACACTCCCAGAGTATGTGATGGGCGGACTGCTCGTAGACTGACTAATAAGTAGAGTTATTACACTTGATTCGTATTTCTATTGAACAAACTACTGATATTCCGTTTCACAGATAAAATATCATTCATAAATTACTTTTTACCCGAATATTATCGAAAAAGGTGGAATTATCTATCCCAAGATCACCATTTCAGCCGTAGATTAATAAGTTTTTGATGTCCGATTATTCTCAGTAACAGCATAGCACTACAAAGAGTTCAAATCTGATCATAACTAGTGAAAGGTTGGTATGACCTTTTGATATGTGTCACCTTATGAAACGTATCTCTGTCCTGTATCTCTACCTCTGTGAAACGTATCTTTATATAAAAAATACCTCGCGTTATTTGTAGGGGAATAATTAATTTATTAACCACGACGAAGTCAAAAAGAACCACGCGAAACAGCAATCAGAGGTAAAATAACTATCCTAAATCACATTCTCATTCTTGTACCCTTCCAATTGAGTCATGGTACGGCGGAATAGTTTCGCTGAACCTGCTTACTCATATACCTACTGATTTAATATTCAATGTCATGAGATTGAAAATTGAAGCAATTTACTTCGCAATCATAAGCTCGTAAAGCACAGTAATAAAGTAAAAACAATGACAAGTTTGACGCATTCCGAAATGGAAGACAGAAGTATTCAAGGACGAGACCCGTTGAAAATAATGTTGATTGTAGAAATGTAATATTTCCGTCATTATTTTTACAATCTGGTGTTTAGTTACTACTTTGCTATCATATTATTTCAACACAACTATACGACATTTTAAGAAAACTACAACAGAAACTATGTATTTTCATTTTAAATAGAGACTAATATTTATGTACTCTACTAATAATAGAATAGAATCGAATATCATAATGGTGTGGGCAGTCCTTAATTGCAATACTTATAAGTAACAATTTTCTAATCACATAACACAAACAGTTATAATTTCTAAATCAAGACCTTCAGCGTTACCTAAGTCACGTTGTAATGAAAACGACCGTTAGACAAATAAATGTCACAACCCTCCGTTGGCAATTACTGCACGTGGTTCGAGTTATTTTTGTTCATTTCAAAATGGCTACAGAACTTTTATTATATATCAAGACAATAGGACACTTTATAGGCTGCTACATAAAAACAGAGTTGACGATATTCATGTAATTAACTCACTTACCATAAATAGTTAATAAGATAGACATGTTCTATACTAAACGTTTTGTAAAGATATTCCAATTTCAGAAACACCATCTGTGTCTGGCACATGGGTTGTGTGTCTAGATAATAAACCCTTTATTCATAGATTCAACTATATCGAAGCAGTAATTGTAAACCTGAAGAAGTTATTGTTGTGTTTTGTATGAGAAACAAACAGATACTTTGGAAATATTCAATGGAGACTTAGATTTATGTAGGTATATTTCGATTATTAAGGCCATATAAGAGCCGGTGTTGGTATTCATGTTTAATTCAACTCTCAGCTAAAGCTGCATTGGCTTATCACGTGTACCCTCACTAATGGCTTTGCTTTCTCGTAATTGGGTTCACGTTCGATTCAGTTTGCTTTCCAATTTATAAATCCAATAAAAACAATTTGCAATATGACATTGGTCTCACATACCAGTGGCTTCAAATATTGGGCCACACATACATTTGCTCGCAGGCATAAATTTAATAATTCAAAATACCGTTTGGGCGTGTCATTCTTACTACCCAGAGAATACTTACAACCATTAACTGTCAACAATATGCCTCGGTTTAATTAGTGTGATTATTTCAGCATTTTGTATAACATGTAATATTTATTTACAGTCCAATTTGCTAATGAACGGGGAATCGTCTTTTTGGTATAAAATATATGTTCTACGTTGCTGCAAAAATGTTTCACAATGACATTGAACTATAAGATATTTTCTAGTCTGTTACTTAGAAAAAAATTATACGTTCTTACCTCGTAGTACTTGTGAGCAAACATCGCAAGGCGTGATTTTCTTGTATGTGTATTCTTGAAAGTTATGTGCCTCGGAGTCTCCGCCGGCGCGCATTGCGTCTCTTGCCGCTCCATTCCTCCTAGAAAACAGTTCACATTTGCACACTAATGTTCGAATGCTTTAGTCCATTTCAGAGATTGTATCAAGTTAGCTGAAAGTTCAGTATTAAAATTCTAATACAGTTTTTCTAGCTTTCTACATGCTTAATTTTTTACACATTTACGTAAGGACCTTACTAATTTATCAATTGTTTGTAAAAAAAATGAAAGGGATTTCAGTCTAATTTTTTATTCAGGCTTAATCAACTTTCAATGAAGTTTAGCCTCCAACAAGACCAGCACAATGAAATTTATTAATTCTGTATGTGGGCTGTCATATTATAATTTTTGTACGTCATGGATATCGACCGGTGACGTCCAAGGTCAAGGGGAGACAGTTCGTGAATCAGTCTACGAGGTAGTCGGTAATCAGTCCCTCGCCGACACCGGCACAACTACTAATGAACTGTTCCGTAATGACTTTCCTTCGCCTTGAGGATTGCTTTAAACACGAACTATCTTTTACACAAATTACACTATCAATTGAATCAATTAACATTGAATCAGACTGAAATAAAGCAAGCACACTGATATTCATTTTTATTGCGAACTCAATTCAAAGCTGAAAGGACTGAAGGATTCCAAGCGCATCAGAGACCTGGCGGAAGTGTCTGTTTTATCTAAAAGCTGGTGAAAAGTTACTGTCACTAACATAAGTATTGTTTGTGTACAAGCATAAATAATATCAACATGCTATTTAGGATATTTTCTACGTGTCAAAGGATGAGCGATAGTTCCAACATCTGGACAAAATGAAACATGTACATACATAGGCTCACACCTACGGGGCACAGTTACCTCATTGCCATTACCGTCGACACCGCGTGGTACATTTGATTTTTTCTTTATCGATGCAAAAAGAGAGAAACATCAAGATGAACAAAACATGAATTAAACGTGATCAAATACAATTAGTGCAGAAACCTGTGTGATAGTGATGCATTTGATAACTGACAAATGATGTAAACAATCGTTTCTGATGTTTATTGTTATTAAATGTATTTTATTATCATCACAGATTACCGTTAGTAAGTGTAAGTGATTTAATAATTACAGTGCTGTTGTGTTAATATGAGTTTTGTCTTTTTAGTTTTGTTTTAATTAAATGACTTACACTGAACGCATTTGCTGGCACTAGACACGAGGCATGATACAATTTTTGTAAACAATTTCAAAATGGATGTGAGACTAGAACATTTTCATATACGTATTCATATACAAAATGTTGTCGGTAAAATACAATTCTAAGGCGAATATTGAAAAATCGGGCAGATGTTAAATTTTGAGCTTGGAAATTCAATCTCAGCATTAAATGCAACAGATAGCAAAGAATAAAGGTAATAAAAATTGCAGCTTATTCTTTAATCTCAGCAATTTACAGCATTAACTAATATGTATGTATAAAATGTTTAAAAAACGATTCCTAGTTTAAACATATATGTGTGGATACAGGTACGTAGTCGTTAAGTCCTAACTCTGTTGCCTTTTCCGGTTCACGGCGTAAATTCAAATTGGTGAACACGAAAATAGAGAATGAAAATCGTATTGCTGAAAGTGGCGCTCCTTATGTATTGTGTCAACAGACTAGTCCGTAGCTCTGTGACTATTGTGTGCATCTCGTTATCTTGAGTTTCATTATTTGTATAGAGCGCTTGAAATATCGCCCGCACTAGAATTTCTTCCAAACTCAACGCCCTCGTTGAAGATTCAGTGTTATGCTTGAATTATCTTGTTTATGTTTATTTACGAGGTTGCTATCGTTTGTTTACTTACTTTGTTATTAATATTATAAAATTTGGAATATCTTCGAGTATTATTCTAAGTCTGAGAACAGATGCTTTGCCTAAAATTTTTGTTTTTATTTTCAGCATTAAGTTAAGCGGATCAATGGCACTGTGAGAATAATATACTTTTTAACAATTTGTATAAAGCATTAAAAATTTAATTCAATGATGTTGGAAACCGGTTAAGAATTTTATCATTTTCTAAAAACAGTAATCCAAAAATAAATTTGTCCACGCACGAGGATTATAAATTGAGTCTCAGATACAGACGTAATTTTGAGTTTTTATAGCTCTTTCAAATAATAATTAACTTTGTTAAGCACATTTAGAAGCCTTACGTTGTAAAGCGGATACTTGCGTTAGTAATCTTGTTTGCAGGGAGACATAAGGCTCTTACATAATGCAAGTGATCAATAATTGTAATCTGATTTCTATGACAAACGTGACAGGGTCGAGAATCTTTCCTAGATTTTCCAGCTGCATGTATGACATGACGCATCGAGGGAGGACGGAGTTATAGCTTGTAGATTTAAATCGGGCTGGTTCAATTTTGGCGTACATGACACTGTTTGAATGGAATTTTCCCCAGAGAATAAAACAATGAATTGGGTTAATAACTCAGGTCGAAGAGGATTTCATCCGCAATAATTGTTTTGCCAAGTAACTCCAGTGTTCAGTTATTTTATATAAAGAGTCTTTATTATTCTTCTTCGCTATTAAAGTAAACAGCTCTTTCTCAATTAGTTCAGAGGTCTAACTTCCTGTATAAATTAATTATGGACATAAAGCACGTGTGCATACACAGTCAATACAACTGTTATTTCCTGGCCTTAGTATTGCTGCGCGACGTAATTTCCTCTTATAGCGTAGTATTGGCAGGATTCTTAGTATTCTCTAGTGCATTTACACAAAATATTAGGTAGGTATAGGTACGCTATTCTTCAGTTTTTCAAATGTACGAGATGATAAGTATAACATTTATGCGTATTCTATGTAGTGAAAAAGGTATTTTTTATTAGGTGTACTTTCATTGTATTCAACTTATAGTAAGTAGATACCTATTCAGGAATAGTTTCAACATCCATTTTGAATAAATTATTACATGTATATTTAAGTACGGCAAAATTGTAACCCGTCAATTTTATTAAATTTCCATGCTTTTAATTATGAACATCTGTATTTAATTTTATTATAATGTTTATATTTCAGTCAAAAAATGTGTCTTACTTGTCTGGTGGTGCAGCGTGGGGTGGGGGAGCGCTGGGCGGCTTCAGGCTTCGGAAAGCCTTTAACCACTTATTCTTCATGCTTCCAGCCGATGATGATGACAACTTTCGGTCGACTGCCGCAGCTCCGCTATCTGCTTTCGCCGCAAACAGCTCCCTCTGTTTATAAAGAAAATATTTTCGTTGAGAAAACACTAAAGATTTAGGACGGAATTCCTATGAAATACAAAGAAATTTCTGGCTATACATAACTATACTCAAACTCTTATAATATTATGAAAACAATATCTTATGTCGTTGTTTTTACCCGACATTGTTTACCTAGTTATATTATACAATACCTGTCAAGTTCCCGCGGCGTTAAGTGCCTTTTTCAAGGTATCGTTCAAGAAGCCAGTGTTGGGTTATGTAAAAATAATGTCTGTTATGGATAGAGGTAAATTACATGAAGATCTTTTGATAATGATAGGTACGAAATGTGTTTGAATATGACCTTATACATTAAGTCACTTAAAGACATAATACGATATTTATAACATTAGATTAAACAAGGGTTAACGGTGATTGATTGAACAGTCTTAAGAGGTTGATAGTAACTTAACAGATAATTGTTAGGTTTGATGTGATATTTATTTTTGACTTAGATATCCTTTTACTATTTTAATTCTACCTCTATGTTGTGAAATAAAATAAATGTTGAAAGATTTTATATTCATTTTGTAAGTTGGTTGTAATGTATTTCTGCTTTTGTTTGCCAAGATTCAGCTCGCACCAGTCAAGGCTTGGCAACCATTTTCAGCTATTCTATTGTCAAAAATAGTAATTTATTGACTTCCTTATGCACATCTTGCAGTTAAAAATGGTTTTCTTTAAAAGCGTTTGACGGTTTTTGATATACAACAACGATTTTTTGGTATGTGGGTTATAACTATATTTTCACGTCGGTTAAATGTAACAAGTCTAAATCTATTCCAAAGCTTAGATGATAAATACACTTTTTGTCGTAAGACTTATTTATCAGAGTAAGATATTAATAATTTACTGTAAAGGTATTAACTAAATCAAATAATGAAAATGTTACAATCTCAGCAAATAAATTCACAGATGTGTATGTAATAATCGGAATGATATTCTAAATGAAAGAAAGTGACAAAGTCTATTCACTTTTAACTAGATATATCAAAGCCGCTAGAGACCGTATCAAGATAACTCAACAAACATCTTACTTTACCGTTAATTTGCGATCTATCGAGAAATCGGGTCAACGATGAAGATCAGAGAATTCAGCAACAAGGTACTTAATATATTCATTCATAACTATCGGGGAAAACAGTCACGGAACATATAACCCCAATACATATTACCTAGGAGGTATATAGATACTTTCATAATTTTTCCTGTTTTGTCGTACCTAGGAACTAGCTTACTAGTTTAGTATACATAGTAGTTTGCTTACAAACATTGACACTATTGACTTGTTTATGTGTACACGCACAATCTTTATTTTCCAAACATTTGATCAAACAAAAATGTTTGTGTGCCTATCTAGTTAATGAGGTATATCGTGTTACGTTTATAATCACCATGCACGTCTACTGGTACTTATATTTTGGTTTATATCGCTTATGTATGTAGGTACCTAATCGATACCTTGTTGACGTGCTAAAGATGATTATTAAATCATAACTAGTTGCTTACAGACTGTTGGGTGGGAGCCTCTAGTACCTATTCGGTTTTAAAATTTCTTTAGTTAGATACTCCTTTTAATCGAAAGAGATTATAAGTAGATACCTAAATTAGGTATCCAAAGTTAATTTGAGATTTTAACTTTTTTATGGGTCCCTAATGATGATGGATCCGATAAAACACTTTTCGTATTAAATCCAAAACTAACAAATAAAGTCAAACTTTCCATTACAAACGTAGATGCTGTCTTGTAAGTAGTTTCAAAAACAAATTGCCTTTTTCATGGCGACCTACTATAAGGGGTATATTCAGAAGCAATATTCTAATCTATGTTAATTTGTTCGTTGGTAGATAGTAACATTTCTTAGTAATTGTTATTGTCACGCAGACCTAGAGCTATAAGCGTCTAATCTAATAGAAGCAATGGATTCATTGTCTTCATAAAAGCATTTTATATTCATTTACAATTCTGATATCTTGATAAATTTTTCCCATTTGATCCGAATATGAAATCGTATATCTTCATTGAAAGGTCGAGTAGGTACCTCTCTACCTACAAGGTGCTTGACACCGGAATAGGCAGACATAATAAGTACCAGTATGAGTACAATATGGGTACATACAGCGAGGGATTTCATAAGTGTTTCGTTTGCCTAATGATGGTGGAGCTAAAAAAACAGCCGACCTGGTACCTATTCAAAAGATTTTCTTTCTTTTATTTCGAAACGTTTTTGTAGCTTTCTCGTTTCAGACTTTTCTTTTATATAAAAAATAGAGAGATTTTTTACTTAGATACGTAGGTCTGTAGTCTATAGTTAACTGAAATGAACAAGCCGCACAGAAGGGCAGAAGAGAGGTAACGGTTACGTGTTTATGTAAACTATGTCAGTACTTAGTATAATGTAAAAGAATGGTCAGAAATTGACAAAACGGATGGCTTTAATTGGTTAATATCATTTCGTATTAATTTTTATAAAGTATGAAAAGGACAAATTTAAGGAGTGTACTTATCTTGAAAGTACCTCTATATACCCACTTAGAAATGCTCCCTAGTGGGCTAAAGTAGGCTAGTAAGTAGACAAGAGCGCCATTTAATCAAAAGTCAATGATCATATTTCTTACCTACCGACTATCTAGAGACTTGCACATTATCTTTCATGAGAAAAAGAAAGCTTCTGGGTATATGAGGAAAATAACTTCATTGCTTCCTATATTTAGTTGGGTACTGTTCAGTTATTTTTCCGTGAAATATCAGACACCTACTTCATTTGTTTTTTCCAAAAGAATGTACTAGTATCTACTTGTATATCAGTTACAGCTCTTCTACGTTTGGGATAGGTGGTTAAACCTTATCCGCGCACTACGTGATGCAAATTAACTCATTTACATGCCTTTCATTCTCAAGCCTTTCTCAACTTTTTAAGGGTACATTTTAAATTTTTCGTTAAAATTTGCACGTCAGTAGTCCATCCCAGACTTTAATATTTATGTTATATAGTACCTACCTATAAATCTAAGACAAGGGAATAAATTATATGTATTTCCATTATGGAATAGTTTTCTCATTTTTATGGGCATTTAAATATTTTTAAAAGTAATTTCTAGGAAATGAATGTTATATAAATCATTTTTTGTAAACACATTTATCACAATAAAGTCGTTACGGCTACCGGTTCCCACTATTTCCGAAAAGGTCTCCTCCACTTATGAATGATAAACTTTCAGACATTTAGGTGTGTTTATCCACTTACCTATTTGTAAGTACCTAGTCCCTACGTATATAAATGGTCTAATTTGAAATGAATGTATTTGAGTTTTGACAAAGGCGAATGAATATTGTAAAAACAACTTGTAGGAGTCGAATCATAGAATATTCATTCATGAATAGATTATGAACTTAAAGAGAAGTTCATTGAAGTTCTAAATAAAATGGTAATTTAAGTAAATACTGATCTCCTGGTATGTTTAGGTATTGCGAAAGAATTGAATAAGAGGGTGCTCACTGTTCACCTATATGAACGGCTCAATCGATTATATTTATTACCCAAGTCGCGCACAGAACATTAGCCCTTTGACTTTGAAACATTACAAGCAGCACATTATTAGTCATGCGATGCGAACACGATGTCGTGCGTTCACTGCCCAAAAACTATTGCGTGACCTACTATTTTTCTGATAGGGTAGTGATTTTTTTAAGCTGCCGTATTGGTTTTGCTGTGGTCGCAACTTCAGCGTTATTGTTTCTAACCTCAACTTCCGAACCAAATGAAATTATGAAAGTTTTATGTAGGACGGTCAAGAAAAATGTGTAGCTTAGGTCCCTACGAGACACGAAACTATAAGAGAATTCTTGTCTAATTTTCAATCTGCGTACAACCTACCATAACTACTCTTATAGTATGCTCAAACCAGTAGTGGTAACTTGAAAAAAACCCTAAGATAGAAAACATATGTATACGGCGAAAGATTTTGTTTATTCGTTGGGAGTTATCAAAATAATAAATAGTCTTTCCAAATAGAAATTTATTTTGTTACGTGCCCGGTGTCTTGGGAGTCTGTATGACGACATTGTGAGGCTTTTGGGAGGAAATGTTGTCTACCTACTGAATAGTAATGGGTATATGAAGTTGTGGGCAATGTGGGCTTTCAGTGCCTACATTGTTTTTTCTTATTACATTAATTGATTAGGTGGGTACGGTTGACTTATATCTGTCTCAGTTTTCATGTAAAAGTAAACACCAACCAAGCTCGTTTATATCTCAGAATGTTTAAGTGCATCAAGATAGAGAAGAATCGTGTCAAGTTCAAATAAAGGCCGGGACTATAAAGCGCCTTATCGCGGCGGATGGACGATGACGTGAAGCGACTTATCTACCATACCCTTTATATCTTCTTTTTATTCAAGACGTCTCCAGAATCAACCTACTCCTTTACCTTAGTATTTTACAATGAGCATCTTCTACTGATTGCGTGTTGTTGTAGAGACAAGAATCTGACAGATGTACCTACCTACTTAATTCACGTTCCGCGAAAAAGTGTAATAGATATTTATAAACGTAAAGATAATATAATCAATAACTTTGTTTTTATTTCGACGAAAAGGTAAGGAGTACCTACCTACTTAATAAGAATATTGAGAGCCACTTGAAACATGCTGTACCAACATAAGATAGGAATACTTACATACTTATATACTACTTAGACTAGACCCAGACAGACTACACCTGCTTAATTGCCTATCGAAACATTAAGTAGCGTTCTAACATAAACAATAGAAAGTCAAATATCAAATTTCATGAAGAATACGTACCTACGTCCTACTCAAATAAATAATATGTATAACAGGTAGACAGGTACAACCCGTGGTACACATACAGGTGTAACTAGGCTTATCAATAATGATAAACAACATAATATCACTTTTGAAAGCTGGAAAAATATTTCGAAATATCTGTGTGGGAACGAGGAGACTGCTGAATATTTTAGATTGATAGATAAAAGGCCGTGGCTACCGTTTACGAAAATGACCTTCATACTTGGGATGAAACCTGTTGGACAGCAAAACAACGAGTAGGGAGGCACCACTTTATAGATGAAGCGATTCACTTTGGTGAAGATGTTTTAAGGCGAATTAAAAAATAAAATCAAGTCACTTAGATGGTTTTGTATCATCATTAGGTACTTGCAGCAATCTGCTAGTTTTTGAAATGAAATTAGGACTCAAATCTCGCCCTCACAATCTAATGAAATAAGATAAACAAAGGTAGTTTTGATAGGAAAGAAATGAGAAGGCAACGAACTTTGGCTACGAATTTTATCTTATATAGGTATTTGTAAAAATCTGTTGTAGGTAGTTTGATGAAGATATTTAGACTACGAAACAAATTACAAATTAAATGTTTTATCATCATCATCATCAAATATTTTATCAATTAACTATAGTGAGACATAGGTACTATACGAACAAAAAATCGTGGGTTACTCACGAGTACTTAATACTAGAGCTTTTCTCAGTAAGTATATTCACGTACGTAACCCGCGATTTTTAGTTAATTTAATTGATATTTTCCTCATTGGCATTACAAAAAAAAAAAGAACTAAGACTACCAACTTACAAAGAGAAGAAGGTAGGTGCCTAGATGTTTACCGACAACCTACTTATTCGCGTAGTTACCTATCTGTGCGTTGACACCACTGTTTTACATAACCTTATTATCGTTAAATACAGGTATAATAAAATTATACCTATTTTTCCCAGGAGAGTTTCGACAGACAGGTTGTTGTAGACACACCTTTATGTTTTCCATAATTATTAGAAGGCAATGTGTTATTCCATGTAATGAGGTCGAGAGTCCATTGCCTTACTTATTTGCACGGGCCAAAATATTTGTCTTAATATATCTGCTCTACATATTATGTTACTGCACATCAACTTATCCAAATCAGTATATTACTACAATAGATTTTGTACTTTACAAAAAAATTAAAGAAATAGGTATCACAGATTGGAGTAGGTTCACTGCCGACTGTTGTCCTTCAAGGACCAAGCAGGTGTGCTGATCGTTAAATTACTTGGATCAATGAAGCAGATAATGAGCTTCGGGCCTGAACGAAAACATTCAACTTTGAAATAACAAAAAAGAAGTTGTTTATTTTCTACGTACTGTTTATCAGGACTCAATAGAGAAGGGCCTAGCAACAACACGCTTAAGGCTACGAAAATGGATTCACTTAGAATAGGTAGATATTTACTGTGTAACGTACTTGGACACAGGTTTACAGGTGGAAGGCTGATCGGTAAGTCTTGTACCCTTGTTTGTCTTACACTTATAGTGTGACAGTGACAGAATTTATGCTAAGCCAGAAGTTTAAATACGATCTAGGGGTTTCTAAGGCTGCTTACACTCACATCATTAAAATAGGCTTGTTCCAACCGCTGTCTTGTCCTGCTAGCTTTGCTGTATTCAGGGAGGCTCGACTGTCTTCTCACACGCATCCTTTGCTCACGGTCCATCGTCATCAGGTCAGATTTTTGAGATAACACTAAGTAGTGTAATCTATGGATTATATCCATTGTTATATTTTTATTTAAATTTAATGGAAGTTACGTTTCTTAAATTTATTCACGTCTGTTCAGGGTCAATTTTTGTCTAAAATGAGATTTTGTTTGGATACGAAGGTTTGTATTAAATAAACGATAATACTTGGTTGAGGAAAATTTCAGTATTAAGTAGGTACTAATAAAAGTCAGTAGTTACATAAAATTTTAAGAAACCAAAAACTTATTTCAAAAGTTTTATAAGTATTTCCCGATGGTTTATTGAAATTTGAAATGTATTTTAAAACATAAGTTTATTACATTTAGTAAAATTATTTAAGAAAATTAAATATAATTTGCGAGATTGAGGTTGAAACATAAAAAAGTGAGTGAGTTATCGCGAGTGCGAGACGGCGCCCGCTAGTTA
Organism: Spodoptera littoralis; assembly: GCA_902850265.1. NCBI lineage: Eukaryota > Metazoa > Arthropoda > Insecta > Lepidoptera > Noctuidae > Spodoptera > Spodoptera littoralis. Next base: position 9,344,591 of record LR824535.2, on the reverse strand, counting down.
GGGCGGGCGCGGAGTGACTGTGGGCTGGGCGCCGGATGTAGCGTGGCGGCGATCCGACGTTACCGGGCAACCGTTTGCAAACAACACGCAATCCTAAGATGTCTACAGCTATAACTAGATGAAATAACGCCTAATAATGCTTTCATTTATGCAGAATATAAATGTAAGGCGACTATGAAAACATAGCTTGGTACGTCTAAGTAATGTAGGTAGGTGCTGCATTTGTGAGATAGCAATATAGGAGATATACTTAGTTTGTTTTTATCTTGTTGTATTGAAATAATGAAAATATAATATTATAGAAACAAATATACCTAATAACAATTTCAATCCATACTTTTTTATGGGGGGAAAATCGTCGAATGACTTCTCCCATCTGGGTGAGGCGGGAGGGAGTCCGACTCTTAGGTACTGACTAAAAATCACCCCGTTCCTTCTCCTGCCCTTTGAACTGGAGCCCTGGCAACCCGTTAAGTCCTCCGCGGCTCCCGTTAAATCCTCCGCGGTTCCTACCATCCATTACTAAGTTTGCAATTATAGTAAACATACCTAGTAGATACATAATCCCACCTACCTATGTGCAATCCTACTATTTATTTATGAACTTAAGTTAACCCCAGCTAATTCGTGATCCATGGAATGGAATTACTTAAAGACAGGTAGGTACCTAGTCACTTGATTAGGAGGGCTCTGAGAGTAGGTACCTACTGATAGAAAATCAATAAAATTGGCATAAATCTTGATGTCGAATATGGCAAATCAGGGTGACGTTATTAGTACCTATATAATTATTTCAAAGTTTTGTTCTAAAAAAAGTAGGTATTTTAAAACATTTTTTTTGACGTGACAACGTCTTATAAATTGGTTTGCCGAGTGACACTTCAAGAAACTGCGTTACGCTCCGCTCACGTTATGCGCTCACAATGAGAGCGAGAGAGACAGACATAAAAATTTCATCCTTCTTCCTACTATACGAATGAATATTCACATTAAAATTATTTTACCACTCAAAGTCGTTGTCACGTAAAACTTTCGCCCGTATACCGACTTTACAGGCAACCAATTTTTTTATAAAGTGGCCCCTCTAGGGTTTTCTGTATTGTTGGTGCTTTTAAAAACTTACTAACAATAATGATATGAAGCTGTGGATCACAGAGTTTTTCCGTACTCGAATCGAACCCGCGACACATTGCACAGTAAGATGATTGCCCAGTCACAGTAGGTATCAATCGTGCAGCTACTGCGCTAAATACCTACGAGAAAAAGAAATCACGATTTTGACTAACGGACTAACTCACAGATAAGTAGGTATCTGCTCATATGCAGTATCTTTGTGGATTTTGTTACATATTTGTGGAACTTTTTTGTAAATACGTTGCCCCACACTAGGATTTTCTCCTGTGTCGTGGGTGCGTTTACAAACATACAATATATTACACACGTAACACCCAGACACAAAACAATAATTTGTAGATCATACAAAGAGTTGCACCGTCAGGAATCGAACCCGCTACACGTTGCGCGGCAGCCGGTTGCTTAGCCACTGCGCCAAGCGTGCAATCAAAACTGAACCGGATTAACAAATTTATATTTCATTGAAAAGTATATCTATATTTGTAAGGAGCAACTTAATATGGGATATGTGGCAAACGAGTACCTACACGGATCGAGGTCAGGTGGTATCAAAATCTTAGAAAGTACATTACATATATAGAGGTATATACCTACATAATAACTCGGAAAAGTTACAAAGTCAAGTCAAGTTAAATGACTTTTAGTTCAGTAATAGTTTAGAAGTGATTGGTGAAAACGAAGATAAGGCTAAGGTAGTTAAATTATAGTGAGATATAAAAAACAGTAGCTACCTAAGACGTCGATAAACTCACTACCCAAGTACCGAATCGGTCCTTTTGGGCGATTAATCGGTGATCAGAAGTGGCCGAACAAGTGTACTTTTGACCTTTAGACCAGCAATAAGAAAAAAACAATGCATCAAACCCATCTAGACATAGACTATCTAACAATAGAACAAGCGGCTGTTAGGACATGAGCTACTTATCAAAATGTATAAGTTTAATATTTAACCATCTAGCTAGACATACACATTGCGTTTCTAGTGTGCCATTGAGCTATGAGGTCAATTAGAATCACTTATCACTTTTAAAAATGAATGTGATGTACACGCCTTCATTTAGTTTGTTGGTCCCCGAGTCTATCTACATTGTCGTTTCTCCCCGCGAGGTTAATCTGTAAAGCATTAGCGTAGCGGTGTCTGAAGCCACACAGTAATGACTAATTGTAAGCCAAATAATGTTAGACCAAAATCTGAAGTAATTAGTTGAGTAATCAACTGAAAACTAGAAACGTAAGCTTACTATACTAATTTTAAGGTTGATTTAGGTAAGTATTTTTTGTAGTGCAAGTAGGTAGGTAGATAAATAAATAGTTTTCTTATAGGTAATTCAGAAGATTACTGTTGTCATAGTAAAACTTCTACACTCTACAGCTTTAAAAGTACTAAAAAGAAACTGACACTTTATCAATAAACCTTGGTGTACCTAAGTACATATCTTGGTACTGAATCTGATATTTTGAATTGTGTGAGAATCAAAGAAAGAAATAATACGATAGGGTTATAACTATGAATACTTTATTAGTAGTTTTAAGGCAGACAATTATTACACCTTGAAAAGTCTTACAAATTGAGACAAACATTTTTAAAGTCAAAAAGATAATACATAACTCTTTTAGTTTACTTAAATATACAACAATTAATAAATAAATGTGTAAATATTTAATCTGCCAAAATAACACTAACAATTTGCCAAGACTATTAACGACTATGTACTAAAATAGTAAGTTGTGCAATACATATTCATTCGTTTATAGTCATCACAGACACAATTGGCATAGTGATATATATTTAACTAATAAAACATTTACTTATGAGGAAAAGTGTATAAACCTTAATCTTAATAAATTATGCTTAACATGATATTTTGTAAACCACCAGACATAGCCATTGAGTAAACAGTTCATTGGGAGTACCAGCTGTTGTTGATCTTCATACCATTTCATTGTATAGTGCATAAAACTAGTTATGATACTACACAATATTATGTAGGTACTTTAGGCATCATTATCTTTGAGGTAAATTTCAATAGTTAAGGTAATTAAGCTTTGGAATTGTAGAATAGAAGTTAAATGAAATATGAGATATTTCATTTGGTGGTGGCTATTTTCAATTAGTAATAGATGTATATTAGTAACAGTATACACACAACAGTTTTTACAAAAATAAACATAATTATGGAGGGAAGTGGTTAACAAAGTGGTAACAAATAACATACATAGTTATGTAAATAAGCTAAATCAAAAGCAAATTCTATTTATCATTAGTTGATACAAGATAAATTGTGCCACAATGAGTTAACATTAACAAGTTTATTAGTAAGATGGTAATTGATAGAATATGTTTGTAGAAATGTACATACAAATATTCAAACATTACATCTGTATAAATGTTTTTGAACTTTTAACAATTTACATTGTACTTTAGAACAGAAATCTAAAAACTATTCTTTCATATACTCAATTCATGGGGTGTCTATGCATTGTGCATAACTTAAAGCACCATAACTTAAATTGACTAATTTAATGTACTTATGCATGATTGATGTCTTTGAGAATATCCTGGTCCTTGATTTAAAGATATTTAGATAAATTATTATCAAACGATATTATGCTAATCTAATGCTATTAACTCCATTGAACTAATAAAGAAATGCTTTATATATTATGTTTCTGTTATCTTTGATTTACCATTCAGTTTGCCAAGCTGACCTAACATAAGGACAGTATTAATTAAATTTTCTGAGTAAATACGTTGATTTGTTTCCATCCTTCTCAGCTTCTGGACAACATATTTGGAGAAAAATTCCAGCTCATTTTCATTCCCTTGAATCCTTGGTTCATCCTCTAAACTCCTCTTACGTTTAGCCTCACGGGGGTTGGTGATATTATTCTTAGCTTTCCTTTTTGGGGATGGTTTTCCTTTGATATCACTACTTGCACTGTTAACAAAAGCCAGATTCAAGTCTTCAGCCAGATCATTAGCTTCTTCCTCATTCAACTGTATAGTTAGATCATCAGGCACCGTTACCATCGGCACATGGTTTTCAGAAAATATAGGGGATGGTAGGAATGATACTCGTTTTCGTACTTTTACTGCTGAATGTTTTGGTTTAGTAATGGATGTGTCCTCAGCAGTAGCTCCTACTGTATGTCTTCGGTTTGCCTTCTGCTTTGTTGATTCAGAATTGTGAAGACGACTTACAGATTGTTTGTTGCTCCAAAAGTTCACCTTGATCTTTTGCTTAGGTTTAGGTTTCTGTTCAACAGGCTTTGGTTTATTTAACACAGGAGGGAATTTGTACCGAATATTATCATCCTCATCTTCAACTTTATCAATTTTCTTCAGTTTTGGTGATTTAGCAGTATTGTTAAAGAAGTTAGTGTTCAACTTGTACCTTACTGTCTCATCTTCTGATTCATAACCATTTTTCTTAGATGAAGATTTATCAGCTGATGCGGATTTCATTGTTTTGATGATATGTTTAGCTTTTCAGGGTCAGTACAAAATTAACAGTCTTTTACAGCACCTGGAATTAGAAAAACATAAAACTAATGAATAAAGTAATATCACGTTTCAATGTAAAAATATAACGTAGTGCACGATAACTTCATTTCAACTGTAGATCAATTAAAGAAATTATACATTTCGCGTAGGTTTCGGCAGTGTTTCCCGCCCAAACATTTGTCAACAACATCATGTAAATAAAACTGTTATCATAACACAAAAGTCAATAACCTTGAGCATTTAGAGAAAATAAACACGTGTTAGTTTAAATTGTAATGATTTATATCCCATACCGTTTCTATTATTGGCAAGGAAATAGAAGATAATAATATTTTGAGGTTATGCGACGTTTGCACTAACTTATTGTTAAAAATAAAGGGAAATTGTTTCTAAAAACTAGGAAGAGCAAGGTAAAACTATAAACTATGATTGTGATAGTATTACTAATGGTAGTTAAAGTCCATTTTTCACACAATATTGTCTCGTCATCATTATCATTTGATAGGCAATTACTATTACATAATCATAATATTTTATAGAATAAATCTTACCTTTATTAACTTTCATTATTATTCACCACAAATTCACTCACTGTGTTGGTCACAAAACTCAAAAATAAATAAATATTATCCACGAATACAAACACGACACGCACGATTTGGAGTGTTCATGACGCAGAGCAGTTCCAAAATTATCCGCTAGAGGCGTAGCATCAGCGCGCGGGAAAACTACGGGCGCGTTCGGAAACACAAAATTAAATACCTAGAACAGATAAGTAGATAATCTTGGATGTTGGAAGTGGAAAATGATGGTTAAACCATAATAATTCAATTCATACCTATTTCACTTTCTTAGAAAAAATAAGATTTACCGATCTGTGGTACCTATGTATTATTAATTAACGTCTGTCGGAGTCGGGACTGGGACAGTTGCAATATAGTGCTGATTCATAACTATTTATTAGTTTACTAGTACCTACATAGGTAAATTGTAAATGAATTAATGTGATAAAAATGTTTAAAATTAAAAAATAATTTAATAAACACCTGTATTTCGAACTTTTTCCTGTGTTGATATGCATTTAAACAGTAATAAAATAACACTTTGTGAAACACACACATAGGTATTAGTTCCGTGCGGGAACCGAACCTGTGACACGTTGCGGTACAACCCGTTGCTTTGTTTTTGCGCTAAACGTAATGTAGTCTTGTATTTTTATGAATTTGGCTACTTTACATTCCAATGAAATATCTTTTACTGATAAACAGTTACATTATAAAGATATTTAGTCCGTTTACCACATTTTTCATTAACATGGCTAAACGTTTTCTTTCACAGTATGCATACCTAAACAAAACATCTTAGAACGGGGGTACGTAATGTCAATAGTGTTCAAAAGCTGAGCGAAGCACGAGACATCTTTTCAAAAGACATGAATGTAACACACCATTTTTAAAATATGACCGAAATAAAAATTTTAGGGAATCTAGAAATCTCATTAAAGTCTCTAGTATTATAATTAATCACTTGTACCATTAAGTAATAGGACACTAAATAACTTACCATATGATTTTTCATGGAAATCCACCCCATCTTGGCACGAAACTTTAGTTTACGTTTCGGATTATCCGTGATTAACGATTTATAATACAACACAGTCACAATTAATGTCTATTTTAGCGATTTTCACGCTATTTTGTTTAAAAGCTTAAGCTTTGTGTGCCGCGAATTGAGAGGTTATGACAGTCTGCGAGATCTGCTCTCGGACTGAGTGGGAGGCTGTGCGCAATGCGGCAACGCGGCTGTCTACAAAACATTAAGCTTTAACAAAGTGCTCATGTATGCAGACAAAACAAACAGAAACAAATTCTATCATTTTCAAAATCAAAGCAACGAGTTTTTAATTACCTACAAATTGCGCGAATTCTAAAATAATCTGAATATTGCAAATATTTTTTTAGGTTTTATAAAAATGCATTTTTTAAATTAAGTACTATTAAATTTTAGCAGTATTAATAATTTAATTGTTAAAAATTAATATTTTAATAGCTACCTACTCTGTGTCATTTATTTTAAATCCGCGGGAAAACTTTGAAGCTATTGATTTTGAATTGCGAACGTCTTTTCGCATGTGCCTAGAGCTAGGCGTGCGCACTAGAAACTGGAGTTTATGAATGGATCAAGTTCTCTAAGGGTTGTCCTAGAAAAGTAAAATGTTGTCTATTAACTTTAACGTCAACGCTTTGTCTTCTTTCTTTAATTTTTTCGAAGAATGGTATGGCTTACCTATTTTATATAGCAAAGTGAATAGGAACTTGACTCGTTCAATCAAAATGTTAACTTGTGAAAAATAAATATCTATCAAACGTTAGTTAGTTGTTCTTAAGTACTTTAATTAATACTTAGAACTAGATATTGGATGACAAGGATGGCTTTAGGTAGTAGGTACCTAAGTAAGTAAATCAAACTATTTACATTTTCATTTTCTTAGACACCTATGAGCATATTATAACAGATTTAAGTAGGTATCTTCTTAGGTAAAATATCGACAAAAGGATGTTTTTCAAGAGAACTGAAATTAACTTTATAGGAAAAGTAAAGATTCATTTGCGCTTATTTGCGAAGATGTGTTTTGGTACCACCCTGTGAAGTTCCTTACAATTTTGAAACACATTTCGTATTTATGCATAGGTATGTTAGTGGAATGGTTAAACTTAAATTTAACTTAATTATGTACCTACTTATATAAAATGTCACTTACCTGAGCTCTAACTGCGGCTAGATGTAGTTGCGTTGCTCTGTAGTCGTATTTCTTTACAGATATATCTTCCTGTTGTGATAAACAAATACATTTTAGAACATGATAAAAATATCCCTAAACGAAAACAAAATAAAGTCGACATTTACTAATGAATAAAAAATAAATAAAATGAAAAACAAAATAGTACAGCACTCAGCGTAAAAAGTTTACAAAACAAAAGACAATCACATTTCGAAGATTTGTTTTTCTTCTTTTTTTTCTATAGGTATACTATAGGTACTTGTATTCAGCCTGATATGCCGCGATTTATTTACAACCTCTTTACACTAGCGTCGTTGCTAGACTGAATAAAAACGGCATCTACCGATGTCGCATTCAAGTCTGTAGGCACCTTGTAACTTTTACATCGTTTGCGGTTGGGTGTCGTCAGACCTCTGTTTAGTTCACGTGATGCGCCAAAGATGGCTCTAGTAAGGATTTCACTACTTCTACAACGACTAGAAAAAGATGGATCCACTAGTACTAGTATTAAGTTTATAAATTACCTAAATATATTAATAACAAAACGAATAACGTTTTCCTGTCCTTCCCAATATTCTGAATTACATTGATAAAATACCTAAAGCTAACCTGTCACAGGTAGCCTAAATGAGTTTAACTGCAGTAAAATATTAAATTGGTAGGTTTAAGTACCTACCTACATTTTACCTGTTAATTAACTGGGTATGTAAGTGTAAGCAACAACAGGCAAAGTATTGCCACTTGTATATCCATTGTGCTTTATCCTTCAATATCAAGCTAAGCGGAAAATTTTAATGATGTTGAAATCAGGCCGATTTTGTTTTCGCTCCAAAAATGTTTTCGATTTAGCTTTATGGACGAATTCATATTTCCAAGTTTCCTTTACCTATATTTTGCAAGCTTGATACAAATGCTTTCTAAAAAAATATTTAGATAAATATATAATTACAGTGTCTTTTACGTGGTGTTTGCTTTTTGGGCCAATACGGGTCTATTAGGTACTTACATGTATCAAAGCCAATTTGTTTTAATTATGGCAATGGTTTAGTATTTTTTCAATGGCCTGAACTGCATAATATTAAAAAAATATATAAACTTACCTGTATTTCATTTACTTTGTTGTAAAGATTACTCTCGATACCTCTGGTTTGATGTCGACCTAGTTGATCAAGACTTTCCTGTGAAAAAAAGTTTCCGAGTTAATTTATGACAGTATATTCTACAATTGAAAATGAACTGATCTTTAGACACCCTTGAAGCCTTGTTCGCACTATGCTAGTATTTTAGTCGAGCAGCGAGTGTTTAGTAGTAGTAAGTAGTATTCTCTTCCACAATCGAAGCGAGAGAGCGAGTTACTAAATACTCGCTATTTAACTAAAACACTAGTATATTGCGAATAAGGCATAACGATTAGTAGGACTATATTTGCAAGTCATCTTTTATAGGTACCTACTTGGTTGGTTTTGGAAACCACTGTTGGTAACTTCTTAGCTAGATTTAAAAAAAATAGTGTAGGAAGGTCCTCAGAAGCATTAGTATGAGTTTCTTTTTCGTTTATAGTAATCGAAACGAGACGGCGTTCGGCGCTCTGATTGGTTTGTTCGTTGGAACCGGCCAATCACGCCCTCAGGTTCGTACCTATGTCGATATTTTAAAATACTATGAAATAAGATTCTCTAATATTTAATACTTATTTACTTGTAGCTGTTTAATTTGCATTTCTAAGTCCATTGCGTCTTTTTTCAGCTGTTCGTAGTTTACGCGCGCTTGTGCGCCCATCCGGTCCAGAAGTATTTCTCCGCGTAGAATAGGAGGCATGCTTTCCTGTTCGAATAAAAAAAATATATTAAAAATTATTATTCAACTATTAGAAAATAGTTTCTGGTCGAATCTACTGACTGGACATACTAATAATAGATAATTAAAAACCTACTACACTATATATTTACCCACGTTTTGCCCAAATTTGCAAATCCCTAGGTTATATGCTTATAAAATAATCAAATCTCTCTCTATAATAACATGCCTAATACCTAATTACCTACGTTGATAAATTTTGTAACACAACTACATATCTGCAAGTAAGTACCTAATTCAAAGGTAGGTTAGGTAGTACGTAAGTACCTAAATTATGTTACATTAGGTAAACTACAGTAAGACAGTTATGTACCGAGTACAGCATAGAGACAGCAAGTTTATTCTAGATTATAGATAGATATTCTTCTTTTACAATCTTGAACCGTATAGCTCTTGGGAATGAGTAAACCTTACTAGCTTGCTAGTAGTGGTATCGTAAACTGTCATAGGGTCATATCATAACCCATTTTTAAATCGTAAAATTATGATTGTAGTAGGTAGTATAAAAGTAATACAAAAGTAATCTCTTACACAAATTCCTTATGCGTGGTTCTAATAAATCATATAACAAAATGACGTTAATATCTTATAAATAGGTAGGTACATAATAATATTATTATAGTCCTTAGATGTTGTTAACGATTTACTTATCATTATCATCATCAACATCATCATCAATATCAACATCTTCATCAACATCAACAGCTAATAAGTGTCAACTGCTGGGCTCAAAGGCTCAAAGGTCTCTCCCCACACAGAGATGGTTTAAGCATTAATCAACATGCTTGCTCAATGCTTGTTTACTCGTAATCTTGTGAAAAAACTCAAGGCTGCCCCTCTTCCAACATGCCTTTTCATTTTTCTTTCGATTGAGTAGGTACACTGAATTCTATTAAAATGTAGTAGCAATCAATTATGCCACCAGCCTGATAAAATGAATCAAGATAAAGTAACAAAGGACTACTGAACACTGCGGCTGTTTATACTTAACTCTGGTAAAATATTTTATTTGAATAAATTATACTTACTTATAACAAAGAAAATTGTGGTATTTTGATGTAGATTAGAAGGTTTAGGGATAAACAGTAATGTGAGTGTAAAATGTAATTTTATTCTAACATACAAAAAGTTTTTATACGGATTTGACTTTTAGTGTATTTGAGTTTAAGCCGTAACGTACTGTGCTATTATGATATTAATTTGGTAATTTCTTATACCTTTCTAAAGAAAAAAGATAAAGGGTTACATGTAGGTATACATGTACCTGTTAGTTTATGGCAGGTTTACTACAGAACTCTGCTGCCTCTCTATCAAAATGTGTGAGTCTTTTACTGCCGTACTGACAGTCATTTTAATAGTTACTTAAGTAAGTTAGTCCTAAGCTTGTTCTCTGAACATTAGTTTAAGTTTTAAGTACCTAATCATTAAAATGGCTCTGAGTATGTATAGCTTTTGTCTCTCTTACAGCAACCACAGGAAATTAACTAAAAATCGCGGGTTGCTCACGTAAATATACTGAGAAAAGCTCTACTAGTTTCGAGCCACTGAGGGGCTCTTCTTCATGAGCAGCGTGTACGTGCAGCTTTTTTTCAGTATTGTCACGTGAGTAAACCGCGATTTTTAGTTAATAGGTATAGTATGTCTTACGTCTCACGACAATTATTTTAAAAACCTCAGGAAAGAGTAAGAATGAGGAATAATTTATTTTACTTTGCCTTCACCATATTCAAATACTAATACCTTTATTTATGCCTATCTTAAATTTAGGATGACTGAACACCTAAGTTAAGTGTTGGCAAATTCTCGTGCAACAACTTTGGAAGCCGCTATTCCGTGCTAATGAGTTTAGCACTCGTACTTATTTCGGAGTAATTAAACATGGTTTTATCAATTACAGACTGTTTTGCACTAGGCATTACCAAACTAGTACGTAGGTGTGTATGTTCTAGAAATACGTTATTAATGTGGTGAACCACAACTAATAAGGCAACATTAATTGTGGGAGAGCCATGCTTCGGCACAACGGCACGCCACGGAAAACCGATGTGAAACAACGCTTGCGTTGTGTTTCGTCGTGTGAGTGAGGTTACCGGATGCCCAATTACTCCCTCCCCACTTCCCCAATCTCCCCAATCCTGGAATCCCAAGAATCCCCAAAAGGCCGGTAACGCACTTGTAATGCCTCTGGTATTCCAGGTGTCTATGGGCGACGCCGATGGCTTACCATCAGGTGATCCGATCCCATAAAAAGGCTAATGTTTTTGATATCTTCAAATAGTGTTCAATGGACATTTCAATAAAGAAACAAACAGTAAATTATAAATCTTTGGTACCTAAGTATTAATAAGTAAATATCTATGTAATGTAGTATGTGAACGGTGACAAAATTTACAATTCAACATAGTCTCAAGAGTGTTACCTAAAATCTGTGTTCAAGAGTATTGTAGAAGAGCTGAGAAAGGTGTACAAGTTGCTACATACTTACAGGTGAAAGTTTACGACAGCGAATGTACTTACTTATATGAAAATTACTTGGTAAGTTTGTAAAGTACAGGTAGCAAAAGAACTTGGCACCTATGCAGTCTGCATATAACTGACTGACTCGGTATAAAGATAGCAGTTGTTATGGGTAGTAAACGGTTACTGTCTCTGTACTAAATCTATTTTTATTGTATTATTTGCATACCGAATTCTTGTACCTACTGCCACCGGCAGCTATATTCTAAGCTACGTTTAGCTTCTAAACAGTTCAGAAACAAATAATATAGACAAAACTGTAGATGAACGCTAGATTACCTACATAGAGTAATAAAATGAAACTATTTCAGCAATTGTATTTTAAGCTTTTCAAAGATTATCCCTTTCATAAGCAGAGTGGAACGAACAATCGTTTTAATGGAACCTACAGATTTTATTACGAATTCTGCTATAAAAGGTGATGCAATAAAACAAGTGAAGTTAACGTCTAGTTATAAAATGATAACATTGTATTTTACTAAACTGTTTAAGAACACTAAGTACTATTTAGTATGTAGTTATAAACCTACTTAGTATTTATCAGTAGATAGCGATACAATGTCATAAATGTACCTACGATAATAGATAGTAGATAAACTGATGATGTACAGACTCAGATTTTGTCAGTTTTATCTTTGGATAATCTATATCTAACGTCCTATTTACTGTCGGTTTTTGAATAATATATTAATATTAACTTTTGTATTTCTAAATTCACATTACCAACCGTTATGTTTGATTAAATCACTTAACTGAGGCCGTCAGAGACCGTAGCATTTATAGTTTAAAATTGTATTTTGTAACCAATAACCATAGCCAATCATTGGTTACTATCACTGTACTGAAGCGATCTTTATTTGCTATAAGCGATATTCATTAGATGCATATTTTTATTAAATAAATTGGCTGACTGTACTCACATAAAACTCACGACTTGATATTCACAAGCTCCATAACCCTTTACATTTACATTTTCACATGGATTAGAGTAGGTAATAAAACCCAGTAATACTTTGCCCGACTCGGGAATCGAACCTGAGACCCCGGCAGTCACGAGACGAGACAGTTAATTAAATAATTTTGGTATTATTTATTATTTACAAAAGAATTTATTAAAATGTCACATTTCCACTACTTACAATAGAACCCATAACAGCATATCCGCATCTATTCACAATACGCTCTCTGATGTGAGTAGGTTCCTATTGTCTCCGGTAATCTGTCTTAATTACCTGCAAACTATAGTCTGTAGGTTTCCTTTTAATTAACTATGGATAGCTACAGGAATGTCAGTGTCTTGTCATTAGGATCGGAAGCTTATCCTGATTAGTACAAGACGAACTAAGGTATATTTAGTTAATGCATAACATAGCATCACACCTTATATCTTCGAAGGGGTAGGCAGAGGTGTACATTACGGCACTTAATGCTACTGTACAATGTAACACCCACTTTTCACTATTTATGTTATGAGTCCGACGTTATAGGGGGTGAGCCTATTGCCATTTACCGAGCACAATTCCAGACTCCATGCTACTACTGAGATTTTTTGAAAAAATCCCATTAATACTTTGCCCGACCCGGGAATCGAACCCGAGACCCAGCCCGGCAGTTGCAACCATTCGGCCAACGAGGCAGTCAGTTCGTTACTTGTCTTACTTGATCAAGTCTTGTAGTAGAAGCTAATTTGCTGTTATGTATTGAAGACAGTCCTGTATTGTCATTAAATCTATCAATATTACTCGAACCAAAAATAAAATCTGATAAAATCTTATGATCACTTGAATAACGAAGCAATATCATCAGTAACAGTATTAATCAACGTTACAATTAGAGAAATTCCGATCATCTTCAAAGGAAGCATCAAATAACAATTAATTTGTTCCCTGTTTCCTCAATTTCGCAAACATACAACAAACAATATGAACGTATTTTTAGTATATAGTTAGACAGACCTTAGGGATGGTCGGGAAAGTTCTTAATAAGGAAATGACCTCATTAATCTACACACGTCGCCTTCGAAACAAGATTGAACAGTAGCTAATATATGTACAGGTATACGAGCTATACAGGTATCAACTCAACCAGCTAGATAGATAATACAATGTCAAGAACTTTGTTCAGTATTAAATCCCTGAGACGTAGAAATGTGTTCTTAGTTGCAAGATTGTAACAGTTAGCGTGGCATTTTGTCTGGTATATGATTATAGGATCGTTCGTTCCCTCTTCTCATTGCAAGTGGAAATGGGTGAGAAAACTAGCGTAAAAGCAGATGCATTAGCGGTGCACCAGTGGTCACCGAACTCTGTAGAGAAGAGCATAATTTGAAATGTCTTTTTTACCTGATTTAGAAAATTGTTTAGACTTCATACGTGTATTATCAATCTACACACATACCATGTTTAAAAATACATGTTTGATTGTGTCTATTTCCTGTTCCAATAAGTTTATTTAAATCACGAGTAACACCAAAATCTTCGCTTCAATATCAATTTCTGCTTTCAAAATAAAGATGGGATAATAATTTAATCGCGTCCGTTTCGAAGTTGTACGTTTAATCCCCTAAGCAATTTGAAGTAATCCCTCTCCATGGCGGCTTTGGGTTAGTCGAAACGATAAATAAATAATGGAACTTGTTATTGCGAGTTCTGGGCTTTATAGGCTAGGGAAACTATTTCAGTCATGGAAATTTATATTGTCGTCACTGTATACCGCGGTGCATAATTACATAATTCCTATTATAGTTAGTGTTCTTATTTACCTGATTGCTCAACGCGAGTAGGGTGCGAAAGATGCCGATTTCGAGTTAATAAAACCTCAATCGAAGTATGTTTCCGTATATCAAATAACAAAATAGTATCTTTCATACTTGTTTCTATTGGAATGCTCCTATTCTACCCCTAGTGAGGAACAATACCATCCAAGTAGGCACGTTTTAGTATCTAATTCCGTTCAAAATATAATGCCAATATTCATTAGTGTAATAAAACAAAAGATTAGATTACATTATACCTACGTCCAAATTGGGGCAAGCAGTAAATTATGGCTACTACAACGAAATAATTTGCTGAACTGCGTGATCTATTTCATTTTTGACAGGAACCTCAACCCTCGTCATTTCCCTTCTTTATTTATTCAAATATTACCGCGGGAACATCCAGGGGTGGGTCGTCAGCGTCTGGTGGGTATGGTGGTAGGAATGCCCTCTTCGGTGGTCGCATGGGGGGCGTGGCAGTGAGCAGGGTTCTCGCCAAGTGTGCCAAGTCGGCCGTGCTGGACACTGCGCGAGCTTGAGCGCACAGAGACTCGTAGCGGCGAAGCTGGTTGTTGCTCTGTTGGTAATAAAATTATCTTATAATAATGATGTAGGTACTGCAAGATGAATATATAAAATAGTCTTTTATAACAAGTAAAATCAGAAGTCCAGACCTTATGTCAAAACATATTTATGGTAACAGATCGATTAGGTATTAAATTTTGTATCGTCTTCGAACTTCGAATTGTTTGTATAGAAAAAAGTGGAGGCAATAAGGAAATAAATAAGATACCCTACGAGTACTTACATAAAAAGTGTTTATGTAAGTGGCCTTTAGGGACACATTTATTTGGTGAAAAAAGCCTTTTTAGGTTTGGGTAGCGTGTATGTTGTGCCTAAATGACACAAACAGACCTAACACAACATTTACTGATCCGTGCTTGGTGATACGACTTCTGGCTAGTGACTGTACTTTGGTTTAATTGAGAACGTGATGTTTTTTTACCCTTCCAGCAAAATCACAGAGAAAAAATGATAATAAAAGTTATTTTGTGCTACTTATGCTGGAATACTCAATTTTAAGACGTGCTTAAATATCATGCTGTCTCTGTCATTTTACAAAGAATTTGTAGTGACAGAACTATACTTCGTGCGTGCGACTTAAATTTGAGTAACGTTTAAGTATTCGGGCATTAGTTGCTACGCTACAAGATCATAAACTAAGTACAAAAGTACACGTCAAACTACAAACCTCTTTTTTGTTGGTTAAAAATGTTTCATGTATCAAAGTGCGACCGATATCAACCACTTTAGTTTCTGGGTCGTTGGTCGTCGAAAACATTGTGTTCATGTAAAAGCTTTAATGGAACGCATTGCAGTTACAGTGCCGTATCCATTTTTATACTTCCACTCAAAGGTTAGGTACCTTAGAACAACTGTTCGTTTTCAGAAATAATTTTGGTCATAAAGAGACTAGCTTCTGCTCGCGGTTTCGCCCGCATTCCCGTGACATAAAAAGTAGCCGAGGTGCTTTATTTCTTCTATTTTTTTTAAAAACGTTGCCCCACTTTAGGATTTTCTCCAATGTCGTAGGTGCGTTTGTGCGTTTACAAATATACAATATCACATACACATGACACCCAGACCCGAAACAACTATTTGTGGATCACACAAAGAGTTGCTCCGTGCGGGAATCGAACCCGCTACACGTTGCGCGGCAGCCGGTTGCCCAGCCACCGCGCCAACCATGTTATTTCAGATCATAATCTACGTCTATTCCAAATTCCGATCCCTTCAGCCATTTTGACACGATTGAGTAACAAATATACACACAAAGACAAACTTTCGCATTTACAATATTAGTAAGATTGGTAATGACAAGAATGGATTATACTAATTACCTCTATTGATGAAGTCAGCGTTAAGTTTCTATTACTTAATTTTCCACGTGCCAATTTTTGCTAATTATTATCCGGACAAATTCTTCTTTATGAAAATTCTAAATTTCACGCATTCTTAATTTTCTGAATGCCTCATTTTCTTAGTTATTGATAGTACGAATATTAGTAAGAATTTCATAAAGAAGAATTTGCCAGAATAATAATTAGCAAAAATTGGCACGTTGAAAATTAAGAAATAGGAATTTATCGCTGACTCCTATTGATTACTTCAAGATAGTTAACGTAGTTATTGATCTTTTATATTCTAAGTTGGTTACTATTAACAAAGATAAAAGGCTAAAGGCTTTTGACTTCAAAAGAGTAAATAAATACCAAATATCTGTAAGCAATTTACAAGTTAGAAACAACCGCTGTGCAAATCCCGATATAATATCAGTCCCGTTGTGTAAAACGGATATTTTAATTGCCTTATTTGAATGAAAAGTGCCTGTTAGTACTACAGCGGTTCGATGTAACAGACCTTTATGAGAATACCCTTTAATATTGTCAGTAATGTTTTTATAAATTGTTATTTTATTCCTTCAAAGTGTGTTGTAATAGTGAGCCATGCTTTGTTATTCTATTGAAAGTTTCTTGCAATATAAATCTAAGATATACGATTTCGATGAATTACTTTATATAACATGTTTTCAACATTGTAGGTATACTCTATTCAAATAATGGGTTTATTGTGTATGTGAACTTATATGTTTGTAAACGCACCCACGACACAGGAGGAAATCCTAGTGTGGGGCAACGTTTAAAAAAAAAAATTGTTTTAAAACCAGCCAAATAGGTTGACGTCTAGTAAAAACAATTTTACCTTCCTATTTTGAAAATTGAAAGCATGATGTTTGAAACGACATTGTGTTTAATCTCACAAAACAAATTACCCTTCGTGGGCCATTCAGTCTGGTGAAAGTAAATCTCTTTGAGTAGGTCATGTAAAAAATTAAAGTAAAAAACACGGAAATTCAATCCGAATAACATCATCAACGTGATTGGAAAAACCATTACTGCTTTATTCGCTTTAGTAAGTAACTTTTAATCTCTTAAATCTGTAGAGTTTGCCTACAATCGCTATCCTCTCGAGATATAAAAGATACAGGTCAATCCACTTTATCTTCGGAAGTTATCTAATGGTTCTATGTAATAACTGTCTAACTTCATCAGCTCAGGCAACTTGTAACGGGCAACTAATGCGGACACAAGATGGATGACTCCTAACTGTCATTTTGACATGACATTGCATTTACTAAGTTCCTGAATATTTTGTGAATTTCGGCGTATGAAGTATCCTTTATCAAAAGGCTTAGGGAAACTATTTGAGCCGGAGCTTGTTCAATATTATTACCGTACGCTTTGTTCTCTAGATAGGCACCTCCGATGATGTTCATGGAAGTCCTTGACTTAGTTTTAGATATTGACTCTAGAATTTTTTGTGAAGACAAGAATGCTTTGTCGTTAAGGAATAAAAAAAGTAGGTGGCGATGAATAACTTCGTGATTTGTTTCGTAGAGTCTGTGATACGAGTACAAAGTCATTTTACTTATTTTTTAACCCTTAGAGCGCCACGTCAGTCACCGGTGCCTGACGCTAGTGGAGGTTTGACTTTCACCATTTTAAACTTGGCAGTTAAAGTATTAACTGACTTCCCAAAAAGGAGGTTCTCAATTCATTTATATGTTTTTCTTTGTGTGTATTCTCAAAAAAATTTAAAAAAACTGCGGATCGCTTGAATATTTTGTTTAGATGATAGCGATTTTCAATTTATAATTCAGTGCATGTTCGAATGCGGTATTAGAATTTAATATGCTAGATTTTAGTTTGGAAATCCAACAGAAAAGTGTTTTAATTCCGTAAGTAGTTTAACTAATGAAAGAGAATACAACATTGTTTACAACGTGGTTGCAAATTGAACTATTAAATTACCACAATGTTAAATAAATTTTATTTATAGTTAGTTACATAGCTCATTGAACGTATCAGTTCCTCTCTTCATTAAATTCACATTTCCACGTTATGTCAATATTAATTTTCCAACAGATACTTTAAGCGATTTCGTATAAATTGTTGTTAAATGGACTGGCGAATTTGTACATAAAGCTACGATATATTTCCTTTTGCGAAACACGAAAACAGTATTTTCATAAATAGGTAAATATGTACCTAGATACTTTATAGGCTTCACTTTGTAACTCGTTTACCGTCGACAATTTATAATAAGGCTTTCATTTTATAATTACGTAAATGTTTTTTAACCGAAAAATCCCGGTACACTCCATTTTCAATAGTAAACTTAAGAGTTACTCTTAAAACTTTTACGTTTTCTCTATGGAGCAATCGGTCTACAAAAAATCAGTATTTATTTACCTTATCCGTAATAATTTCTCCTTCTTGACAGATCGCTTCGCTCACCGCCGAAGTAACGTCGGTCAGTATTTCTTCCAATTCCTGAAATAAAAATGGGAACGACAGATAAATAACAACGTTAATCTATTTACAAAGAAAATCATTTTAGCTCTTGTACGATCTTAAGTAAAAATCTAAAACTAATTTTATGCTAGCTTAAACATTCATATCTCAACAAACTACTACAGAGAAATGATTTAATTTATTCAACAATAAAATCGGCTTCTGACATCTGAAGCTACGTGAGTGATCCTCAGTTTAATTAAAGCTGGAGTTAGTTGGAGCCTCTGTTTGGAGCTTGAAGCTCCTTCAACTGCGGCGCCGTGAGGGCTGTCAAACATCACGAATTCGATCTACGAACGAACAACGACCCGTTCGATGTCACATGTCAATACCAATTGTCTTGGGAACTTGGGATCCGACCTACTTCTTTTTTGTCGATTTTATAAGCCAATTTCGTGGTGCATAGATTTCCGTATTTCAATCAGGATTCAAGATAGAATTCCGTCAAACTTCAGCCCTAGTTCGAGTATGTAGTTGTGTTTCGTTTCCTCTTGAAGATAGATTCCCGCAAGGTAAAGTTGGATGAGGATGGCACTTACATTATAATACGACTATAATATTGAGTTCCGAAACTTGTAGAAGACATTGTATCATCGACCGATGTGATAGTCGTTACCAATTAATAAAGTTTAAACGTTTCTGAAAACTTAATATGTATATTAGCATAAACAAAACTAGTCCTAACTAAGTAATAAAATAACAGTGGGTTTCTGAGATTATTAACAGTAAAGTTTTTGAAGAACTTATTGAAAGTCTGGGCCCTTAGGGATATACCTGTGGTTAATTTAATAATCGAAGTGGTAACCCTAATTCCTAAAAGTAAACATTGACTAACTATATGTCTGCGTAAACATGTGAAATTCGAAGTTTTGTTCTTATAACCTTTTGTAGTTCATTAAGGCAGTTGAATACACTTTATAGACCTAATAAGTTTTCTTAATAAGTATTTATTGGCTCTAGAATATCCAAATGGCCCTGTGATTTCGGACAAAGTACCTATTATTATCTTCTGTAATTTTCTGAAGTACTTAGCTGAATTCATAGCTAAATACAGATACAGTTAGGGTCTAATATTGTGTGTTCAGTTATTGCATTGTTACCTGTAGTATCGTCGGAAGAGTGTGTTTATGGTACTGGTCCATCATGGCATTGGTGGCTGTCAGTTGTTGCACGTACGTGTTGTGGGAATCATAGTACGTGGCTAATGTCGCTGGTGTCGGGTTGTTGCAGTAATTCAAGAAAGCCCCTCTGTAGTCTTGACGACTCTGGAAATTGTAAAAATTAAAGTTTTATTTAATAACATAATTATGTATGTACGTACCTACAGGACTGGATACCTTATGCTTATGCTATATGCTTTGCCTCTTCAACCTTGACACGTAAGTGCCAAGTCGAAAATCACAATTGACGCCAATACACTCGTTCAACATCAAACTTACTATGTCGAAAATAATTGCATAATTTAAATCATGATGGTTTAAAAATGAAAGAAGAGGTAGCCAGCAAGATGTGAAAATACTTTTGTAGTTGAACTAGATTTACAGATATATTGGCCGAGTGTTCGCAAGTGCCGGGCAAGGAGTCTCAGGTTCGATTCCCAGGTCGGGCAAAATAGGATTGGGTTTTTTAAAATCTCAGTAGTTGCACGGCGTGTGGAAATATGGCCGCTATATGGCAATAGGCTCACCCCCTATTACATGGAACTCATAACATAAATAGTGTAAAGTGGGTGTTACATTGTACAGTGGCATTAATTGCCGTAATGTGCGCTTCTGCCGACCCCTTCGGGGTATGTTATGTTATGTAATATTAATGATCATCATTGGTAATCAATCAAAATCTGTCTTAATATACTACTTATAATCTATCAATAACATTATTGAGAAACCGAATGAATAAATGTTGTTATATAAGACTCTTTAGGGAGAGGAATAAAGAACACGAATTCGAACGCAATCCAAAAATCACGTTTATACGTTGAAACATCATGCTAACAATCTCACAACAACGGTTACGGAAAACATAATTTCAGGTCGAGATATTTACCTTTGCCACGGTAAACGTACCTACATGCATCCGAATGCATGCGGGGATTTGACGACTACAATAGCCATCTGTACTTTCCAATATTGTCTGTTTCAATACTATCCTTCCATTTCCTTATCTCTACAACAGAATTTTTCATTTTCAAAATGTTAAAAGGTAAGATTTATATCTTTCTAAGCTGGTTATTTCATTGTCAACTCGTGCAGTGTGTCTAACTTAAGCTGCTTATTCTATTGTCACGTTAAATGGTTCACAAACTTTGCACAGTCGAACCACCAACGTTTGCAGTACTTAAATGCTGTTATTAAAATGTATTCCGTTATTTGCCTCCCCGACATTCTCACCCGGGAATTAACATCGCTTCTCTTGTTTTATAAAACGGTAGCACAATAATACTGATACGTATTTTGTCTAGGACACTTATATTTAGTTTTGCAGCGTGACATTGTGTCGCTTATGTGCGAGCTAGTTATTGCCTTATTAATCCCTCAGTGCGTTAGTTATTGCATTTTGCGATGGAAAATGAGTCATGATACGTAGGTATATTGCGTCGGTATCCTGGTTTTAGTGCTGCGATCAATTTTATAGATACTCGCACAGGTCGTTCGACCGCACGGCTGATTGCTCTCCAATATGCTTCCGGCGAAGCGAATAAAGATCACACGTGATCTCAATTAATTTCTCGCTGGAGATTTTTATTGAGCTCTGTCCGAATGCACTCACTGTGCAATGAACAATCACAAACTTTTACCGGACAATATTGTAAAAGGGTTAAGCAAATAGATACTACAGAACAGAAACGGAATAAAAATAAGATGTTGATAACATAAATATTATTTAGCACTTAATACGAGGAATAAAACTCCGTGAGCTGTTAAAAGAAAAACGTAGTTCAGTATTTATTTGTAGGCACTTATCGAAATGGAAAATAAAATACGAAACGACGAAGCTCGGTCTACCGTACGGAAGATTATATGAAGAATTTAGCTTTGATTTTATGTCCCATTACTTGTCTGGTTGTCGTTAAAATAGCGTTGATGTGTTTAATCCATTTGCTAAAAAATATTCCATGATAATAGGTATATAGTTTACTTTAAAACGAATATGAAAATACTATACAGTACGTATATTTCACGGAATCTCGTCACCAATATTTATAGACAAGTTATAAAAGATTAATAGTGCCTCGCCTCGATCTCAAAGATATTCAAATGCATTATTTAGAGGTTAGAGTTGCACGGGATATTCAGCTTTGAATTATTTATAAGCACTTACAGTATGAGTTTTCTTTGTAAACTTAGTCGACCGTCACATTTACACTTTTGAACGACAACTAGAAAGAGGGTAAGAGTGGTCACTTTTAATAATTTGAGCGTGATATTTACATAATAGGGTAGTTTCCTAAATTTTATTTTAATGTCCGTCTGGTACATTCTTTTAAAACTTTAGACACGTATTTTTTCTTTTCTTTCAGAATTAAATACTTTCAACGATATATTAATTTGAAATATCGTGTGACGTCACTGTGGGCCACATTTCATAGCACGTTATGACGTAACGACTCCTAAACTTATCGTCATTTTATCTAAGTATTGCAACTTAATACGAAGAAAAAAAAACGTGTCTAATATTTTTTTATTACTGGCGGACTAATTAGATTTTTAATTTGGATACCCTGGAAACTACCCAATTACCTATGTTAATCTATAAATAATTGTCTTTATAAAACCTATATATTAACAACTACCAATGGAACTTGATCATTCGCGTTCTAAAATTTATAAAATCCGGATATTTGAACTGTTCAAGCTTTTTGGCAACTGGCTTACTAGCGACTCTAATGGGATTAATTGGCAAACAGTACCATTCACTTACTCTCTACCAATCGCCACGTATAACTTGTTATGATAGATCAAAGTTCTAAACTTGGAGGATATTTAAGCCGATTTGAGAATAAAGAGAGAATTTCTGTAAAATTGTTTAAGGGAATGAGCAAGTAATCTCGTTTTAACACATCTCTGTGTCCTTTTGGGAGCGTCAAATTGATTCGACGAACACTCACACTTCTCTCTGAGATTGGACCGATGCTTAAATCCAATTTCTTCCGGTATTTCCGGATAGATTCGCTACTATTTCAACGGTATAGTTTTCGAAGCTAAGATAAAATCAATGTTCCGTCAAACGACTGTGTTTTTTTTTGTGGTTGGTTTATGGTTTATATAAGTCTAGTCACAGTTAGTCTACATTTAAAAATTTTAATATGATTAGCTTTATATATTTATCAATATTTTCATTGTTACGAAGAGTCTTTAATTTTATTTTCCTTTAACATAATAATGTTGATTTCGTAAGTAGAAGTTTCTTGTTTTTTATTCAGTTACTAAAATTTTATTTACCTTGTTCGTCTGTATAGTTTTTATTTATCACTTAATTGTAAAGTTGGTTAACCTATAATTGGCGACTATATAAGCCCAATACCTATTGTTATCTCTTAATACTATGTATACAGAAGCTGTTAGTACACCTATTTAAATAAATAATAAATAGTCTGTTTGGTTAATATAGGTGTATATAATTTTAAGAAAATTGACTTTATTTCAATACGTACGTTATAATTGAAAACCTTCTTAATCACGTACAGGTGGTTAATGTATGTAAATGTGTTTTTTTGTGCTAAGTCTAAATAAATAAATAAACAATACAATCGCGTATTATCTTGTGATGTGACGGTTTCCATGATTATTGACAAACAGTTTTTGTTTTCAATAAACATACATAAATATACATTTATCAAAATGTATATCAGTGCAGGAGTCCTCCATTAACTTAGGTAGGTTACATATCGACACATAGATTCAATATGTTTTGCTCTATAAACCCCATGACCCGAGATTTTGACAAAGTATCTACCGATAAGAGGTGATAGTTCGGTAAAAGGCACTATACATTATCAAGTTAGCCGGTTTCCGACCCCACTCCTGTAAGCGCCATGTTTTTAATACTATTACAACATCTGCCTACCCTCTCAAGGTACATCCTTGGTACAGTATTTCTGTTTTAATTAATTATTCAGCGTGACTAGCGATGTTTGCTTTTATAATAACCAGGGAAATTAGAATATGGGTTACATAAAACTAGGTCAGTAGTTTTATCTACAGAACCCATGTCAATTCATAAATTACTAAACCTACTTGAACGTGACTTTTGAAAAATTCGTAATACCTATGTTGTTATTGTTTTGTTTACAAAGGTCGAACGATATTTTTAACTGAATGCTTCTAGCGAGCAATAAATGTCTAAAACATTCTTCGAAACGAAAAATGTAGCGAGAAAATATTTTAGCACAAAAAATATACCTGTGGAATTTAGAAGACTTAAACCTTTTTTCTGGCCTGTTTCCGTGATCCTTGCCGTTAATAAGTACCAGGAGTTCTATACCTTCCTCCTACCTATCTACCTAACTACTATTAAGAATTAGATACTTTTGGTTCAAGGCTGGTAGGTCCACAGTAGGAGGTATTCATTAATTGTTTATGATTTTCGAAAGACACTACAATAGTCTCATGCCTGATAAACGTACCTATAACATAACTAACGAAACGTCCACACATTACAAGATCAAACCTCTATTTCGGAGACAAAAAAACATAGACTTATGGTCATACCTTGTTCAGTTGGTCATCAGCCTTCCCGAGGATAACTTCGCAGCCCTCTCGATGTGCGAATAGCTTTCGAGCCTGGACTTTCATGTGGAAGGTCCGTTCTATGAGTGGTGTGGAAACCAGTCTCTCCAAAGACTGTGCTGCATTGTTGAATCCTATGACGTCAGCCTCCACCTCCTGGAGTAACGTTTCCCAAGTGTGGAATAGTGATGATGGGCATGTTGCTCTGGAAAGAAAAGACAAATAAATTAAGACCTTTTGTTATTTTTGTTGAGCTTAAAGTTGGATGTCGTATTTATCGGGTTTGTCATTTGTATAATTTTTATTTTTTTTTCAAAACATCGAAATTGATGAAACTAGAGACCATATTGTCTAAAGAAATTTACCACACTGCTACTCTATTTTGTAAAACTCGCTTCGAGCTGACCACAAACAATCGAATAGCGAATTCACTTGTTTCGATAATTGAAAGCAATCCACACGAGTTCACAACCCGACACCTATCCAATTTCGAAGTTTGTTCAGCGAAGAGCCATTGGATTGGCAAGGAAAATTAGTACTGTACCGTAATTATATCCATATTGCTTTGAATAGTGATCAATTCAATATGTAGTGATCTATCATTGGCTGACAATGTAATTTACTTCCCATAGCTCATCCCGCGTACGGTATATGCACATACGTATTCATATAGGTTCAGTTGTCATCGATCTTAGTGAAGCCGTCGTGAGAGCTATACGATGGTATTGAGTTGGCTGGCATATCGACAGCTTACGAAACTAGCTCATTGTAGTAATCCTATTGTGCAATATCGAGTAATATATTGTTGTGTTCCATTTTACACTAGTTAGGTTAATGTTTTAGTTTTGTTGTTTATATTTCTTAATAAAGGTCGAGGCCTCGCGTCCATTGAATGCGGGTAGGATACGGTCTGTTGCTTGTTTGGTATAATTTCGGAGATTTATCGATTGTCTTGACGATAGACGAAGATAAGTGGTAATAGAAAACATTTTTGGAGGGGGAAATCATCTAATGACTTCTGTCGCTTGGGTGAGGCGAGAGGGAGTGTCAGACTCTTACTGACTAAAAACCACCCCGTTCTTACTCCTGTACTGCGAGCCGGAGCCCCGGCAACTCGTTAAGTCCAGCCCTATTGGGCACTATCAGTGGTGTTAAAGAAAACCTTGACTATATAACCATTTGGTTCTTCCATAAACCAAATAACTTAATCATACCTCTTATTAATCTGTCACTAGTTGTTGCGAACCACTTTACCTGTCAGCAGAAGTAATTGTCCATACGAAAGTGCATGCAATCGCTACAATTGTGGCCGCGAGTGTGAAGTGACGTCATTTGTCACGGGCACCGGAGCGAAAATGTGAAGTGTATTAAATTGATCCGTACTAAGGGCAAAATAAAATTTACTGATTAAGAACAAAATGTATTTTGTTCTTAATCAGTAAATTTTATTTTATGTACATTTTATTTAATGTAATGTACATATTAACAATATGTATATTGTGCAAATAGAATCCATCGAGAACTTGATCCAAATGCATTATGGGCTAGGTACCTGCGTTATAGATATTCGTTATTGAATACCTAATGCACGAAATCTCTTGATCCTCTTAAGAGAGAATCCCTCATGCACTCGAGTCAAGTTAATTCGATAAAAGACGCTCGTCAGTGCATGAAAATTAAATCGATTGAGTGGTTTTGTACCGAAAACAACCTCATAAATTCAATTTTAGAAATATTAAATTTCGCGATGAGTATAACGATTTTTGACATGTTGGTTCAAAGTCTGTATTTATGGTGCCACCTATTACCTACATAAAAGTTATTGATGTAGGAAAAGAGGAATTATTCTGTCGAATTCAAGTAGCGAATAAACCTAGTGTTAAAATAATAGTATCATGCATGCATGAAGCGGTTGCCCGCCAACCTACCGCCTGCAAATGAAACATCAATAAGGTTAAAAGCTTCCACGTTCATAATCCGACCGCACGTCTATTATTGCGTTATACAACGTTTTTGTTCTGAACCCCTTTTGCCTTTAAAATAACCATTAGTGAATTGAAATTTGCAAACGATAGTAAAAATTGGATTTCTCTATCAAAATATCAAACGCACTCTTGTTTCACTATATTATTAATTCTATCTAAGAGATCCAATTATAATTTTAAGATGTACCTGTACCTCGACAATTATTGTTGACAAAGTTAATGAGCTTAAACTTGTCAAGAACAGATAATTTTCTGGTTTACCTGGGAGCAAATATTAAAGGACGCAATTTATTTTTATTAATAGCAAGCCTTGTCGAACCACAAGTTCGATAGGTATTTCGTGAAAACAACTTTCCGATGTTGTCGAAATGAGATACGATTATCACGAGCCACTGAACATTGTCCAAAAACTTTTTGCGTCTTCATTTTTTATCTAGATACATCTGAGAAGATAAAAATATAATTTAATTCTGCGTATTTAATAGACACAATTCGAGTATAATTTTCACCAAAATATTCTCTAACACAATCATATTATCTGCTCTTAATGACAAGGGACTAATTGCTTTTGGATTGTTCAACGAAATATCAGAAACAGTATTCTGTTGTTCATATTAAGTAGATAACTTCGTATATATATAATCTGCATGTATAAACAATAATTTAATATTCATAAAGTCCGTCTAGTCTAGTCTAGACTTAGTTTGTAGGGCGGCAATGTGGTGGTAAATTAATTTACCAATCAAATGCTAAAGTTAAATAAACCTATAAACATTAAACAGTATGTTCGTATGTAGTACCTACATACTTAAAATTAAGACAAAAAAAGTATTTCGAAACATTTTTGTTTTAAAATGTAAAATGAAGACGGGCACACAATGTGAAACTTTTATCAATATCCGATAACCAATAAGTGCATCGACTTCTCTTGTAGGTACTCTGAGTTGATGTTCGCTAAGTGGGGAGATAGCAGCCATTGCTGAAACCGGGTCACAGGCTTTTGATATGCACAATTTAGGACACATACTCATGCAAAAATATCGATATTACAATTTTATCATTTGGTACTCCATAAACAGGATACGCATGTCGTACCAATCAAAATGTGTGATCCGTAAACAAAAAAAAAAACATTTGGCACAATTATTTTTAACTCTCATTTTGACATTTAATAAATGCATAAAATCACCTGAAAAGAGTTTTTAACACCTTATTTTTTAACAATAATGTTGCAAACTAACAAAACTAAAATTACTAACGTTCCTAATTCCTTCCGTTCCTTCCGAAATTCGATTTGTAATATAAAACAAAACAATTTCGACTGTGCACACTGGACAACGAGCTTAACAATTACATAGTTTTAATTTAAATTTCAAATCCGACAAATTAGGTCGAGCCTAGGTAAAAGGCTTGCCCACTGGGAACGGTGGAGATTAAAGGCCTTTGTTTCGTCGTATATTGAATGTTTATTGTACATAATTTTATGGATATCGTTGGGTTAAATTCATAATTAGGTAGTACTACCCCGTCTACCTTGGATATGGGAGAAATCCTAGTGTGGGGATAAGTCTACAAATGTTTTTAAAAGTTCGGAAGAGAAATGTGCAAGTACTTATATTATTGCTGCTAATTCTTAATTTATTTAACGAAACATAAGTAATTTCATTTCCTAATCAGCATTTCTTTTCCTACATGATTGACTACAAAATGCTATTGTCATCAAAATTATTGATGTCTTAAAACTTCAAAGTGAAGCCTAACGTCCCTTTTTGCTTTCGATATTTTTAAGGCTTGGTTTACATGACACAGCGGATAACGACACGACATAAAGAGCTCTCAGTCAGTCACAGACGTGCTAGAGTGGATATTGTGAACCCCGCTCAACACTCGGAGTTATTGGAAAAAGCGGGGCATCACTAAGATTAGTTTCAATTCATTATCTTTTGCGGGTTCTAAATTTTCAAAGGCCTTTATCAAAGCTGGGGTATTATGTAATACTCTTAGTGGCCTTAAATTTGGTGCCGTAATTTATAAATTGGAATGCAAATATTAGTTGATTCGATAAATGATAATTTTTCAATCTAATGGTGTACATTTTAGATCCAATAATCTCGGGTTTTTATAAATGGAATTTATTTTTGAATCTGTTTTTAGCAAAAAAAACAAGTGCTAAATCTTAAATAGATCGATTGTTGATTTAGTTATTGCAGGTGTTTGGTTTTTAAAGGCTTATGAGATCGATGCCGACGTTGAGCTACTTCTACCAGCCAAGAGTCACGATCTTGAGATTTCTTGTTTCATAGGAGCTAGATATCGTGAAATATTTACTGAAAGGTAGGTTGATTTAAAATAAATATGATTTAAAACACAAAATTAGCATATTTTGAAGAAACGAAGGCTCAGGCATTTAAAATTAATAAAACTATAACCAATTAGTAAGTATAGAATTTTGGATAGGCAAGATTTTTATTTTGTAACAAAAAAGCACTGAATAGTGGACTAAAAAAAGTATAGATGAACTACTGTGGACATACCCATCAAGAATACAGTTTCAATATTGACACGACTCTGTTGAATAACTGCCGGCAGCCAGCAGATTACCACCGAAAGAAAACAATTGCCAATCTATTATTAGGAATCTCGGTTGCAGTTCCATTTTTTGGTTTTGTTTTCCAATTACCTAATTCTTCTGGTTTGGTTTTCCAAATCCGAATGATCATTATAACAGATTTCCAAATTCATCGAATAATTCGTGAAAAAATACTTGAAGAAAATACAATATGTGTACAACGTGAACAGAATACTAATAATCAAGTTAATGCCTAATTCTGATTCCATGATAACCTTAGAGAAATATATACATTACACACACAGCTCAATAGGCATTAACAACGAATCTTGTATTCCATTAAGAATTCTAATATGTAATAACCTAGTTTCCAACAAAGGATTAACAAAGAGCTTTTATAAATATTAGGTTCCAATTAAATGTAGTGTTTCACTTTGTGTCATAAAGTTTACTCCTTAGTAAAGCTGGTGGTTGTATTGTTGTCCATTTTATCTTCTCAGGGAACACTTTAATGGCCATTTGTCTTCTTAACTGTCTGTCATTCAGACAGAGGTCCACTTTTTACACCCTCGACTATTTGACCGGTCTAAATAGGATAACGTTACGCCTGTGATTCAGTTAATAGGCAGCAGTGTGCTTATAGTACAAGCGTATGTACATACAATTGGTTCCAAGAATTTAACTTTTAAACATATCCTCTCAGCCATTATGCAATATCTAATCGACCTGAATGTATAAAAATATACGTAATTCTTAAATTCGATTTCTTTATGCAAAAAGTCTGTGTTGTTCTTTCACAGAAATTACCCACTTTGCAGCCATGAATATTCATCACGTTAAAGGATTTGTCCCAGTGGTTATAAAAGGTTTTGTATTATTCACCCCCAAGAAAAGAGTCTTAATTTCTTTTAGAACTTCGGAAACACTTATATTTAAATCAAACTGAAAGTTTTTCCACTTGGAAACGCTTTGCAACAAATTAGTGTCAATCTGATTAAACTTTACTGCACTTCGTACCAGTGGCTTTGTTTTAAAGTTTATTTTTCTTGTTTCTACAAACGTTTGCTCACTAAACGGTTACCTGTTAACTACAAGTCCTCCATTAGAGACCCATTAGGAGGGATCACACAGCTCTATTCACAAGTAGTATGGAAGTCATTTATCAACGTTTGACAGCTACAGGGTTCATAGGACGACACGTTGGTTAAGAGGCTCTGAAACTAATCATGAACGTCAACCGCCAAAAGGGCTTGTCGAGAATATGCTCGGAGGAACTAAATTGAGTCCTACGTCGTAACTGACGACGAAATGAAACTTTGGAGACTTAGGAGAGACCTGGATTGACATTTCCGTGAATAATTTTGTTTTCTCAGCAATGAGTTCCTTAACCAAATATTACTTAAAAGATTTTTTATTCCACTCCCTCTTTACAAATTAATATAAATGAAAGAATGTATAAATATAAAACAATTGTAACGCTAGGTAAATTCATTATGAATATTGAATAATGTTAATATATGTACGTCAAGCACAGAACTCCGTTATTATACATTTTTTCTCGAGTGTACAGTGTGATATAATTTTATTTACACAATCATTTAGTAGAATTGACCACGCAAATACCAGTAAATGGATTGATAAATTTGAGTGTTGGAATATTATTTGTTTAGGACGAAAATTGAATCAGAAATCGTATCGATAACGAGAATAATTTTAAAAGGCAAACAGTACTTTTGTTTGAAATATGTATGGAAGGGGAAAATGTTTATGTATTTGTGTACAGGATACAAAGGCCGATAAGAGATCTGTACATGTAATTTGTGAATAAAAACGGCGGATATTTGAACTGTCGACACAATATTTATTGAACATTTAATGTGGCATGTAAAATAAATGGCATGAAATATTTAACGAGCTGGATGCGGAGTTCGGTGTCTTAATGGAGTCTCACCACAACTGAGATAAGACTGAGTCCTGAGTCACAGCGTATCGCGGAAGCGGAATCCGCCGCGAAACAAATACTCGATATTTTTGAACTGCGAGCGGGCGCGCACACGATCGTTTTGTTTGTTTCGTGCGCGGCGTGGCGGATTCCGCTTTTGCGATGAGTTGTGACTCAGGACTCAACCTGAGAGCGAAGCTAGTGATGCTTACTTTACTGCGGTAAAACCAATGACAACAATAACTTTGTATTGCTTTTAACATTACAAGTGATACATTTTTACAAACTGTAATAAAAGACAAATTAGTTTTAATGGCGTTGTGTAATCGACATCGTATTGTACCTTTATTGTTTGCCGATAACGATACTTTGAATAAGTTATTAGATTAATTGGTTATATCTTTATCCTGTTAAGTACCTATAAGTAGTCATAAAAAACGGATAGAAGTACATAGTTTTACTGCTCTTCGAAAAAAGACTAGAAGATTTTTCAAACTAAACAAGTCCAACATATTTCCAGTATAAACTTGTACCTGTCTGTTTTGGAAAGTAATAAAGAAATATTGTTTGATAAAAATATTTATTTTACAGTACATATTTAATTAATTAATACTGAAATAGTTTAAAGATACCATTCTGTAGGTCTGATTGCAGTCCACTTTGGCAGTAGCTATTAAATTTTTATCAATTAATATTCGATTATTGGAAATTGGAAGCCGGCGTTTATTCAACGAAATGTTTTATATTTGATTGATGATTCTCTCGAGTGAAAATATTGCCGCGACAAATTTGCTTTGTTACTACAATGAATGATTTTTTTATTGAGTAAAGATGACACAATAAGTGCCTTTTGTCACGGTCCGGTTGCCGGGTAGCCGGCGCCAGGAACCTGGCGGCGCAGTGTATAGCCATGTACTGTAGCTAGCGCATGTACCAGCGTAATTTGTATACACGCACCTATATAAGGCAACCGAAACGTGTGAAAAGCCACTAATTGTTCTTGTTATTGTGAACTAGAGACTAGTTATGAAGAAAAGTGTGCGAATACCTAACTGTTTTGACACTTTTACTACAAAACATTTTTTTTTAGATTTGAATAATTACTCGTTCTGTATAAAATATCTTTAGAATTTTTTTTCTAAATGAAGACTAATTAACTGAATACTTAAACAAATTAATTACGTAGAAATTTGTCAGCTAGCGGTAACCTATTTAAATATTGATATAATAATTACAGTTCGTGAAGTCTTGGTATTATGTATATTGTCATGACTTCAATCAAAATTGTGGTTTGGTTAAATATGCTGCTCTATTTTGTAAGCTATACAATGTATTTACAAAGAAATTTTACAAAAGAAATTCATTGCAATGAAATGAGATCAAATGATAATCGTTTGAAGCATAAGCTGATCAATCAGATCGACATTGAATACAAAATTGTTTTACAATATTTACTGAAATATTTATTTTTGTATGTTTTTTATATTATATTATAAGTTTAGAGTTTGGTCCGTAATATAAATTGTTTGAATAAAGATTCTACCATAAGCAAAAATGTTTGTCTGAAAATCATATTTTGTTTTAAAAAACGTTGTCCCACACACTAGGATTTTCTCCCGTCTCGTGGGTGCATTTTACAAATATACAAGTTCAGTTCACATACACATATATAATTGTTTTAAAAAGACTACTGACAAAATAATTACTTATTTTTTATTTAACCACAAAACCGAAGCCGTGGTTGTAGGCATATAGGTAATTATAACTATTATGTGTCAATCACTTTTCACTACTTGGTTATGTTATGACATAACATAACATCACACCTTTTATTCCCGAAGGGGTAGGCAAAGGTGTACATTATGACACTGTACAATGTAACACCTACTTTTCACTATTTATGTTATGACTTGAGTCCCACGTAATGGGGGTGAGCCTGTTGCCATATACCGGGCACATTTCCAGACTCCGTGCTACTACTGAGAATTTTTAAAAACACCAGTAAGTACTTTACCCGACCCGGGAATCGAACCCGAGACCCCAT
Source organism: Spodoptera littoralis (assembly GCA_902850265.1). Taxonomy (NCBI): domain Eukaryota; kingdom Metazoa; phylum Arthropoda; class Insecta; order Lepidoptera; family Noctuidae; genus Spodoptera; species Spodoptera littoralis. The sequence continues at coordinate 9,311,357 of LR824535.2, read as the reverse complement.
ACCTGGCAGTCGCACTTGCGGCCACTCGGCCAACGAGGCAGATGTTATGAGTCCCATGTACCTCTTTAAATACAAAGTAACTTACCTACTGTAAACCACATAATTATGCATACATTTCATAGAAACGGCTTGTAATCGCTTTTACTGCAAAATCTAATTACTTCAGGCTGCACTCTCCTTCAGTTCGTGATATTCAGAGCTTATACTCGAAAATGTATGAGAATTCAATCTCACATTTGTACTATTAAATAATATTAATGTTCATTTCGAATTTAATTAATATACGAATTTTCTCTTTATGTTGAATATGATTTAAACCTAAATATGTATTTCCAAAGTATATAATATTCACATTATTAATTAAGGTAGGTAATATCATGGATTATATTACCTTCGATGAAATGTTACAAATGAATTTGAAAATGATACAACATAAAGTCGGTAATGGCATAAAATAACACATTTACAATGCTTTGTAGATCATTCGTAATGGAGTTCGCATATTAAAGTTTCGAAAGTTCATTAAAATGGAGCAATGATGTCACAGAACATTTCAATAATTTATTCAGTTATTAACACAATTCGCGACGCACAATTTGCTATTAATAAATTAATATCCATTTCCAATTTCAAAGGGGTTTGACGAAATTAAAAACTTTCCAGTAGCTACCCAAAACAAAACAACGAACAACGTTATTATTTTGTGGAAAACTGGTGTAAACCAGTTTTTTAAAAACTTGCGTCTGTGGTTGTTTGCTTTTTTGGTAATCGATTTTTGTTTTCGGATAGTTTCTAGTGAAACCTGAATACTGTTTGAGGTTGAATATTTTGTTTTGCTTACGGAAGCCATTTCAGGAAAAGTTATACGTAGTCAATATCAAATAAGTATGTCTATATTTAGGTATCGTTGATCACTTCTTTTTAAATACACTCAAATTAACCTACACCTGTAATAAAAGAGAAGTTCGAACTACCTGTATAATTATTTCTATGAAAATAGAGTAATTAAAATAATAACCCAACATTAAGCTATGTTTGAAGTATGGTACATATACCTAAATACGTCAAGTTTGAACTCATGAAGCACAAACCTATGTAACAAAAATACTCGTATTACATAGTTACAAAAGTAACTAAATTGCGTCTTTATTTTTCTGTGTTTCGTAAACTTACTAAGGTTTACGGAAAATAAAACAGGTTGTAAATAAAACAAACAGTTTTAGGTTGTAGAAAGGTTCTTGTGACGTTAAGTAGGTACTGTAGACATATTACTTCGATATTTATTGCGGTATTTAGGGATTTATACTTAAGTAAACGTTGTTTTGTAATAAGAAAGAATACGGTAGAGAATAGACAAATAATATGGACTAAGAAATGTATAAATGTAGCAATTTTCTACGTTTTACATGGTGAATTGTAAAGTAGTAAAGCTTTCCGCATAATTACATGAGAGTGGTAGTTTCAGAGAGGCACCGCGAGCCCTAGCGTCGACAGCGCGTCGTGGCGTCTAGTGCCTAAACTACCTACCTCCTAGTATCACTTATGCAGGAGTCATCCAATTAAGCATGTGCCAACGTGTGTGCCTGCCTGATAGCGCCATGCTTGTGATCTGCCTACATATTATATGCCACACTAATTAACCTCATTCCCCTACATAGTTATGTACTTACACCAAAATATGAATCTTGCGAGCTTATGACCTCTTTTAAAGTCCGCCTCCTTTGAAAACTCTGCGGTAATTTTCAAGGAGTTTTCTTTTAAGGAAGAGGCTACACGTACTTAATGAGGTCAATGACTTTTGTGTTGTATTTCTGACATCATAAACTGTGGTGGTAAATCGTAGTTAAATTGTAAGTAGGTATATGCAGTATACATATGCAGGTATGAAAATTAAGGTACACGAAGGAAGAAAAATGTACATTTAGCGAGATCTATTAATTCTCGAGAGAGTTCATAATGATCTTAAAGAGTCATAATGATCTTAGATAGTTTCTCAAAACGAGTATATAATAATATTTATAATATTTATGATGAAAACTTAAACAATGAATATTGAGATGTATGTATTCGAATGAGTTTTATTTACGGTCTGAGGTCACAAAGGAATTTCATGTTACAATTTTATTTCACTTTTTGTTTAATGGTAGAGATCGTCAACTGGAAACCGATATTTACATATTCATTACTCGATATCAAACATTTATTTGTCGTCCGTCAGTGATATTTTATGTCGAATATGAAGTACCGAATTTAAAATGAAACGAATGGGTTCATTGTCATTTCTTTCTATAGGTATTTGAGCGCATTGTTTGTTGGTATTTTTAATAAGTCAACCAACGTTGACAGGTTTAGTAGTTGATTAGGAACACCTGATGGTAAGCAATATGTGTCACCCATGGACATCCGGAACACCAGAGGCGTTACAGGTGCGTTATAGACCTTTTGGCCTTTTGGGTATTAGGATTGGGGAGGGGGGTAATTGGGCCTCCGGTAACCTTTACTCACACGACGAAACACAAGCGTTGTTTCACGTCGGTTTCTATGGCCGTGGTATCACTCCGGTTGAGGTCTCCACACTTAAATTTATTTGTTATATTTCTTGAATGTAAAAGCTGCATTTTGGTAAACTTAAAACCACTAAGTAACAACATGTACCAGTCTAATCATAGTACTGACTGGTGCACACACGACACAATGCTATATACCGCCTGTCCTCCACAAATCCCTAAAGGCGTTAATACACACATGATTAACCGTGTTGTCAAACTTACGAGTTTCTGATTACTCGTAACGACTGTCATAACTGTTCGTATGACAACTGAGATATATTGTATTAGTATCAACAGAAATAGCTTTGTTATATTTAGATTCCCATACAAACATGACACGGAATCCGAACATTGCCTAATGCCTAGTCTAGTCTATTAGTACTTATGTACTGCTAACAAATTGATCCGATGGCAATTTGCATTATAACTTTCGTGAGACATACTAAATAAATTATCTATTATGTTTTCGGATTACTCACGTAATTATTTGACGAGGAACTCGATTAGTTTCAAGCCATACTAGAGGCTCGTATTCATGAGCAGCATTTAACTGCTACTTGAGTTCGATCGAAACTAGTCGAGTTCCTCGTTAAATAATTACGTGAGTAAGCCGATGGCAATTACACAAAGTTCAATGAAAAACGTAAATAATTAATTGTAAGGAACGTTTCTAGGTCCTTTAATTAAATATGAACAGAATGATTATGCTGACCCTAATTGCTTAACCATCAATTATTGTTGTGGCATTTATCGCTAGACTAGATTATAGGTGTAGCTTTAAAATACCAAGTGTTTTAGACATGAAAAATAGTAGTTAGAGATTGGAATTTCTTACTTCGAATTCTTCTTTTACAAAATTTATGGTTAGCTAGACTTGCCCACATTTACCTCCACTGATGGTAATTTGAATATTCAAAAGAGGGTTTTTGTCTAAGCAGTGGTGGTTTCGAATTGGCTTTTCGTTTGATCTAGTGATTTGTTCCGGATTTAAACTAAGTTTTGTCTAGTTAGATGAAAATTGGCTTTGATATTATAAAGTTAGTATCATGTAAATTAAAGGCTATTTAGAAAATAGCTGTAATGTAGTCAAATATCACTGATAAATTGTTAGAACATTTATATAATTTTTACTTTATAAATGTTGGTTACACAAACGATTAAGAAAAGGCGTTCAAATAAAATTCATTACACTTTGACTCAAAGATCGGTTTGTAAGTACGTTTCCAGTAGAGGTTGACTGTGTAGTGTTGAGCCGAGCAATTTAAAAAGGAAAGAGACGGTGGTGGTTCTTAAAAAGCGTGAGATTGCGTCTAACGTCCCATTTCCTTAGGAACTAGGCGACTGCCGATGGCTCCGGGCGAAACTAACACAAAGCGATTCAGATAATGCGCAAACCTTTGCCGTGAATGCTCAGTTACAATAAAGATAACCTTTGATTTTCGAATATAAACCTAGATATTTGATTCCAGATTCTTCTAGATATTTTTTTCTTGAGTTTTGTTGCGTGGCTATGAAGGACAACCCTTTGTTGATTGTGTAGAATAAATTCTACTGGCGACAGAAAGCTTCTGCATTATTTCACTTGCACAATTGAACCATAATTCGAGATAGGGTAGAGAAGTATTACCTAACATAAAATTTCAACAGGGCAATAAATCTTCTTTAATATTAATGTCGTGATTTATTATACAGTAGCAGTGTAAAACATACGCAAACCGCAAACTACGAATAAGTTTATCCACAAAATTTTCCAATAAAATAAAGATTTCATGAAAATCTTGAAAGCTTTAGGTACACACGGAGAATAAATAAGCACCGTAATGGAATACGTACCGTAATATTTATTGCAAACATTGCCCATATTCAAATAAGTCTTCGACGATTTGCACGCGATTTTGTATCGGCTATTTCGTTTTCTTTGCCGTTATGAAAACGTACCATGTACGGATACATATATAATTCTTGATTTATTCGAAACCTATTTCATCGTTGTCGCTAGGTAGTCTATTGATGTTCGTAGCGACTAGAAAGCAGCATTAGATAATATATTAGACAGATTACGCGAAGTTATAACTCCTCAAACGGAAAGGTAGAACTGATTTGACTTCCAGATATAGATTTTTACCTTTAATTCATCAACGTTAAAACACACACGTCCATTTCCACACTATACTTTAACATTGTATCGAAATAAAAACAAATAGCAATCAAACGCAGTGTTCAGTATTACAAAAATGCATTCAATTCCATTTGTTCCATCAGTTGATTGACATTTCAATAAAATAGCACCATATCACAGATTAAAAAGATATCATCGCAATGTAAAATAAAAAAATAATCTTAAAATCTAAAACAAGGGTTATTAGAAATCCATTTTAATTGTTGACATTTTCATTTTTAGTACTGGCTTGGTGTCGGCAATCGATGTAATACCATTCTTAGTTTAAAAACTACGTCGGTCGTTAACCTCGGATGTATGTCGTGTCTGTTGTACGATAGTTGGTAAATATTCATATCACCATGAAATCGCGTCCACTGCTACCTGTACTGTGCTATTGATCTACTTTATAACTTTGTAATATCAGTTTGTATTACTTTATACTAGGAACTATTAATGGAATTGTTTTTTTGTTTTAATTTTATTGTGTATGCAATTTCAATCACGCCTTCTTGTTTATCGTACTCTATCAGTCGAATGGCCAGTGCCTTGAACTAATTGGTATTTATTCTAGAAGATTCTTCAGTTTCAAAATATCACGTAGTCTGGATTGTTCTCTAACAAGGTTTTTCTGATCGGCCATTTATTTACGAGTAGATACATTACCGTGAGCGCACTTCTCTATACTATTTTTCACGTATTGTAATCGTAACGTAGTGTTACGAATATACTAAGAGTTTTTGCAATGCACTTTCACCTTAAAATATAACAACAAAATATAGAAGTAAGAGTGGAGTAATTATATTAACATGGACATCATTTAATCCTACGCTGTACATGATCGGCTTGAACTGCCGATGGCCCGATGGGAGATTTCATTAGAATGGGGCCCGTAAATTAATTTCTAACCACGAACTGTAATATCGAAGCGACAATGGCGCATGTCCTAACTGTTAACAACGAACACGTAATTCTGGCCGGAGTACTACCGGAATTGGGGGGCATTGTTATTAGTGCATATTGTATTGTGTCATGGTGGCTCGGAGGTTTAAGACGCCTGCTACTCATGCATGAGGGTGCGGGTTCGAAACCTACCAACGGCAAGTACCAATGTGACTTTTTCCGAGTTATATGTACTTTCTAAGATTATTTAGACACCACTGACAAACGGTGAAGGAAAAACATCGTGAGGAAACCTGGGCTTATAATTTCTAATTATAAGTTTGAAATCGCCAATCCGCATTGAGCAAGCGTGGTGATTAATGCTCTAACCTTCTCCGTGTGAGAAGAGGCTTTGCTCAGCAGTGGGCATTTATAGGCTGTTGATGATGATGATGATGATGATGTATTGTATTATAATAAGTAGACCAGCCTAGTGATGACACTATAGTTTTTCAAGATTTGTGGGCGTCCTAAGGGCTGACCAAGATACTATACCTTTTACTGAGACCGGACAGCAACGATCTTTGATGAATCTAAGCATTTTTATCCAGCAATATTCAACCGGCCTGCCAGGTACTAAACCAACTCTCTTTAACCTTTTATCTGTTGATACACCGGCTCCTGGTATAAAACACATTATACCCGCAACAACAATGGGTCAGTTTAAAATAATATTCTGCTTTATATTACGAATGTATTAATTTTAGAACTTAATTAATGTTGTCTACTGTAATCTCGGTTTTAGCCATACAGTAACTAACTAACTAACTAACTAACCGTCAAATGCAATGACAGAAGCTGTTATTGGTTGTTTGTGTTTCGTTGTCAGCCATTTTCATGAAATTGCGTGAGATTTAACGATAGGTTAATAAAAACCAGACGTCCAGATATCTGTTCATAATTTAAATTTTTCTAAAATAATCTGCACTTCTACTGCATTGAGTCAATTAGTGTAATTGGAAAATGGTGCAATAATATTTGTAGTTATAATCAAATACAGTACGCAGCGTCACGTCTTTTATTCACCGAAGGTGCAGAGGATTGCTCGACTTAGGAATCCATCCAAACCAAGCTCCCTTAACTAAAATGACTTACAGAACTGTTTTTAACAAAAAAACCCGTCCAGCTCCTGTAATTTAAAATTAACCACAATTTTATTCAACGCTACCTGACCCGGCAAACAATTAAAACAAACCTTCTTCATTAATATCCGATATTAAATTCCAGTAACACAATGCAGTAGCTTGCATCAAATCGTGGAACGTGCAAGACAAATAGTCGTCAGTTCTGAAATGTGAATAGAATTTACTTTGTACGAGTACGAACCTCTTGTTTGATTTTCGTAAAATATCCGGACAAACCGACTGTGACCCGAGGAGTGACGTCATATCACAGATTTTATCATGGTTTGGTTTTTCTATTCGCAAGGGAATGTAAATACAAGTTAAGATCAATTTACGATTCATTATATGCACTTAAAATTTGACAGAGGTGGACATATTACTCTGGTATTCACATTTGTCAACCTTTAGGAGGTGCTTACGTATATAGGTAGTATGTATTGTATTTGATATCAGATTCTAGTGATGCATGAGAAGAAGGTGAAGCTTATCAACTTAGGCATAATAAAAACCATATTCGAATTATGTTTTTTAAGTAAGGCAAAGTATTACTGGGTTTTTTGAAAAATTTTCAGTAGTCGCACGGAGCCTGCAAATGTGCCAATGGGCTCACCCCCTATTAGATGGGACTCATAACATAAATAGTGAAAAGTGGGTGTTACTTTGTACAGTGGCATTAAGTGCCGTAATACGTCTGCCTACCCCTTCGGGGATAAAAGGCGTGATGTTTTTTAATTACGACCCTATTGATGGTGAAACAAAGTACAAGGTACCTATATAATTACATATTATTATAATTATAACAAACTGCGTACAGACTACGTAAATATACTGTAACATATTTATACTGTACTGGGATGAAAACTATTGTTCCTCTGGCGCACAGTATATGGCTGGTTTTACAGTCACGCGTTTCGGCAGCGCCGTCGGAGCGCGCGCGCTCGGATATGTATTGGGGTATTAGTAGCGTTTCAAATTCGCGCGCTTGAGCAGCGCCGTTCGTTGAACGCGTCCTATTCGCGCGGCGCGGTCGAAGCGCGCGCCGCTCGTGCGCTTCTACGGCCATTGTGCGTTTTAGTCTCACGCCGTTGAGACGTGCCGTTAGGTACTGTTGTGTACAAAATGAATCACATCGATACGGGTCGAGTAATTGACGAAGTGCGAATTATGGGGATGCGACGTATGCTGGATCTTCGTAAAGAAAACTCTAACTTGCATAGTAATTCGTCGAAACTGCTGGTTGATAGGCGAAAATATTTATAAAATTTATAACTATTTTCTCGTAAATCAGAGAAAGATGTTACGTGTTCGCCTCTCAGTAACCTTGTAGCGTTATAAGGATCAACACCTACTGTTCTTCGACGTTTTTGTTGCCTTTTTTTCCATAAAAAGTAAATAGCCAGTACTCTAACCGCATTGCCGTTCATTTTGTTCTGTTTGTACACGACTGTCTCACAGCAGCGAAACGCGCCGTACTAATGTCGTTTTATGGTGCACCGCTGTTCAAACGCGCGCTGTCCAACAGCGCGCTGTCCAACGGCGCGTCTAGCGGCGTGACTGTAAAACCAGCCTAAGTATTTGTATGATACCAATATTCAAGTATGTAGTTTGTAGTATGTAGTAATCTGCAAAGCACCGTTACAGAATTCTGTAGCACTGAGTTTATATTTCATTCACCAGCAGACACTATCTCGTTGGCAACAAACAACTTCAAAGTCATGACGGCTTTGAAGTGGAAAGTTACGGATATATTAAAAAATATCGATGCATTTTAAATAGATAATAGTTTTTACCAGGCAGTCAATTTAATTTGATTACCTCGTTGGCCGAGTTGTCGCAAGTCGCACCCGGTAGACCCCTTGGTCTCGGGTTCAATTCCTGGGTCGGGCAAAGTAATACTAAATAATCTCGGAGCACTAGGACTAGCACGGAGTCTGGAAATGTGCCCGGTATATGGCAATAGGCTCACCTCCAACATAAATAGTGAAAAGTGGGTGTTACTTCTGTGTGCACCTCTGCCTACCCCTTCGGGGATAAAAGGCGTGATGTTATGTTATGTCACTTCAATTTTTGTATGCAACATAATATTGATAAATTAAATAGTTGCTTTGTGTCACGAATATTGATTTCACTTAACTGTTACTTGATCTAAGTTCAATAGAGCGAATCTAATATGTTTGTGTAAACAGCTTAGCAAGTTTGGGATGCTGTATGCATCACACGTCGGGCACAGCGTGGAAATGCCACAAGGAAACATGGCGGCTTTGTATTGTGTTACCCGAACTAACCATCGTTTATTAATCTCTAGCGTTTTAGTATTGATTTCTGTTTGCACTACATTTTGGTATATGTAACCAATATTAAGGATGTAAGCCTTATTAGTTATATGAATTATTATGTGGCTCAACTACCTCAATTATCCTCCCAATATTTCTGGAGGGGGTAGTAATGTTGTATGTAATATGCACCAAACCAGTTGTATAATTTAATGATATATCTATTTTGCTATTTACAGGGTGATACTGTAAAGTTTTGGATCGGATGACTACCGATGCACACCTGGAGTGCGGATTGCTCGAAGAAGCATAAGAACTTAAAGGCAAATAAGCGTTGGAATGGATCTAGTTAAAAATTGTTCAAAGTTTTCTAACAATTCATAGGATTTGTTGTAATTTATAACGAGCTCCAGATGTTATAGTACGAACTTATCCAGTATATCATGTAAATTACTTACAAAACCTATTAGGTGTAGCCACCTGCGTTACTAATAAGTTTAATAACGTAAAAAATTGGACATAACTTCAATTAAACAATGATTGAGTGAATCTATTACAAACATGTATTTTTTCGTAGGTTAAGGACATTCGCATACTCTCTCTTGGTTCAAGGGTTTGGGTACTTAAGAGCATAGTCCAATCCTACTAATGTTAAAAATGCGCAAGTTTGTATGTTTATTTGTTACCCCTTTACGTGATAACAGCTGAAGGCAGTGGGATGAAATTTGGAACAGGGGTAGATTACCGTCTGAAATATCTGGAACATAAGCTGGAATATCTGGAACATAAGCTGGAATATCTGGAACATAAGCTGGAATATCTGGAACATAAGCTTTTTATTCTACGTGAAGGCAGGCGAAGCCGCCAGCAGAACAACTGAAACTATTCAATCTTTTTCAGATAAAGTTATTTTAAATTTAGGTATAGTACAGTCGTCAAAATTTGGTCTTCTGAGACCTAGAATCACTTCCGCGCCAAAAGTAAATACTTGTCAGATTGATAGACAATTGCTCTCACATGGGAGCCACAGATATAGTGCTTTCTCGTAAGAAACTTACAATAGAAGGAACATATCTGATTTATGCATTTAGCTTTTACTTATTGTAAAAATAGGAAACAAGATAAACCTTTTTATGTAAGTGCACCTAATGTATCTAGATTTATATGTAAGTTAATGTTGCTATTTGCTATTTTGTTTCTAAGTAACGCTAGCAATGTAAATTATAACTACAATAATATTTATCATCTGAAAAGTGTTTATTATTTCGGTATACCTAGCAACTCCTTAAAAAAATCGTGTAACAGCCAGATAGATTATTTATTTCATTAGACGAACTGAAGCGAACGAAAACATAAAAAAAAAGATTTTAGTAGAAATCTGAAGTTGATTGGATAGCAGAGTCCCTAGTGAATTCACTTGGAGTGCTACCGACCTCGCTCTTCGGAAGTCTATTAGCAAGACTTGAGGTAACTAACTAATAAGAAATCAGAGGTAGCTCAAGGACTGGAAGCGCTCCAATGGACAAGTTGTTCCCGACAGTGAAATTGAAAATAAAAGTTCATCGAAACGCTGACTTTAACGCCGACGGAGTACAATAGATCATTAATGAACGCTTTTAATTAAATAAGTTTCCCGTCCTAGAGTGAATTTTACCTGACGATAGACTACGAGCATTTCAACGAAAGATTACAGTAATTACAAATGCTACGTCACGAATCCAACGGAATAAAGGGATTTAGTGTACGAGAATTAATAGCTAGTTCCTGCTATCTAGGTTTACTCCAGTAAGTCAAAGTTGTAGTGAGGTGAAAATGGCCAGTTCCCGGCTACATCACGTTACACCCAGCCATAATTAATTGGGCTTATTAAGTTCTCCACGCGGTGACCCTATTAACTTCTCCAGGTCGTTATTACTGAGTTAAACTTTTAAAGTATTATTTCTATTGCTTTTTGAGCGTTTTAGGCGATGTTATGTTCTTTTTAGTTGCCAATCCGTTTCGTGGGTTTGAAACTAAATAATTCTAAACTTTATATTTTGAATGAAGTTACCACAGACAGAGACATAAATCCATTATAATCCAGTGTTCAAGTGGAACAAATCTCACGCTAGCCTGTACTATTGTATGTACCAGCAAGTATCATATCGTTTTATATGTGTTTTTTATAAAACTTTGCCCCACACTAGGATTTTCTTCTGTATCAAAGATACAATTTCACATACGCATATAAATATGTAAAAGTTATTGTTACTGGTGTGCATGATATTGTGTTATTAGTATTACATAATATCACGCCTTTTATCTCCGAAGTGGTGGGCAGAGGTTCATATTACGGCACTCAATGCTACTGTAATTGTACATTGGTATCACCCACTTTTCACTATTCATGTTATGAGTCCCATGTAATAGGAGGTGAGCCTATTGCCATTTACCGGGCACTTTTCCAGACCCCGTGCTAAAAAAAACCCAGTAATACTTTCCCCGACCCGGGAATCGAACCCGATACCCCTTGCCCGGCAGTCGCAATTGCGACCACTCGGCCAATGAGGCAGTCGTTGGTATTAATTTATTAGTTATTAGCATTGATATTTAATTTCTTTTATTAAACTACCTAAATAGTTTTGATAAAATTACTTTAGTCTACAGTGTACCTAACACAATTTTATCAAAAGTTGTCCAAACTTTAGACAATCGACTATGACGCAATCTGATCAAGTTTGACGAAGATTGACGAGATGTCTATCTGTTTATGATTACTAGGGTTAATACAATTACACTATAATTTCCCAATCTGTCAGTAACGCGTCATAATTGTATCATTATTGGATGGATCGTCAGGTCAAATTAGGGGAGGTTAATGTTTCATAATCGCTGTTTATCGTCGACCTACTTTTTGTTTGTTTATTACTTACTAAATTATAATTAACGATTTTAAATATTAAATGTCCAACATTCCTTGAATGATAGAGAGGGAAGAATGCAAGTTCCTTTTTTATTAATAGAAAAGGACAATAATTGTACCTACTGGAATATTTTTTTACATATACATAACATCACGCCTTTTATCCCCGAAAGGGTAGGCAGAGGTGCACATTACGGCGCTTAATGCCACTGTAATGTAACACCCACTTTTCACTATTTATGTTATATAGGTAATAGGGGGTGAGCCTATTGCCATTTTTTTTTTGGTTGGAAAGTGACCTCACAGGAAACTGATGTGATACGATACTTGCGTTGTGTTTGACTAAACACAACGCAAGTATCGTACGTATCGTACGTATAACCGCACTCACACGACGGTGTGAGTGAGGTTACGGAGGCACAATTATCGCACTCCTTAATCTCCCCAATCACCGAGTCCCCAAAAATCCTCAAATTCCTAATCCCCAAAAAACTAGTAACGCACTTGTAACACCTCTGGTGTTTCGGGTGTCCATGGCTTGCTCATTCACCAGATCACTTTATTTTCTTTAAAATCGCGAGTACAGCTAACTGTACTAATACTAATATTAACATAAATAATTCTTAAATACATAAAGACGTACTTAATTATTAACCAATTGGCTTTATTCTGTCTACACAAGGCTTAGACACAAAGTTAATATTTCTAAGTTTCATGTATAAAGCTGGCCGCTGGGTACATGATCATGTCAGCTACAGTTCATTATAAAGTATAAATAAATGTTACTAGCTTCATTAAATCGTACTGGAATTCGCAGTTTCGATTAAAATTAGTGTATAGCAACATAATATGGGTAAAATGGTAAAAGGATCGTTTAACTATTTCAAATACTTGATTGTAGACATCTAGACATAATTTATGTACATACTTAGACAATAGATGCATTAAAAGAATAATAAAGGGTCTTCGGTTAGATTTTTAATCATAAATTATGCTATTTCTTAACCGTCGTATTTTCTTAATAGTCGATCGTGTCTAATTTTTGGGCGTAGTCAATATACCTCTAAAAATAAGTTAGCATACCTATTTAAAAAAATATAGTGCCAAAGTTATATCGTTACAATACAATTAAAGTATATTTTAAGTAGGTAGGTAGCCTTCTATACCTTTCATTAAAAAATCAACACATGCTATATTTATCACAAATCATAGACCTCCGCATTATACGTTCAGTACAAACCAGTACATCAATGAATCACTAAATAAATTACAAACTACTAGTACGGTACTAGCGCAATCAAATTACACTAAACACCTGTAAGTTCCCACAATACTATTTATTCAAAGAAATCGATACTTTATTATACTAAGTAACGTTGACTTTCTGTAAAGTTATTTTGTCTCTTTAGTTAACAGGGTTTTAAATTCTAAGGTGAATTGTATAAAGTCTAAATTGCTGTGTATCAAGAGAGAATTGTTTTTTTTTTTAAAGTTACCCTAATAATTATGTACTTTTGTTCCATAACGAGTATAGAGTTTGTCATCGGGCCTCGTAATTGGCAATAGATTTAGTATTTATTCATTAGGAACGCTACCTATAAGTAAATTAGCAAAATAAGTGAATACTTTCACATATTTTTGACGTGGCGTGATGTCACCTATATTAGTGTTTTAGAAAGAAACATTCTATCTTCGAATACCAACATTCTACCCGATTGTCTTCCCTAAAATTAATGTGTAAATAAGAGGTTTTTCTATTTTCCTCAAACGAAATGTGTCCCGTGAGAAAATAGCATGTTTCAAGCCGGCGGCGGCGGGTTGAGTGACGCAGCATCTGATATGTAGGATTACTCACTGATACTGTGTCACAGATACCGCGTAAAATAGAAAAAAGTGTAAGAGAATTCAACTTTAATTACCATTTTCTTCGTATTATTTTTGAAACTTTTGAACAGAAAAGCTGTATGGCCGACTGACCGTACTTAAATACACATATTTACTGAGTTCAATTATGCTCAGTGTTCAGCAAATTAAAAATCGTAAGCATTTTCTAAAATTATAAATATCAAAAATTTGATATTTAACTACATACTAACTTTTAGTATCTCACGAATTTTCACCCTTAATATCAAAGTATAGAGTCTAGAATTACGTATGTCTAAACTACATACTACAGATTATATGTATATATATATATATACTACAGATTAGATGTTTTATTCTATATTGATGTATTACAATGTAGCACAATAGGACCAAAGAAATTGGGAAAATGGGAGTTTATTTCAACAACAACTTTTTTGAAAGAAAAACTGAATACATGCTGTGTTGTATAATGTCTGAATTTTTTAACCCACAATTCACTGACAAATAACATGAGCAGGACGTGTAGTTTCAAAAAATATATTTTCTCTTTGGAAACATTGTTCGTATGTAGCTTTCGTGGTAGGCAGAAGTCAATCATTTTGATGCTGTATTTACTCTGTTATCAAAATATGTTCGTTTTATTTTTATCAAACATAGGTAGGTACTGTGGATAACGTTAGTTCTTTTATAAACACCATAGTCGGGCTTATACGTATATGAAGAAATTCTATCACGTCCGTGAATAGAACGTATGGCGATGTGTTTCAATCAAATTTGTATGTCCAGTTAAAATATTCGAATCAATCTAGCTACTCACTATTTGAATTATTTAAAAATCTTCAATTTGTAGATTTCTCGTGAGATTTTTTAATAAATTAAGTAAGTTACAATTAAAAAGTTAAATAAATAAAATAAAAAAATAAAATAAAAAGTAAGGTAACCTTATTCGTCAATATTACTTTTTAGCTATTGATTAAAATGAAAAACATCATTTTATTTATTGCACCTTATTTAAGCAGTTATGCAACAAATAATTTTGACTTTGATTGCACATCGGAGATCTCTTACTGGCAAACAATAAACTTACGAGCACTGTAAGACTCATTTACTCACATGTTAAATGTAGGATTAAATTAAATGGAAATTGAAGCCCTACATTTAATGGTGCAACCATTTATATAAGATGTACTTATGTAATTACCTTACAGCGAATGACGTTGTTAAATGACGCAATTAAATGCTCGCAAATAGCTTTTCTTCTCTTGTTTTCGATGTTAAAAATAGTTAGAGGTTTTTCACACGATTTAAAACATGAGCCCTTTTCACAGTTTTTGGGTAATCGTATTTATCTTTATTGCAATCTAGATGAGATCGTTACAATGAATAGCGTTAGTTTCTATGTAAGTATTTGATATTATTGTGATATGCAGACTGAATGAATACAGTACCTTTGATGTACGATCCAATTTAGTAAAACTGTTTTTTTAGAAAGATAAAGCATAGATAACATAACATCATGCCTTTTATCCGCGAAGGGGTAGGCAGAGGTGCACATTACGGCACTTAATGCCACTGTACAATGTAACACCCATTTTTCACTATTTATGTTACGAGTCCCATGTAGTAGGGGGTGATAAGATAAAGCATTTAAAAATTTAAAAGAAGTCATGGTAACTATAGTAAAATGGTTTCACAAAAACACGCAATTAGCCGCAAAGCTTTATTTTTCAAAACTACAAATCATTCCCTAAGAAAAATTTGTTCTGAATTGACATTTTGGTGTTAATTACACGACGAACTAACGACCGAAACTTTAACAGAATTGACCCGTTTTCTGTCAGCGATTAAGTTTAATTTTCAATGATAAATGAGTTCAAAGCAGTATAATGTTATTACAATATCATTTTGAATGCCAAAATATCACATTAACTTCGTGTATCTAAGCTTAAAATATTTTTTTTATTCTCTATGAAATATTTATCCCATCTTACTTTTATTCTTGGTGTCCCAATTCCTTAAATTGCTTGCTCTGAATAATTTTGTAATGTATTACATCCTGTAACGAGCCCTTTATGTGGCAGATCCCAAAAGCCTCATTCTATCAAGCTGAAATATCTTTTGACTTATTGAAAGAAATCGGCACTTAAGCAAATCAATTTTCGGGAGACCCTTTTAAGAAGGTATGTTATTACTCGTTTTTGTAATTTGTTTTTACATTCTTGAAAAGGTGATTCTTGGAATGTGCTCTCAGTTGAAAATGATGCCTGAATTATTTTGATTATTTAAATGAATGTCAGTTACTCGGTACATTACCTTCAAAGATGTTTCGGTTCTAAGGTGTGCGGTTGTATAATATACATCGCCTAGTATTTATTTATATTTTTAAGACAAAGTTAAGGCTGTTTTTTCTCCAATATCGAACATATAACTTAAGTAAACGTAGCATTCATGCAGATACATAATAATATGATCGGAATCCTGATTCAGTAATTAGTTTTAATTATTCTGAATTTTCTATTTCTATTAGAGTCACTTTATAATTTCATCTGCATTATGTTAGATAATGCAAAAAGTAAAACAAATTAATACCACATTTTACTTTTACAATATTTATTTTTTTAATACTAGCGACCCGCCCCGGATTCGCACGCGTGCAATATATATGTATTATACGTATAAACCGGGAGGACGTGTGAGTTGTCGGGATGGTTTATACGTATAAACCATCCCGACAACTCACACGTCCTCGTGTGAAGCTTGAACATCTGAAACAAAATTCCATTTCCGCACAGTAAAATTTCCTTCGCTCGGCCTCCCTGACCGAAAGAATCAGG
Source organism: Spodoptera littoralis (assembly GCA_902850265.1). Lineage (NCBI taxonomy): Eukaryota > Metazoa > Arthropoda > Insecta > Lepidoptera > Noctuidae > Spodoptera > Spodoptera littoralis. The sequence goes on along the minus strand of LR824535.2, from coordinate 9,294,709 downwards.
AATAATTAAACTCTATTACCTTCTCACGTACAACGTACGCATGTTTTATTTAAACACAATGTCTATCCGTTTACAATTTGTACCCCTTAGCTATACTAGTTACGATAAACAATCATTTTCATCACAATCATTTTACATTTTACATCACATTCTACACAACTGAAAAAGTCAATTTAGTATGCAATACTCTACAACTTTCTTCCTTTGCCTCCATCCGGCAATCACTTGGGTGACCTCCATCCGGTACCCATTTCCAACGCAACACAGTGCCTCAATCCGGCAAGCTGGGTCCCTCCATCTGGGCCTCAGTTTCGACACAACATATTGCCTCCATCCGGCAACACAACGATAGTCTACATCTCCAAACCAGACGCACGCCACTCACATTCGTGGCCGCACTGCGACGGGAAATGGTGCCCGATTTTACGCCTACGCTACGACCGGCATGGAGATGCATGCCATCTGAGCGACTTGCATACTAGATGACAACTAGTGACACGAAGGTCCATCCCCTCCGTTATCATCTAGTTCCGTCACGTCGGTTTTGCTACAGTCCGAGTCTAAGTCTTTATCGTCAAAATTGTCAACGTCAGGCATTTTACGCAGTCGGTCATGCGCGTATTTGTAAGTCCGGTTTGAGTTTAAAGCTTTAAGAACATAGCGATCCCCTTCTAGTACCTCAGTGATTTTAAAGGGACCCCTATATTTGGGATCGAGCTTTGTTTGGTTTCTCTCTTCGTTTTGTAATAACACAAAGTCTCCCACAGAAAACCGTTTTATCTTGGCCTTGTTAGAGTCGAACCGTACCTTGTCATATGCAGAACCCTTTTTCATGTTCTCTACAGCCTCTGACCTAACCTCTTCGATGTCAATTTCCGGATAGTTGTCGACAGCAAGTAGTACGTCTAAAGGTCTAGCTACTTTACCGATAAACAGCTCTAGTGGACTAGCCCTCGTAACTCGGTTCATGGTGCAGTTGAGGGCGAGCTGAACATCTGGCAGAGCATCCTGCCAGGAACGATTACTTGTTTCGACAGCTGTCAGCATATTCTTCAGAGTGCTCATGACGCGCTCTACCTGGCCATTGGCTCGCGAGCTACCTGTGGCTATTAGATGGAGCTTGATACTTACAGAGTCGCAGTAGTCCTTGAAATCTCTGCTGGCAAAGCAGCGTCCCTGATCCGCGATTATACGATGGGGTGCGCCAAATAATGCAACACTTGCTTTAAGGGCTTTGACACTACTGGCGGTATCAATGTGAAGCGCGCATGTTGTAAAAATACGTACTTGGTAAATGCGTCGATCAGAACGAAGACATATTCCTTCCGGTCATTTTTACCGCTTAATTTCCCGGTAGCATCGACATGTATCGTGTGCCAGGGTATTGCCACCTTTGGGATAGGATGCATTTCTGCCTGTACTTTGCCAGAGTTCCCTTTGGAGATTTTACAAGTTGCGCAATTATCTACGAACTTTCTTACAAATTTCGTGATGTTTTCAAACCAGTAAAGTTCGTAAATTTTTTCTAACGTTTTCTCCCAAATGTAGCAAACCCTCGTGTACGTTATTAATAATAGACCAACGGAACGACCTGGGTACAATTGCCAAGCATCGAGTCTTACCACGCCGCTGAATTTTCCGGTGCAAGACACCTGATCTAAGTTCGTAGGTCTTAGCCACATCAGGGGAAAGATTCCCCTCTTTTAGATCAGAAATCAGCTTTGAAAGCTCCTCATCTCTCTGTTGTTCTGCTATCAACCAGTTGTCGGTAAGATTAGCAAGATTAATTTGTTTGAGAGTTACCTTATTAGCCAGAATGATCTCTTTGTCGACTGGTAATGGATTCCTTGAAAGGAAATCAACATGAGCCATTCGCTTACCGCTACGATGTACAACATCAAAATCGAATGCCTGCAGGAACGCCCACCACCTGTGTACACGCGGCGTGAGGTCTATTTTCTTCCGGGTGGACTGAAGTGAACTACAATCGGTCACTACATCAAACTTGTGACCATATAGGTAATGCCGGAAGTGTTTAATGGCGTTGACAACCGCAAGAGTCTCCAACTCGTAAGAGTGATACTTAGACTCTGCGGCTGTCGTGCGTTTACTAAAATAGGCTACTGCATGCGATTTACCTTCCTTCCGTTGGATTAGAACAGCGCCGTACCCCATGGCGCTCGCGTCTGTGTGTAGCTCCGTCTTAAGAGTTGGGTCGTAGATCATGAGAACAGGCTCACTGGTTAAAATAGAAATTACCTGCTGCCTGATGGACTCGTACTCAGGCTTCCAATCTATCTTACCGTTGGTGGAAGTTAAAGCGTATAAGGGAGCCATTAGCTGAGAAAACTTTGCAACAAACTGACGGAAATATGACGCCAAGCCAATAAACTGACGTAGCTGTGTCACTGTTCGGGGTGGTGGCAAAGCGGTTAGAGAGTGAACTTTACGGGAATTAGGGCGTATTTGTCCTTGACTGACTTCGAACCCGAGATATTCTACCCTCTGCTTTAAGAAAGCACACTTTTTATAGTTGAGAGAAAAGCCCTTTTCGGCCAGGACTTGAAGTACTACCTGAAGTCGTTCAAGCGCCTCCTCTACGCTGCATGCAACAATCAGTATGTCATCCATGTACACCACAACGTAGGTATTCACCAGGTCCCCAAGAGCGTGAATCAGAGCTCTCTGAAAAACTGAAGGCGCATTTCTTAGCCCGAATGGCATGGTGAGGTATTCAAACTGCCCATCGGGTGTGACAAAGGCCGTTCGCTCAATCGATTCAGACTCAATGCGAATCTGGTGAAACCCTGACGCTAAATCTAAAATGGAGAAAAATGTCCCACCATGCAATCTAGCAATCTGGTCAGATATGAGAGGCAGAGGAAACCGGTCTGGAACTGTGTTATCGTTTAATTCGCGATAGTCCACACACATCCTGTCTGTTCCATCCTTCTTTTTCACAAGAAGAATAGGGCTCGCGAATGGCGATGAACTACAACGAATTATCCCGGCTTTGAGTAATTCTTCAATCTTACCTCGTACCACTTGTCTCTCCTCCGGACTCAATCTATAAGGGCGTCGATAAACGGTTTTATGAGGGTCGATAAGACGAATTTTCATCGGCTCAGTGTCCGCAGGGGAGGTAGGAATGCCGGAAACGAAATTATTTTTGAAAGATTTCAAAATGTTTAGCAAACATGTTCTATTTTCGGGGGGAACGTCAGTGTCAATGGAGTCAAAATCAATTTTACTGTCGTCAATTACGTCACACGCATTAACTACCAAAATCTTCTCAAATCTCAGTTTGTCTGATGTCATATGAACTGCCAACCCAAGCGCTAAAACTTCCCGTCCGATCATAATTTCATATTGTAAACAATGGTCAGGTAAAACATGTAGGAGAATTTCAAAAAGTATTCCGTCAACATCGACGGTGGACAAAATTTGTACGGTCGAATATACAGAGGTCTGTCCAATGCCTGTCATTGTCACACGGTCATAGTTTCGCCTACCCCTAAATTTACATGAAACGGATTCTTTAATCAGGGAGCATTCTGCACCCGAGTCGTAGTTAAAAGAAAATTGCTCACCAAAATGACGTAAAGTTCCTGTAGGTGCTTTCAGGACGCATACATCCACTCGCTTTTCAATTGTGGAGCTGACCGCAGTACCGCTGCTTGGCTCCTTGCTACTCCGCCTCGGACAGTTGGATGCATAGTGTCCTCGCTCTTGACAGTTGAAACAGGTGATCCAGTCGGATTTTCCAGGTGACTGCTTACTCGCGTTGATAGCCGTCTTTGATCCAAGTTTATCTTCCTGTGTCTTCATGTCTCTGCCACTACGGCAGTAAACTGATTTATGCCCCAATTTACCGCATTTGAAGCATCTAACAGCAGCAAGGGATCCAGTAGCTCGAGATTTCTTAGCATCAGGACCTTCATGTTCATCGCTAGATGGAGTGCAACGTTTTAGAAAAGAAACGGCCTTTAGTTCCCTTTGTAGTTCACTGCGTGTCTTTATGTCCGTAGTAAAGGATAACCTTTGAACGCGCGGGTCCAGTTTCGCTACATGCGCTAAAACTGTAGCTATAGCAATTTGCTCCGTAGTAAGGCCACCCCATCTAGACATTATGGATGTCATAAGGGTAGCGGCGTATGCCGCCAGACACTCATTTTCTTTTGGTTTCTTATTGTTCAAATTGACTAAGAAAGAGGCAGTAGTCTCTGGGCAATCGTACCTGGCAGTGAACAGTTCCTTGAATGCACCCCACGTCATACCGGGGTAGGAAACAGAAGATAACCACGTTGAGGCCTCACCTTTAAGCGCGCGGCTCAATGCAATCATAAGCGATGGGCCTTGTCGATGTTGATCAGTCACACACATATCCGCCGTCGTCAACCAGGCACGTGAATCTATGTCTCGTGTTTCGGGATCAAAATTCGGAAGGCGAATATCGGTACTAAAAGAAGGTGTGTGCATTGCCCGTACAATAGCCAAAAAGTTACGGTTCTGCTGTTCTAGCAGTAAGCGCCATTTTTCATCACTCGTGTCGCCCTGAAGGACTTGCGGGTCACTGTCACACTTATTTTGGTTCACGTTTTCGCATGCACCACGTGGGCCGTTTGGATTACATCCCACTTCTGATAACAAAGGTAATTCGAGGCCCTCGCTATCAGAATGGTCAGACATGATGAGAAACTTGAATAATAGTCTCAAAGGGTAGTATGACGACTGGTTTAATCACTACACGGCACAGATTACAATATTCGAATCGATGTAGTATGATTTGAATTGGAAACGCGGTGAATTCGAAGCAACGTGGTGACTTCACTTTGGTTATTCTTAAAATCAACCGTCTGCGGTCACGTTCTGTTCCAAAAGTGACTGGACCATTCCAATCACATGACAGCTGTCAGATGACACTGACAGCCGCCCATCCGTCCCGTCACCACGATGCATCGACTACACCCAAGCATACCGCTTGACGCTTCCAACACCAAACAATTAGTTAGCATGTAAGGCGATAGATGGCACTTGAATTACTGACACTGCGACGTAGTTTACAAGCGCCATCCACACGGCGCTTATATTATTGACGCTGCGACATATATTTAAAAAAACCGCATCAAAATCGTATATCGAATTGCGTAGTTTTAAAGATCTAAGCATACATAGGGACAGACAGACGGCGAATAGCGACTTTGTTTTATACTATGTAGTGATGCTTCATGCACTTGATGTACAGTACTGGACTTAATGCTGCAAGCATTTTCTTGTCAGTTTAATAGAAATAAGAAATAAAATAGAATTCTCTTAACTAGATAAAAGCAATTCTAGTTACATTACCGTGGTCTTTGCTATTTAAAGTAAAAACAAGCCGTCACTGATATTAATTAAAATAAATTCCTCGTTGAAATAAGTTCCGTGTTTTGAACAGGGCAGCGTTAATTTTATAACTCGGGTTTGAACTTCATTAAATGAATTCTCACTAATTATTCAGAGTGGGCACTGCTGTTTGTTTGTGTGGCATAATGAGCTAAGAGTTTTTATTCAAAACCAACAACTATTGTTATACTTATAATTAAAAATTACGGTTTACTCACGAGAGACATTGGTAAAGCTCTACTAGTTTCAAGTCACAACAGGGCTCTTATTCATGAAGTTTTTAATTGTGGGAGAGCCATGCTTCGGCACGAATTGGCCGGCTCGACTGGAGTATACCACGGCCGGAAACGCTTGCATTGTGTTTCGTCATGTGAGTGAGGTTACCGGAGGCGCGCAGTTACCCCCCGCCAAATCTCCCTAATCCCTGAATCCCCAACAATCCTCAAATTCCTAATTTCCAAAAGCCCGGTAACGCCGGTGTTTCGGGTATCCGATTGCCGTAAAACGTAGTTTTGCACAAATCAGTCAAGAAAATTATTATACAAATATGACTAATTGTGAATGTTGGCGAATTAAATTAAATGTCATCCTCATCTGCATCTATATCTAAACCCAACAAGTATTAGCAATAATCCCGATAATACGCGATCGAGGGAAACATTCAATTTCACAACACGACATATTCGTGTGTACACCCCCGTGAGTCATAAAGGAAATATCGTTTATGGAATAGAATTTTCTAGTACCTAGTTCCCGTCTTAAAGTTTAATAAGTGCCTACATATTTCGAATGCGTAACTTTTTTTGTTTATAATTATTCAAATGATTTGCGCAGGTAACATTTGTGTTTGTCCTATTTTTCTGAATTTAGACCGTTTTAATTTTTTATCAGAAAACGCTGTCACTCATAATTTTGATGATAACTTCTAATAGGTAAATGTGTATTTTAACTCTCCGTACACGTGGGTGTATAGTTTACTTATATTCCAATAATTTTATTCTTCACATAACTACAACATATTTCTTTATATCAATATATGTATTACATTCATATCGATTGTCACACCAAAAATTTTCAAACTCAACCATTCAGTTTGGTGATCGCAATCAATCACTAGGCACTTGAAATGTGGCAATAACAAATAATGCCCACAAATGGCATATACCAAACATAATTATAATATACATTTGAAATTCTTAGGTATAATTGATAGCTAGGTAGGTAGCAAGCCAACCGTGAGAGCTAAACAAGCTCAGCATAAGTGGTAGAAGTCAACAAAAGAATTTGTACGTGAATAAGAAATGGGACACTTCAGAGGTAAACGAAAAGCGGAGTGATGTTAACGTATTGCCTACTTGACTGTTGCCGAAGCCAGACAATACATCCCAGGATACAAGGTGAAGAGAGTAATCCTCGGATTTATTGAAAAAGATCCAATGAATAGCACGAGTAACGGAGTTTTGTTTTTACAATCACTCTTATTTATCTAGCGGAAAATGAACTAGGTATTAATACTTTCGCTGCCAGATTTTTTTACAAGATACCTACATTAGTGCCCTAAGATTAGAACTAGGTCTGCTCTTTAATACAGTATTTTGCTGGTGCTAAATTATGAACATAAATTTTTACAACAACAGTTATAGGATTGGAGATCATAACAGTACCATTAGCGCCAGCGAGAAAGCACTGAGCACACAAAAGACAACCCTTTTCCATTGGGACATCTTCCTTTTTCAAACTTTGAGTAGATCAGTTATAAAGTCGAACTTTAGGGTACGTAAATAAACATAACAATACCTTTGGTATTAACTTAAAGGTTAGACAGAGGTGTACCTATAATTGCTGTTTTGACGTTGTCAGGCAGACCCACATAGTGGTCGTAGGTGGTGTTATATTGGGATAACCTTCTAACTTTACAATTATATATTTTGTTTGCTGTTTATGAACTAGAATTATTATTGTCGATACTCCCAACAAGGAAGTCAATAGCTGACACTTGACACACATTAAATATTCACTTTAAGTTAAAGTTGGCTTTATAAACAAAGCTATCCTTTCTAAAGAAAACATTGTTTAACTGTGTGTTTTTATTGTGAAAGAGTAAACGATATGTCAAGGCATGTCGCTTGTGACGCATTGGAAGTACACAACGAGAGTAATCTTTGAATTGATAGTACCAATTGTAAGAGACTTTGGAAACAAATAAGAGTGTTACTAGTAACTCAATCAGCTTAGGATGGTAATATATCGTAACTTAATGTAGGTATCCAAAATCTCAAGAAAACACTGGGTGTGTTGTCCGGTAATTGTGTTAATTCCTGTTAAAATAGATCTATTAAAATATAATATAAAAGAGATAGAATGTTAAAATAGTAAATGGTCAAAGAAATAAGGGTGGGTTACGCTACTGAAGGAAATCTGACATGACGTTATGAAGAATGTAAGAATTTTCTGAATCACTACGAAAGTTATTGTAAGTCTATTTACTCCTACGGCCTCTAAATAATTGTTAGACACTTGTACATCAAAGAATTCACTTATTTCTTTTAAATATTTCTCGTTCAATGTCAGTTCATTTAAATAAATATTGTGAAGTGTTTCCATTATTTTGTGCGTCGACCTCTCGACATCGTACTTGTTTCGTAATTTTTCATTTATTTGTGTACAGAATGCTGTGTCGTCGTTGATAAAGTGGTGGCAAGTGCGAGTGGTGGAAATGAGGTCATGAATTTGATCCACAGTTGGGACTTTGCTGTTTTTTTTAAATTCTAAACTTTCATTGTGCGCAGTCTTGTAGTAAACATTTCAAAACAAATTGTCAAGCAGAAAGTTTTGACTTTTAACAAAATATGATTAGATTCTGATTATAAAATATAATGACTGTGTTTTAATGTCCTATTGCTAACAATTAGACTAAAATTTGTTTGTTGTAGGTTATTATATTTATCTAGGAAACCTTCATCAGGACAAAACCCACGTCATGTTTAATTTACCTATTATTTAATCACTTTATTCGCGTTAATATTCTAGTTTCGGTATATTTTACAATGTGTTAAAGTTTGATAATTATAAAAGGTTGTTTTGAACAAACTTTATGTTTTATGAATTGATCTTAATGAGTATAAAGTTGTTATATTTCCCAAAACTTAGCTATTATACTGCCCACGGGGCGAATAAACTCTTTGTTCATCTATTATTTCATTACAAACTTTCTTACAAATTGGCAATGACTGTAAAAGATCCGGTTAATTAGAATTTAAAGTTGTAAATAAAATTATTTTTCATTTTCATTTTAAATACCACACTTTACAAAATGGTTAAAACAAGGTTCACGTTACTAATATTTTTCATTGATTTTATTATTAAAAGAGTAAAGCATGAAAGATCGACTTATGATTAAATATAATTACAAAATAATAACAATTTACTAAACGGATTGTATTAAAATCAAGGCAATTGATATTTCCTATTAATTTTCCCTTTCATTACGTCCATTATTGCTGTACCGATTATAATAATTAATTATTTGCGTGATTGACAGTTGGTAGATTAATTAAATCGATCCGTTGTTGAAATTGCCCGAATCGAGTGCTCTCATGTTTAACGTTATTTATAAAAATAACATTTCCTTTTTTAAATATTCTTTTAAATTATTTTAAGTTGTTTACACATCTTAGTTTTTATTTATTTACTTATAGATAATTATACTGATGTTCATTTAGGTTTTTTTTTAATCTACATACGGGGTTTTTATCCATGAGGATACGCCAACCCATCATTTAGGTTTAAATTCATGAATTTATCAGCAATATAATATGTTTGTAATATCTCCACTCTTAAAGAGAACCTATAAAAGATCTGTTTCGCACTTAAAAATACTATTTATATATCAGTTTTCACCATAGCAATCAGATATTTTTAGTCACACATTAACTTTTCCGTCTCTACGATACCGTCTCATCATTCGGTAATTTAAGGGGTAGGGTTACCGACCCGTCTAATACGATATTTAAATTCGATACGTTATTGGCGTGCGTGACATCGCATGGTACCACATCGTGTCATGTTGAACTTCTCCTTAAGAAAATGAACGAGCCATATGTTTGTTATTTTAGGCCTACTGTGTAAGCTTCCCTATGAGCCATAGAAATGGGAACTTTATGTTACCTCTGACATTATGACTGAAGCCCGAGGCATTGTTTGGGTTTCGGGTTTTACTTGCTCTATCTTCCTATGGGGAAGTAGGTAAATATGTATGCAAAATGTACTAAAATAAAGTAGGTACATATAATTGTGTTTGTAGGAACGGGGTGGTTTTTAGTCAGTAAGAGTGTGACACTCCCTCTCGTCTCACCCGGGCGAGAGAAGTCATTGGATAATTTTCCCCCTCAAAAAGAAATACCTATGTGCCCGAAGGAAACTTGTATAGGCACGTGTGAGGACAAGGAGTGAGCAAACACATTTATGTGTTTGTATCAAAACATATATAACATTATTAGGCTACTATAATGTCGCCTAGAAATCTTCGGCAACGAAACTGTCACACAAACAAATAATATCTTCTAATAAACAAATCTCATAATTAAAACGTTCTTCATTTTGTCCTCGATACACAAATAGCCGCTGCTATTATTCAAACATACTAAAGACGTTGTGTTCCGCATCAAACACAGACTGTAATTAAAAAGCATAAAGCTTCAACATGTCAAAACATTCTTCGCAAATTATTACTGAACATGTTCTATGGTATATTATTAGATACGGCGATAGCCCCTTCATATTATTATGTCAGCGATATACCTAGTTTCTATAAACTTAAATAAAACAAGAACGCTGATTCGTACAGTACAGTAACGTAGAGTAACTGTACAATTCACATCCGTATACATAATGTACAGCAGTTGTACCTATATGAAGGTATACGGATGTTAATGTGTGTAAACTCTGCAAGTTCCAAGTTATGAAAGCGAGGGAATATCTGGTTACTATGAAATGTTGTAACTGCCTTACAGTAGTTTTGTTGTTAGCCTTATTTAATTGGGAAGCGATCCTTTTCCCGCAACTAGGGATTTGGATTTCATTCTACTGAAAGTTTTATTCGTATGACCATTCATTATGACACTAGATTTTATTAAATTTGATTCTAATTTGGAAAAGGGATGAAAAAAATCTTAATCTGAGAGCTGAATACAATCGTTTACAATAGCCCTATTGTCGTAATTGTAATTATAGACTAACGAGCCAGCCAAAATAGCGAGACAATCAAGAGCGTACCTAAATAGTATTTAAAAACTAGTTGAATAAAGCTGAACTATTCAATGTCGCGAACAGTTTACAATGCAAGAAGCGTCTGTCATCTGGTATCAATCTGGGAAGTTGCCAACGGTTGGCGTCCGTCCCCGTAGTATTGCTGAAGCCAATCGTATTAGTGGTGTCACATGGCTACGCAATCATTCTACCATTAAACTCACTACTGGAAAGTGTTAGCACAATAAGTCGCTGCGAACACAGATTTATATGTGGTCTGGAATGAGCATTAAATGTTTTAATAGATTTACATAGGATATAGAAACGACTGGAGATGAAAATTGTTTCATTATTGATATTTACATGTTATGTATACCTCATACATGAGATTATAAATATAAATACTTAGTTCATGTTTATATAGTATTTCTGTGATCCAAAACCTATTTAAACGACATAAATCTTCAATATACCTTTTATCTTCCCGCTAAGTGTTTACGGAAACACTTTTTAAAGTTTTTATAAAAGCAAACTGCTCTTCTAGTGGATTTATTAATCATGATGGCGTGGCGACTGTACTGTCAAGATCAAGAGCGTTTCGTAGACAAGGTTAATTATGACGGGCGTGTGGTCCCGGCACTCCGGTAGCGTCTATAAGAAATGACGTGTACGCTTCGCATCGCTACCTAGTGATTTATTAACTAGACACAGAAACAGCTGAATCTATTGAACGCGATTGTACGTCTTTCGAGCATTTAGTGATGTCATAGACGATATTAAATACAGATGTTATGCGTTCTTAAAAAAAAAAGAAAACTGGGACAGTAGGCATTTAAAAGAAAAAAGCTGCACCATTAATTGATTTAAAATCATGCCTCTGGCTGTTTTTCTTATTTATTATCTTTGGCGTTAAACATACAACTTTTTTCTTGACTTCACAGTTGAATGAAATACAACCTTGTACGCTTCCGAAGCTTTCAAAAACTCAATGTATCTTTGTCAAAATATGTACCTACAGAGTGTTCTGTAATTTATTGTTATTATAAAAAAAAGATATCAAAGTCAATGTGTTTTCACCGGCAGTAACATGCCCATTACTACTGAGCCGTGATCGACATTTTTTCGAGAGTAAACAAATGGGACTTCAAAGCGATGCTCTCGATATACTACATAAAATATACGCCTGAGTGATACTCCGCTCAGCTGTCGAAACGTACCTAATTATCAGGGCCGCAAATCTAACCTTTATCACAGTCAAATGGGGAGCTATGTGTGGAGAAAACTTGGAATTTGTACGTTCAAAAGTCGATGACTTCATTTTCAATCCGTTTATAGGTCAGGACAAGAGTAAATCTTTGCGTTATATTGCAGGGAGTTCTTAATATAGATCTTTCAGCGAATAGGTGACCGTTGTAAGATACATAGCATAAACATTGTGTAGTAATAAATAGTGAATATGATTTGTGTAGGTATGGTGTTTGTGCAAGCTACACTTGTTACTTCAAAGATGATGATGCAGATATTTCAATTGCATTTTTAACTGTCTTCCAAGGTATCATGAAACGTCTACATAAATACTAGGTATCTTCGGATAACTATGCTCTATTGTATTAGTAACTCTATAGGCACCGCAATATGGAAATTGCTTTATACTAGTTGATACAATTATAACGTAGCTAGCGGAACTAAACGCGGGTTGTATCGTTGTATCAATACACCTCTGCCTATATAAACAGCACCATATAATAATAGTTTTCTATCTAATTGAAGGTTTATTTTAACTTTATTAAATTTTAAACTTAATTATTAACTTAATTTAAATTAAATAGTAACATCATTATTTCGATTGAAATTCTTTGATGTGGTGAAAATAGGGGGAATTTATTATTAAACTTATGGAGCTATAGAAAAAGGCAGCCACAGATAATAAGTTAAAACTCTTTTATAAAAAAAATAAACAAAAGCAAATGTTTAATCCTCAATCTTCGAGACTTCCCCAAGGAAACTTGTTGAGATACTTTCAGTGTTCGAGTGTCAGTTCTCAATACGGATAGACGTAGAAAGGCCAATAATCCATTTAATTAAATGTTCTACTAAAGCACAGACTCTTTGGTTGAGAAAACTGAATAGGGCGTATTGGGTTATTTTGTGCTTGATAGTATTAATTACAAATAAGTCTTGTTTTTGAGGGAGAAAAATACTACGACGAGTTCTCCCGCTTTGAGAGAAGCGAGGCAGAGAGTCAGATTCTTACTTACTAAAAACTACTCCTTTCGTACTGCTGCTTCGAGACGGAGCATCAGTAACCAAGTGGTTCACCAAGGGGTCGGTTGGCTAAGAAGCCGAACGCAGTATTACATATAAATGAACCTATTGACGACAATAATTTAGTTGCCTAATACCTTTTTTTTATTAATTAAGACATCGAATTAATAGTAATCTAACAAAACGTCCTTCCTCTCTCCGACCAATTTTAAATGTTGCTGTGCCCGACAGGGTCCATAATTGTTACTATTTGTATTTTTCTAACCACCTGTGTGTGTACATTATGGATGCAATAAATATTTGATTACTTTGATTACTTTGACATAATTAGTGACCAATAGGTTAACTAAAAATAATTGCCTAACCTAGGCCATAATGTTAAACAACTGCCCTATACTAAAAATGCTTTCTAAAATGTAATTAATTTGCTAGTGTCTAGTCATGTTTTACAATATGTGCCGACACAGTTGGGAATTGCCGCCTTTTATGAAATACCTTGTAACCTAGTAGTGTTTTACCTAGTAGGTACTGTCAAGGGATAGTGTTCTGGAACTTTCTAGATGTATTGCAGTAATTCTTTTATGTCTGTGGTTAAGCTAGAACTCCAAGGAGTCTGGTATTTGTTTATGAATTATGTATTGTTGTTAATATTATACATGTTTTATTAGAATAAATATTGTGTTTATCTCTTACTGTTTGGGTATGTAAAGGTAAATGATAAAATAAGTCATACGCCCAATTGAGTAACATAAAAATTAGTCTAGTAAATAACTTAATTATTAGTTGAAGTAAGAAGAAACTTAGAAAGGTTAAACAAATCCAATATAGGTGTAATTTGTTGTTTTAAAAACATTTTGTACCGATCATTTCTCTTTCGTTATTCATGATTCTAATTGTAGCTGTAATAGAAATAGAAAAATCAATTGGCTTTGATTTAGGCCCGCACTGCGACTATATTCGAATTTAGGCTCTGACCTCATACATAATGCAGGACGCAAGTCGGCGACCCCATACGCCGGAATACCTTTACATCGAACAATGAACTTCATATAAAATCATTATTCACAGATTTTTGTAGCGTACTATAATTGCACATTGATTTCAAGGTCAACAAACATTTTCAGAATGTTTTATCATTATTTATTACTCTACTGGAGTAGACCACCTGATTGGTTCGATGGGCCACAAAAACGATTCACTCAGCAAAAAAGTTTCTAGGTTGTATCTTTGGGTTGAGCAAAGAAAGAATGACATAGGTGTGATTACTGACAAAAAACTCTTGGTACGATTCTCAAGCCAGGCTCGTATGAACAACTATGAAATATTGTTTCATGGTTTTTCGTATGGAGATTGCGATCGTATTTAACCTCTCCCGTGTTTCTCGTACAAACGGGGTACGAGAGAGTTGAGTGCCCATCGCTCAATTGTACACACGGGTGTACGAGAAATGCGCACCGATTGGATATTTTTTCTGTGACGTATATTTTCAAGTTTGCAACCCGTTCTTTATTTGATTGAACAGAATAGTTAATTCGCTTTTGTATTAAAATATTTACCCGTGTGTACGAGAACGCGCGTTTACCCGTGTGTACGAGAGGCGCGCGAGAGGTTAATACCTATCTGAATAACGACGAATTAATTAGAGTTTTTTAATTGTAGTATAGTTTCTATAAAAATATTTTTCTTATGTCAGTAATGTTTTAAGCTTTTCTAAAAACATTTGTTATGAAAATTACTTCTCATTGAATATTGTTTACGTAGCTAGCGTCGTGAACACACAAAGTTAACTATTTGCCAACGTAGTTTCCTGCGCAAAATTTAACTAAGGGCAGGTCACGGGTCGGTAAAGTTCAAAGGTGTTCCGAGACGATGCACCGGGCAGGGTCAAATCTTAACAAGGGGGAATATTGACGAATAACTTTGTCGTTTATTATTGTATTTACATAATCTCATTGTTTCGTTGAATCAAATATATAACTGGTTTGATTATTTTCTAAATTAGATAGAAGGTAATCGTAACTGTATTTTGCAAATAACGTTATAAGTCACCACGTAGGTACATAAGTAGTAGTACGTCAAGTAACTAGTACGTCTAATTGTGGTTTTCACAAAATAGAATCATTGAACATAATTTTAAAATTTTTAGATTTCACAATGCCATTTATCCATTAACTTACACAGGCATTGTATACAGAATTGCAGTTTTAGCAATCGCGCTTATATACTTAACCAATTAACCACAGAAAATATTATAATATTCTAATTAAATAATGTAATAGATGTGATATTAAATACAGGTAGAACACGTTACTTATAACACCAGAATTCCCTAGGCTCGTCGCTTCAATGAGCTGAATCATGAAAGTAAAGAAAGCACTGAACTGTATAAAGACCGTACGCTTTGGAGCTTAGTCTGCACTCCATGTTAAAAATTGAGAGTTCAAATTACTACGAGTTATTTGCAAGAAAATTTTCTCATATGTGTAGATTTTATTGTAATGATGTTGCAACGAATAACAGGGTTTCAGGTTTAACCTTCGACTCAGACTAGATCTTATTTTACTAAGAAGGTAATAAGCAGTAGAGTAAAGAAATAGTAAGATTCTTTGCAAGAAACCGGAGTGTTGAATTCTTACCTATTTAAAAACAAGCATCACACTGATATGCTGTAAAGTTTTTAATAGCTATGGCTAAGATATAGTTTAGTTATAGAAACTCAGACGGGTAATTTTATTGTGATCTAACAAAATGATCTTATAGGTAATCTTATAAAACGTTTCCTGTAAATAATGCTAAGCATCTTTTAAGCTATAATCAACGTAAAAAAGACAATCCATTATTATAAATGTATGTACAAAATATTCGAAAGAGTATTTAATTAGACAAATAATAACCGACAATTGTCCGTTTCCAGCGCGTTTCCTAAATGTTATTTAATATTCCAATTTATTCACAAAAGAGTAAATATGGTGTGTTTAAAATCAAGTGTTTGGTACACATTACACGAAAATCGTATAGGAACAAAAGGGAATTGTTACACCAAAAATAATTATATGCGGCAGATATTCTCTTCTTGTAATTAGGTTTACTCGAATTTGAGACCTCAACCCTTTATTTAATTGTTTCTTACATGTGGGTAGAATAATATATATATGTATGTATGTGACATAAGAATAATTTTGTCGTCTTAGTACCTAGACTTAAAATGCGGTGCTTTTGTCAAAGATTTCAAGTGAATTAAAACTTTGTAGGTACCCACCGTTTTATGATTATACGTGATTTACAAAGGTCGTATATTGACATCAATTTTTGAGGTGAGTAAAAACTTTTTATAGTGCAAATGACGTGGTATTGGAAAGCTGACGCTGATAGATAGGCAGTTCGCAAACTTTGTGAACAACTGTGGCGTTATGTTTGAAAGTTTTTCAAAGCTACGGAAAAAATATTTTGTCTATTTTAAATTTTGTTGGCACATTGCATTAAACATTGTTAATTATTTTTATTCGTAAATTGGGTGCTTAACTCAGAAGGAAATATTTTCTATTAATTTTAAATCGTTTTCCAGTGAAATCAATGCATAACAATTATGAAACTCTTCAAACGCAGTAGCGTAAATATTATAAAATTAGTTTTTTTTAAATATATTTCCATTTGGAAAAAGATTTCATTTCCCTTCGACAAAAAGCAGTGTGAAGATGAAACTATACATGTATCATCACTCTAGCTGAGTAATATGTTTTTTGAAACGCATGCAGATACGAAACTATGAATATCCTGCTACATCACAACGGATTTGAAAAACGAGCATTCCATAGACTATCCACGCACACCACAGCATTCATTCATTCATTCTCTTTCGACGAAATGGATATTGTAGTATTCTATTTTATACATATAACTAAAGCTAGAATTTTTCATAGCGGGTAACATTTTATGAAACAGGTTTTGAAAGTATGAACATACACTTTTTGACGTTTTAATTTACTTTACTATGTAACTGACAAACAAATAATAATTAGAATTCATAGACTTTTTGTACCTAGGTTGTGAATATTACTTTAGGACCTATGCTGAAAATAAAGTTTATTCTCTTTGTACTATTTTTTTTATTTGAGTATCGTGATTTTAAAAGTAACTTTGTTGGATACACAAAGGCCTTCGATTTAATTTTAGAGTCTTCATATAAAAGGTAACGAAAAAAGTAATAGTTATTAGATTGTTTATGTCAATTTCTGAATTCCTTCGCTATGTTTTTAGAAACGTTTTAAGTTTGGATGGTAGATGTTTGAGTTTTCTGCTTCTTATCCTTAAAAACGAGTCAGCTCTATTGATATCCATGTATTAGTTGCTGTTTATAACCCTCTAGGATTATTACCTACTTAACTTCCTTCAGGTTTAACAAAAGAGTATTCAATAGTTGATCCTATTTTTTGCAAGCGTTGAAACTGCGTTCATGTCTATGGAAATTTCATTAGTACTTTCGTCACGATTTCAAATAACCCAACGTAGTCCACACATTTACAAAACCACTAGATCAACATGGAAATCGACAAAAACGATACACCCTCATACATAAAATATTAAAGAAATGAGAAAACGTGAAGGGTCTTAGAAGACGACAAAAATATCCGATTCGATAGCGAACGATTCTTGATTACAAATGTATCATTGTTATGCCTCGTTTATTAGCAAAGTTATGATAAATGATCGGAAAATTGTTCGTTCACTTGATGATGATTTATTTATACCTTCCTGTCGTTATCCAACAAGAAAAGTAATGATAGCTCTTTCGTTACGAATGGTTAAATGTAATTAAGGTTGATGTAATTTCAACTGTAAATATTTATAGGAAAGCACAATATAGGATGACCCTTTTTCATTAATTTTGGTCTAACGCATCTTAATTTCATTAAAAAGGTTTTTTACATACTTGTGTCGTGTTTATAAAAGTAATTATAACGTTTTGTTTTTAATCATCGTGGTTAGGGTCAGTGGTCACGTCTCAATAATTTGTGTGATATAAAATTACCTCTTTTATTAAAAGTGTTTTAGAATTTGACCTTTAAAATCTTCATCGCAACAGAAGTTTCAATATTTGGGCTTCTACTTATAAATACTCGGAAATCAAATCAACAGAACTCAAAGATTATATTTACAGAAATTGAATTAGGTGCTTGCCGCCTCTGCTGGGAAAATTGACACCAATATATAAACGCAATTATAATCAGTAAGGGCAATTGAAGACAATTTCTGAAAACAGAGATTGACAAGTCTTGCCTTCGTAATTTACCTTTCAAATGGTCGCTTGTCGATCGTTTATGTGGCCACAATATTAATTGAAAGTTCACCTTCGATGCCAGATGGTATTTGTAGCACGTACCAACTCCAATTTGCTTTTAGTGATTGGCTACTTGATTTGAAGGGCCAAAAGGAGGTTTTTACTATCGTTATTTTACATAGAATTAACTACCTTAGCAATAGCAGCATTTAAAGAACATTATGAAATAGAGAATCCTTAGGTAATAGGTTTAGTTAAACTTATAATCGTTTATACATATCTTAAAATACACTTTTGGGAGTATTGATTAGCGAAGTAGTCGAGCCAATTACTTATTCATCTATGAGAATCTTGTACAGTCCGATTTCTATTGTTTCTGTATTGAATAAAAGAGTGAATCACTGCAGAACTGTAGCGGTTCGAAAATGTTCCTCCAACAAAAGGAAGTGAATTACGTAGAAACTACAACGTACAATACTTTGCATTTTTCATATAATTTTCTATTGTCTGTTGTATGTGAGTGCTACCTTATTCTGATTGCTAGCGCCATCTAGTTTTGAATAAAATATTTACTACCTTTTTGGGACAATGCGAGCAGATTTGAATATTTCTATTTTCGAGATACAGCTAGTTCTGTGTTACAAGATATGTTTACACTGGCAACCATTTATCGTTATTGAAGTTTTGATTAAAATGTGTTTCAGTCTCGCTTAAAATGTAGATAGAATATTGCTTATAGAATTTCTCTACTTCGAGCTCTCTCTCAGATAACAATAGAAAGGGAGAATACAAACAGGGGAACTGGTATTTCGTTCATAATTTTTCTTTAAATCCTTAGCTTAACTTAACGGTTAATGGTCCCAAAAATAGTTTTCTATCCAACACTTTGAAAGGCATGATAGGAATTCAAACGTATACGAGATTGGCATTCAATTAACTTTATACTAAATTAACACGTTCGATTCGGCCTTGTAATGCCGTTTAAACTGGTTAGTAGTTCAACATTCCATTAACTAACAGTTCGATCTTTTAGTCCCTGCCTGCGTACATTTAGGCGTTACCTCAAGGGGCACTGGTATGACATTGACAAATGTATGTTGTACCCATGTGTTTCGGTTTTAATTAGCTTAGTGTGAAGGTACACGCAAACTAGTACCAAGTCCCTTAGGTATATGTTACATGAAAATTGTCCTTGAGAATAGCGTCTTAGGTATTTTAGTCAAATTAATTTCTACTCGAATTTCACAAGTCTTTTAATTCGCAGAGAATAGAGTTGTACTTATAGGATATATTTAGGGACTCGACAACTTTTCGTCGTACATAGGCTTCACACAAAAATGTCTAATATAACGGGAGTCAAAAGAAAGAGAATTTAACGTTCTTGCATCGTTTTATGAATCAAAGCATTATGCTTTACACAGATTAGAATTAAATGAAGATTTTCGCTTTCGTTGAAAAGATATCGCTTTCCGCTCATTAAAACCACGGACAGTTCAGAACAATTACAGTTTTATCTACAACTGTCAAGAAACAACGTTTTAGCACGAACTTGAAGAAGTTATCTCAAAAATTCCTTTTCTAAAATTTATCATCACTAAAGTTACACCTTAAAGTTTTGAAGAAATAAAGACGTTACTTGAATTTCGGACAGTTTGGGACGGACTCTGGGGATCTAGTAAGTAAATTTTATCGGGACATTTGGACGATATAGGTCGGTTTCATACCATATGCCAATTCTGTACTTTTTGTGTAGGTACTTGCTCTTTATAAATGTAGAAGGTACAGTTGAGACCTTTTATAATTTAGTCTTCTTTTTTGGTACATCAAATTAGAACATCAGACGAATAAACCCTCTCAAGAGGTTTGTTGAAAAATGTTCTTAGTGGAAATGGAATTTTTCTTTAGAGTAGGTAATGTTTCTTAGTGCATTACTTGTTACTTACAATTTAAAAGTCTTTTCGGACTCCGCTCTGTTAGGGTGCGTCCACATCTGGCGAATCCGTCGCGAATGTGCCGAGCTCGCGCGTGTAGTCACGGCAATGGTTTAATGCTCAACTCATATAAGGTTCGTAATATTGATCATAATTTTAAATTCCCACGAAGCTCGCGGGCGGCTTGCGAGCTGCGCATTCGCTGAGCATTCACCAGATATGAACGCACCCTTAAATATTCTTACAAAAAACTTAGTGAAACAAGTTTGGATCTAGTACTTACTCTCGAAACAAATGAAACCAGCAATAAAGAGCATTGAAACAAAACGTTCACTCCAAGATAAAGAAAACGGACAGACAATATAATATCAATAAAGTTCATTTTACTACATCAGTCCCGCTGGGATTTATTTTATCTTTGTGGCTAACGAGTAACTTCCTTTAACGGCTGCCTACTGCATCTGCTGGGGGAATTGCGCATTTCTTTTTATTTGTTTGTAATGACAGAGTTAAGTGCCTTCGGATTTGATTCCTTGAGCATAATTGGATTGTCTCGTTTCAATTAGAAGGATTTTGTTCGAAGGCAAAGGAAGTTTGCTATAGACGACTGACAATTCTTTACTGATGAATAAATAATCAGTTGATTTACTCTCTCTATTACTGATTCACAAAGGCTTCGCACGTCATTCCAAAACGTATGTACATACGCTGAAGTGGTACGGTGTGACAGTGTTTCACTTTTCCCTTTTCGTAATATTTTTTTCATGAAGGCATGGAGTTACAAAGTTTCTTTTAAAACCCCATTGCCGTTAAATTGCTTTGAAGCTGTTTTATAATTTTGTACGCTGACTAAGTCAGCTGTTTTATGCTTTGTAATGTTAATATCATGAAAAATAGATTCTATCTGAAGTTACGTTCGGAAAACAATGTTAAATTCTGCTTCGACTTCACTTTCGAAGATTTCTCACTGTTTGATTCATAAACATCTAAGACGTACAGACGTACGTCTTAGATGTTTACATGAGACCATGTGGTTAGGATTTAACAAATGTTTTGTCATCTGACCAGAAGTCAGGATAGAATATGACTATTTTACTTACTGTTTATATCAAATATTTATTTAAATAGTAAAGTTAGAAATAACATCAAATACCTATACAAGTAGTGAAGGCAACTGTTGCAAGAGTGATGAAATCACAGATGCGCTGACATGGCGCCGACGGATGAGCTTATTACTTAAAGTTATTGGAGCGATGTCTCTGTCAAATACTTATTTATAATATTTTGCTTCTATTTTCCACAGGGGATAGGTGCGTATGAAAAGTTCACTCCTGTTGGAAATACTTTTTCCCCATCAACAAAACGTACTTTACGTATAGTTAAAGAGGCTTGGAAAAAGAAAATATTTTTAACGCCTCTTTTCGGTTCTTGTCATCTGTTGAGAAAGAGAAAATTGATCAGTTTCACCAGTTCAATGGTTACGAAGTACTATATGTATTAAAATAACAGTTTTACTTGTAACCTCTAGACCTTGAAGATACATATAATAGATAATAATGTAACACAGTATGAAGAAAACTGCTTACTATAGCAGAAAAAAGGTTGATATAGGTCCAGGGATCAGAATATTGTTTGTTTGCTCTTGTCTGTCACGCTTTAGATTATCATATTTCGATTTTGGATGATGGAGGTGAGATTTTATTCAATGTTATGATTTGAACGTTTGAAAAAATGTCGTGTTGGCCCGGAGGTTTAAGGCGCCTGCTTCTCATGCATGAGGGTGCGGGTTCGAAACCTACTAAGGTAAGGTACCAATGTGACTTTTGTGTTGTGAGTTATAATATGTACTTTAAGATTATTTAGACAAAGGGTGAAGCAAAACACCGTGAGGAAACCTGAGCTTATAATTTCTAATTATTATAAGTTTGAAATCGCCAACCCGCATTGAGCAAGCGTGGTGATTAATGCTCTAATCTTCTCCGTGTAATAAGAGTCTTTCCTCAGCAGTGGGCATTTATAGGCTGCTGATGATGTGATGTGATCGTTTGAACAAATGTGAAGGATATGCATAAAATAAAGATAACAATGACAACAAAATAATAATAGCTTAATAACAAAGATATGTTCCAAATGGAGTGATTACCTTTAGCTAGCTTATTTACTAATGTGTCTGAACGTAATGTACCTAATAAGAACTGTGTGAGCGGCCTTTTGTAGGAGCCAATAGGCAATATGTTTCACGTCCTTCGGATACCTGACTAATGGCTAGTAACTGATTAGATTTATAAGTTATGGCCTGCCCAGATAAAGTACTAGTGTGGGCGCATGTTGGAGCTCTGCCCATCTCCTCGTTAGTGAAAACTATCAAAACACGAAAACAAAGTTAGTAATATAATTTATTATCTACATTGCTGGTCTATGATATTGACCGATTTGTCTGTATTACTTTTATACGCCAGTGTTAAGGCACCTTGATAAATGGCTGCTTAGTAACGGAATGTATCGGATTTTTAAATCGAGTTCTAAATCTACGCAAACATACAATGCGGAGTGGATAAAGTATGGTTAACATTTGCAAACAATATAGTAATTTTTTTGTTCAAACACTATCAAAAAATAATTTTGAGTATAAATAATATAAGGTTGTATTAAAATAGAATATCATTAAATATGTATAAATAATTTGGTGTATTTAAAATTACGTCATAAGTTAATTTCGTGTTTGAATACAAAAATAGAAAAGGGAATATAACGGTCTTCGTACAGACAATATAATATTTATAACAAAAAATGAAGGCACAATATTATTAAGATGGCAACATTTTTCTTCCTTGTATAGTTTATTTACGAAGAAGGGTCAGTGTACCTGAGTGACGTCACAGGCAGGAGTTATGTCGGACCTTTGAGTAAATATGGCTTTCATTTATCTAGGCCTTCATTTAATTAAACACTTAATGTTATTAAACCCCAGGGAAAGTAGAACAGTGTAAGAAAATTGTGAATCATCGGGTTACTTTTAAAAGTGTTGCGTTTTCAGATTTAAAGAAATTTTTGTCAATTAATCATCAACAGCCTATAAATACCCACTGCTGAGCAAAGCCTCTTCTCACACGGAGAAGGTTAGAGCATTAATCACCACGCTTGCTCAATGCGGGTTGGCGATTTCAAACTTATAATTAGAAATTATAAGTCTAGGTTTCCTCAAGATGTTTTTCCTTCACCGTTTGTCAGTGGTGTCTAAATAATCTTAGAAAGTACATATAACTCGGAAAAAGTCACATTGGTACTTGCCGTTGGTAGGTTTCGAACCCGCACCCTCATGCATGAGAAGTGGGCGTCTTAAACCTCCGGGCCACCACGACATTTTTGTCAATTAATATATTTTTATTTTATTTTTTTATTTACACAATCCACAACCACAGAAAAGATAATTTCTCTTTTCTGTAGTTTTAACCATTGAAACATAAGAACAAAATGTTAGACGGATTTGGTATAGCTTATTTGACTGTTTGCTAGATGTCAATTAGAAAGCACAAAAAAGCCAGTTTATCAAAAAATATTTGTATAAGATTAATTGGGCGTTTTTCTTTCGATTTCGACTGATTGCTCACCTATGTTGCAGTACATAAAACGATAGTAAGTATACATAATTGTATCAAAAATACCTATAAGTGTAACAAGAGTAGTGGAATACGTAACTTCACTTTTGACGTCGATCTTCATGCATCAAACATCACTAGAACGTGAATAATCACATTGCAATGATTGCTATTGTGAATGATCAAAGGGATGCGTCATCATGGACAGAAGTGATGACACAATGACGATACTGATGAAATAGCCAATAAGCAACTTAGCTTCAAAATTCTTAGTGACCTAATTGGACAGTTAATGTTTTTCTATTTTCTGAACACGACTGAACTCTAAGTGCCTATTCCATTAACGGCCAAATATTCGAAATGATATTTTGATTCGGAATTTGACTAACATTAGCAGAAACAAATTGCGTCGACTCCCATTTTAAATTGAATCGACGGCGACGATGGCTTCTTGAATCATTTTAGTAATGTATTTACGTTATTTTTAGCATTTATTCAAAAACCGAAAAGAATTGGGAGACCTATTTTTGTTAAAACATTCAGGCATTCAAAGTAAACAATAATTTAATGAACACGTAATATTGATATCTATTGCTAGTAGGTACACGTAGACTAGATGTGTCCTTGTTGCCTCATTGGATTAAATAACGAACCTAAAAAAGGAAAAAAGCTGTAAGCAGTAAATATTGAAAAATGCTACATTTTTCAATATTTACTTAGTTGACCTTTACAAATTATAAAATACGAAACATAAAGTTTTAATAAATAAAATTATTTTAAATTTTCTGGTACACAACTGGCTAGAAGGAATAGGTATGTAGGTAACCATACGTATAGGTAAGTTAAAGTGATTTACCCAAGCACAATTTGATCCCGTGTTCCAAACAGTAGTGATAGACTTAATCAGTTTCCCACGATAATCCAGTTTCATCTGGACTGGAAGCTTTTTGAATTTGGAAAAACTAGAGTTGAAAATATTGACCGTCGGAATCCGTCAGTCAAATTTTAGTTTTTTCTGTTAAGCCTTTTCTCCCGTAGGGATTGGATAAGGTGCGTATTTAACTTAATACGAAGTCACTAATCTAAACAATTAATAATTCACTCGATTAATGAATGGAACCTGGCACCCTTCGCTCAGTAGTCACATTTATGACTATCCGATAAACAAGACATTGAAATATTTTACGAATAGGAATAAGTAATGGTGCTATTTTTTGAAGTAAGTTCAAAGAAAAATCTGAATAAGAAATGAACTCAATCAAAACTCATTTCCAAGTTATCTTCATTTTATCGGTGTTACATGTAAATATACAGAAAGCTGTGAATTTTCTTCGAAAGACTATAATACGGGAGTAGGTAATTTATAAGAATATTTGAGCCATGTTTCTGAATGATCTAAGTAGGTATAAAATAATTTTCGAAATTACCAAGTATCTCATTTCAGGTAAAAATTCTTAAGTTCTAAGTTTAGTTTGGATTGGCGATGTTTTTTTTCTATACAAGAATAAGTTTTACAGGTTTCACCGACAGACGAACTACGGAAACACCATCAGTAGATCAATAGATTAGTACAAATAAATAAGTAATAACTATAACATGTTTGCCAGTGGACTGTTGTGTGAACAATGTGACATTAACAAAGACGAGAGATGTGTCCAAATATTCCTCCTCCTCACCTCTCCTTCAAGTAATTCAGACATTGTGTTTAAGTTCTTAATCTAGACTTACCTTTCCTTCCTCAGTTCGCTGCTTCTTTTACGGAAACTGGCGACGAGGACCTGCAGCTCCGTGGAGTGATGCTCGTAAAGTTGGGACAGTTGCGTCGTAAAGTCAGCCACTGGAACAAATGTAGGATTCTCAGACAAAAAGTCAAGGACAAGTCTACTTTGTAGGTTCAGCCAGTAACTGATAGAAGACTATTTTAGAATATACTAGCTAAATTGTTTTATTTATTCCCTGAATTATACACTGCTGAGATATAAAATTAAACTCTCTGTCCGTCTATAACATATTAAACTGAAAAAAATCGATACATATTTATCTGCTAATAATAAGATATTATAATACTAAAAGTTCCGCCAATATTAGAATTGAGATGAGGTAATTAACAAAAAGTTCCTAATTTCAAGCACCCTTTACTAAGAAGCAATATCTAGAGGTATATTACCTAATTTAAACAAGCAACCTACAAGAATATTGGTTAAAATAACTAAACACATGCAACATTTGTTCTATAAACTTTAGGATCATGTTTACCAAGAACTTGTATCGAACACACTACCAATACACGTGATTTTACATCGTTCATTATAACTTAATAATGTTAAAAACGAGCATTGTTCACGGAGGTTGAATACATTGGTTAATTACAGGTGCACCCTGAGGCTAAATTAAATAATTTTACGTAGTTGAAAGCTTCGTATTAGTTTGTCAGTGAAGTTTTCCTTGAAATAAGGGCTGGTCTACATTAGTAATTATATTGTTCTTGATTCAAATTAAAATATCTCTTTTGTGAGAAGATTGAAGTGGCTGTTATCAAGTGGACACCCACTGTGTTTTAAAATAGAGATCAACAATTTTTTGCCACATTATGACACATCTTTTAATTCTTGAAGGCCGTTGACAGCGGTATATACGCACTAAGTGACACCCATTTTTCACCAGTCACAGGGGTGATTACTGAGACTATTCCAGACTGCGGACAATCTAACACGTTGCCGGGGCTTTGGCTCAAAGCTGCCGTAGGAACGACGTGGTTTTTAGTCAGTAAGAGTCTGACACTCTTTCTCGTCTTATCTAAGCGGAAAAGTCATTAGATGATTTTTTACCCTCAAATAAGGGGGTGTACAATGAATGTTAGCCGGACGCTTTGTGACATTACTCAATTTTTGAAAAACAGAACTAAACCACAGTACTGCGAAATTGCCTTCCGTAGTCTGGAGGTGTTGTTATTGTAATACATTTTACTATGCGACGATTCTTAGCACCTGCACCATTTCACTGGAACTCGCGACTCGTGTTGAAATTTCAGTCTCCGAAACACGCGACGCGACATTCCGATCGTCTAGTTTTCCGTTGTTTGATCCAAAACTTTAATCTCCTGTCTTGCGAGTGGATTCTAGTTTATACGACACCTTTTCTTTAAAGTAAAATGGTAGATTATGCATTACATTTGCTTATATTAAATAATTTAGATTCAGTAGAGAAAAGTAACTGATATATTTTGCTGAGCATTACACATGCTAATAAAAATCGTCAGATAATGACCGTACCTATAGTAAAAATAATTTAAATTATTATTAAACCATTTATACTAGGTTATTCAAATGAATAATTAATTTTGAAAACATTAGCAAAGCAAAATGGGCGTGTAATTATTTGCCTTTGCGTAACCAAACGGTGTAAATGAACAATACCTACAAATCATGCACAGAGCGTACGTTTTAACAAACTAATTTAATTAGCTGCTGCTGAGTAAATATGTAGGAGGTATTTCATTTAAATGTTGCTCTACTGAAGCCGAAAATTGTTCAAATTATATTCAAAATACAATCCTTTATTCTTTGTTAGTTAAATTGGATGCTTAAAATTGAGTAGGTACTTTTATTCCATGGAAAACGAAAGACATAATAAAGTGGACTTCATGGTGCTACAAAATATTTTGAACATAGAAATCCTCTTGTCTGGCACAGAGTTTGAACTAATTACAAGTTACCTTAAAGGCAGGCAAAATGTACATTCATCACAGCTAATTACTATGCAGGTAAAAAATTAATACTGACTTAGTACACAGACAGTAGGTAGCGATTATTGTACTAAATTATAATTATAGTCCAATTAACCAAGCCATCTTCTGTAACTATTGGACGATTCAGTAGCCAACCAATGGTTACTGTGACTGTACTGAATTAATCCTTTTTCTTCCGATCTCCGGCCACCGTAAGCGCGGGCCTGCGGACGGCGAGTATGGGTGGCTCCCCGTCCGACAAGAAACAGACCCGAGCATACGGCGCGTCGCGGTCCGCGCGCGCCCCAAAGAGCCATCAGACCATCACAGATGGGGCCCAACAGGGCCGATGCCGATTCGGAGTCGCGGAGCACCTAACAGGTAACCGGAGCTCCGGCTCGACGTGCAGGAGGAGGAACGGGGTGGTTTTTAGTCAGTCAAGAGTCTGACACTCCCTCCCGCCTCACCAGGCGGGAACAGTAATTCGATGCCGGCATAGTAAATAGCTATGATGACTCTCCACAAGTCATTTATATATAAAAAAAACTAAATAAATAATTAACTACTTAATTTGATTTAGGTCAGGGATATTCTGAAGGTACCTAATACGATCGCCGCACTTCGCCTCATCGTAATTGCAAACAGCTTTTGTATTAACCCAAGAACTTAGGTATCCACGGCTTCTATTAATCCTAACTTCACTTCCAACAACTACTTTGTA
This sequence comes from Spodoptera littoralis, assembly GCA_902850265.1. NCBI lineage: Eukaryota > Metazoa > Arthropoda > Insecta > Lepidoptera > Noctuidae > Spodoptera > Spodoptera littoralis. The sequence goes on along the minus strand of LR824535.2, from coordinate 9,266,556 downwards.
ATTTACTCAGAAATCGAGCAAATTTGAGTTATGTGTGTTTAATTAGTTAGTATGTATTGATTCAAGTAGGTACATCTAAACTTCATTAAGTAAATCCAACAAATTTGACCAATGCGGAAAATTGAAAATCTTAATCAACCAATGACCATGGCAATTGGAGATCCAGAATCCACTTTTAGCTAGTTTATTTGAATGATTATTTTAAATATAGAAAAATTTACGTGTGAGGATTGTGGTTTGCGCCCATCTTCGTAAAAGATTTCATAAGACGAATTTAGTATGTTTAATAACGAAACGAAGGTACATTAATAAATTTTCTGGGTTATTCAAAAAAATGCGCGATACATATACATAACTTATGTCAGTAGGTAATATAGAAAAATTGTTTCATCAGTAAATCATATTCCGAAAATTGAATGCGAGGGAATTTTAGCCTGTTATGTTAAAGGCCTGGTTTCATGAATTATGTACGGAATATGGTAAAACGTCAAGATGTTACACCCTGCTACAATGGTGAGATCAATATTATAATGCAGTGAAACGAACCTTTTTTTATCAAGTGCGGTTTATTTTTAGACTCAGGCGCGTAAAGCCGAAATGATCACTTGAAGGTCCTTAAAATATATTTTCCTTTTTATTCGCTACACATTCGCAACTTTCAGTTTGTGGAGTAAATTGATGGGGTTTACACCCCTATGCTGAACCGAGTGTAAAATAAAATAAGAGCATCGTATGGCAACATAATATTTAGTTTTAATACCATTTTTTATTTATCTTTTTATTTTGGCTGAGACTTATAACAATCAATACAATTATAAATAAAAGATGTTTACGAATAGTTTAATTTCTACCAAGAAGCGACCTCTAGTTTGTACAAATTGACTTTATAAACCTAATTGAATTATTAAATCAGAACTCCGAGTGAGAGTGTCCATTTTATTATTGTTCACCAGTTTAATAAATTAAAGTAGTTTATTATTTACTGAACTTGAAACGACCTCTATATCAAGCTGTCTCTTCTAATAATTTATTCATAGAAAACAAGTATCGTATATTCTTGGAAAATAATAAAGGTTCGCAATCATAAAGTAAATAAATCGTTCCCTTGGTTCCCATTACAGTGACTTCAGGACAGTAAGAACACTGAAACTTTAGTTAGAACAGAGTAAAAATAAAGTTAAAAGTTTTCACAAGTTTCGAGACGTTCGCCCCTGACCAAAGTCTTTCGATTCTGAATATTCTATGTAGGTAACAACGGCTTTGCAAACTTTATACATTTTATATAAAGTCATGCATAGAAACAGAAAATTTTTGGATCTATCCTGGCTGAGTAGGTAGCGTGAAAAGATAAATCAGTCTAGATAGGGCGACGTACTTCGGAATCCCTTTAGAACTTTATTCGTGCTCTTTACAAAGAGCTTTATTAAACACTAGCGTTTCGCCTACGACTTCGTAAAATGTAGTTACGGTACATAGGTACACACACATACGTATTAGGTACGTGTGTAAAACCGTCGTATAAGAAACGAAATAGTTTCAGAGAGTACCTACACATATGAATAACACTAAAACTTTTAAAGGTTACATCCCTAGGTAGATCAATGTATTACTGATATATCGAATTTTGAAAATATTACTGATAAAGGTAACGTATCCCGTAACCTTTCACAAGAAATGTGCCCGGTATTTGGGCGAATATTTAAATCCAGATTGAAATGGTGTCAAGATAATGAGACTCAGATTAAGATGGATTTATTGGCTTCACATCACTCGAAACAAGATTTTAAATCCTTCTGGAAGGCCACTCAAAAGTTAAATGCAAAGCCTGGCCTTCCTGTGTGCGTCGACGGAGTGAGTGATTCGAAAGAGATTGCCGATATCTTTATGAATCACTTCAGTGTGAAATCGCCGCTGGGGCCACCGTCGTGGGTGCTCGATGTTGAGGTTGGAATGAAGCTGGAAACAAGGTTTAGCGCCAAGGAGGTAGAAAAAACAATTGTTTTCAATGTCGAAAGGAAAATCCCCCGGCCATGATGGCCTTAGCATTGAGCATCTACGATACGCGGTCCGCATTTGCCTAGCATTGTCCATGTTTTTTGCATTGTGCATGAGTCACGCGTATTTGCCAGCCGAAATGTTGAGGACTCTAGTAGTACCTGTTCCGAAAAACAAGACTGGCGATATGGCCGATAAAAATAACTATAGACCTATATCATTGCGACGATTGTTTCGAAGGTGTTTGATAGTTTGCTTAATACGCAATTAAATAAATGTATACAACCTCATGATAATCAATTCGGGTTTAGGCCCGGATTGTCTACAGATAGTGCTATCTTGTGTCTTAAGCAGACTGTCAGATATTATATGGATAGAAAAACGCCCGTGTATGCTGGATTTCTCGACCTCTCAAAAGCTTTTGATCTGGTTTCCTACGAAGTTTTGTGAAGAAGCTCAGTAATACGAAATTGCCAAAAGAACTTATTAATATCATCAAGTACTGGTACAGGGGCCAGGTCAATTGCGTCAGATGGGCTGGAGTCAGGTCGGACGTGTACGGGCTGGAGTGCGGGTGAGACAAGGTGGACTGACATCGCCCACCCTCTTCAGCCTGTATGTGAATGACTTATTAGAGGAGCAGCCGCACTAGGTTAGGTTGCTATATAGATGGTTGTGTGAACAATATTAGCTATGCCGATGATATGGTGTTGTTGAGTGCGTCACCCTGTGTCTCAGCAATTGTTAGGGATTTGCGAAAGGTATGCGCTGCAGCACGGGTTGTGTACAATGCGAAAAAGAGTGAGGTTATGGTCTTTGGGACCGGCGGAGGCGGTGCATTTATCCAGATGCCTACTATTAAATTGAATGGTGTTCCTCTACAGAGAGTACAGCAATTTAAATATCTGGGCACTGGCTGACTGCCGATCTCAAGGATGATACGGACATTGAACGGGAGCGAAGGCTGTCTGTACGCGCTAACATGATTGCCCGCAGGTTTGCGCGCTGTACGACTGAAGTCAAAGTTGCTTTATTTCGTGCATATTGTACTTCGTTCTACACGTGCGGTCTGTGGGCTCATTTTACGCAAAAAGCATACAGCGCCCTTCGAGTCCAATATAATAACGCTTTTAGGGTGCTGATGGGGTTGCCCCGTTTTTGTAGTGCCTCGGGAATGTTTGCAGAAGCCCGCGTAGATTGCTTTTATACAGTAATGCGTAAGAGATGCACATCCCTAGTGCGGAGGGTGAGGGGTAGCAACAACAGCATCCTGAAAATGATATCTGGCCGACTGGATTGCGCAATAGTAAATAGATGTTGTAGACTCTCCGCGGGACTTGCGCCGTAATTATAGTAGTATTGACATTTTAGTTAAATTAAATTAAATATTATAATTAATGGCATGATTTTGTGTTGTCCTGTCTGTCTCTATTTTTGTAAATTGTATATTACCTATTAAATCATATATATAATGTGTACTAACATTAGTTTTTAAGTTCAATGTTACTAACAAGAATATGGACATGGTCTGCAATAAATGATTATATATATATATATATTTGGAAAAATCCGCATATCAATGCGAAAAAAACTAATTAATGCTTTAAATATAATATGACATTTAATTTTATTTTACACTCGGTTCAAAATAGGGTGAAACACTTAACTACTTTAAAAATAGAAAGTTACGAATGTATAGTGTACCATATAGAAAGAAAATATATTAACTATAGCAATAATAAAATAAAAATAAAATAAGCCTTTATTGCTGTAAGTATTAAAATCTATATATATAAAAGAAAGTCGTGTTAGTTACACTATTTGTAATTTAAGAATGGCTAAATCGATTTGGATGAAAATTGGTGGGGAGGTAGCTTAGAACCAGGAGACGGACGGACCCAATTCTTTTTTTTTAATTTTTACCGAAAATCGAGAACGGGAACGGGAAATATCGGGATTGCGCGTACGAAGTCGCGAGCAGAAGCTAGTTAACAATAAAATATAGTTGTAACCAAAGTTGTAACATATACATACGCCTGGGACCATTAAGGACCTTCACGTCTGTCTCCCAGTTGTAACAAATACCAGATTGCAATAATTGAGATTGAAGACAAATTTTCAAAAACCTCTACGTTTATAATGTACCACCGGTCGATATTAAATCAACAAGACAATGCGCTTCAGTATTCAGCGTCATAATCTCATTCTCTGAAGTAATCGGTAATAATTAATTCATCCATTAACCAGTAAGCATCTAAGCATATTACACCAGTAAGAACATTAATAATAATCGGATCATGTTGTAGGTTTGTGTATGTAGGATACGATTAAACTAACGGTGATATATGTTTGTGGAAATCAATGTTGAACCTATTGGAACTCGTTATGCAGTCTTAATGAAAAAAGCCAAAAAATGTGATATAAATAAAGGTAACTGTTGCTGTCCTGCTTTAAAAGTTAACGATTTTACAATAGAAAATTATATATATAACCGATAATTTCAATGTAACAAAATCCCGTAAAAGTGAAGTGTTCAATTTTCAGCAAATTGTTGATATAAAAGGAGCGTTACCAATCGAGTTGCACTTACACCGCAAGCACAGGAAAACACTAACAAAATCGATACAGTCGTTTAAGGTAATTTAATTTAATAAGCGGTGGCTGGTCAACTGGCTGCCATTCATTGATTCCCATGCGGAACAACCCTTGTGTGATCTACAGATTGTTGTTCCGGGTCTGGGTCTGATGTGTATGTGAACTTGTATGTTAGTAAACGCACCCACGACACGGAAGAAATTCTGAGTGCGAGACAAAGTTAAAAAAAAATCAGTGTAACATTAGTCCGTCATTACCACAATTTTTATTTATTGTTGTGAATGTGATAATTATTTTGACATTTATTTAATACAAAATAACTCTTTTCAAATCTAATTTTGTTAACACAAATTCACAGACACCTAAATATGTATTGTACATTATTAATTCGGCGGTAAGATTCCAATAATTAGTTGCTATCGAAGCGAAGTTTGTTAGGTTTGTGAGTTAGAGTTGGGAACTATCTCTAACGAAGTTTAGTTTGTATATAGAAAGCTTAATTGCACTTGAGAAGTTATTATACAGAGGTATTAGGAGGAATGTAGTGGTCCTGAATTCAAATTTAAACTAAGTGCTTGTAGATTAAAATAATGTATTTAGAATGTAAGTAATCATCAAGGTGCATACAACGTCAATTCATTTTTTCGACAGTATGTTAGTTCAGGTCACTATATACATATATATAACGAAATAAGGTTTCTTTATTTATTTTCTACAGAAGCAACACATTGCGTTTATTATGGTGGATTCCCAATAATTAGTCAAATTATAGGCTATCTATATTATGTTGCCCCGGTAAATTAGCTACACACCAAATATAGTTTCATTCTTGTTTTCCTTTCGCTAGTTCTGAATATAAACCTGTGCAAACAGACACACATACAAACAGAATTTTTGTTTATTTCAAAAATGAAGTCACCTACTATAATAATCACGATTTTGTATTTTTTCGAAAATAATGTTTGTACAGACGCGATATTTTTACTGTTTTATTATAATATCTACATGTAGGTGACTGGAAGATTCGATTTTAATAGCATATTAATGTGTTTTATTTTAATTTACATTTCTAGGTTTTGTTTGTTCTGTAGTGTAGAGATAAGAAATACTAAATTACTCATAATAATATTAATATAGAAATTATACACATTTGTAGCGTTGCTAGAGCTGGTCCATAAAAGATATGGAACTACTAAAAGTTTATTAACACAGGGTTGGTTTAAATTAGCTATTATAATTAGTACCATCGTAATTCATGACCTAACTTTTAATGCTTTGAGCTTTTTATATAAAGCCTCAGCGCTTAGTACCTACGTCGTTAGGAAATTGACGGCATGGCGATTATAGTTTATGAAGAGGTTACATATTAATATTGAATTTCTCTTGCTGTTCTTACAATTCTAATAGACACAAATCTAGCCTCCTGTGAACAACAACTTATTCGTAAAAAAACCAAGAAAGTTTAAATGCTACTTAAAGTTTCAAGTAAAAATAAAGTAAGAAATACCAAAACACGAAACTCAAAAGTAGAAGAATACACAATGAAGCATGAGCGAAAATTCTTTTTAGCGAACAATTCGATTCAAGACAGCCGTCCTATTGTGAATTTTAAAACAAGTCACAGAGGGATCTCGAGAAGTGAGAATGGAGAATGCTTTCTGAAATAACAGGCACCACAAAACAGATGGTGGGCAAACGGTTGAATAATAGAGTTCGTAAGTCGTTGGAGACGGGCAGGTCAATCACACCGTTTGTTAAGACAATCTGAGGGCTTAGTACGAGTTCTTTTTACCTTTAAAATAATCAAAACGAGTATGCGTAGAGTGCTCTAATTGGTCGGCTCCAATGAACCAACCAATCAGAGCGTCGAACGCGGTTTCGTTCCGATTACTTTAAACGTAAGAAAATTCGTAATAAGACTTCTATGTGGTAAATTAATGTGATGCTACAAAACGGTCTAATGATGTAATACATTATACTGTTAAGGTCTACCTGACTGTAACGATGAGACGGTTCATTACGTTTTTGTGTATATTTTCCGGTTTTCCCAACACTGAATTGATTTTATGTAGACGGAACTCATGTTGGAAAGCTATCTACGATTATTTTTAGTATGGATTACGGTTTTTGTAATACAAAACGATCCATAAATAATGACATAACATAACATCACGCTTTTTTATCCCCGAAGAGGTAGGCAGAGGTGCACACAGAAGTAACACCCACTTTTCACTATTTATGTTATGAGTCCCATGTAATAGGGGGTGAGCCTATTGCCATATACCGGGCACATTTCCAGACTCCGTGCTACTTCTGAGATTTTTTTAAAAAACCCAGTAATAGTTGCCCGACCCGGGAATCGAACCCGAGACCACTTGCCCGGCAGTCGCACTTTTGACCACTTGGCCAAAGAGGCAGTCTCGAGGCAATCCACAAATAATGATTTAAATAAAAACTTATAATGATGTTCAGTGTGCTATATAGGAAAAGCGTTTTTAATTATAATTAGGTGGATTTATGATAATTCTCAAAAAAAAGATGACGATCGACTATACCTTTTTTTGTAAGATCTAAATTCAAAATGTACCTATCTTATAAGTATTTTGTAGTTATTTTAATTACAATATTGTCTACTATAAAACAAATGTCATAAATCCAACAATTTATCGTATCTTCATCTTACGGCATGATATTTCAAAGTACGTTTACCTATGTATTGCAAGTCTGAGACGAGGTTTCTCCCTTTAGCTGTCGTTAGGAACAATAGGTATTGTCTTACTCCAACTTGTCACCTGAGTGTACAGTATTAAATGCTCGGCAATACAAAGCTCACTTAAATCGTTTGTCAAGAAAATCTTTGGTGTTTCAATAGTTTTATTGTATTTTTTATTTCGGTTTAAGATATTTTAAATGTTGGTGTTGACATTACAAGATTTAGATTAGGGTAAACGTATTTTAATCATCAAATGATATGATGTATTAATATTCTTTTTACAAAATGATCTAAAAATAATATAATAAATTAACGTGCATGAAAAATTCGTCTTATGGAATTATATTTCAGTAGTAATGATTCGAAACACTTCGATGGACACGATTTGAAAATAATTGTTGAGAAAACTTTTGAAGTGTAAATAATTTTATTGGAAAATGAAGGACTTCCTTTATAATATTTTCTTATTTGAAATCGGAAGTTAGTTATGTCTTGAAATAGAATTTTTAACGATTCCTTTTCTATATAATTACATAGCAGTTTTATTACGGTAAAGAACTACTAATAATTTTTGGTTAGACTCTGAAGGCCGTATTCAGCCACGATATCTCTGTCCAAATATCTGCTTAATATTTTAGGCTTATTGATGGATCGAAAAATAATCATATTATGTCTTCAGAAAATAAGATAGTCTTACGAAGGTACCTAAAACAATAAGTTATTTTTGTTATTAATATATTAATTTACTTGTAGTTAATACGTTAGATATTAAATCGCCATGTAGGTCACCAGTAATGTCTTCAACAGACCTTTGTCGACATTTAATTATATCATTTTCTTGTTTTTTTGTTGTTCACATTTTTTTGTTGACTGGTGGAAACCTCCAAAAGACGCCTAGCTTCTTAGGGAAAAAGACTATGGAGTGTGGAACTTCTACCTCATTAAAACCTCCCCGGTGGCAACTGAAAGAGGCACCGGATCCTCTTAGTAGACCAACCCCAACGCCCCCACGGTGCAACGCCTGTCATTACAGGCGGCACCTCCCTAAAGAGACCTATGTGTCTACCTAGAGCCTGTCTGTGCAGTGCACGGCAGCACGTGATGCCGTCTTCCTAGAGATCATTAGGTGGGCGCCTAGATTCCCCATTCTATGCGCCCATGACTCCAAAGGTTTGCCTGTGTCGCGGATAACCTAACGGGTAACCGGGGCTCCGACTCGACGTGCAGGAGAAGGAACGGGGTGGTTTTTAGTCAGTAAGAGTCTGACACTCCCTCCCGCCTCACCCAGGCGGGAGCAGTCACTCGATGATTTTCCCCACTTAAAAAAAAGGTTTGCCTGTCAATATTGTGGGCAGGGAATCAATATAGATAGATAAGTTGTTCCATAGCAATAGGCAGTTCAGCCTACACGCAGAAACCTCGAATTACACTACCCCTCAATTTGAAGTCTGATACATTTAACGTTTCCCAACTTCACCAACAACTGTTTTAGATCGTTTAAGTAAATAGTTGTGAAGTTTGTAATTGTTTTACCATGTTACAGATCCTGTTTGATAACTGTTCGGAATTGGGCTGGTGTTGGTGTCAAGTGCCTTTTGTGGATCTTTGATCGATATTGCTCATATAATTTTACTAATATTATAAATGCAAAAGTTTGTAAGTTTATGTGTTTGTGTGTTTGTCTGTATGTTTGTTACTTAATAACGTCAAAATGGCTGAAGGTATCGGGTTGAAATTTAGAACAGAGATAGGTTATACAATGGTCTAGTATGGTATATCACGGAAAGTAGTGTGTATGGTTAGTTTACATTTTTGCAGCAGTTTGTAAATGGGTATATTATATAGTACCTATTTGTAAAATTTCTTAAAGTCTTTATTCATATTAAGTGAAAAAAAAATGCATTTTGAAACGGCACTTACCCGCATAAAACATTTCATAAGAAATTCCTACAAATATATCTACAACTTATGATCGTGAGCTCTGAAGGGTGGCTTGAAAATAGTCGAGCTTATTAAAGTTGCCTATGAGTAGGTCGTATAAATTTTAGTTTATAGGTATTGAAAGGATGCGTCGCTCGTAGGATTGATATTATACAATTTATTTAAACAATAGCAATGCCTTCTTTACGTAGCTAAAGTTAAAAGTGTAATGTCAGATTTGAAAAGATAGTCATCTATTACCAAAATTTAAAGCCTAGAAATAAGTGGCCCGAATTACTTGGAAAGTAACAATTAATCTTAAAGTAGTTATCTTAAAAGAGGAGAAGATAAAGATAAAGACTTTCTATCTACTAAAGTATTAGATAGTTTTGGGGTCCCAAGGACAAAACTTGAAAAATAAGGTCACTTATCATTAGTTACATCTGATTCAACGCTTCAATAATATTCAGAAATCTGTCAAAAAATTGGGTCCGCGGTAAAGAATCGTAGCGACAAAATTGACCCTTCGCATCACATATTGAGATCTAAATTTCTTACGAAAGGACAAACTTTTGGGTACTACGAAAGGAAATTGGAAACTACGTTGAATGATATATGTTTATGTATGTTTGATTCTATCAAATCACATGGAATGAAGAGCATAGAGATATAATCATATCATATTGTCAACGAATCTTCTATCGGAAGCGCTGATGTAGAAAAAGTTGTTTACTGGCCAATGTTTTCGAAACCATAATTAAATTAGAAAAGTCGTAATAATTGAAATGTTTTTATAATAACTATCGTAAGACATAATAAATTAACTAAAAATCGAGGTTTACTCACGTGAAAATATTGAGATATCGCCGCGACTGCGCACGCTGCTCATGAGCAAGAACCCTTATGTGGTCCGAAATTAGTAGAGCTTTTCACGTGAGTAACCCGACATTTTTTGTTAATTTATTATGTCGTAAAATTAACTTTGAAATCAACCGGAATCAAGTGAAACAGAGTATCTGTGACTTAAGTAAAGCCTTAAGTTTAAAGCTACAATTAATCATCTTTTTAAAATAAAAGAACAAGCATTTTGCTACCTTTATTGTTGGTCATTGAAAACAATATATATTTTTTTAAAAACGTTGCCCCATATTAGTATTTTCTCTTGTGTCGTGGGTGCGTTTACAAACATACAAGTTCACATACACATGACACCCAGACTCGGAACAATAATTTGTGGACCACACAAAGAGTTTTTCCGTGCGGGAATCGAACCCGCGACACGTTGCGCGGAAGCCAGTGGCCCAACACCGCGCCAACCGTGCAGTCAAATATAGAAGTTATGTCTATAACTTCTATACAACATTTTGTATAACTCTCTAGTGTAACAAATGAAAAGAATAAAAAACAAAAAGTATTTAATAAAATAAATGTTCTCATAAAATGTAAATAAAGGGATACGAGATAAAAAATAAAGAATTGTTTCATTCCAAACGTAAATGTAATTTGGACAACGTATTACTACTATTAAAATCCTATCTGTTCAGTAGATTATGCTACGAAATGTAACTGCTTTGTGATTATGAGAATTTTACATATAATTAGGATTCCGACAATGTGATAAACAACCGGAAAAAGGAATAAAATAATTTCCTTGGTAATTTAAAAAAATATGTTACCACTTTCGACCATTTTTTTTTATTAGCTTAAATGGGTATTCATGATTGTTATATCTTAAGAAATTGTCGTTAGATCATCACGTATATGGCGTATGTTTTGTTTCAAAATTTAAGCTTACTAAAAATTTTGCTGCTTTTGTTTGTTTCTGTTGTTACACACTGTGTCTTATGAAGTATTTATTTTTCTTCTCGCAAACTTGCAGGACGAAATCCATAAGGGATATGCAGTACCTATGTACCTTAGTTTGGATATATTTTCTTCGTGTGTATTGTCTGTCTTGTTTGTGTACATAAATTAGTAAATAAATAAATAAAGAGTTTAAATATGTTACATACAATATTAAATCTCAAAGCATAGTTATAACACGAAATGTAAAGTTTACAGCTGAATCTGTTGGGAATTGTGAGGAACCTATTTATCAACTTATAATACCTGCCTGTATAAATAAACAGGGTCATTCCCAGACGCCTAATAAATCTAGCAATATCCTGCTGGTGCGGATTGAAACAGTAAAAAATAACCTCAAAAAGATCAAATCTTACAGGAATTTGTACTAAGAAAATAATATGACCCAACAATGGCAACAGCTCTAACATTTGTAACTACTTTCAAACAGCAGTAACACATAAAACTAATAACAAACATCATCCGCAAACTATTTTTGTTGCTAATATTAACGGCGGACGTGTAACTTGCCGCTTTACGAAACTTATTTACCGACTTTGTCTGCCCGAGTTTCGGACGAATGGACTAAACTGAAATGGGCCAACAGCTGGCTTCGATAAATTTCTTTCATAAATTCTATTTGTCTACATGTATTACTAGTTTGCTACACTATTATTACTCCCTACATTTATTCAGGAAAACAGGGTGCATAATAAAGCCACTCTTAATACTTTGTTAAAACTTACAATAGAACATTTGCTATTTTAACTAAATATATATTAAAAGAAAGAAAAGAAAGAAATCATTTATTTGCTAAAATAAACTTAATTAATTTACTTAACTTATTAACTTATTAACTTAGTTAATTAAAAATAAACTTTTTAAAATATCTACGCAAACTTCCAACGCTTAAAACACAAATAGTAAATTATTTCAACGATTGATAACAATGATCCACCAAAGCAAAGACCGAAACAATTGCCTATAGCAACGACCAAGTCTAGCGTGGTGCGCGCGACCTGCCGAGTAACTCGTTGGTAAGGTCTATTATTCAGTATAAACCGGGCAGGCTTAACTTTTAACTCCTTTTCAGGCTCAAGCAACTTCTTCGACACCACGTTATAATCCGGCTCTGTGCACGAAGGTAAACAATCACAGTTCAAACCCGTTTCGTTCGTGCCCGGAACTTGCAGCTTCCTCAGCGTTTGGTAGTGTTTCGTTAAACACTTTAATCCCTCCAAGCCACAATATTGATCTTTGTATTGGACCGGAGATAAGTGATGTGTACAGTTACAAAGCTTGAGTTGGGCCTCGATTCGACATTGAATAATACACACAGAATAGCTGTATTGCTTGAAAGCTATGTAGCTCCCTGGAACCTCGTCAGGGAATCTGCATTGACGTACCTCAGGAGCGATCAAAGGTACTTCCGGCTCATTCACCACATCCATAATTGAAAACCTCACAGTGGCTTCGGCTCCATATAGCGTCGTTATTCTACGATCATATTCCATATTCCAAAAGGGTATGTCCTCAGGTGAATGGATGAATGACTCGTAATCTTGTGATAGAGTTATTTCGAGAACTCCCGCCTCTGGGTTTTTTGTAAGGGCGGACGTGAAAAACATTTTGTGATTTCCGCCAACGTGCTTGTTGTTAATTGAATAGCATGTCCCGTATTCCGTTTGAAGAGGTTTGAAATGTTTACAGCAGTTAATATCGCGGCCATTCCATTTACATGATTTGAAGAGGTGTTTGCAGGGCGTGCGGAATTTTGACACTATTTCGGAATAATCGTGTGAACATAATGTTGTGTTTAGGCATGATGACGTGCAACTGAAACATGTGCCACTGAAGAATATAATTTCGGCGAGGAATCGGTCGTACTTATCTCCATCTTGAATATCGAATAGCTTGCTGAGTGTCCATATTTTTTCGATGTTTGCAATCTCGCAAACGGTAACTGAAGCAAATGTCGTATTCCAGTCGAGGTAATCAGTGCGCGTCGTGAAGCGTATGGTGTTTTCTTGATAATGATCGTAGTACTTGCGTATTGTAGCGACGGCTATGATCCAGACGTGCACGTATATAATGAAGTATATAATTCTGTATACGATGTGAACATCTTTACGGACGAGGTAACAGGGGCCGTGTACCGTGAGATTTCTACAAGTGTATTTGATTCGCCGGTACAGCAACAGTATGTGCTCAAAGATTTTATTGAGTAGTTGTATCTTCATTATGGAGAACTGTTATTTGGTTTTAACAGAAACGTAATCAGAGTTGGAATGGAAGGTTTGAAATAGGGTCGTTATTTATATAATGCCGGGGTTTAACGATAGCACGTAAGGAATCCATTTGCTTAAAATGTTTTAGATGTGGTGTATTCATATGACATTAATTAATGCTATATAATAGCACATAATATAAGTAAAGGTACGTATATGTAGAATCTAAATGTAATCTAAAATGTAACCGCCCAAAATAACTCATTTATTGCTTTGTGCGTTTAACTGTTATTTAGGTAACTAGAACGTGTCTCCAAATTACAGGCTATTGTTTGATTTTGATAGAATGCACGGTATGATTTTATTTTCAAACAGAATCTATTTTATATGCAAAAACGCGGCTTACATGTTAACTTTCATATGTATGTACTTGTATTAAGATTTACTTATATTGCTTTTTGTTGAACATTTCACTAAAATTTAAAATAGAAATATCTAGTAGGCATTTTATGTGTAGTTTGTGTGTGGTGTGTCAGACCAAATTTTTATTTTTCATGTTATTTATTTTATAAATCTCATACTCGGGAACTAGCCATCGGTCTCAATACAATTTTGGTCTGCACCCTCGAGAGCTTTATGTCAAAATTGGAAAATACAATGTCACGGTGGTAAAATATAAAAAGGAAAAATATTTATTTTGGCAAAACAAGGTGTCATTCATTGTTTTTATGACAGATTCAGATAATAGGCCATTAAGTAATTTTTTTCTTATATTTGTATAAAACTTTACAACACCTATAAAATTATTATATAGACCGAAAATTAAAAAAAAAAAACATTGTTCTATTACGTAAAAATCTTGTGGACGTTAAGGAACAATGAAAACGGTCAGTGTGGACTCTGCCTTAGTAAGATAAAAAACCCAAAATGGACATTTAGCTAAAATGTTTCAACCGGGCTTAATGGAAGTTCATTATGTATTGTATCTTACGTTCAAAATATTTTAGTACATTTCAATGGTAGACTGGTCGAGTAATAGTCGGTGCGACTGGCGATGAAGAGGTTTTAGATTTGTTTTCCAAGTGCAGAGAAATTATGAGGAGTTTTTCTCAATTTTGAATTCTTAGCCGCAAATGGACGGAGATTTCAAAATTCGATAAGGTATATGCCAATAGATCCGCCATATTTAACGCCATTATTATCACCATCAATGATGATGATTGTTGTCATCAACAGCCTAGAAATGCTCACTGCTAAGCAAAGCCTCTTCTCACGCGGAGAAGGTTTAAACATTATTCACCGCGCTCGCTCAATTCGGGTTGGCGACTTCAAACATATAATTATAAGTTATAAGCCCAGGTTTCATAATGATGTTTTCCTTCACCGTTTGTCAGTGGTGTGTAAATAGGTAAAAAGTTACATTGGTACTTGCCGTTGGTAGGTTTTGAATGCCTTATGCACGAGAAGTGGGTAACTTAAACCTCTAGGCCACTACGACATTACAAGATTCTCGTAATTATTGGTGAGACTTTTATTTGATTTCATAAAACTTTCCATTAAAAAAAGTACAGAAACTTAATCTATTAGCAGTCTTTATTAATACAAGCATTAATATAAGAAGGGTGGTATTAAATATTTGCATTGACTCCCTTTGTTTTCTAACCGAGAACAGCCACCCCGTTGTTTTAATAGGTGAGAAACCCAACCTTAATTATTACTTTCTTCAATTTATACAAAAAAGTTTTCAGTACAAAAACTGTATTAAAAATGTAATGTTGGTAAAAGAGTTTGGCATCGCGCCATTAAAAATAATACAAGTGCTAGAATTGCATACGTTCTCATACTTTTTTTATGAAAACTAATTATGTGCTTACATAAACCACATATTTGCGTGTTGGACATTGCAGTTTTAAAACGCTAATGTTCTGACGCTGTTCGTGAAGAAATTATTGTAAAAAGTTGTTTGTACCTATTGTTCAGAAAATTCGTAACCAATATAAAATGTCCTGCGGAGATCTATCTCTATTTCTGAAAACTGTGTCCTGCTAGTCTATTCTGTAAAATGTCAATTCGAACAAGTGAGCTCGACCACATTCTCGCCCGTCATTGGTCGAGATTATTCTCACTACCAACGAAATGGTGGACCGCGCTCGAGCTCACTTCGAGGGTTCGAATTGATATCTTACGGTATTCCGTATTAGGCCATTGCCTAGCTGTTGTCCAATTTGAGCCTCTCTAGAAATTTCAAAATGTAAAGAAATTTATTCAATTTGGGAATCAAACTCAGGATGCCGTTCTCAGTAAACACTCACAAATACTCGACCCATGAGCCATTCAGAATCTGTAATAAGGAATTATGAATGGAGCGTGCTTAATCCCGAAGCAGTTCTGCAAGATTATGATGAAATTGGAACTGGTTTCATCTGCAATGTGACCGTACTAATTAACTTCGCTCGAATCAATCGTTCGCAGACGAATATACATTATTTATGAATAAGTTTTGAAGTTTAACTTTGAAACTCTAATTAATAATTAAACAGAAATATGCCTGAAGCATAATATTAAGACTTCAATTTATTAGTAGATCGTTTGGGTACAACAAATCTCATTTTTATTGCTTGTGTAAATAGCATAACATTGTTACTGCTTAAAGCTACTTAGTAAAATTTGATAAGGAATAATTATTTATCAAAAGTCACCTAAGGATATTTTTTACCTTTTCAAATTGTATTGGTAAACATCACAATAAACACTCATAGAATAAGTCGACCACCTAAGCCACCTCCAAGACTCAAGGAAAGTGTATGAAGATACAAAATCATGGAAGGATTTAGGAACACGTGTAGTATATTGTGTACTCACAAAATATCTGCACCGAAATTCTAAACATTGTCAAACATGTTGACAAAATTCTATCATGAAATCCAATTATTGTAGGATTTACTGGCTTACCCCTACGATCCACGTGAGGAGAGAGCATCCTACTCCAAAATTTGAATAGCTGCGTGGTTACATTGTTGTTATAATATGTCATATTTTTATTTTGTTTCAGTCGAATTTTAATATAATACAAGTAAGATAGTGCCATGTTTTTGTAATTAATTGTTTTAAGTCATTTGACCAAGAGAATAAGCATTTTTTGTATTGAAAGTAAGTCTAAGTAGGTAATTTAGGATCGACAAAAAAATTGCACACTGCGATTGTAATAAGAAATGTAAAAATGGAGAATTGTTAACAGTATTTTTTTATAGATTAACAAGATACATGATCGACAATACGTCACTACTATTAATGTGATAGAGGTTTCATTCATTTCTGATAAATGAGGTTTGGGAGACAAAAATGACTGCCTGCACGTAGGTGTACCACACCTACACTATTAGTAAACACGTGGGTGCTATTGTGTCTGCAAGAAATAAAGAACAATAAGGGATGAAATTAGAATTAGATGATGAAATTAGACACCGACCAAAATATAAGACTCAAATCCAAAAAGCATTCTATTTCAGGACAAACACCAAAAATAGAATAGTCTGTCTTTCTATCTTAAAGTCTAGGTGCTTGAACCGATTTTCGGAAATGAATTTACTAGCTTTAGCCAAATAATCGATACGTAAACTCATTAATTCATTTCCCAGACAGTCTGATGTCACTTAAACACATTACAATTCGCGCGTCTACCGTCACCTATAATTACGTTTCCCATGAGTTTTATGAATTACAAATTCCTACGCTTTACGAAGTAGGTCAAAGCGAAGTTGGCAGTCGTTCGAGCAAACTTAAGTTAATTTAAGCTAGGCTGGGAAAAGATAAATAAACGTGGTTTCGGGTGCTTTAACAAGTGCAGTAAGGGAGTTAGTGTAATCAAGAAATTTGTCGTTTATTTTTTAGTGTAGTAAAATTGGCTGCACTAAGTAATAATGTTAAGAATTATAATTTATATCCTTTAGGAAACTAAAGTGTACTGCTAATAATTTAAATCTATAGCTTTTAGAGTTGATCAAAATTAATGACAAGTGCATTTGAGCAGATCCTGATAGACCGATGTTATCAGGTCTATTAGGTCTCTATCTATCGCAACTGCAAACATTTTTTTGTTAAAAGTGTTTAACTTTTATAAGTAAAATAATTAAAATTACAAAACCATTTGTGTCATATTTCGTACAAAGAAGTATAAAATATAAATATACTTTTGATCCTTAAGTTTTACATAGAATAGACGATAATACGACTTTCAATTTATTTTCCGAAGACCACAATAATGTCCGTTTTATTTACTTTAAAACGTAGAATTAATGAACCTGTCCCCAGTGACATCTCTTTGTAGAAAAGGTAATATCCGCAATAGTGCTAGGGTTTTGACAGATGGGATGGCTAGATAACGGCCATTACTGTAATGACAGTTTTCATTTTTGTTATCACCAGTTGGCGCCACTGGAGCTTATGAGCTATTAGACAAACCACAGGACGTCGAAACTTTACTTAAAAGTTTGTTTGGATATTAGCAGTGATGTAGTAGTCTAGAGATTTAATACTAGAAAGTCTAGCAATGAATTGACCTTCCTAACAAAGTTTAGTTAGAGTTTTAAAATATACTGTGTCTTTTAGAGTCGTCCAGATTTATGAATATCATTGTAAAATACACTCGATGTCAAGCGACGTTAAAATGTACGTGAATAAAAACAAGTTGTTTAAAGGCTCGTGTATTTTAAAAACCTTTTTTCTACATAACTTGTTTTCGGTGAAAACAAAGGTATGTTGTAAGTTATTACGTCCATGTAACATACTGAAAAGGTTTTTAAAAAGAAAAACACGACCCAGTTTTATCACGTAATTACAACATATTTCACTCCTTATTGTCAAAATCGATTTCGAAACGTTTCCTGTGTAAACCACATGTCCTAGTTTAAGCGGGATCACGACGATAATGATGATCCATTTGTCTAATTGGTTCGATAATTACACGGCATTTTGTGGTTAGTGACAATACGTGGCTATGCCTATGCCCGGAGGCTGGAATTACGAACCAAATACTTGCATATTCATGATCCTATGGACACAACCAACAGACATAGGTAATAGAGTTCGTTCGGGTCGTCGGACTTAGTTGAAGTTTCATAAGCAACTGTGGAATGTTTTGCAATGAAAATTAAATTTATCTACATAATGATCTGTTTATTTTTGTTTAAAATATAAACGCGGTGTTGGTGTTCTATTTTTAGCTTTTAGTTCTCTTTTGGAACTTCATTACAGTTCACAAGACTCTTGTAAACCTTATTAAGATAAAATGCAATCAGATGTAAAAAAACTAGACGTAGTTCATAAGATCACCTATTTCATTATCCGAAAGGTCTGTCAGCTTTTCGCCACTTATGTTTCATGTAACATAAGGCACGACTATTGCCATACATCGGTTTAGAAATAATGAATGTGATAACTGACCACGACAAAAGCGGTTTGTCGGTTCTAAAAACATGTGTAGTTAGATAATGTTTTACCTACGTCAATGATGTGCGAACAAGATTGTAACATATGTTATCAAGTAAAACAATAAAACATTCCATTCATTATGGTTATATTTATTACTATCTCTAATATAGTAGGATTGTATGACGTGTGCACTAAGTCAATGCTAGAAAATTATTATTAGTTATTCGTCATGTGCTTTTAAGTGTGGTTGATGAGAGGCAAGAGATTAGTTTCTAGCTAGAAACTAATTATGTTTCAAAATTATGCTTGGTGTATTTGCATCCTACTTGTGTACGTTTCTAATAAATGTCGAGTGGAATTCCTCAATTATTTGGGCAACTAGATTTGAAAGAATTCTTTAAATTTTGAATGAAGATCCACTAGAGTAAAGCCCCTGCGTTTTTGAGACACATTGTATATCAATGTGTGTAACGTAAATTTACACTCCGATGTGTAATCTATTCAGTTTAAATACCAACGTTATTAAATTCGTAATTCCCTTTGAAATGGCAGAACATAATATTATCTCAAACACCACATTTCAATGTCTTTAAGTCTATGATCTAAATTCGGCAAAAACACCTGCTATTGAAATATTAATATCGTTTAATTAAATGCGGTAACTACTTATTAATTTCGCTGAACTGAGACGGAAATACTAAGAGCAATCATACTTATAAATTTCGATCAAAGTTTGAACGATTTGTGGGAGATATAATTAGACCTATTTCCGTTGAACAAGAGTAATTATCTCGAAGGCTCATCAGACTGCCTCGTCGAGCAGTTTACAGGATTTAAGTAAAGAATTACCGGGCAATTGAGTCATGCCTAGTGTTTGTCAATATAGTTACCCCTCTATTGCGAGATGAGACTCTGAATGAAATGACTAAATACTATAATATAGTAAATACACCATATCTACCTTTACCCCACAAATACAGGCATAACATTATACCTATTATTCATCATAAGCTCCTGGATTTGATACTAAGCACATAACATCTTTCATTTACAAAGTGACTCCTTAGAAACGTTGTGTCAACCACACGTTGGTACTGACTGTAACCAAAACGTTGACAACACGTTAATACGGCTTCACATCAGGCTATGCAGTACCAGTATAAATTGGCTGTTGAATGTGAAGAAAGATTACAGGAAGTAAGATCGTGATAGATTGGTTTTGTGGGACTTCAAGTGTAGTATACATAAACAATAGGTTAGAAAACTAATTTTTATTTTAATACCCTACTCTTGTAGATTATTTAAAAACACGTATTTTTTATTTTCTGATGGAAACAAATAGTTTCGCGATGTATCGATTTGAAATATCGCATGACGTCACTTTTGAGTACGATTTATACTCTAAAATGACGTAGCTACCTCCCAATCCTAAACTTTGATTCGTTTTATCAATATTGTTTTCTTATACGACAAAGTAAAGAAATATGCCTTATGGAATAAGAAATATGCGTTACCTAACTGACTGAGTAATTAGATTGTCAATTTTCATACCCTGTCATCATCCCTATTGCCCTATTTTAAGGAAATCCCTACAAAGATAGAAGTGTGTTGTGACACATGCGTACATTGTGTACTAAGGGGAACCACAACAGCTAACTGTCAGACACAAGTGTATGGATTACACGAATTTGTAATAGTGTAATATTCTAACGTGGTTTCTTGAATCAAAACCTGGTTTTGACGTTACTCGTGTGGATGTAATTCTTGTTGGTAACATTAATATTATTGTTTGATTCAAAATTGAATTGTATGTTCTTGTCTATTTAGAATAAGGCAATAAGTTCACCCCCTATTGGGATATACATGGAACTCATAACATAAATAGTGAATAGTGGGTGTTACATTGTAGAGTGGCATTAAGTGCCGCAATATGCGCCTCTGCCTACCCCTTCGGAGATAAAAGGCGTCATGTTATGTTATGTCTATTTAGAATAGTGGCTTAAGCTTAGGGTGGTATTGAAATGTGAAATAGGTACTCTGTAAGTATGTAATAATACTAAAATGTGTAATCAATTTACTTGTTTATATGAACTATGAGAAATGTCATGAAATAACTATAGAATTTAACAATCAGTCATGCTACTTCGTATTAGCGTTGAAATAATTATTTAGTAGCGTTCAGTGTTCGAGGAAATGTTAAAGTTATTAGTCATTTGCTATCATGACATCATCAACTATTATGGTTTTTATATGCGTATTTGAATGTAATGAGAGGGGAGGGCACACCCTTTACTCTATTCTTTATTACAGAAGGTAGGTTATTGACCCTGCTAATATATAAGAAAAAAGGGATATGACGGTTTAGCAAGATGTAATAAATGAAACATTTCTAGTACGACGCTTTAAGTTACTTATTATTTAGTGGTCAGAAACAAAACTATTATAGCGCATCCATTTTGAGTGTTTATGTATAGGTAATAATACATATACATGGTTTAACTTTTAGGAAACTACTAGCCAATATCTTCCTTAGAATTCGGAAAATCTCAATAACATTTTTCTATCTGCGACCCGAAATCTAGATTTCATTATTAGCAGTGAAATTTGTAACATTTTGACAATTAAGATGCAATAAAACTGCAATAAATACGATTAATATTTTTTCCAAAATTTTCCGAATAACCTACCTACTTGCATATTCCTACAAAACTTCTGTAAGATAAGAAACTGAACTCCTTGCAAAGTCATGAAACATTAACACAAATTATCAAGTAAAATACTAATTAAAAATTGGTACATTGCACAGTTTGCAATTCATTATTCAACCTCGATGGTAAACTAGCAACTTTATTACTAGTTCGCGGCGGCTGAGCGCTGCATTATTAAGGCATGGTCGACTCCATTTACCCATGTAATGTGCCGTGGAAAATGTTTGTATGTATGTTAAAATAGCAATTATTTTACTTCAGCCACGTTATGGCAAATGCCTTGTGTTATTTTAGAACCAGAATATTGGGTAAAAATTACGTGTATGGTAAGTATTAATTTTAAGGGTCTACGATTATTTTATCATGACATATCAAAATCATATACAAGAAACTATTTATTTGAATTATTTTATTTTAAGTAGGTAAATTATTTTTAGTTTGATTTACTCCCGGTTTAATTATGGCATAACAAAATAATGTTTAATAAGAAACTAAAAAGAAATACTTGTTATGCTTACAACTTACAATAGGTTGGAAATCAAAGAACGTATGGTAGTGCAGTCAAAATACCTTTTGTTACACGTTCCAAATCGGTAGACAAAAGGCTTTCGGTAATACAATTGCAACTGTCATGGTGGCTCGGAGGTTTAAGACGCCTGCTACTCATGCATGAGGGTGCGGGTTCGGAACCTACCAACTGCAAGTACCAATGTGACTTTTACCGGGTTATATGTACTTTCTAAGATTATTTAGACACCACTGACAAACGGTGAAGGAAAACATCGTGAGGAAACCTGGGCTTTTATAATTTCTAATTATAAGTTTGAAATCGCCAACCCGCATTGAGCAAGCGTGGTGATTAATGCTCTAACCTTCTCCGTGTGAGAAGAGGCTTTGCTCAGCAGTGGGCATTTATAGGCTGTTGATGATGATGATGAATACAATTGCACCTGGCTACTTCCAGTAAAATCTTGTTCGAATAAATAAAGCGCATTCAGCAGATTTAAAGTAAATTGTGGCGGGCGCTGCATTGTTTCTGTATCTACTTTTGGGTGGCTGCATGTATTAATTTATTCAGCACGTTTTTCGCTGCTCGTGCTTTTGTTGTATGTAATCAGTCGATTGGACATATCAATCTCCGGTTGAATAAGTGCGTATAAATAAAAACAACATCATTCTTTGTTAAACGAACAACAATAACAATGCATATTTTTATATGAACAAATTTTTCTCCTGCTGCTTTACTTTAGCTATATTTTTTATTTAAACTTTATACGGTTATTGAAAATGCAATCAAAAACTTCCTATAAATATAAATGGTTTTCTGTTATTCAATTCAGTTTAACGAGCTTTGTAATTCGTGTTTATTTTGAGAATTTATATTATCATTTCATTTGTAATACAACATTACGCATTTACGTATAACCCCAGCAGTATTTTAATATGGTTTTATATCACTCTGATAAAGTTCTCACTTCTTATTTTCGCTTCTAATTCACTTACACTTAATACTGTGCAAATGGAAAGTTGTCGTTGAGACACGGGTCACAAAGGTCGAGCATACGTACCCTAACTTTAGCGTCTAGGGATTTATTGGACAACTGATTCCGACAAAGTAAACTTTGGCCAAACATTTATTAGGACCCAAGAGATACTTCCTAAATCTTGTTGGATCAAGTAGTGGATAAAAAAATAATATATCATGGTTAAGAGGGTACTTAAAACTTAATTGCGGGAGTTTGCACTTTCACCCGAATTTAGGGAGACAAGATGCCTACTTTGTTATTTATGGCACACTAAGAATGACTAGTTAACAGTATCATCCTAGCCCGTTACTAAGGGACGATATTCCAGTAAAAAGTACCAGGGACTGCCTGATTGTTAATGTGATTTGCAAACGACGCTTGCTGCAATTTTGTGTGGAAAGCAAAAAACCGTTTCGTTTTTCTTTTATATGAATATCATTTGCATGCTAAGCCATTCATCTGGGTCAATTTGATTTTAGAAAAAGTTAAATAAGACAATGAAAATGCTTAATATAATAAATGGAAGATTTAGTTTGCCATTCGCTGTAAAAGAATGGAAAGGCATTTATCATCTAGTGTAGGCTAAAAAATTCTGGGTAACCAAACAACAGGGGTTTGTATTTCGGTGAGTCCGGAAATGAATGTATGGCATCTCCGAACGGGAAATATGTCCCAAAAAGCGGTAGTGTAACAAAATGTATTACTCCATATAGGACAGAGGTAATCCTATGTAGATGCTGGAACTGCGGTCGCCTAACAAATTGCATTGCTACAACGAGCTACGAGATTCGACCGCAATCTAGACAACGGCATAAAACTAAGCCTTTAAAATGAATATGCTCAATACAATGTTCCAGTCTTTAAGTTTGACCGACTTTAAATGAAGGAAGTTATTCATTTGATGCCAAATGATATTAGAATAGAATTTCAAAGTATTAATTTATATTATCTTCTTATGTAAGGTCCCATTCGTAAACCGAAATTCTTTAGCCAGTGAATTATTTAAATATCTATTACTAAGTCCAATTTTTGAACCGAGTTAAAGTCAGCAGTGTAACACAAAATGTTGTGGTCTGAAGTACATGCCTAACTGAACATTCATCCGTAGCTACACAAAACTGAAGCACTCACAGTTATTTACTGAAAATTTCGTGTAACATCGCTGCTAGTCTCTTTAGGGAAAACCAAGCGTGATAACATGCTCTGTTGATTTCCTCTTTACATTATGATTTATGAAAATACTTTAACACCAGTTCTCTATTTAGACATCGCTATTAACGAGCCAAAACCTACCGACGGTTATTTATGGCCAGCCATTTCATAGTCGAGTCACGATCTCTCTTTCTGGGAGCGTAAACGTATACTTTAACTTGGAAAGTCCTCGGGAATAGGATGAATTCAAAGTCTCTTAATTATCTCAAATATTATGACAATAATTAAGATTCATGCTTAATAAATCTGAATACAAAATGAATGTAACTTAAGCTTATTTCGGTCAAATAGCGATTATAGTATCGCATCTTTTGAAATTAATACCATAGCAGTGGGTATGGCTTATTGCAAACATAAACTTTGAGTTTTGTGAAATTCATAAAACCAAAATCTCAACAATGGATACTGCATTCAACATGAGAATTGCGCCCGACCTCGTGTCTAGCACCAAGTGCCCTTACTGAACAGAAAGTCTATTGTTGTAAACCTACAATCTCCACCCAACAAAGAAGTCGTTAGACATTAAAGAAAGCTATTATTATGAAATTATTTTTGACATTAAACCATTTCGTGTTCAAAGTACGAAAGTAGGATACACAAACCGGTGGTTCGGTGTGGCCTTGGTGCGGTGTCAGCCAGGAGCCCGAGGCACTTGCGTGATTCGGTGAGTCGGTCACAGTATACAGGACATAGTAGACAGAATAAAACACAAAGGGTGTAAGCCTGCGAATGATTCTAGTTTGACGCTAGAACGTGTTCGGTAGTGACGATTTCACACTATAAGAGAGAACTCGAATAATAGGCCGTCCTTTGTGCCAGAGACGTGGCTCGCGATACTGACATTGTTCCGCTTTGAAGTGCGAAGTAAAAAAGAAACGAGGGATTATCGAGTACC
Organism: Spodoptera littoralis; assembly: GCA_902850265.1. Classification (NCBI taxonomy): domain Eukaryota; kingdom Metazoa; phylum Arthropoda; class Insecta; order Lepidoptera; family Noctuidae; genus Spodoptera; species Spodoptera littoralis. The sequence continues at coordinate 9,241,492 of LR824535.2, read as the reverse complement.
TAAATGGTTTCAATGCAAGCTTGCTTTAAGCTACGTTTAGGTGATAGTTTAACTGAAATTTGATCCAATACGACGATATAATATCAAAACTCTCATATCAAAGTACGTTAAGTGCAATAATATTGATATTGTTAAAAGGTAACAAGCTCAAGTTTAGTCCCCAATTTCAAATTAAAATGTTACCATGAAAATAAAAATTATATTATTATATATGTATGTAGCTATATTAAATCCATATTTAAGGCTTTTCAATACCTTAGTTAGCTTCCTAACTTAGCTAGATGAAAAATGGACTGAATAGGCAAGGCATAATATGATCATGTTCTTCGTTCATGACACATTTATGGCTTGCTACCGCATCGGGCTTATACATAAAATAGGTAATCAAGTATTCACCGTGCGGTTAGGGGCTTATCCATAACAATACTTTGTCCTGACTAGACACACGAGGAAATGCATTATTCAGCTGAGTACATAGTCTATTTTATTCAGCCAACGTTGCACGGGAATAATCCAATATGTATTTAGCATTTCCCTTCCTCATAGCTACATTAAAATTTCATAAACAGATCGTAAATGAACTGTAATAAAGCGAACTTTGGGTTAGTATAATGTTTTGGTGTTCTGCGCTGTTTAAATACACTCTGTCAGTAAATATCACGTATGACTATTATATATTATGTACTAGTAGTTCTTGATTGTTTCCTGGGTATGTAAGTACATATTTTCTGTAGGTACAATTAAAAAAAGTTATAAGACTCACCTGTTTTCACCAGTTTGAAGGTAACTTGCTGTTGATTCTTAAGTTGTTCATTATGCGTCGGGTGCGTGAGTTCTCGCAAAGCCATCTCAACAGACGGTTGCTGCTGCATGATGGTAGGGCGCGGCGGCACCGACTGCTCTCTCGCTCTACTCAGCTTACGGAAGAAACTAACTTTCTTCGACTTAGGTGGACCTGGGAAAAAAGAGTAATTCCAATTTCAAATTACATGCAAAGTAAGCATTGTAAAAGTATTAAAATAATCAACGCAAAAACCATCACACTGTTATGTTTAACCTCATGAACGTGATACGTGCCTAGTGAAGCGTTAATGCTGTTATTTCGCCATGTACCCATGCTTAAATAAAGTGAAGATACGGGTTAGTTAGATGATCACGCGTTTTCAAACTCAAACCGCACTCTCATTCAGAACCTTCAGTAGACGAACGTTGTGGTGTTGGTGTCGAAGGTGTGGACGTGCGAGCTGAGGTCGCGGGCGAGGAACTCGGCTCGGACTGGGGCCGCGGTGGAAGAAGGCTTAGCGTAGACGCTGTTGGTGTTGGAAAGTGTGCAGCCGAGAGATCTGATCGGCGATCCGGTTCCGGTGTAGTGACTCGGATATGGGCACCAAACTGCGGTGAGTTCGCGACTTCGAACAGTGCATCGAAGTCGCGATCGAATATGTTCTTTCTGGAGAACGCAGGAGTAGGAAGGGGTGCGGGCAATTCAAATTCATCGGGAGCGGGGGTCCTAACAATTTTGCCGAATTCAGTATCCTCATGGCGGCCGAGCTTCTTGAGCAGCTTTGCTTTGGTGCGCTCGCGCAGCTTTGGGCGCTCGAGCGACGGCGTCGGCGATGCCGGCGCGCGCTCTGGAGGCTCCGGAGGCGCCGTTTTGAGGTGGGTTTTGTCGCAAGAGAGGGTGGGGGTGCGGGGCAGGGGTAGCGCGCTGTACGGCGCTCGCGGCGGCGGCCCGTAGATAATGTCAAGCGTAGGCCGCTGCCGTGGCCGAGGCAGCGATTGCGAGCTGTATGTCAGGGAAACTACTTCATCCGCAGGATATATTACGTACATCCCTGGTGAGACCGCATCGCGCAGGCCCCTCGCGCCCTCCGAAGAGGTTTACGCGCGTCGATTGAGCTACTACTAAGATCTAGTGGCAAGTAACTTTGTTCAGTACTTTACAGAGAGTAAAGTAGTTGGGACACGATTTACACAGGAATAAGTTACAAAGTTTACGTCGATTGGAATGTTTTTAAATGTTAAGTTGCCTTTTGCGTACTACAATGTAAGTTGAAGAGCGATCAAGGAATGTTTTATGGAAGGGATCTTGAGCCATATTAGGTAGGGGTAGGAAGGTTTCTTCGTGTAGTGTCTGCCAATTCCGTACAACGAATCTTCAACCTAGAGAAACAAAAAGCTATGCTTATTACCTGGTGAACATAGTCACGAACAAAGGAAAATGTGAGGTAAATAATGACACTGTAGCATCTGTTTATTTTGTAGTCATGTTTGTAGCAAATAGAACCTAAACTCAAACAGCCTCTGTACACGCACGCTTGACATCGTAATGTTACATACGAGTACGTGAAAAGCGACATTGCACACTAAATTGCGCCGTAGTTTATTACACTTACATGTTCATCAAAACTTTACCAAAATGTTTAAATAAGTGAACTGTTTTAACTAGTACGTATCAATTTTATCTGCGCTATAATAATATATAAAATTATAATCTTTATTCTATGTAATATAATATTACGATGATAAAAAATCATCATCATGCTGATAATTACCGCTGTAATTAGTAAACACTTCCTAATAAACAAAAGAAGATCCACTGTAGTAGGTACAAGCGAAGTTTAGCTTGAGTATAAACTAGAAAGCAACTTAGACAAACGGGTCAAGTGTCACCACAATAGAGGGCTGGGGGAGCGAAGTGGAGTAGCTCTCAAATTTTTTCACGAACGTGGCGATTCTCTACAGATTCATTTAAATTTTCCTTTGCTTACGCTAATAAGGGAATGCTTTGTGACCACACGTTTTAATAAGGTCGGAATATGTATGTCGGATCTTTTTATTTAAATTATACTTACTCAAGTTTTAAAATTCTGAAGTATGCGTTAAATACGTATTCATTTAGTATAGGTACCTAAATTGAGCGCGTGGTTAATGCTAAAGTTTTAGAAAGATGTGAATTTTATCCACATTTTTTAATAGTTGAGTAAATCATAATTACATCATTCGTAGCATTACATTCTTGTTCGCTAGCGATTAGTGAAGCTGGCGGGACGCCGTTACGTCACCTAAGGATGTGCTGAAAATCAGCGCTGCGACGCTAACTTCTCGAGGTTTAAGTCGTAGGAATTGCTGATTGGGATTTACATGCAACAAGTATACGTACAATCATAGGGTATAACTTCAAATTGTTTTGTTGTAACAAAACAATTTATGAAGTAAAGTCTTGTTTGCTTATGGTCCACAGATAATAGTAGTTTTTATAACATTAGCAATTCACCCTGTCTGTGGACCATGAACAAGACTTCATTTTGCTTGAGCCTTGGTATTTTAAGTTATAGGTATATTATTTTCTATTCTATTATATTTTATTTTTTGTAGTTTACCTTATATTTTTTTTTTTTTGATTTTAATTAAGTGTATGTTCTGCGCAGAAATATTTTTTTATATTAGATGGGACTGTCGTTTGACCACTATCTCGCCTGGTGGTAAGCGATGATGTGGCCTACGATGGAACACGTCGACCCATTCACCTATTCACCTATTCACTCGGGATTTGAAGACACCCAGGTTATACCCTTCAGGAAATACAGACTCTGGCAAAGAATTCCACTCCTTAGCAGTACGCACAAGAAAGCTTGATGCGAAGCGTTTCGTGCGTGTGGGTAAATAAAATAAATAAATAAAATAAATAAATGGTTTCTTTCTTCTTTCTTTCTAGTTAAATCAATATTTTGGCACTTATAATATTATAGGTATACTGTTTCCAGAAACAAATCCGAATATTTTTAAGGACAGTTTGAGCATAACCAATACCTAATTGAAATACAAACCCAACATCACCTTTATAAGACAATAATTTATAAAAATATCCACAGTAACGATACGTTTATTGACCTATTTAGACTCAAATCACGTAAAGCAATTAGACAATACATGTGAGATTTGTATGAGTCTGATGTTGTAAGCGGCATTTTAATAGACGGCTCCAGTTTCAAGTAATCCCGAGAGGAATTGTTACGCCGCGCTACAGAAACAAATACTCGTACTGTGGCTTGGTAGATACGAATTTGTTTAGCATATCAAAATAACAGTAAGGATAATCATTGTTGTTCATTGTATAATAACTGCCGTTTTTTAATTAATTTGCAAGTAATTTTGGTTTTAATTTTGATAAAATTAATTATAAATTTAATACGTCTAGTATTAGCTGCGAAGCATAATCCTACCAATATTATAAATGCGAAAGTTTGTGAGGATGTATGTGTGATGAAATTTGGAACAGGGGTAATGTTCTGGAATAACACATAACACATAACTTAACATCACGCGTTTTATCCCCGAAGGGGTAGACAGAGGTGCACATTATGCCATTGTACAATGTAGGTAACACCCACTTTTCACTATTTATGTTATGAGTCCCATGCAATAGGGTGTGAGCCTATTGTCATATATCGGGCACAATTCCAAACTCAGTGTTACTACTGAGAAATTTTTAAAACCTAGTAATACTTTCCCCGACCCGGTAATCGAACCCGAGACCCCTTCCCGGCAGTCGTACTTGCGACCACTCGGTCAACGAAGCAGTCAACTAATCTGGAATAATACATAGGCTACTTTTTATTCTACGGAAATGCGGGCGTAGTCGCTAGCAGAAGCTAATAATAATTATAGATTTCAATTAATTCCAAAATTCATGGAAACTACATTTTCGGGGCACAATGTGTTGACATTGAACCCAGTGTATGATAACTACTGACGATAACGTATGACATTACCTTGGACACATAAAAAAACCGCTACATATACATATAGCACACATGAAATACCTTTGGAGAATACACTAGATTTATTCTAGTTTAAAATAATTCGCTCGATCAGATTACTAAACAACCTTTTAATATTGCAACGGTCCATTTAGTTTTTATGTACTAGCAAGGAGCCTTCGTAACAACAGCACGATTTTAAACTGTCTTTGAAAAATCTGAGAAAGAAATTGGCTTTTCCTACGAAGAAATGTAATGGCGGCAAGCGAGGTATTTTTAAATTCGATTTAAAATTATTCTTTGGCTAATATTTGTATTTAGTGTTTCATCCATTGTAAGAGAAATGGTTCTTTAAGATAACTGCAATGAATATTGTAAAAAATAAATTTTACAAATTATTAGAATGTTTCGTTGAGCGGACAGACTCTACTTAAAGGTTTTTAACATAACATAACATTACATAACATCACGCCTTTTATACCAGAACGGGTAGGTAGAGGTGCACACAAAAGTAACACCCACTTTTCACTATTATGTTATGAGTCCCATGTAATAGGCGGTGAGCCTATTGCCATATACAGTGAAACCTGGTTAAATGAGACATCAAGGGACCTGCAATGTCGTTTCACTTATAGAGGTATTCCACTTACCCAGTGTCTCAGATATACAGGCTTAAATAAATATCTGTCTCATTTACAGAGGGTTCTATTAATAGAGGTAGACTTGGAATTACGTATGGAATTTGTGGGTAAAATAAGAATGAGTAAACAAACAATGTTATCTCAGTTACAGAGCTTTATGCATATAAAATTTACTCACTGTCTCAGTTATAGAGGTAACTATGATGATAAATCGGAAGAACAAATCCCAGATATAGAGGTTTACCTCATCCCACTAACAGAGGTAATTCAGTGCGAAAGTGTTGGGACCTCAGCACGAGTTCCAGTTATGGAGGTTTCTCACTTATCCAGGTCCCACTTAACCAAGTTTCACTGTACCGGGCACAATTCCAGACTCCGTGCTACTACTCAGTTTTTTTTAAAAACCCTGTAATACTTTGCCCGACCCGGGAACCGAACCCGGGACCCCTTGCCCGGCAGTCGCACTTGTGACCGGCAGTCAGTCTAAAGGTTTTTAATTAAATATGAAGTAAAAACTGCGTCATATAACACTACTTATGTAATAATTACATCAGTCAGGTTGATTCATAAAGGGTATCGGGACTTTTCCAGCTTTGGATATAGGTACCTGCGTCATACGTCAATGTTTACTCATTCACCTGTTTTGCAACACATACAATAAAAACAAATACTTTAGAGATAAAAGATTAATATTAGGTAATACAAACAATGTACATGACGTCAATTTAACGTCATTACCTTATTTTAACGTCGATACGTATGTAATAGATTAGGCTTTCATATCAAAATGCGTACGTAAGTGATAAGAAGATTTATGACAGTCAATTCAGGTAGATAGAAAACAAAAAAATCTGTGGTTAGGTATTTTTGGATATGAACAAAGGAGAGTCACTCTTGTGTCATGGAAGTATGATGGCAGTTGTTCTAAATGTGCTATTGACTTAGGTACATATTATCGAATTTGTCTAACAGTTACCATTGATGCCAACCTATACTCCGTCTGTTTAGGTAGTTAACTATTTGTAAACAAACCATAAAAAGAGTTCTTTATAGTTGACATTTCCATGATTCAAAATACTTCATAAGAAAATAAAATTGTTTCCCTTTTTACGACAGTTTTCTCTATTAAATGTTATGTTTCTGTTCCTTTTCACTTATTTCTTAGTAAATATTATATATATCTGCTTGAGCATAATAATTTAATAACATTTATTAAATAATATAATATTTCATTACAATAGACACCATAAAGAGCCTAAAATCCCAGGTATCCAAAACCCTTCTTTAAGAACGAAGCAAAATAATGTTGTCAAATTAAAGAGTACAACTAAGATGTAGCGCGACAATGAAAGTAGCGTGTATTACGTTTAGTCGGTTAATCAGGCGCCATTGACAGCTCTCTCGTCGTTTGCGCTCGCGTTCCTATTTTGTTGAATTTATCTTGTTTCTTTGTTTTGTTTTTGTTATTAAGTTATTTAAGTTTAGGTATACATCGTTTGTAATTAATGTGTTCAAATATATTGAAGAAACTTGGCCCAAAGACACATATCCGTACAAGAAAGAAATCCGTACAGCAGATTCAGAATAGTTTCTATTTAAACATGATAATGAAATAGACCCATAGGCTAGGCTCTTGTACGATTTAGGCATTTGTACTTGTATGTGTGTGTATGACAAATGAACGATTTTAAAGTGAATTTAGTTAAAATTAAAACACAAGAAATATTTGAAGTAATAGTAGGTTAAGTATCTCTGTGTCACGTGGTTTTCTTTGTTTACCTTTAGTTAATTACCTAAACAGATGGACTATAGTTGGGTAAACGCCAGAAAGAAAAAAATTATGAAAAGAAGTACGAAGTGTCAGCAATCCCATAATTTATAACTATGTAATATCTAGCTAGAAGAGAAGCTATGAAACACACGTATCGAAATATTTCTATCTAGTAGCGGAATAAATCATTTTGTTTGCAGCATTTTCTTGTTACAACTGTTGTACTCAATGGGTGAAGTTGGGAACATTTCAAAGACCATTAATGGATTGCTATCAATATAAATCTTCTTGCCGAGGTCTCTTTACTTTAAATCGATAGCCAGGATTTTGTTTCGATAGCTGGTCATTAAGTACCAGATTTTTTAGAGCCACAGAGCCGTGTGCTTATGCTAGAAGATGAAAGCAGATTAAGCGAATAATCTCTTAGATACACATAACATAACATAACATCACACCTTTTTATCCCCGAAGGGATAGGTAGAGGTGCACATCACGGCTTTTAATGCCGCTGTATAATGTAACACCCACATTTCACTATTTATGTTGTGAATCCCATGTAATAGGGGGTGAGCCTATTGCCATATACAGCACAATTCCAGACCTCGTGCTACTACTGAGAATTAAAAAAAATCCAGTAATACTTTGCCTGACCCCCGGGAATCGAACCCGAGACTGCTTACCCGGCAGTCGCGCTTGTGACCACTCGGTCAATGAGGCCAGTCTCTTAGATAGGTATACGTATTATGTTGTGTGTTTGTCATAGACCGGACAGCAGTGCTTTGGATAGAAGAAGAATATCGTGGACATTTATTGATAGAGGCTAGTTAAACACTAAGGCTCTAAACAAACGGACCGCATTTCATCTGCAAATTGTAGTTCGGATGCAGTTTGGACGTAGTTGACACGACTGCCATAGAACTGCAATTGAAGGCACGTTTGGTTTGCAACCATTTGGTCATGACTGCAATAGAACTGCAATCGGATCGGAATCTACACGATGGTTTGCAGTTGCAGTCAGTCTAGCTAGATCCTTAATAACTTACCTAAATAACACTTTTGCTTATCCCTTATACTAGAAATATTTTGGTTCATAATTTAGCTTCTTTGTTCGCATAATATCTAAATACCTCCTTGGTTGTAATTAACATCTAAGCAGGATGTCTGATTAAGTCATCTATCAAGACCAGGATGTTTAAATTACGTGCTTCTCAAAATTCAAGTCTGTTGCTACATTAATTTAGCAGCGTAGACTAAAATGTGAAACGTTTACGGTAGGTACCTACATACTTTTAAAATATAATTGTATTTTTTTTATTTAAATTTAACTTTTGTGATTAATGTATTATTTTACAGATATTTTAATAATATTTTTATAACGTTTTGACAAAATTGAAACGTGAATAATATTTGTACGTCAATTTGTATTAAGCCCCTGTGTGTTAATCAACATTTATTACTAACATCAATATTTCAACATTTGTTTACACATACGTCATCTATTCATAGCATTTCAATATAACATTTACGAATTGAATACAATCACAAGTTCATTGTAGATATATTAATTACGTATTCATTAAATGTACCTACAAGTTTTCAAGTTCCAGCAATAATTACGAAACTTCATACTTTCATTTAAAGAATCATTATGAAACTTGTGAACCGAATGTACAGACTGTAGTCCAAATCATCGAATCGTAATTTCGGTACAAATGATGTCGTACCAACTTTCTAAAGGAAACTTTTGACGTTTAATTATGGTATTATGTCAAATGTTGGCAAAATTATTTCAAGAATTTCGATGACATATTTGACAATTTCCTGGGATGAATATTAATTTTTGAGTATAAGACAAATGGGGCGCAAAGATGTCCGATTGTTCATAAAAAATTTGAAAATTATATTATTTTCGGAAGATCTTGGTGTGTGGAAAATAGGGCTACATTTTGAAATTGAAGTATAGTCTATGTATTATCTATATACCTATATAAGTTTTGTTGAAATATTTAGCTAGTTTAAAAAAGGTCAGAAAAATACTTTCTGAGAAATTATCGATACTGTGCAATCAAATTGGTAAAGAAACCAATAAAGAAACCGTAATAATGACTAATAATACCTTCTCTAGAATTCTATAAACATCCAATTAGACTGAGAAATGGCATTTCCGGAACACCGGCCTAAAATAAATATGTATTGCTAAGCTGAAATAAAATTTTATTTTGAGACACAAATCAAAATAAAGTCCGCCTCGAGCTCGTTGACCGACCGAAATTAAAATTTCAAAAGTGGATCGAAGTAGGTCATTGTGTGAATTCAACAAACAGATTTGGATATACACGGACAAAGAGATGAATGGATTCGCAGATTTTACATTCAATAACAGTTTCGATGATTTTGCGGATTACGGAAGAAAAGGGAAAGATAAAATCGTTTCAAATGTTCAATGGCTAGCATCGGAAGCATTCACTGTACGTGGGCGAAATTTTTATTTGTTTGCTTGAAGAGAGCTTTAGGGTTTCTAAATGTGGACTGTAAGAGCCATATTTATATTGATGCGAGAGAACTCAATGTTTGCGTGGGTAACGATATTATTAGCGATAAAAGTAATGTCAAGTGTTCTAAGCACGGCTCGTGTATTGGAATAACAGCTACATCTTTGTTTGCGTGGATTATTGTGTGAATATCGTTGACGAAGCAAAAAGTGCACTAGTGGCGGGGGATCCGGTCGCGGATGAAAAGGTCGAGTGCTCCTCCACAATAGAACGTCGCGGTCACAAGACCACCCTTTCCTCATTAGTATTGCGAAAAAATTCGAGCACGTAACCAAAAGTCGGTGTAAAAACTTTTCTATTGCCAAAGTTTCGAGCACTTATTGAACCAAGTGGAATTTTAAGTAAAATAATAAAGAAAAAGTTGTAGAGTCCTCTTAGGCCTGTTCTTTTGTTTTCGAGCTCTTTTAGTGTTGTTTCGTCAATTAAAACTTGTTTATGATGCTTCAGCTAATTACAATATGTCAGTTAAAGTGTTAAACCATACTAGTAACCATTAGTGTAACACTTTAACTGAAATATGAGATATGAAAATATCCACGTCTACTACAATATTGTAGAACACGTAGAACGTCGCCTTCCCCAATCTCCCCAATCCCTGAATCGCCAACAATCCTGAAATTCGTAATCCCTAAAAGCCGGTAACGCACTTGTAACATCTCTGGTGTTGCGTTTGTCACGGGCAACGCCGATTGGTTATCATCAGGTGATCCGTCGCCCGTTTACCGGCTTACCTATACCTACCATAAAAAATGAAATAACAATGTAATGTATTGGGTACAGTAATTTCCAAATTCAACTATCATAACTTACAAAAGATACATTCAAATATTGTGTTACAATTTTAACCTCCCAATGAAAACATACATCCACAGAATAAAACAAAACAAATATGGATGCTATTCAGTTTATTGAAAACTACACCACATATTTCTATTTATGATGCACGTGTGTTTTGTTATTTATGTAACAACAAAACAAAACAAAAATAGTGGATATAAAAATAAATTTTATTTTTACTATGTGTGTGTTACAAACGATAGAGTAAAAAGGAATAGGTCTGTGGAGACCGTCTGATGTGATCGTAGCATACCTGAGCGGCAACGGCTTGGCATCTCATTATTGGTTGGAGGTTTGACGTGACACTATCTCCAATATCTAGACTACAAGCTCAGCTTTTATTCGCACTATCTTTCAACTATTATTTATTAGCCTAAATTTTATAAGTTTCTCTTAAAGTACATAAATATAATAGACGCTATTCTTTCGAAGACGGAAACTGACAATTATTAAAAAAATTCTTGCTTTCCTACAGAGGTCATTTGCTGTTTTTTGTACCAACGTAAAATGAATTACAAGAATACTATTTGTGTGAATACTAGTAGTGGCTTTTGTCTTACATTTTGAATTGAAACAGGCTGACAAAGCGTGTTAAACTAAGAATGTGAATATCTTCTCAATTTTGGTCACAATACGCCTTATAATATACCCATAAGTATAAATATTAAGGAACATTTACTCTATCTTCATCCAAGCTTAGTAGTGTGATATTATTATGTTTGTGTATCATAAGAAGTCTTTAGTATTCATCCTGAAACTAGGAATAAGCAGTTATACTTATACTTTAGTTCTAAAACTAATTAACATTCCGTGAAGTAGGTCTAGTCAGATAAGTACCTGACTACTGACTACTGAAAATTAAAGACAAACAAAGTATCATGCTTCCGAACTAGGTTTGGGGATCTTTGTATCTTATTTAATTCTGTCCATCATTTTAATATTATGTAGTACAAATTAATAAGTTGATACAAATACTTTTTTTTATGGAATAGGAGGCAAACGAGCAGACGTATCATCTGATAGTAAGCGATCAGCGCCGCCCATGGATACTCGCAATGACCTTTGTCTTGAATATGTATTTATTTTATATTTAAACAATAATTGGTTCTATATAGAACTATAAAGAACTAAAAAAACTGTATAAAAAAAACTAAAAATAAACTAAAAAAAGAAAAACTGAGTACTTCTTAATTAAGTAACAGGATTTAATCTGTATAAATTATAACGTACACGCTTGCTACTATACTCCACAAGGATCTCTCGGATTCATACTGTGGTCCTAGGATGTATATAACATATGTTTTTAAAACTATGAAATCACAATATTCTTGCAATTCACCAGAAAATACAGCAAAATTCAAACATCGTCATCAATAAACCATAAACGTACTGACATAAAGAAGGTAAGAACCTATCGCTTCCCTTAATAATGTTTCCCAACTTATTTATATACCAAAAAGTATGACTTACTTTCGTAATAAGATAACGAAAACGATGTTATATGCGGGGGAAGCCCCGAGAGGAACTTATATAATCATTCGTTTCGTGGGTTTGATCTCTGAACAGTAATAGCGTGACATTTGATTAGTAAATCGATACTTCGAAATACTTAAATTGTTTTTATTTTGTGGACGAGTCTATTTGTGATGAGAAATATTCATTCATCTCAAATTTTTAATTATTATGTTGGTTGACTTAGACACGTGACTAAGCCAACAAATAATTACGTAATTATTTGAGTAGGAACTCGACTAGTTTCAAGCAATACAAGACGCTCATACTCCATCTGTCGCGCTCCTACTTTATCTTTTTAATAAAGGTTAGTTTATTGACGAATAAATTATAGAAGATGAAAAATTTACTAATTAGAAAAAAATAGCCTATTTATTTACTCGTAAATCATGTTGCGTAGACTAACAAACATTGCTATAGGCTGTAGGCTCTACTTAATTGCTTTTTTTTAATATTAATATAAAGTAATGTACTAATTGACACTACATACATTTCACTCCAACGCAAACTTCGAAAGAAGATAATTAGTAAAGCACTTTAAATATTCGAAATAGCCGAGTTCAGTACAAAAATAACAAGCTATTCTTACACCAAGCCCTTGACTTGGGTTGCAACGGATGTTATTTTTCAGAACTACAAGGTCGTATGTCACGCGAACGTTTTAATAAAGGTACGTACAGGAAGTAGTAAATATAACGCCTATATCGCAACTGAATGTACTTAAATATGATTCAATTTGTAAATAACGAAGCCATTAAAATGCTGATACATAATAAAGTTGAATTGTGTTTAAACTAGATGTTGATTACTGTCGTGTAATATGAGATTGATTATCTAGATCTTTATATGATCCATAGTAAAGTGCTTTTAAATGTCAGCAGCATTTTAGGCGTCAATCATGCTTATCGTTGATGGATGGGGTACGATAAAGGCTCTCAACTAGCTATGAAATTTTTAACACGTTTCTGGAACCCTTTATTAGACTAATATTTCGGAACAGTAAAGCTGAGTATAATAATATTTTCCGCGAGATCGAAATGAATGGCTATTTTTATCTTTAGTTATAAGAAAAGTAAGTTAGTATTTCTGTGGTATTGTTTATGGCAGTCAGTAGATATTTCTTAAACGTAAATTAACCATTTACAAACACGTGTATGGCTTAACTTTTCAAAAAGTCGCCAAGGAAGTTTTTTGAAAGAGGAACTTTAGAGTCTCTTGAAAGAATTGTACTATTATGCATTATTTAATGCAAAATTTTAATATCGGTTAAAGTCGTAATGAAAATTTTAACTGTGAATTCAAAACGAACCATCCTATATGAATACACATATCCTTACCATAACATACTTATAGATCCTGATATTTTTTCTTATTACGTCTCTACCTTAGATTAGTTATTACTGACCCCGATCCCTTAGGATAGCAAACTAATCTCCTCATGTGCGATCCAAACTTTAATTCGCCAATATTAAACTCGACTCGCTTGAAATTATACGAGCTGCTGCAAACATAAAATATTACAAAAATACCATCCCATTTTATTCAGTCAAATATAGACTTCACCTCATCAATAATGGTAATAAGATATTTATTTACCGAGAGAAACGCTAACCGCCGCAGTAAGTTGTTTGAACGAAATGATGGAATGTAATCATAGCGAAGATTGTTTGTATCCCCCTTTTTATAAGCTGTAGCGCTAAAACAATTTAGTGGCACTCTAAAAATTATTGCTGACATAATGGAAAATGCAGGGACGGCTAGCGATTGCGCATAGAATTAACCTAGAAACACGTGAACATCGTTGGCAAACAAAGTAAGTGTCGGTTGTCATTAGTGGAGGGAACAGGTTATTGCGAGGTGCACCTCATTTCCCCCAGGACATCAGTTTCCGATACGATATTCGAAAGATCGATTGCATACGTAATGGTGTTTCCCGATTTGCGTGGCTCCCTGGAGAATATATTCTTTTTCATTTTGTTATCAATGTGTTCTCATAAATTCTGCTCTACGTGGTATTCCACCCTCACCTAATATAAATCGTGGTTAAACGACGATGGCAGTTGAATTATTTTGAGTCGCTTCATAACCGCTTCAAAGTGTAGACGCTCGAAATTCAGTTTTGTGAATCAATTTTGTCTGGGTTTCCAAGAACAGTCTTTATTTATAAATCGAAGCATGATAATTAAACGTATACCTACACGTAATTTGTTTTCCATAAATAATATACCAATACGAACTACTAGGTACTAGTGTAATCTAAATCTGTGCCTTGTCATTTGTCGGTACTCTTGTACGAAGCGCTCTGCCTAACTTTGGAGTTCATCTTCAGCTGCGGATGAAGTTTGTATGACTGCAAAGGGAGGACTACGAGGAGTTAAGAGATTTCGAGTCCCAGTCGTTTTAGATTTTAATTAGTGCAACTAAGGAGCCTTAAGTTTTCGAGGATGAGTTTCTAACGCCCAAGCTGTGCAATTTGAAGTTGTACTTAAATATCGTGGCATCTCTGTCATTTTACAAAGAATCTAGCGACAGAACTTAAAATTGAGTAGCGTTTGAGCATTTAGACATAAGATTGTAATCATACTGCATAACTTATGAATATTGACTAACAAGTATACATAACTAATTAAGGTTATGAAAATGCATAGCGCAAAATGCATTGTGTTTTTAAGAACTAACAGAATTTGAAAACGTTAGAAAACATTATAAGTCTACTACTTCGGAGTATAAAACACGTAATGTTGTTTTACGTTATGTAGTTCTTAGGCACTTACCTACAGAGTGGATCATATAAATTAAATTAAATGTTTCTTTGAGCGCCGCTCCGTGATATTTGGTACTAAAATTCCTTTTGATTACGGACTGCGGAGGTACCTTAGTAAATATAAGGAAGTTTTTTCACAGCTTTGATAAGACCATTACTTTTAATTATAATTATATTATATTTAAAAAAAGGTGACGAATACGGGACGGAAAATTAAAATTAAGTAAATTCGTTAAGTATAATGTTAAATGTCCTACTTATAGCTGAATTAATTATAAAAAGGTATCACAATTAATTTAATGTAGAATATAAGATAATATTATTTTCAGCGAAAATCTTGCTGCATTAGTTGTCGCACGCGTTATACAGGCCCTAACCGGACTTAAAACATGACTTGTATTAAATGAGTGAATTTGCCTCAAAATCAGTAATTTTTTGAGATACATTCTACATATAATGTCATGTCCATAATAATAACTTCAACGTGGGAACAGTGTTATAAGCGCATTAAATCATTCTTCGAAAATAGGATGACTGGGCTTAGCCTGATTGTGTAGTCAGACTTCTTAGTAGCCGGATTGTTTTTATACGGCTTCATGGACGGTGGTCGTGATTTTTACACCTAATCTCTATTTTGCCTTCTAAAATATATATTGCTAAATTAATATTAAGATATTACTATTATATGTCGTGGTGACTCGGAGGTTTAAGACGCCCGCTTCTCATAAATGAGGTGCCGGTTCGAAACCTATCAACAGCTAGTACCAATGTGACTTTTTATATGTACTTTCTAAGCATTTAGACACCACTGACAAACGGTAAAGGAAAAACATCGTGGGAAACCTGGACTTACTATAATTTCTAATAATAAGTTTGAAATCGCCAAAACGCATTGAGCAAGCGTGGTGATTAATGCTTAAACCTTCTCCGTGTGAGAAGACTCTTTGCTCAGCAGTGGGCAATTAATGGCTGTTGATGATGATAATTATTGATTTCGTTAAGAGAAAATTCTCATGAAGTCTCATAAAGGCACAGAAATAAATAATGTGCATGCTATTTACTACTTAAAAATATAAGAAATAAACTTCATAACGTTTCGTCTAACTAGGAGACCGAACTCAAGACATTTTTCGTAATTGATACAGCAATATGTTAATGATCATAAGATAAACATCGGAACATTTCGATCCGAACCCGATTATTATGACAAATTGATCACATCTTCCCAGTTTTTATATCCAGTCTTTGAGTACTTGAAATGAAATAGCGCTGAATGGATATGAATGGCCAATATAGAACCGAAAATTGCCAATATTCCTACCTTAAGACATTTCCTACTGTTAAGTTTATGTGGGTTGTAAAACGTAAACGAACCGTCGCGTTTAATACTTTATTACGTACATTTGTGAATTACGGTGCTCTCCGTGAATTCATATGGAAATATTATGTTCTAGTTTTGAGATAATTTTCTACTGAAGTAACACACGTCAGTAAGAAACCGACTTTGTAATATGAAATGAATTAAAATACAGTAAGTTAATATTTACGTTCTTGTGTCACTTTTAAAACAATATTTCAACACTTTTACACCTACTATTGTATCTCTCTGCATCACCCTAAGCTTGACTGTCGAGAATGCCCTAGGCATTAAGTCCACCATTTTATGTTATACAAGACGTGTAGATAAATAAATATAATAAAACCAGTTTATAATATAACTAGCGGCCCGTCCCGGCTTCGCACGGGGTGACTTAAGATTTTTTACATAGTTTTACGTTTTATTTATATTTATTCTCAGTTTTTTTTTAGCGACCTGCCCTCCGTTGTCGATGTCGCGTCTTAAGGTAACCGATTGAACAATTCAAAAGTTATCTAGAGCAAACTTTTATAAGGATTGAACCATTCATTAAAACGATTGTTATGGGTAAACTATAAAAGGTAGACATATGCTCTCGCGGACTTTTTTAAAAATAATGTTAAGATAAACAATTCATCTATAGAACATTTTTGTATAACTTTAACTATATGCTCAGCGCACGCCACGGAATGCCTCAGAAACGATACTTTTCCCCCGTTTTTAAAACATTTTTGGTTACTGCTCCACAACTATAGGACCTAGCGTGATATTATATAGCCTATGTTACTTCTGAATAATGCAGCTTTCGAATGGTGAAAAAATTATTGCAATCGGTTCAGTAGTTTTTGAGTTTATTCATTACAAACATACAAAAATACAAAAATACAATATTAGTATAGATAACTTTCATGAGACATACTAAATTAGTTATTATGTTTTCCTCTTACTCACGTAACCGTTGGACGAGGAACTCGACTAGTTTCAAGCCATGCTAGAGTTTCATGCCATAAATATGAATTTATGAGCAGCATTCCACGACCCCCGATGCGGTGATTGTCGCGCTGCTATGCGTAGTAGCATCTAGTCTAGCTTGAAACTAGTCGAGTTGCTCGTCAAAGAGTTACGTGAGTAAGCCGAAAACATAATAATTAGAATAAAACATGTAAATACCTTTATTTTAAATTAGTTTATACTTATTTAGGTTAAAAATAAGATTTGAAAAATCTTATTGATGAAATTTAAAATTACTTGGATTGTTTTTACGACTTAATACACCTTGATTAATAATATCAACAGGTAAAGGTAAATTGTTTGTTTTATTTTGTTTAAAGTAAAAAAAAAAACATTTTATTTCGTGCTAATTCTGAAAATAACACATTAATCTCTTATTCTTTATTTTCAGAGTTATTGAAGGAAAATGAAGGAAACATTTCGTTATTTATGGAATCGAGATAATCTTCATTTTATTTTCTAATCCACTGATGGGTGTATTGTGTACGGATTATTGTTGCGTTATCTTCCGAGAATTTTCATTTAAATTGCGATAACGTTTCGAAATCAACTGCTAAAGAGTATTAAGATTAAGATTACACATAATTTAATATAGCTATTTATAAGTATAGGAATAATTGGCATAGTTATCTTTGTTTTCACTGATACTAAAGACATTACTACTGTCTCCATGAAATAGAGGATCAGCCTACTGAACGCTTTTGCAGAATCCATATGATTAGTAAAAAAGCCCTTTGCTCTACTGCAAAGTTGCATGTCTAATACAAAAATCTTTCAAATCAGGTACAAGAAATAAATCTACAATGTTATTGAGCGAGTTAAAATTATCAAGTAAATTCTTTCACACAGTAATAATAAACTATATATAAAAGTATGTATTAAAAACCGGACTGGGTATCCGTAGGAATTTTACATCGAGCGATTACTATCCGTCCTTCTGAATACAATACCTAAGTGGAAAATTCCGGTATTCTGAAGCGAATAGTTTTCAAATATTTGATAGATTCCTCGCTGACCGCTGTCCTTTTAAAACTTGCGCGCTCTTGTATTGTGATCTCGCTTATTATGGGATAAAAGAATTAAATTCGCCTTTCAGGGATAGGTATACCTACTACATAATTTACATGCCTGTCTCCTGTGGGTGAGACAATGGAAGGCTAATTCTGACGATTCGTACATTCCCCTTTTCGCTTCAAGAAGACTAAAGACTATTGATAAAGCGAAAGAGGTACTACAATTTTATTTCGTGAAAATTTTAAAGTATCTTAAATAATAATTGTTGTTATTACATTAAAAAGTAATAATCTTAATTAAAAATGTATCATCAAGTATCTAAGTGAATACCAATATTAATTACTAAAATTTAGAGGTATGTACACACAGTACATACTCGTATACCCAATTACTAGCTTAATTACCGTGTACATTTTGCATAGTGCGCCATTGATAGCCAAAAGTTTTGGTCCTAAATACCTTATCTCTTTGTAGTGTGTTGGTATTTTCGGTTTGGAAAGTAACCAAATTTATTTTAAAGATTTTCAACAATCAGTTGCGGATTCATATGTAGAAGAAGATCAAATTGGCCAGAACGAAACCAAATCCAACAATATTCTCAACGGTTTAACAGAAAAATTACCAATATGCTCACAGAAAAGGAAAAAAATGTAATATATTTTGAAATTCCGAACATGTATTTCTTGATGTTCTTTTTTTAAAAACAAAACAAAATATACCTTTCACGTTTTCAGGGTAGTTTTAAACTGAAATTGTCACTCAATCACGTCAAAACGACTGAAGAGATCGGAATGAAATTTGGTACAGGGTGTAGATTAGCATGTAATGTGTAAATTATGGTCTGGATTAACACAAAGGCTACTTTTTATCTTACGGTAACGCGTGCGAAACGGCTGGCAGAAACTAGTGAAAAAATAATGTAAAAAAATAAGATACAGCAATAACCGATTTTGAAACATAATGAACTACAAGAAGCCAAGTAAATAGTATTACCACCAGTAAACGGTTATAAGTACTACAAAAATAGTATCTTTGATACTTCACAAATTCAGTTCTTTACTTATTAATATTGTATACCTTTAAAGAAGTGACCGAAGGCGTTACGACTGTCATAGTAACACATTCAACCCTCTTCCGCACCTTTGGGACTGAATTTCGAGAAACACTATTCTATTTGAGTGTGTCCCCATGAAAAATGCATCTTCTCTTACATTCAATATCGAGTCTAGGCTCAAAGGTTTTGCTCCAGCTGGGAACAGCTCGGCTAGCGAGATCTAATATAAATGTGAGGAAAGACAGCTACCTATAGTCATTTTAAAAATAGAAATTTAAAAGAATGTGTCAAAGTGAAAATGCTTATTGCTACTAAATGCCGATTTTTCAATCAACAGAGCCTTTTTTATCTGTAGAATAAAATTACTATTTATCAGTATACTCTTATAAAATTTATCGGGCGATAGAAAGATCAGCTCTAAGTGTACTGGTTATGGTCACAGGATTATGATACTGCTTAAGATTTAGTAGCCTTTAGACATTGCAACATTTAAGAATAAATAGATTTATTGTTCTTAACACTGGCAATAGAATATGTTTAAAAATGTCTAAGAAATAGATTACAATTTCTAGCTCCTTGCTCCCTAGTAGTTAAAAAGAGTTTTTAGATTAAAGCAGATGTTTACAAATAATTATAATTAATCCTTCATAATCCATATCATTTTAATTAGCCGGTTGATAAAGCTGCTTAAGTCTCGAACCATAATACCTACATTACTTTATTTGCGAATTTATCCACGATAAGAAAAAACATTCTAAAGAAAATGTTTATATAAATATTCAATGCGTTTTATTAGTCAGCACGGTTAAATTTAAACATGACGCTATTGAAAAAAATACCTATCCATGCAAAAATTAGACTACTGCGAATTACTTCGATCGTAAAATCACGAGGAAATTGAAATAACTAACATAAAAATGTATTTGTTACTCTTATACAAATTGATCTAGGATGTAATGTATCTCATTTAAAATTGCATGAAAACACATGTAACGGAAACGTATAAGTTACCGTTAATGTGGAAATTGAAAAGAAATTGTATCGAATAAATAGTGATGTGTCAACGATAAATAACATCAAGTTTAGCAGTTAATATCTCAACATTCCGTTATAAAGACATTAAAGATCTTTATGGCTGCCATAAAATTTATAGAAAATCCACCTTTCTTTACATTTTGATCGGCTTCGCTTGAAGTTATTACTGTTCTATGTAATTTTATTTGTTTACCTATAGGTACGTGATTGTTTATTTTATAAAAAAATATGAATTTATTTTATCGTTCACTATTTGAGAATAAAATTTTCGTGTTTATTTTCGGAATAAATCAAGCCACGAATTTGTTTACACGAGATTATTATAAAAGTTTTCTGTTACAATGGACGTTGATTTGTTATTTTTTCTAAAGTTTCAACATTTTCGATTTTTGTAAAGTTGTATAGATCTTACCTAAAACATTTGAAACATCGTTTTAGCTAAAAATATCTAGGAAGATAGTCCGTAGAGTATTCGATGAATATAAAAACAAATGAAATAAAACATTAGTTTTTTATGAAGACTTGGTGGACATAAATAACTGATACGTACAATAAATTGAGCGCATTATGACAACAATAAATTGCGTTCACTAAGCCCTATTTGTCATTTTTTCTCTTCTTTCGTCGAATAAATGTCTGAACAGCGTTTTTTTCGAACAATTTATGTCTACTCTCGTAATAATGTTTTAACAGAAAGCCAGTTTACTCAAGACAATCGGATAATGGTATGGGAGCTATAGACTAAGTTATTACCTAGTGGACAAACCGCTTGAAGGTATAAACTATAATAGTCAAGATATGTGTTTAGGTCCATGTAGGGCATTGTAGAGACAGCACTCAAAAAATTATGACTTCAAGATAAAGGGAAGTTTCTTCTATTCTTGATATTAATTTATATACGCGGCCGCAGCTGCTGGCGGAGCCGAGCGCGCGCACCAACCTGCTGCAGCGAGCGCCAGTGACGCGCGCCTTGCGCACGCTCAACGCAGTGTCGAGTGGGGTCGATTTGTTTGCTTGTTCGTTGAATGAGTTCACAAGAGCCACCTATAGTGTTGTTATTATTTAAAACTTTAGTAGTGGTATTATTTTTTTTTTTTGTGAAACTATGTTTAGATTTCGTATGTAGGTATAATGTAATTTTGAATTTTGAAATTTTTATATTATGTAACTATTTTTGTCGTATTAGGCTAAGTACCTGTGAAGATTAAATTAGCTGTTTTTTTGATATAAATAAATAAATAAAATTTTGTTTCTTACTCCTTAACATCAAAACTGCTGAAGGGATCAAAATAAAATTTGAAACAGTGATTACGATCTAGAATACCACATAGCCACTTTTTATTCCATGACATTGCTGGCGAAGCTGCAAGCAGAAGCTAGTACGACACAAATTATCGTTCGTTACGAAGTCGAAAATGTAGACAGTGTAGTTTCATGTTATACACTAGCCTCATACTTTAATAGAACTTTACAAAGTCTTATACGCCTCAACTCGTTTCAGAATAACCCCTTTAAATATAATTATTTTTTATTTTATTTTAAACAAGTAAATTTGAGATTAACCCTTATTAGGTTTGGCATGACGCTATCAAAATATGTTAATAGCGATGGAATATAAAAAAAATGGATTAAAAGAATACGTTTTTGTACCTAAAATTTACAAAGAATAATTGTCTAAATACTTCTAGCTTAATCTCTGGAGGCGTAGAAACGTGGGACGGTTTTTCTTAATTTACGGTTTAAATTAATATTCTGTAAATGATAAAAATTGGATATTGTTTCTTAGATAAAGATAGCAACTATTTTTAAATATGGAGTAACAAAAATTTGAGAAGTAAATCTTATATATGGACACTAAACAGACGATATCATCACACTTTGCTACTTATTATCAGACTAGACATCGAATGTTTGTAAAGAATATTTTTTAATCTACCACATTCAGGTAACCAACAGACTATCTGGAGGAATTAACAACCCTTTAATGAAACGTGGAGTACTAAATTAGTCTCTATTGCACCATAAAACGGTTTATATGTGTGATTAAGCGAGATACTGCAAGTGGACAGGCACAATTAAAATTTTAGACTGAGTAAAGCTGACCTTTCATGTAAGTCATCTATTAAATAGTAGACTGTAACTAGATTTGTTTTGCACTTGACAGCTTGACTTTCTGAAATTAATTTCGTAAGTCAAATAATAGTATGTATTATGTGAATTAATTTAAAGATGTCTTTGTTACAGTTGCCTAGACTGCCTCGTTGGCCGAGTGGTCGCAAGTGCGACTGCTGGGCAAGGCGTCTCGGGTTCGATTCTCGGGTCGGGCAAAGTATTACTGGGTTTTTAAAAAAAACCAGTAGTAGCACGAAGTCTGGAATTGTGCCCGGTATATGGCAATAGGCTCACCTCCTATTACATGGGACTTCTAAAATAAATAGTGAAAAGTGGGTGTTACTTCTGTGTGCATCTCTGCCTACCCCTTCAGGGAAAAATTAATACTATTATTTTAATTGCATTGAAGTATCATTGTATTTGTGTATGTAATTTAAATTGTTGGATGTTCCAACTAAACTTCCTACGGTATAAAATAAAATATTTAATTCTTTACATTATTTTTATCTCATTACTGCACTACGAGTACTATCTAGTTTACAAGATAATTCTGAACTTCTCATAATATTTTCACACCAAGGTAGCAATTTTCCTAATATCTTGTAACAAACTACAAAATATAATTTTATATCTCGTGGAGAGATCTTCAAGCATTTCCATATTTGCAGGAACTGACAGCAGCTCGTTATTTCCTTCAGGAATATATCCTTCAGTTACAAATATTGAAAACGATGTCTGCAACAGAATCTTTAACGTTGGAATATTTTGGTGTTGCATTGCCGGTAAGTGTCAGTTCTGGGTGAATACCAGCTCGATAGTTTTGGGTTAGAAATCACATTACAAAAAAGGTTCGTTAAAAATTAGATTTTCCGAAGTATCCTATGAAGAGCAGTACCTAGATAGTTCTTGGTATATGGAATCTAAATAGTAATAGGTGACATAATTTACAATGATATTATTTTTGTATGAGTACGTCAGATGTGAACAACAGTCAGTGATGTTAGTCAACAGAGGCCCATCTATACAATTTCAATTTGGGTAATTTGACTCATTAAATTCTAATTATCCTCATTACACAAATATTTCATTACGAAATCAAAATAACAAATGTAAACATTTTAAATTAATTTCACGGAATAATTTAAGCAGGAATCATTAAAATTAAACAGAAATTCGATGTAAATTACCTGGTAAATAACAAAGCATTTAATATTGTGTTCGGTAATATTGACTCATTGGAATTTAAATTTAATGTACAGTAAATTGTTTTAATTATTATGGAATTCAGTTAATATATATGTCCATTCAAAGTGCATGTTTCAGTTTGATTAACTGAACTATGTATAATATTTGTAATTTTTTAAATTCAGATGTTGTTTAATTTCTATTTAATATGAATTATAATAAAAACGCTATAAGAGTATTATGAATAAGTACTTATAGAAACAATAAATAAGTTTTAGTTACTTATAAAGCATAGAACCTACCGGCTACCGGCACCTGTAGCGACGCAGATACTTAAAGGTGCCGATAGCCTCTACGCCGTAGCACTTGCTACGAGTTTACTAAAAAATGCTACGCAGTCAATGTTCACTTCCAAGTAGAGTATTATATTATCGGTCTTCTTGTACTTAGAATTATGTATATTCTCAATTTTACGTTTAATATGAAACATTATTACATTTAAAAACTCTCTGAAAATTGTGCCAAATAACTAGAAATTTATTTTTATAATTTTGTGCTAAGAATCACACACACGTATGTTAGCTACAAAGAAACACGAGATACTTTTGAAAATAAATGCATCCAAGACCGCGTACGAAACATTCATGTTGAACTTACCTTAATTTAGATTCCCAAGGGGGTACATTCCTAAGAGTGGAAAAATATGCCCACGTACGGTGTGTTTATTACGAATGGAGGAATTCCCAGCGAGCTTCGCTAATGAAAATTTATATGGCGGTCAGCAATACCGATGAGACTTGCCATCTACTGGCACCCTTCGACCCTAATGAATGTGTGTTAACTCTATTTGAAAAATTACCCTTATTTATGAACGTCATGTGTTAAGAGTAATACGTCGAGTAATTCATGCGTTAAGTGCTGTTGTAGGGTAACTCATTGGCATAATGCGGTTGGTGTTGTAGATTGTGTAACGGGGTAAGGCTAGTAAAGTAACTTTTGTGTAAAAGCTACCAAGTAAGCCATTACGTTAAAAATGTTTCTTGAAATTTTATTTTTCGAATTTGAATGTTTTATTTCTGACACATCAGGAAATTCACAAAAAAGAAAAGAGGAAAAATGTGCGATTCTCGGTTCGGACAAAGTTTTACAGGGTTTTTAAAATAATTCTCAGTAGTAGTAGCATCACGGAATCTGGAAATGTGCTCGGTATATAGCGATAACCTCACCCCCTATTATATGGGACTCATAACTTAAATAGTGATAAGTGGGTGTTACTTTGTACAGTGGCATTAAATGCCGTATTGTGAACCTCTACCTACCCCTTCGGGGGTAAAAGGCATGATGTTATGTTACGTCAATAATTAATATTGTTGTTTATAAAAATGTTTTGAGATACAATTTTATCCTTATTTAAAGCCACCTTGTTTAGGTTCTTAACCAAAAACATATTAGACATATGCATCGTACATCTGGTATACAAACCTCGAGAATGGTCGGAGCTACATTTAGCCACTATACGGGTATTCAAGAATGGGAATGGTGAAATGGAATTGGCAATCTATCGTCCGCGAGCTCTATACGGGCTCATTTCCTCAACTCCGTTCGTATTTCATAGATAAGTAGATGTTCCGATTTATAAGACGTCGTTAGACCGATCCTGATCGAAGTTACTTTTTTGCAGATTATCTTGGAAAGTGTGTTTATATGTATTATTATTGTGTTTTCATTTCAGTAGAAAAATGGAATGTGTACAGAAATTAATAAAAAACTTCATAATTATTCAGAAACATTAACGACTATTATCGAGAATAAATTAGAATGATCAAGTGCGTTGCAAATAATAAATTATAACATAACAACATTAAGTTTTGATGAAAACGTTGTGATGTAATACGGTAGTGAGTTAATTAACAAAAGTTTGCGTAAATTAAGGTACGTATAAAATGTTCATAATACACGATGTTTACAGTCCGCCGATTAAACTTGCATCAAACTTGACCGACATTTACACCGTTCTTGGCCGCGTAACAAAATGTGTGTCACACCGTCACACGCATCGCAATCTCCCTGCTATTTTGGCAACTCATTATCTATTCGTGCCAGCGGAACCTCGGCTAAAGATTCTAAGAATCCAGACACAGTATTTGTGTACACAATCGAGAAAGTACTAGCAATTACATACGAGTTGAAACGATTAATTAATTGTTTGTATAAAGAAAAACTACCTGTCTTGACTTATTTATATTATAAGAAATATAGAAGCATTTGATAAAATTCTTCGATACTCGACTTTAATTAAGTATATAAAACTGATCTTTATTAAAAATAAATAACTAATAAACATTAATATATCTTAAAATATTTAGGAATTTCGCAATCAATTAGGTACACAGTTATCCGACTAATCGATTCTATGATTCGATCTGTCACATTTTTATCATACGAATGTTATTGACATCGATCTTTCGCTGTTTATTATTTTAATTTTTATATAAGTGTGCCAATGATTTTATGTAGTTACGAGACTATATGTAACAGTCTTAGTATTTTGAATCTCGTTCCAAAATTCATAGCCGTGGCAATGATATTTGTCTCTAATCGTTCGAGGTTGTGGCTTAGTGGTGTGCGGTTGCAGGGTTCCCTTCACCAGAAGAGAATATCAAATTTATTGACACCTACGTAGTATTTCAAGCTTTGATTACTCATTACGTATGGGTCTCATTTATCATTTAAAACGGAATCTATGAATACATTATACGTTATGAACTTGTTAGCTAATCAACATATTTTATTGATGCCACCATTTCAGTGGAGTTGGTGACAATGTTGAATATTTGGATAGATGTAGTTATAGGCCGCTGAATATGAATTTTAAGTAATAGAACCAACACTTGCTAAATAGTACAATTGGTTCCAACTACGTAGTTGACAATGACAAAAAAATCGAGTTAGCTATAAATAAACATATTTCACAAATAAATTGATATTCATAAACAATTACACTCAACATACATTTGGGTACACTTCATATAATGTTCAAAAGGAACATATATCTTGTTCAATAATATAAGAAGAGATAAGGAAACTTCAACAGATTCTCTTTGGATATCTCGACAGATGGGATGATAGCATTGTGCCACTGAATTTACTTTGACCTGTATGTTGCGGTATTTATATAAATATCGTTTTTGTTCTTCACTAAGATGGGGTACAAAAAGGGATCAAAGTGTTGGTAAATTGTTCCCAATTGTTTTCAAAGTACATATTTATACAAGTCTTATGGGGAAGAGTTGGTTTAGTAGGATCTTACATAAATGAGTATTGTTACAGTTGAAGTTGAACTTATACCTCTAATAGCTATTTTTCTTTTTTGGAACGAAATCGAGAATTAACACATTTTGATGGTGACAGAAAGTCTAAAAAACCTGGTTTTGTAAATCAACATTATAATATGTCTATCGTTTTACAGGAACTAATTTGAAAGAAGTTCATATTATTATATGGGGAAATTAAAGCAAAGTAAGCTACACTTTTAAGTTTAGAAACAGATATAGATGGAAACAGGAATCGGGCCATGTGTACCTTTATGCAGAAAAAGTGACAAAGTGCTAATGAAAGCCCATAAGCACATTTCATGTTTTTTATATTTCCACTCCACGTGGGTTCTTTATAGCAATGTATTTGATCAATAGAAATATATTTTATCTGAACATTATACGATGTCATTAACACGCTTTTTGTTGTTTTTGGGAAGGAAGTGATTATTAATGTAAAATGTCTTCGCACATAACTACATCAAAGCGAACAGTTGAAAATTCATATTTATCTGAATGAATTATTTATTGCGTAGGTTCATTCTCACAATAAGAGACTGAATTAAATCTTGTCTTTTATCTTTATATAATATAATACGTTATACCACTTTCAAACAGCGTTATAAAAACCTGCGACACAAAGGAAACCCGCAGTATGTTTGTCTGTATGAAAATTATTATGGAAGGGCACACACAATTATGACCACCATAACGTTTTCTAAGCCTCGTTTATAGCTAGAATTACCTCGTGCAGGATACGTTTATGTGCGAGCAATTTAATTAACGTCCCGACTCTGTCTCCGTCCGAATATGTAACATGTTTATCGGGAACTTTGATGTTTATGAGGAAAAAACGTGTCAACAACAAGTCAATCTTACCAATCGCGCCGGGAAATATGTCAACGTGTTTGATATTTTCTGTCTATAAAACCAACACGAACAACCTAAGCACCGAAATACTAAAATAACAAAGTTGAACATTACTTAGATACCATTTTAAATGGTTTAGGAGCGTTGAATAGGTAATTATGTCCCTCGTTCACTGGGTGAAAGACCTTTAGAAAAATATTCGTGGCCTATAAAGAAAACCTTTTCAAAACTTTAGATTTATGATAGGTTGTTATTGAAAGAACAACTTTTCATTGTATTTACTTGGTGATCCCCAAACAAGGGACTAGGAAAACAATTGACCGTTCAACTTTGAACAACAGAACCTTATTGAGACTTCTAAAACCAATTCAACTGAAGGTGTATTCGGAATACATTAAAACTTGAGTCAAATGTGTGAATTTGTAAAGGACATTTTAACGTGGTTGGGTTTGAACACGGCAGGCGTGAGTCGGCGGCGGGCCGTTGGTCCCGAATTAATAATTCCACAGCACGCGTACCACTCATTAATAAGATATTCGGAAAAGGTGGTCAGCGTGTTCGACACGTAAGGTTTACTTTACCCTTTTTCTGAATAAAAGAGTAAGAAAAACGAGGATAGCAATTGTTTTCTCGACAAACTATCTTAAAAATTTATGACCATTTTCTTTTTTCATGACTTCGAATTTTTCAACACGTAACCGGGGATCGTTTTTGTCGCCAGGTCGGAAAGTAACAAAACAATTGTGTACGTACGTAAAGGACATAATTGTTTATATAGAATTACTCGTTGCAACAGAAGATTTAGATATAGTAATAAAATCCGCAAGACAGCTTATATTTAGGCTTTGGCGACCCTACTCCACCCCAAAAAGAAGTTATGTTATCTATATCTTTCTTGTTCCTGTGACTAGTGAAATAAGTCCCTCACATTGTCCTTGACTTAATATGCTGGTTTAAATAAAGATTTGCAAGTCTCGGTGAAAAAATCTATCCCAGTATGATACTGGCCGTAACCGTAGCATAGTCTTGTTAATTGTTTGTCAGCATATCCACGTATGTCAACGCTTGCAAAAATTAAAATGAAATACAATGACTATTGAAGTATAGAAGACCCCTACAAAATGAGCGCAAAGATACCAAAGTACTGTTGACAGAGATTTCGTAACCCTAGCCAGATTTATTATCGTCATAATTTCATGTGAAAATTATGTTTTATTTGCGCAACTTACACGTAAGTACGGTTTTCATGTAATATTTGCATTCATTTATTCTGTGTAAAACCGTAGACTATTGTTTATAGAATTATGTTCTTTACTTCTTTCTTTCTTTTCCTTCTTTCTTTCTATAAATCCTTACAGATTAATCAATAATAAAAAAATAGTATAGATAGTTATGTTTCGGCGGTCGGGATTTTGATTAAAAAATATTTATTTAATAATTACAATTTAATTATATTAATTGTGAGTATGTTTTCTTCGACGTTTTTCTTTTATTTAAAAATCCATAACTAACGAAAATACTTGAAAATGCTAAGTTTTAACTACATATTTTAAAATCACAATCTGGAAATTTAGAGTATATATAACAATAGAAATAGAGTACAGAATACACATTCTTTTTAAAAGCACGATAAAAAGAGAAAATGTTGAGCAATAAAATATTTTTACGGCTACCGTAAAGTTGGTAGCCCTGCGGACAGATGGTAGCACATTAGTGACTTTATACTTTGTGACTTGCAGTTACTAAATGCATTAGACTCGTTTTTAATTGGTCTCGCACACAAAATTGTTTCACTTTGTTTGTGAATGGAATTAATAAAGCCAGTGTATTAGAGCTTGACTTGCTTTTGAAAGTTGACAATGATTTATTTTAGGTTGTTCGTGACAGTTATATTGCTTAATGTGGCCTAAATGTAGTATTTAAACGCTATGTTTACTACGAAATATTAGGGACCGGAATAGTAAAACTATCGCTTCTAGTTTTTTTACCTTATAGTATAGCTTAATGAAAAAAAATTTCTTTAAGCAATAACAGAACGGAGTATCAAAAATAAAGAACAAAGTTTCTGATTTTAACAATTGAACTCAAAAATTGACAGCAATACAAAATCAACAAACACGTTGTTGAAATTCATTTAGGTATATAACTTTAATCCACATAATTATTATTTAAGCAGAATTTAGGCAAATCTCAGAGAACAGACCTTCCAAAAGTATTTTTGTACACAAGGGAAACTTTGTCCGCGAATAAAACACATAAATAACAAACTGTAAGCCTAAATTCTCCTTACATTTAGCGGAGTCTAAACAAGTGTCCAAAAGTGTAAACAGTGGCACTTAAACTGAGGACAGGGGTTTAAAATGGGGGCATCGCGTGCCGCGGTATACTTAAACATACCCTCTAAATTTAATAATATTACTCGCGAAATGAGGACATGAGGAGATGCGCTCATATCACGAGATGTCTTCGAGATCCTCTTCTATTCTTGCTGGGATACTCGAAATATTGCATTTTTCACTACACACAGAAATATTTGTGAAGTAACGCTGACATGTTGTTACTAGAAGCTGCAAGTTGAAAGCAATTTCTATAACAGCGTCACTGTTTGTTTGAAATGCATTATGACGATTTGTGTTGTTAAAAATACGATAGAAATTCTCCACCAATAATGCTATATAAGGTAATATTTTTCTCGGAATTAATTAATTCAATATCACGTCGCAACTGTGTCTTTTCAAAGGGTTTTTTTTTGTTTTATTATTTTAGTATCACCATCGTAACAGATATGCACAAAATATTAAATTACTAAGAAACTTAATATATTATAACCCTTATGCATTAAGATTACTGTACAAAATATTCATTTCAAGAAAATATAATAAACATTTTATGCAATAAAGGTAACAAAGACAGTGCAGGACAGTTTTAAAAAGCCATTCACGCTTGTTCCTCGTTGAGGAAGAGATTGCTTTTTAATTTAAAATGTGACGCTTTTTTAAAAAAAATTCAAGCATTATAATAGCCATATCACCTGCCATCTTTAATGTTTTTTAAAACTGTTAGATTAAAATTATGTCGGGAATTATTTAAATTGCTATTCTTTTGTGCTGGGAAAATAAAAAAATATGCACCAGTGGATACAAAACAGGGTACTGGAATATGATAAAATATTCTACATGTAGTTTTTCTCGGATAAAAACTTTATTTAAAACGCCATCAAGGAGGGGAAAATATCGCACTGATCGGTTTATTCGAACATCACCAGTGCAAAAGTTGGTTTCTGCACAGTTGGTCAGTTAGAGTAGACAATCTGACGGTATACAATACAACAGTAGATTGGTACATACATAAATACATACGAGCTGTCTCGTCAACTACAGCTCTCTAATGTAATCTTGTTAAACTCTTCTAATAAGCTGATTACATACTACACAACATACGATACAAATTGTTGCTTTGTTCGCCATATGGTGACATAGGTACTATACGCATTTTCATCGTAGATAGACAATCCTTTGATTGGAATCGAGTATTTTCTTTAGATAAAAATAAATTCTTTACACATTCCATTCAATACAATACATGGGTATAATCACGTTTAAGTTTTAAGTGAGGGAGAGCCATGCTTCGGCACGAATGGGCCGGCTCGAGTGATACCACGGTCTCACAGAAAACCGACGTGAAACAACATTTGCGTTGTGTCTCGTCGTGTGAGTGAGGTTACCGGAGGCCCAATTACCCCAATCGAATCGCCAATAATCTTCAAATTCCTAATCCCCAAAAGGCCGGTAACGAACTTGTAACACTTCTTGTGTTTTGGGCGTCCATGCCCATTACTTACCATCAGGCGATTCGTCTGATAGTTTACCGGCTTATTCCATGAAAAAAACGTTTTGCCTTATAAACGTTATATTGATAATCATATTTAATTTTCATATTTTTTCTTTCTTACGTACGTACCTGTCTTATGCAATATTAACGAAATTAGTATCGAATGGAATTGTACTAATTGAAATTAATTTCAATACGAGTATTTATAAAAATTTGAATGAATTGAAAAAGGCATTTAATTAAGTTGATTGGTTGCATTGTTTGCACAAACTACTTTATTTACGGGTGACTATGTAATTGCGCACTGTAATGATCGATTGTTGGGGCCACCGCACTCCCTATTGCACCTATGCATAAATAGAATAGATCCTATTCTATTAGTAAACACTCCACCGTATTTTGTTAATGCATGAATTGTTATGGAAATGGAACAGGCCTATAAGAAAAATCTTTACATTACTTGCGATTATTAACCTTTTTGAAATCGATTTATTCGATCATATCTATTTAATCAGTTTGGATCTTAAACTCAATTTCTGCATTGAATTTACTAAAGTGTGTTAACAACCTTAATTTGACAATAGAACTGTAACTATGCATATACGGAAAAAGGCTCATTCTAGAAAGACAGAAAACGTAGGTAAGGCTGTTTATTTGTATAGTAGAAGGATCAACATAGTACCTAATAATGCTTAACCAACTGTCGTTTAAGTTGATGGTGGTCGGTGATTTAAACCCCTTTTACCGGAGACGACTTTGATTGATTTCACTTGTATATTAGTCTACCCTTAATTGAATTGATGCTGCTACGCGGAGCGCAGCGCCTTTGCAGTTTATCGAGTTCAAATGGATTCAGTGCATTTTCTCAAACTGTTTTAGAGTTTAAAAGAAAATATTGTATAAAAGTAAGTTTACTTACATCTGAAACATATTGAATTATATGCTATTTTAATATTTATAATACTCTTAAGCACTATTAAATTAGGCATAAATATTTCAAAACAAAGAACCAAATGTTCAAGTCGGAAGCAAGATGCAATAATTGAGCATTAACTAGCCAAATAATGATGTATAGTGGAAGCTAATAGTGCCAAGAAGTATTGATGACCGATTTATGATCGTCGAGATTGTAAACAACTCAAAGGCGATTGCAAACTGTTTATACTTCGTGTTAATACCGCCCAAACTGTAAAGATTACGTTGTTGCCGCCGCGTGAATGTTTGACATTCATCACTATTAAAATATTCGAGGGAAAATTGCACATTACTGTTTTTGAGGCCGGAAATACTTGAATGGTATTTTAGCCTGATGTTATATTGAAGTGTCATATTGCAATCTAGAGTACGAACTACTTACTTATATTGTTTAAGTTATCGTATTCATAAAAGTAGGTACTTTTTTTTCTAAGCGTTGCCTCACACTAGGGCTTTATCCTGTATCGTGGGTGCGTTTACAAACATTCAGTTTCATATACACATGACACCCAGACCTGAAACAACAATTTGTGGATCACACAAAGAGTTGCTCCGTGCGGGAATCGAACCCGCTACAAGTTGCGCGGCAGCCAGTTGCCCAGTTGCCGTGCCAATTGTGCAGTCAAATCTGAACATTGCATCATACTTCGTAATCATTTCATTCATTTCGTTTCATCATAATCCTATTGATTGATTCATTCGTGAAAATGGACTTATTTTATTGGGTTGTGAGCGAAACAGCCAGGTAGAATTTCTAAAATTTGTTCATATACCATATTGTTGATAATTCATGTATATTCTGAAAGCGCATTTACGAGATTAGCATTTAAACTTTCATCATTGATCACGTAACCATTTTTGTCTTGTAATCGATCTTCTATTGTCTCCTAACAAAGTTTGCGAGGCTTGTTCAATGTTATTTAAGTGTATCATGTAAATGAGACACGCTTGTTGCCTGTCAGGAAATTTACATTACATGTACCTATGTCTTTTTTATATATTTTTCGAATTGACTAAATTGCCTTGCGAACGACATGAGACACCGAGTCTATCGTGAAAGTGGGTTGAAAATAATTATCTCGCGACCAACAAAAGTACGATAAATATAGGTATGTTTACTCAGACAGATAATTATAGACATTGAGAAGTACAAAAAGATGAGCACACTGGTTATTTTTACACTTTACTCAAGACATCATAATATCTTACATTTCATCCTAGAGCCGAGTTGAAATTCGCCGTATTATTAACGGTCTCCATTACCTAACTGTAACTTGTAAAACGGTCTTCAAAAGCTTTCATAATTAAATTAATTGTTCACAATATCCCATTTAATGTATAGCATCGATTCATCCAGACTTTTTCATTATTGTATTAGCATTAATTAAAGTTTTTATCGCCATTCATAAATTATCTAACATACATTTATTTCAATGGCATATCTATTGTAATAAATAAATTTTATTGCATACGTGTTGTTTGCGCTATTGATTATTTTATGGCCGGCAATAGAACATAACAGTAGTGAAAACAGAAATAGACTTGGACAGTAAAAATAGGATGAAATGAATGTAAATCATAAGATTATTATCTTGTCGAAATGTATAGTTGGTAGACAAGAAATGGCATAATAATTATAGTGATAATAATTGGCAAAATTATGTAATGTTAATGTGTGGCGGATGGGCCAACAATTCGTAGTCGGGCCTTGGCTCGAGTTGGTGACAATGAACGCAGAACGACTCACTGGCTAAATATAAGAGTGGCGGCCCACCTGCACCCGGGGTTTGACGCTCAGCTGTTCGTGACGTTTAGTTGGCCGCTCAGCGGTTTCCTCAAGCCACGACCTTTAAAATCTTCAAGCGCCAGATGATTGTCTGTCTTCCGGACTGACGTTAATACTTCATAAAAACTAAGAGAAACTATCTCTGAGTTTTACAATTAACTGTTCTATTTTCAATCTTCCGTTCGTTTTTATAAAACAATTCGTATGATCTGCTCCGTAAGATAAATGAATTTACTAGTTAAATTACCAAGAGCAATCTTATTGTAATTTATTACGTGATTCAATATCCAAAATCAATTTAACTTGAAACCCTTTACCTATAATAAGCCCTAGTCTTCAATCTTTAGCGCGCGGGCGTTCAGGGATAATACCATATAATCTAGCTAACAAGATGAGCAAAATAATTTAAGAGAATGAATTTAATCTACTCACCAAATACGAAAATAAAGAGTTAAGTAAAAAGAAAATAGTATAGAATCAAGTAATACGAATATTTTCAACAGAGACTTAATAAGAGTTCAAAAATTTTAAGTTCTTTTGACTCAAATAAACTAATTTAAAAAATAGTTTGTTTCAATTTGATGAGTCTAATATTAAAATACTTGAGGGCTTTGACTTTTATTTAGAGAAACTAATGAGAGTCGTAAAGACTTAACGAATATATTTTTAAAAGCTATACAAATATTCAAATATTTTTACTAATGAGCATACAAATATTTAAAAATAAATAGCAATTATGTGAAAACATATTAAAGAATATTAAGTAGTAATATAATTCAAGAATTTCATCAACCCAAGACTAGGTAATCTTGAACCAAAAAAATAATAATTGAAACATACCTCTTAGCACACGCTAATGTATGATATGCAAATACTAGGTACATAGCACATATGTAATACCTAATATGTATTACAGCACACTAGGTGTACAATAATAGTTTCTCGCTCGGAATACCAAAACATATGATGTTATAGGTACTGTTATAGCTACGGATTACTGATAGCAGATATTAGGTGCGAGATACGCATTATGCTGGTGTTATGATCACGTTTATGACATGAGGTAAGCATGGCATTCCTGTACACTCTCATTCTTACTACTATGTATACGTAAGTGGTTAGATTTGTTTCATGTAGGTACTTATGTGTCTTGTCTTTGAGGTGTCTCCCGCCTTGGATGAGTCGAGAGGGAGTGTCAGACTTTTACTGACTAAAAACCACCACGTTCCTACTTCTGCTCTTCGAGTCGAAGCCCTGGCAACCCGTTACGTCCTCCGCGGCTCCGTATCAGCATCAGCCCGTAGCTTTTTGAGCCGCGCCCGGAACGCGACGAAACTTTAAATAATAATACTTAATGAAAGAAATTATAATTCAGTGACTACAGGGAAAATATTAATCTATATATATAAAAGAAAGTCGTGTAGTTACACCACTTATAACTCAAGAACGGCAGAATAGATTTGGCTGAAAATTGGTAGGGAGGTAGCTTAGAGCCAGGAGACCGACATAGGATACTTTTTAACCAATATTTTTTTTTTACTTATTACCGAAAATCACGAACGGGGACAGGAAAAAATGGGATTACGCGTACGAAGTCGCGGGCAGAAGCTAGTATTTTATAAAAGTCAAGTTCAGACCCCACTTTCAATTATATACTGATCTTTAAAAAAAATTATCATGTATGCAAATTCATAAACCTCTTTTATGATCTAAGTAAAAGTACGTTTTTACTACAACGATGATGTAAGGGACATCATCAGACACCTGGGTCAAAAGTTACTTAGGAAGTATGTTCAAGGAAAATGGATAACTTTTTACGATTTATGACAAACATACAGAAGTACCAACATCTTATATTACAGAAGTATTACTACGTTCATCTTACGAGTCATCAACAGGAAAGCTTTTGACAATTCGCCTGCGGTAATATGCATGTATGGGGTGGCAGATACAACGCATCTTACCCCGTGGGTAGGGAGAAAGGTGTGTCATAAAAGAAACGTTCATAAATGATTACAGTACGACTTATGACTTCCAAATCTCGACATTCGTGTCGATGCCACTCCTATACAGATATTTTTAAAGATTTGTGTGTGTTGTAATTCGTGTTTTACGGTAGGTTTTTCTTTACTGTTATTATTATTTTAATGTAATAACTTATTTCATTATTGTAAGTATGTTGAGTTTTAAGATTTTAGATGTGTCCTGAGTTTATAAAATTTGGATTTTACATTTGAACATACCTATTACCTATGTAGGTATCCAGAACACAGCAACAATATTTTTTTCTACGGATCCTAATTTTATTGACCGATTGCTGGTTTTTGCCCGCAGTAGGTAATTTAGGGTTGTCGCCACCACTCCAAATTGATGTTGTATCAACTTTTATAGTGTTATTTGTATACAACCGTAAACCACAACATTGTGGTAACACTGGCCTGAAATAATTAGCGCTTGTATTAATGATTGGCCACGTAGTGAACTCAATCAATTTATCAATAATTATGTAACTTATCAAGCTACCTAATTCTATTGTAATTACCGGCTGAGTAGACATTTCGTGACTCTAGTTAATCGAGCGGAGGTACTCGATTGTATAGGTAATCGATTAGTATTCTACTAATTGTTACACTGACAAGATTTTTAGTGGCTTACCTACAATTCTTTTATTTATTCATTGTTTCGTTACTCGAGAATGATGAGATTTAGGTCGTAAAAAATACTATACAAAATTTGATACAATCATACCTTTTTACTTTGCAAATATATAGGTACTCTCTCTTGTAACCTACGGCTTTGTAAAAAGTCGTAGACATGTAAGCACTGCTGGTTGCTTAAAAATCCTTCTTACCCAAGATTAACAAATAAAAATAGACATAACAACGCGAAAATAATGCACAGCATTAAGGTAAAATTTCAAAGTGAAATAATTATACTTTACTGCGCTTTCATAGAAGGAGATTTGAGTATACAGTTTACCAACATTTATTTTGTAACACAAGCCCCATGTTGTTAGTCTCATTACTCCAAATATTATGAGCTCACATGATGCACTTCGCGTGTTTGTAACATTTTAAGATGTACGCGGAAATTAATTATGAGACAAGTCGACATGGCTTGAGTGTTGATGCGACAGATATATTAGTCGCATCTGTTAAAAAGAGGAGAATGTGTGCTCTTGAATGACGTGGATACGGTAGTTAATTAACTGTGTGTTTTGCTGTTGTGACTCGTGAGTCAGCTTTTAAACCGAAATCTTTCATGTAAAACTATGCAAATGTTTTTCTGGATAGTGCTGTTATAGATATGTACGTATATGCCTATATTCCAAATATTATACTCTACTTACTTTCATAATAGAAGGACGTCAACAAATATGCGTCTACATAATAGATAGTTAATAAATAATTCAAATTTTGTGATCAACAAGGTCCACGCATAGTTTCAATTCATTACTGAGTCTTAATAGCAGTGCCTTGAATTAAATAATTCTTTTGTAAACTACGTTTAAAAAAAACAGATTTCAACTCCCTCTTTTTTTGAAGTCGGTTAATTAATAATATATGAAAACCTTCTCCTAAGTGTAATAAACAGTTTTCTGAAAACAGCATTAAAATCGGTTCAGCCAGTCGCGAAATAATCGCGCACAAACGCAACCGAGTAAGGCGGTTACTCCTATTTAACTCGTCGAGTACCGGTTTTATAGACACAATTAAAGAACAATAGGTCGCGGTCACCGGTGACCGCTTGGTGTTTGACAGTTTAAAGTCGGTTACTTTTTAACCGACTTTAACTTCAGCTAGCTGTTGTTATAGGATACTTGAATTCCACTAATATGGTACATACCTATACAACTCATATCACATAATTATTAATTCGGAAGTACTGTAATCGATTTACCAATCAATCATAGCATTTCTGTGTGATAAATAATAAATGAATACCTACCTAATATCTGCGTTAAGTCCACGTTAATACCTCGAGGAAAATCGGTGGCCATTTGCTACTGACATAACGCATTATCGGTGTTTAGTTTCGAAGATTAGGTAAACAATTTAGGGAACAGACAGGTAATTTCGTTTAGACACGGCCAGCTTACACAATTTAGACAGTAACAAACATTTCGTCTTTCATCTTAGACTTATTTTCATTTGGTGTTAATTTTCGAATTATTGAATAAAATAAAGACAGAAATATAATATTACCTCAAACTTGGGTCTAATTCTTTCATAAATTAAAACACGACAAGGCCCAAATATTTATTAATATACCAATATTTGTTGAAATAAATTGATATTTAAACAAAATTGTACTTGTATATTTGCTTTTCAATTTTCTACAATGAATGCTACATAAAAGTTTAGTATTAAGACACCAGTAAAGTTGGAACGAAACTTTCTGTGATACATTTCCTAACTGTTACGAAGAAAAGATATCAGTTACATATCTGTGTGTCAGTTTAAGTTACACTAAAATAAATTCCAGAATAAAAGTACATTTGGTAAATTTGAAAGTTTTGAAAAACTAAATATTTATGGTAGATTAAGCGCCGGTTTCACCACCTCCATATAAGTACCTGATAAACTGATGTGACAGATAGTTCATACAAATTACGTTCTTAATTCAAATTTATCTGGTAGATAACGGATTTCCAGATATTGTTAAACAGGCCCTAAGTGACGTATGCGCATCACTGTTACACACTTCGACAATGCGAAATTTAAATTCATAAAACTTGTTCATTTTTATAAATATTTTCATGAAAAGCCTTTCATTGGTAAATAAATCGTTACTTAAACCATTTTTATCTTTATAGAAGTTTAAAATTGAATTAATAATTTCACTGACATGAAAATAGTGCATTGAATTTACAACTTTAATAATAGTGATCATAAAATTAAATTTTCTATTGTCGGACATGATGGTGACCTATATTGTAGTCACAGGGTTTGTGACCTACATGAAAGACACAAAGTTGCCTTACGACCAACTTTAAAGTCGTCTGGAGAAACAAAGACAAATCCTCCTCGTTAATAATGCAATCTAACGTCAAGAGCGCTGGGAATATACCGTAAGTGGTGCCATCTGGAGTTATCTACATTATCAAATGATTGGCTTAACTTGTTAAGTTGGGCAATGTAATTGATACTACTCATTGGGAACTTTTGTTTAGTTTTAGTTATTATACTAGCTTCTGCCCGCGACTTCGTACGCGCAATCCCGATATTTCCCGTTCCCGTTCTTGATTTTCGGTAAAAAGTAAAAAAAAGAATTGGGTAAAAAGTATCCTATGTCTGTCTCCTGGTTCTAAGCTACCTCCCCACCAATTTTCATCCAAATCGATTTAGCCATTCTTGAGTTATAAATAGTGTAACTAACACGACTTTCTTTTATATATATAGATATTGTAATGATTTTTGTGTAATAAGTATCGAGTAATATACTCTTTGAGAAAATCCAGTCGACGAAGAAAACAGTAGAAAACTCAGCCGTGCTCCTATGAGAACGACTGAGTTTTTTTAATAAGACGTATTTTTCAACAAATTTATCGAATTTGGTTGCAATGCCTTAATTATAAGATAATCGTACGTAGAGCAGCTAATTTGGGAAAAAATCGGTCGTAGGTACCTCTAGTTACGTAAATCAAAATAAAGTATCCGATATGATACCGGTTAAAGTTATTTAATTAATTTGGTGAATTACAACATAAAATTTCAATTTTCAACTCTAGGTACATAAACCTACATAATTATTTCATACTATTCAATACATATTCTTCTGTAAAATATAATACATTTTTCCCGATATTCATATTGAGTTCACTAATTAATACCGAGAATAATTGCATTTCTCAGATATTAATTCAAGCTTCTGTTGGTTGTAAAATTTCAATTATTTTCTGTTCACTTTCATGTGTTATTTATTTCCTGTTAAATTACATTACAAAAGCTTGTACTACTTGTATTTTTAACTACGGATAGCCTTTATATTGTTTTAGATAAGGTTCAAAATTCTATGAAATCGAATGGAACTAAATAGAAATTTGAACATTGAATGAAATTTTTTTTAAATAAATATAATATTTGGTGAAAACTTAATTGGTGTGCTGGGACAAATAAATCTTATTTCGTACTGTGAAACGAAGCAATAACTTCACGATTTTTCTTCATTTTGCGAAGAATATATATAATCTTAAAACAGCTATGGCAGCAGATTGAAGCTGGTTTATTTTAATAAGTGAGAAAAGACCACTAACCGCACTTGTGGAGACCGCAAGCCGCACCCTACTCTACACAGTAATAAAGTACAACTATTAGTTTTAATTTGTTAAACCACGATTCGCTCTTTTTATTTCAATATTGGTTGGTAAGATGTAGTGAAGTAAAATGTAAGTAATTTAGCAAAATTCAAAGTTTAAAAAAATTAGGTATAATTTGTATTTATGACTACATTATTTACTATGTTCATTTATCTATTTTGAAAATTGATAATATAATATCTAATAGGTAAAGGTGAAGGAAATTACTTTAAATTTTAAAAAAATAAATGGATTCTTCATAGCACATTTACAATCTGTCGACAATCAGATACAAACCGCATATATTCTTTCCCTTATTAAGCATTTTCAACGTACCAACGTCTCTTAAGGATCGTTGCCGTGTGTTCGACATAACGACTTTTTGATTAAAGTTAGAAGTGCTGCTGCCTGATCTTATCATGCTCTGAAGGAACCACTTTAGCTTGATGATACAAAAGCGAAGAAAGCCACGGACTTACAATGATTCTTTTCAAAAGATTCGTGAAACTCTACTACCCTACGAGCCCTCTACTGAAATAATCTACTGACCCAATATCCTTTTCATCTTCACAGTTCCGAAGAACTAAGTGACAGTTGTTTCTCTTCCATTTTCGATCCAATACAAAAACTACACAGACTCATGGTAAAAATAGCAGTCTAGACGGCTATCCCAAAAGCCGGTTCAATTCAAAAATAACTTTTGAACCGGCTAAATTCAACCGTAGCAGGAATCCGTTCATAGATCGAAATATGGAACAGAGTTGTCCCACAGAAACTTATATTCTGGATATTCCTGGAATTAGTTCAAATATATCGATCCGAACGCTTATATTGCAAGATAAGATACCGCAGCCGTACAATGATAGTTTGATTGTGTGTTTATTTAGGATACTGCTAGATGTGACAGCACTTTAAATAGCTGGTCGGCCCCCTGCCAAGTTCCGCATAACTAAAAGGTATTGGTTTTGCATTCTGTAACATATGTAAATGTGTACTTAGGATTATTGTTACCTCGATGTCGCCATATTTTCATATAAAACGGCTTTTATCAAAATTGTAATTACGCGTATCATTTTACGACCCCCATGGGAAGCGAGGATGTATATTTAAACACGCCAATAATTTCTCGCATCTCGCAAAAAGACAAGTTATTAAACTTCGTAACTTGGACATAAAATTCCATAAATAGGCTACAATGTCACTTAGCTTAAATGCTTTTTCAAAATTGATTTAGATACACATGCTATGGTTATACTATTGACTTATGTCATTAGGGTGTTAGAATATTGTTTTTATAAAAATACTAGCTGTGCCCACGACTTCGTCGGCGTGGAATAGTGATTCAGAGCTCCTCCACCGGAGGTGATGGAATAATAATATTATGTAGCCTATATGTTGACCCGATTGTTCAAAGACAATACTACCTACCTACTTTATGATTTTATTTTATGGCTTTATCCAATAAACTGTTATAAAAATGAAATATTGATGTAAAGGTAATGATTTATGAACAAAATAATGTTTTGGCGTTTATATTAAAAATTAATAGCACTATCAATCAAGGTGAGGAACAATCTTTTAAGATAACATTCTCAAAGAAAACAATCAGAAACGAAATTTAAAGGCAAATTACTTTTCATATCTTTTAATTTTTGTATGTCTTTCCCAAGTTGTACTCTTACAAACGACATTAATAAACAATTCTGTGCTATTCGGCCAAGCATTGTCAACAAAATGTTTCTCATTTTTGTTGGCCCATGGAAATTGTCCTTTTTCAAACAATGTGAAGGTTAGGAAAAGAAATGGGGCTCATTACTCGCTCGCTATCTGAGAGCGTCTAATTGGAACATTGTGTTTTTCTACAATTTTTAACTCGGTTCGTGTTAAAATAAACAAACCATTATATATTTTGAAAACACTCCTTAATAAAATTAATGATTAATTAGGCAATACTTTCTGACGTATCTCTTCCAGGAGGCTTTACGACTATTTTTATGATGGCCGATTTCAAAACGATTACGATTGCCGCGGGGCGTTATCAATAATCTCGCATATTGCTCATTATGAGTTCTATTGTGACTCGAAACTAGTCGAGGTACTCCTTCGAACAATTCAAAGGTACACAACAAATAAGCTAATGAGTTATTTGCTTCATCAATGTAGTATGTCTCACCATAATTATGAAATTGATATTGTGGACCGGAATACTCAAGATTGAATATTAAGACATAGTGATAAACACGACAAATTATATTTGCATTTGTCAACCGTAAAAAGTACGATTCACCATTTAACGATTCTCATTACTCGGTTCGGTGACATTTCAATTTCTCATTTAACATGTACAGACGGCTATGAAAATCGTAACGATTATTTTACACCCAAGAACACATAGTAATTATTTATTTTTGCTTTTAATTTTAATTGTTAACTGTTCAGAAACTTAGATTGTTTCCTTCTTCTTTAACTATGCGTAAGTTGTAAGTAAGTAACTATGAAAGTTTTCTATAAACAGCTAATTACATTTTAATTTAAAATGTTATAGAATTTTAAGTCTTTGTTAAATTGTTTAATGCAAGATGAAAATAAGTTGATGATGTTTAAATTTGTTTAATATGTTTGTTTTTCTTTATCTATTTTCATTTTAAATATGAGTATGATTTTGTCTATATACCTCTACATACATGTAGAAGTACAGATTTGAAAAATGACTTATGCCTGTAAGTGTGCATAGGATACGAGGTAACTTTAAACGATTTTCTCTATTTTAATAGCAACTATTAATCCCCGTAAGAACTATTTCGACTTAGAAGTCGTAACATATTCATTGTAAGAAGTTGTAACATTCGCTCTCGAAACTATTCATAATTGTTTTAATGACTTTACTGCAAACAAAACGAAAATGGCGTGTGAGTAAAATTTTCATTTCTCTATTTAATTACTTCTTGTAATGAATAAAGTTTGGAATATGAAAACGTGTTCATATTTATAGAGTAGTACTTTAGCGTAGGTAAATAACCTGAATAGGTTGTAGAGGTAAATATGAATGAAAATTGTCGTTTTTTGGAGCAGTTTAGAACTACATGTGGGTAGATATATTTTCGTAATACCTATGTAGTTCACATCATAAGTAAGTAATGGTAGAAAGATATTATCTAAAGGCATTTGAAGAATAACCAGTATTTTGAGGCGCCTAACTTTTCAGTATGAAACATAGGTATTATTTTATCAAAGAACTATTTGATCAAAGAAGCTGTTTCTTGTCTGTTATTTTGGTATTGCACCAACAGTAGGTAGGTAATACTTTTAACTGTCTGAAGAGTGAGTGATATATTATATGTACTTATATACATTATCTCGACGTAGGTACGTTAATTTGTATTTGAATCAATTTCGCAACAATTTAAACAGTCTATAAACGTCACGAAGGCCTAATAAACAGTTCAGGTAGGTAAGTTATGGTTTGCTAAAATAAAACTATTGTATAGTCTGGGCAACGCCACGCGACATTTAATTTGAATGCCCATAAAGTATTCGAACTAATGTACGTCGTAATCTAACTGACTTTTGCCTATTGTTGTCAGACCTGGCTTTGTCGTGGACTTATTTATAAAATGGCTGAATTCATTGGTTTCGCGAAATTCATACGTAGTATACAGCTTTTATTGTCGTTTGAAATAGCATTTGTAATCTTCTTAATGGATATGAAATGTATAACATAAAAAGATCTAAACCTCTATTCATGCATTTGAAACCAATTCAAATGCTTTCAATTCATTTCAAAGAATTTAAACACGTAGTTTGTAATAAATTTTCTTTATGCAAGTGTGCAAAAAATAAATAATTCACGTAAATTAACACAGCGCTTAGTCTTTTAAAGCCACAGAAGGCGTTTGGCATTATAAAATTATTTTATAAATATCCCACGATGTCATTGGACTTGGCACAAGGCGACTAGATAGGTATTACG
Source organism: Spodoptera littoralis (assembly GCA_902850265.1). Classification (NCBI taxonomy): domain Eukaryota; kingdom Metazoa; phylum Arthropoda; class Insecta; order Lepidoptera; family Noctuidae; genus Spodoptera; species Spodoptera littoralis. The sequence goes on along the minus strand of LR824535.2, from coordinate 9,196,840 downwards.
ACGACTATATAAAACACCTATTGCGTTATATACCACGCTTGGTTACAACACATAATAATTTGAACGCGTACTCAAAAATGTTGTGAAAACTACATTTTGAATAAATATATATGACCTGGTTTCTCTTCCAGTTTAAAGAGTTTGAATGTGTCCTCATTATTAAAAAAAATAGCATTGAAGTACTGGCACTCGCCCGAAAACAACTTTATTTTAAGATACAATTGTGTTTTAACTTCCGAGAGGTATGAGCTGTAACACTATCGTTACGCTAATTTTTACGTGCACAATGCGCTGCAATTAAAAGTTTCGTTTGAAGGATGAAGTCAGATAACTATCTGACTGAACTTTCGCATGTACGTAGGTAGACTTAAATTACCATAGTATTATATAGTACTTACCAATTTAATTATGAGTAACCGTAGGATACGATGAAATTACTTTTAAATTACACTAACACACCCACTATATAATCTTACAGTTATACTAATCTATTGATAACACACTGAATAGTTTGTTTTTCAACACTTCTATTTAATGATTTAAAACACACACTAAACTTATGTTTATTTAATGTCTTTGGTCATAGTTGCTTATTGTTCTAGGGGTAGTTTTACGAAGGATAAAAGTAAAGTCCAAAACTATTTGTAAAACAGTGTAAATAGTTCATAAACCGTGTGTAAACTTTTCAAAGGTTGCAATCAGAAAATTTCAGTCGTTTCTTGTGTATAAATAGGTTCCGATATAATTTTACTCTGAGAAGCATTTTTGAATTAATAAAACAACTTTGAAGCGGGTTTTTTAGCGGGCAATGACGATCACTAAGAGTTTTGGAAAGTCGACAAAAGTTCTCGTAAGTGACTTTTCATTGTCATTTTAAGCTCGTAGGATTCGTTCGATGATTGTAGTGAGGGTTTCGGAGGGTGCTAAGGAGGTGATTATAAAATAAAGTGTGAGTTCGCTTGGTCGATCGTAGTCCATGGATGGGTAGCGCGCGAGCGAGCGCGTCGGGCGCGGCGGGCGACAGGCGCGCTGGTCGACGTCGGACTGGCGGGCTGTGCCGCGGACGGACGACACGCGCGAGTCCGTGCGGCGTGCTCCCGTGCGCCCTGGCCCGACAACCCTGGCTGACATGCACTCCGCTCAACCGACATGCAAACTCAGTGCAATTTTAAAAGGTCGCCGTATTTTGTTATGTCGCCAATACAAGTACAGCTCATTAGCCTAGATCAATCAGATTATTCTAGTAAACTGTTTCAGAAAATGATGTATTTTGTTGGTGAAATGTACCATGATCTATTAAAATAATTATGTGCCGTGAGTAACATGCAACTACATACAACACTTTTGAAATATCATAAAATTTAATTATCCGTGTGTATCCTTGACTTTCGAAGCACAAATAGATGTATTGGCTGTGCTCTACACAGAATAATTAATAAACTTTAGTTATATTAAAATTCTTCAATCAGCTTTTAAGCCACTCTTTTTTAAACTTGACTTTCATGCTTGACGATCATCATTCACCTTAAATCATAAGGCTAATCAACACCATTTTCAGAGTATTACACACGTTATACTTTATTAAGTACGTACAATGTTCCAAGATTGAAGAGAACGGATGATAAATGAAGAACATTAGGTCCAAGTACCTACCTGTCGAATCCCTGCAACTAAACGCTCCTCAGCTTCGTCGAGCCTTGATATTCATCGTTGTTTCTATACCCCTTTAGTGCGTAACGGTCTACTAATAACTAAAAACAAGTACTTTCCTAGTACCCAGTCTAGTAATCTATCTATGAACAAACTTTTAAGTAAAACTCAACACTTCAATTTATGACACTGATTATAACTTTTGCACATTACCCTTACGAATGGGCCGGCTCGAGCGGACTGATACCGCGGCCTCCCAGAAAACCGACGTGAAACAACGCTTGCGTTGCGTTGTGTTTCGTCGTGTGAGTGAGGTAACCGTAGGCTTAATCTTCAAATCTCCCCAATCCCGAAATCCCTAAACATCCTCAAATTTCTAATCCCCAAAAGACCGGTAACGCACTTGTGATGCCTCTGGTGTTCTGTACGAGTGCTGCCTCCTCGCAACCCAGCCATCACGAAGGGCGTCGGGGATCGCGAGACGATCTCCGGCCACCGTAAGCGCGGGCCTGCGGACGGCGAATGTCCATGGGCGACGCCATGTTTACCATTTGGTGATTTGTGTGCTCATTTACCGGTTTAGCACAAAAAACCCCTCAAAAATACATAATTTTCGGACGCGGGAAAATTCGCATCTTTTGTATTTGACAATTATTGACAGCGTCAAAATGCCTGCTAGTGTTGCCAATGTACGATATTTCAATTAGATATTACCTACCTACGCCTCAATTGATATTCAATTTTCATTTTTTTTTTTTCAAAAGTTAGGATATCTTTATATTTATATAGACTGTATATCCGAATATATCCGAACATTTCAAAATAAAATCAGTTAAATATTAAAATGAAATTCACTCCTCGTTCTTCTTCCGGAATTGCGTATATAGGTGAATTATTTAATGATAACTATCGATTTGATTGCTGTTTAAATGGTACTTAAACTGTGGTTCGATTCAAAATGATCATTAAAACATGTACTTCAACAAAAATATTGAACTAAAAGTTATAAAATAATACTTCAGTTTATGACACTTCTCATAAAACTAATTTAGTTCATGATCGCCTACAAATGGTCGAGTTAATGCGGCACAAATCGCAATAGAGTGATGTGCTATTCTGAAATAATTTTCGGAAGGAAGACGTTGGAAAAATTGAGTATGCGCAAGAGTTGACGTGGCGTGTGGTGACGTCACAGATGTCGACGTGCCGTCTATTCTCGTCCGCGACATTTCCGCGGCCGCGTCGCACACGCAGACGCGACAAAAGCCAGAAATATTTGACGACATTCAAAGGTCAATTTCACAAACAACTTTGTATTAGGCGGTGATATAATATGTAGCTGTCCTATACAAATTTTACTTTTATAAAAAATGTCTCTTGATGTTATTATTTTGATGACTTCTCTCAACCAAACTATTAGTCTCATATTCATGGCGATGCATGTATTTGAAAATAACCACCGCTAAGGATTGGAATACAAAAGTTATGTTCCAACGAATTAGACTTTTCAGTAAAAAATAAGAAGACCTAAAACTACTTGAAAACTTTTCACAGCAGCTTCAATTTCTACGACTTTATGAATACCTACTTTCTAGGTCTTCAACAATAAAATAATGACTAGGTACAACACGTTATTTTTAAAATCACAAAACAGCTTAGAAGGAGAAACTTCGGTTCTAACATTGTTTTTTTTTATGGCCGGTAAATGAGCAGACGGATAACCTGATGTTAAGCAATCGGCGCCGCCCACGACACCTGAAAAGGCGTTACTTGCTAGCCATTTGTGACTTGGAAATTTTAGAATTGTGGAGGATTCGAGTATTAGCGGGGTACGGGGGGTAATTGGTAAATGTCGTGGTGGCCCGGTGGCTTGTCATGGTGGTTTAAGATGCCCGCTTCTCACGCATTAGGGTGTACTGTAAACCTACCGTCAGTAAGTGCCAATGTGTCTTTTTAAATTATATGTACTTTCTAAGATTATTCAGACACCACTGACAAACGGTGAAGGAAAACATCGTGAGGAAACCTAGGCTTATAATTTCTAATTATAAATTTGAAATTGCCAACCTGCATTGAGCAAGCGTAGTGATTAATGCTCAAACCTTCTCCGTGTGAGAAAAGGCTTTGCTCAGCAGTGGGCATTATAGACTGTAATGTGTGTGTAATTGGGCCTCCGGTAACCTCATTTACACGACGAAACACAACGCAAGCGTTGTTTCACGTCGCTTTTCTGTGAGGACGTGGTATCACTCCGGTCAAGCGGGCCCATTCGTGCCGAAGCATGGCTTTCCCACACTTCATTTATTATACCAGGTAATATTTGAGGTGCGTTGTTGACAATTTTACTGAAAAATGCATAATTCATTTGTCAGACGTTAAAATTGAATTAAACCACAGCTTATTCGGTAGTTTTTGTTAATATAGGTACAATAATTTAATGATGGTCAAAATGTCACCAAAACTTTCACAATAATACACTCGCATACCATGAAACAGGTAGTTCAAGTTAAAAACAACTTTTTATGAAAATCCACGTGATGAAATTGAATTAACTGCCATCTATGAATAGAATCTGAAACTGGCAACAATGTCAACAGCATTTCGTAGTAAGCCGCTACGAGAATTTTCTACGCGGCTACGCATTTCGTAACCGATTATATTCTGGTAGGTTTTCATAGATGGCATAGTGTTGGTAAAAAATTATAACAAGAATATGGTGAATACTTTGAGTGGTATAAAGTTATTATCCCGTAAAAGTCTATTTAAATTAATAGCCTATGAAATTCACACAAACACTGCTGTTAACTAGAATTTTCGCACATTTTTGATTAACATCGTAAAAGTTTATTGTATGTTGTAAATTTTGTTGTGGTTATTTTAATGAACATTTCATTACTATACTTGATTTGGATTCAAAGATATTTGTCCTGTTTATGGTAAAACTACAACACAACTGTTTAAAGTGAAATCTAATTTGCTGGCCAATATTATTTAAAGGTTGAAGGGTGAATAGATTTCTTTCCACTTTAGATTTTCTCGTAGATATCTTAAGACTAGATTAGTTATTTAAACGTGGCGTTTTAAACGTGGCAATCAATTCCTCTGATCACCATCATCACCATCAACAGCCTTTAAGTGGCCACTGCTGACCAAAGATTTGAGCATTAACTATCACGCTTGCTCAATTAGGATTGGCGAATTCAAACTTATAATTAGAAAGTATAAGCCCAGGTTTTCTCACAATGTTTTCCTTTACCTTTTGTTTTTGGGATAAAATGTATCCAGTGTTATGGTTAGGATATTAAAGTTTACTCATACGAAGTTTTGTCATAATCAGACCGGTAGTTTTTACGTGATGCGTGAACATACATACAGAAAGACAGACAGACAGACAAATAGACAACATTTTTTAGCCATATATAAGTATTTGGGTTCGGTATCTATCTAGTAACATTATCTAGTATCCAGTAAAATTAAAAAAATAATAGTACGGTCTATTATTTTTTTAATTTTTCAATGTACATAATTTATTCTTTATTTATTTACAGGATTTTTATCTGAAGACATGTCAGTCCTATTGATACAAATCAAGAAACCCTTAAACTAATTGACTTAAAATTAATAATACAAGTAAAAGGCAAATAGAAAAAAACTTTGTTATTATACGTATAAGTAGATAAAGATGGTATAAAAAAAAAAAAGTAGAGTAGAAAAAAGTAGACCAATTATTTCAACCTCGCTTATGTCATTGCTGAACCAAAAATACATTTCTCTGAGTAGAAACATACAACAATCATGGACGAGATATCATCAAAAGCCTTTGAAGATAATTATTTCCTGCTAACGGGAAATCTTTCTTTACAAATACGTATCTTTAAAACACGTGTAGGTACTATTTATACATATTTATTTGTTCAGGTTCTTTATATTACGTACTTATTAGTTACAAATTGAGTTTTATTTTTTAAATTGGGATAAGCCTGCCTATACCTCTCCAAACCGCTGCAACTACTGTAAGCCAGGATACACAGTAAATACAACCATGAAATCCTCGGAGCACTGAAGTCCAGCGAATCTCAGGGACATGAATAACTGTCTTGTTTCTTGTAATGAAATAACACATACATAACATACACATAACATCACGCCTTTTATCCCCGAAAGGGTAGGCAGAGGTGCACATTATACCACTGTAAAATGTAACACCCACTTTTCACTATTTATGTTATAAGTCCCATGTAATAGAGGGTGAGCCTATTGCCATATACCGGGCACAATTCCAGACTCCGTGCTACTACTGAGAATATTTAAATACCCAGTAATACTTTGCCCGACCCTGGAATCGAACCCGAGACCCCTTGCCCGGCAGTCGCACTTACGACCACTCGGCCAAAGAGACATTACATTACAGTAGACTGCTACTGTAATGTAATGTAATGAAATAAATATAATAAATCTTCTGATGTAATGAAATAAACCAGAAAATATTAGAGAAGAAAAAATATTTGGGTGATGTAAAAATTTTAATCGACTTATTACTTAAGAGGAGGGCTAAGATTGAACTTTAGCTTTAAACAACTAGATACTTGATACTAATCACCAACCGCCAATTAGGAAAAAAATTACGTTATTCCATCTATTGTGATTTCAATACATCTAGCAAATATGATATGTATGACAAATGGCAATTTGCTCGCATTTTATTAACATTTGTGAAAATTTTTTTAACACCATTTAAGGTAAGACGACTACATAATATCTATCATCAAATTATTTTTATATTTCTTTACAAAAATGAAAAACTATACTCTATTGCTCAGTAAATCCTAGCTGCGGAAGACTTAAAGGGTTGCCGGGGCTCCGGCTCGAAGTGCAGGAGCAGGAAAGGGGGGTTTTTAGTCAGTAAGAGTCTGACAATCCCTCCCGCCTCACCCGGGCGGGAGAAGTCATTGGATGATCCCTCCCCCTCCCAAAAAGTGCTCAGTAAATATCCTTTTTAAAAATTTTGTTTATTTGAATGATTCATATATATATATATATATATATATATGAATCATCAATATATATATATATATATAGCGTATTTGCAATATATATATATATTTACATCCCGCTATCGATTGGACGTCCCATGAAGGCGAAAGTGCATTTAATCTGGCGTCCACCTGCTTGTGGCGTCCGCATACCGGACGCCACTTTTTTGGCCTATGCTACTTAGGTCCTTTTGGTCCTGGCTGCACGTAGGTTAAAAATCGACAGAGGCCAAAAGATCGGTTCAATGGCTGTTATAGTATTTTGAAAAGTTCCCAAAGAAATCTCAGCGCAGATAGAGCGCTGCTGTAGCGCGTATATCCACAGCTGTATATTTTTGGGATTTTCTGATTATAAGTCCGCGTATTTGGCGTCCTCAAAAAAATAACAGCGACGTTGCCAGTTCGCTCATTAAATCCGTGGAAATAGTTCATAATATTATTTACGGCATTCAAAACAATATTCATCGTCGTACATTTCGGATGTGTTGCGTATTATTTGGAGTCCGATTTTATTATAATCATGTGATTGCAACTTACGACAACTTATCTGCAACCCTGTTCTCAATTTGTAAATGAGTACCTATCAGTGATATATTATAATAGATGAGGTATAAATTAATTCCTTAAAGGGATCTTAGAATAAGTACTAAAGTGACAAAATTATATGTCTTACCACAAAAAAGGTTAACCAGAGTTTAACTCGTATTAAATGTGTATTTAGATAGTATAGTCTCCGTATAAATTTTGACGTAATTTTATTAACTTTATCTATTTATGTGGTTAGAAGATGCATCTAACACTGAATAATTAATTAATGTTGTATTACTGATCAAATCAATCAACGTTTGTCTTCTTATTTCTAGCCTTGGCGTGTTATAAAGATCCAATTAGGAATTATAAATGTTTTTGATTACAAAACATAAACACTTCATTAAAAGTGATATCCATATTTAACATAACATAACATCACGCCTTTTTCCCCGAAGGAGTAAGCAGAGATGCACATTACGGCACTTAATGCCACTGTACAATGTAATATCCACAGTTTTACTATTTATGTTATGAGTCCCATGTAATAGGGGGTGAGTTTATTGCCATATACCGGGCACACTTCCAGACTCTTGAAAAAACCCAGTAATACTTTGCCCAACCCGGGAATGGAACCCGAGACTCTTTGCCAGGCGATCGCACTTGCGACCACTCGGCCAACGAGGCAGTAAAATGATATCCATATTCTTTGTTTTTATTTGCTTACTTAGAATTGGTAACTTCATATCAATAAGCTGCCAATTAAATATTTGATACAATTAGAGCTGGTTTCAAAGCTAGGGGATATGGGCAGCGCGGCTGAAGCGCGGGCTTCAACAATAGAGGCATCAGGCAACAATCCAATAGAGGAGTTAATCGAGTGGCCACAACTAGAAGTATTAAATTAGGAATCTTGCCTTAAATGAAATTGAAATTCAATACAATATTTGCGCACAAAGATCAGATTAGGTGCGGTCTTCAGTTACTTAAGGTTTAGATTAAAATAAAAGTGTATCTCATAGATCATAATTTCTAGCGATAAAGTCCTCTACTGGGACCTCTACCTCTATGACAGTCGCGTCGCAATAAAACGATGCTAGAGCTCTCATCATCTCCAAGCGCGAGGCATTTCAGCAGCGCTGCCCAATCCTCTAGCTCTGAAACCAGCCTAAATGAAAGAAGTTTTGAACATATATACTTAATAAAACCATTCTAGTAATAAGATATATTCTTATTATCTTTACTAATTACGGACGCCCAATAGCTATACGTGGACGTTCAATAGCTATATACGGACGCCCAATAGCTATATACGGACGCCCAATAGCTATATACGGACGTTCAATAGCTATATACGGACGCCTTATAGCTATATACGAACGTTCAACAGCAATATACTGACGATCAATAGCTAGGTGATCTAACATGATACCTTTTTTTGAGGGATAAAAAATCATCCAATGCCTTTTGCGCCGGCCGCCGGCGGGCGCTGGTGAGGCGAGTGGAAGTTTCAGAGGAAGTTTCTCTTACTGACTTTTTTTTAAGCGGGGAAAATCATCGATTGACTGCTCCCGCCTGGGTAAGGCGGGAGGGAGTGTCACTCTTACTGACTAAAAACCACCCCGTTCCTTCTCCTGCACGTCCAGCCGGAGCCCCGGCTACCCGTTAGGTTCTCCGCGACTCCGACTCGGCCCTGTTGGGCCCCATCTGTAGTGGTTTTAAGGCTCTTTGAGGAGCGCGCGGAATGCGACGCGCCGCACGTTCAGGTCTGTTTCTGGTCGGATGGGGAGCCACCCATGCTCGCCGTCCGCAGGCCCGCGCTTACGGTGGCCGGAGATCGTCCCGCGATCCCCGACGCCCGGTGTGTCCTTCGCGATGGCTGGGTTGCGAGGAGGCAGCGCTTCGCTGCCTCATGCGTCCCGCCTCCTCCTTAGCTGCTTGACTGCTTCGCAAAAGGAGGAGACGGCATCCCAGTCCCCCTCGCTCCGCATCATGGCCTGCACTAGGCCCGGACGCGAGAGGTCGCCATCGCCGATCACTTCCCTGAGGGTACGGCGGTGCTCAGCCCACGCAATGCATTCCGCTATAGTGTGTTCCACGGTGTCCTCAGGGCGGTCCTCACAGTGATGACACCCTGACGTTTCCTCCCGCCCCATCAGACACAGGTACCTTCCGACTCTTACTGACTTAAAACCACCCCGTTCCTATTCCTGCACTTCGAGTCGGAGCCCTGGTCACCCTTTAAGTCCTCTGTGCCTCCGTATGGGCATCAGCTTCATCCGTGTGGTCTGATGGCTCCTTGGGGCGTATGCGGAACGCGACGCACCGTACGTTCGGGTCTGGTTCTGATCGGTGGCAAGTCATCCGTGCTCGCCGACCGCAGGCCCGTGCTTACGGTGGACGGAGACCGTTTCGCGATCCCCGACGCCTGGAGTGTCTCTCGTGACGGCTGGAGCGTGAGGAGGCTCGTTCCCTCACGAGCTCCGCCTCCTCCTTAGCTAGCAGGACTGCTTCGCAGAAGGAGGAGACGGCATCCCTGTTTCCCTCACTCTGTACCATGGTCTGAACCAGTGTCGGACGCGAGAGGTCGCCGTCGCCGATCACATTCCTGAGGACACGATGGTGTTCAGCCCACGCAGGGCACACTGCCACCGTATGCTCCACCGTGTCCCCCGGGTGGCCCTCGCCTCGCGTTTCCTCCCGCCCAATCCGAAGCAGGAACCTACCGAAAATTCCGTGTCCGGTAAGCACCTGCGTCAGGCGGTAGATAAGGACGCCGTAGCGTCTCTGTCTCTCAAGTCACTCCTCAAATCTAACATGACACCTTCTGAGGAAGTACGTGGATGTTCAATAGCTATATACGGACGCCCAATAGCTATATATAGACGTTAATAGCTATATACGGACGCCCAATAGCTATACGGACGCCCAATAGCTATATACGGACGTTCGATAGCTAAGTGATCTTACATGATACCTGCTGAGGAAGAAACTTTCTTCGCGCGCATGGCCATCATCAGGCTCCGTAAGAGACCCCTGCCATTACCATGTCAATTGTCAGGACCGCAATCAACGGACCTCCCATTTCCGTGTGTGAGCAGTATAGTGATGTAGTTTTTTACTTGATGACCATAGCGTTTGGGTCAACTGAAATTTGCATGACCATTTTGAATTCCTAACGTAGCCCAGTAGATGGTGCTAGTCCAGCAGTGGACTTAAATAAGCTGATGATGATTATATAACTATATACGGACGCCCAATAGCTAGATGATCTTTCACAGTTATAGATGATCTTACATGATGACCGCTGGGGAAGAAACTTTCACGTATTTTACTCTTCTTGCTTTGAAATAAAAATTGAGTTCTGAGTTTCTTTCTTTAGATAAATTTGTAAAACCATACGCCGCGCCGATCACATACGGGCTGAACCGATTTGTATTTATGTATGGAATAGACTAGGCAAACATTTAAAAAATGTTATTCCTACTGCGGCATCTTCTCATGTAAAAATCTCATAGAAATCTCTTTTTTTTTCATCTTGTTACCAATATTATACCAATATCGGGCATAGTCTAAGTATTGATAGATTTTACGAATATTGTAATACTGTTAAAACTCTCTCCCAGACGAGTGACAAGAGAGAGGAAAAGAAAGAGACAAGTGAACGCAAAGCTGGCAACGTTGCACTCGCAAATACCATCCACGCTGTGGGGACGTTAATTAGCCGAAGCCATGGTTAAATCACGTTCAATATATCTAGGAGCCCAATTAGTTATCACGATGGTTTGGGGTTCAAAAATGTTGCAGCATGACTGCAAGAAGAATATCGCGAAAAATAAAATTATCGGAAAATGACGTATCCTACAAAGCTGGAAATCGAATAACTAAGCAATATTCATCAAGACATATTAAAAAAATTTAAGGGGAACTGGGGGACGTCGTAATGATGCGCGACGTGTGACGCCAAAATGATTCCAGGATGTAATATGTGATAAAATGATAGGATGTAAATATATATTATATATATTTATACATCCTGGAATCATTTTGGCGTCACACATCGCGCATCATTACGACGTCCCCCAGTTCCCCTTAATTTTTTAATATGTCTTGATGAATATTGCTTAGTTATTCGATTTCCAGCTTTGTAGGATACGTCATTTTCCGATAATTTTATTTTTCGCGATATTCTTCTTGCAGTCATGCTGCAACATTTTTGAACCCCAAACCATCGTGATAACTAATTGGGCTCCTAGATATATTGATCGTGATTTAACCATGGCTTCGGCTAATTAACGTCCTCACAGCGTGGATGGTATTTGCGAGTGCAACGTTGCCAGCTTTGGGTTCACTTGTCTCTTTCTTTTCCTCTCTCTTGTCACTCGTCTGGGACAGAGTTTTAACAGTATTACAATATTCGTAAAATCTATCAATACATATACTAATGCCCGATATTGGTATAATATTGGTAACAAGATGCAAAAAATTGAGGTTTCTATGAGATTTTTACATGAGAAGATGCCGCAGTAGGAATAACATATTTTTTAAATGTTTGCCTAGTCTATTCCATACATAAATACAAATCGGTTCAGCCCGCATGTGATCGGCGCGGCGTACCGGTTTTACAAATTTATCTAAAGAAAGAAACACAGAACTCAATTTTTATTTCAAAGTAAGCAAGAGTAAAATAAGTGAAAGTTTCTTCCCCAGCGGTCATCATGTAAGATCATCTATAACTGTGAAAGATCATCTAGTTATTGGGCGTCCGTATATAGTTATTAATCATCATCAGCCTATTTAAGTCCACTGCTGGACTAGCACCATCTACTGGGCTACGTTAGGAATTCAAAAATGGTCATGCAAATTTCAGTTGACCCAAACGCTATGGTCATCAAGTAAAAAGCTATATCACTATACTGCTCACACACGGAAATGGGAGGTCCGTTGATTGCGGATCCTGACAATTGACATGGTAATGGCAGGGGTCTCTTGCGGAGCCTGACGATGGCCATGCGCGCGAAGAAAGTTTCTTCCTCAGCAGGTATCACTTAGCTATCGAACGTCCGTATATAGCTATTGGGCGTCCGTATATAGCTATTGAACGTCCATATATAGCTATTGGGCGTCCGTATATAGCTATTGAACATCCACGTACTTCCTCAGCAGGTGTCATGTTAGATTTGAGGAGTGGCTTGAGAGACAGAGACGCTACGGCGTCCTTATCTACCGCCTGACGCAGGTGCTTACCGGACACGGAATTTTCGGTAGGTTCCTGCTTCGGATTGGGCGGGAGGAAACGCTCAGGTGTCATCATGGTGAGAGCCACCCGGGGGACACGGTGGAGCATACGGTGGCAGTGTGCCCTGCGTGGGCTGAACACCGTCGTGTCCTCAGGAATGTGATCGGCGACAGCGACCTCTCGCGTCCGACACTGGTTCAGACCATGGTACAGAGTGAGGGAGACAGGGATGCCGTCTCCTCCTTCTGCGAAGCAGTCCTGCTAGCTAAGGAGGAGGCAGAGCTCGTGAGGGAACGAGCCTCCTCACGCTCCAGCCGTCACGAGAGACACTCCAGGCGTCGGGGATCGCGAAACGGTCTCCGTCCACCGTAAGCACGGGCCTGCGGTCGGCGAGCACGGATGACTTGCCGCCCGATCAGAACCAGACCCGAACGTACGGCGCGTCGCGTTCCGCATACGCCCCAAGGAGCCATCAGACCACCACGGGTGGAGCTGATGCCCATACGGAGCCACAGAGGACTTAAAGGGTGACCGGGGCTCCGACTCGAAGTGCAGGAATAGGAACGGGGTGGTTTTAAGTCAGTAAGAGTCGGAAGGTACCTGTGTCTGATGGGGCGGGAGGAAACGTCCGGGTGTCATCACTGTGAGGACCGCCCTGAGGACACGGTGGAACACACTATAGCGGAATGCATTGCGTGGGCTGAGCACCGCCGTACCCTCAGGGAAGTGATCGGCGATGGCGACCTCTCGCGTCCGGGCCTAGTGCAGACCATTATGCGGAGCGAGGGGGACTGGGATGCTGTCTCCTCCTTTTGCGAAGCAGTCAAACTAGCTAAGGAGGAGGCAGGACGCATGAGGCAGCGAAGCGCTGCCTCCTCGCAACCCAGCCATCGCAAAGGACACACCGGGCGTCGGGGATCGCGGGAAGATCTCCGGCCACCGTAAGCGCGGGCCTGCGGACGGCGAGCATGGGTGGCTCCCCGTCCGACCAGAAACAGACCTGAACGTGCGGCGCGTCGCGTTCCGCGTGCTCCTCAAAGAGCCATAAAACCACCACAGATGGGGCCCAACAGGGCCGATGCCGAGTCGGAGTCGCGGAGAACCTAACGGGTAACCGGGGCTCCGGCTGGACGTGCAGGAGAAGGAACGGGGTGGTTTTTAGTCAGTAAGAGTGACACTCCCTCCCGCCTTACCCAGGCGGGAGCAGTCAATCGATGATTTTCCCCGCTTAAAAAAAAAGTCAGTAAGAGAAACTTCCTCTGAAACTTCCACTTGCCTCACCAGCGCGGCCGCCGGCGGCCGGCGGCAAAAGGCATTGGATGATTTTTTATCCCTCAAAAAAAGGTATCATGTTAGATCACCTAGCTATTGATCGTCAGTATATTGCTGTTGAACGTTCGTATATAGCTATTGGACGTCCGTATATAGCTATTGAACGTCTGTATATAGCTATTGGGCGTCCGTATATAGCTATTGAACGTCCACGTATAGCTATTGGGCGTCCGTAATTAGAAAAGATAATAAGAATATATCTTATTACTAGAATGGTTTTATTAAGTATAGATGTTCAAAACTTCTTTCATTTAGGCTGGTTTCAGAGCTAGAGGATTGGGCAGCGCTGCTGAAGTGCCTCGCGCTTGGAGATGATGAGAGCTCTATGATCTATGAGATACACTTTTATTTTAATCTAAACTTTAAGTAACTGAAGACCGCACCTAATCTGATCTTTGTGCGCAAATATTGTATTGAATTTCAATTTCATTTAAGGCAAGATTCCTAATTTAATACTTCTAGTTGTGGCCACTCGATTAACTCCTCTATTGGATTGTTGCCTGATGCCTCTGTTGTTGAAGCCCGCGCTTCAGCCGCGCTGCCCATATCCCCTAGCTTTGAAACCAGCTTTAGAGCTGAATACAATTAGTTGTATCAAATATTTAATTGGCAGCTTATTGATATGAAGTTACCAATTCTAATTAAGCAAATAAAAACAAAGAATATGGATATCATTTTACTGCCTCGTTGGCCGAGTGGTCGCAAGTGCGATCGCCTGGCAAAGAGTCTCGGGTTCCATTCCCGGGTTGGGTAAAGTATTACTGGGTTTTTTCAAGAGTCTGGAAGTGTGCCCGGTATATGGCAATAAACTCACCCCCTATTACATGGGACTCATAACATAAATAGTAAAACTGTGGATATTACATTGTACAGTGGCATTAAGTGCCGTAATGTGCATCTCTGCTTAAAAAAAAAAAAAAAAAGGCGTGATGTTATGTTATGTTAAATATGGATATCACTTTTAATGAAGTGTTTATGTTTTGTAATCAAAAACATTTATAATTCCTAATTGGATCTTTATAACACGCCAAGGCTAGAAATAAGAAAAACGTTGATTGATTTGATCAGTAATACAACATTAATTAATTATTCAGTGTTAGATGCATCTTCTAACCACATAAATAGATAAAGTTAATAAAATCACGTCAAAATTTATACGGAGACTATACTATCTAAATACACATTTAATACGAGTTAAACTCTGGTTAACTTTTTTTGTGGTAAGACATATAATTTTGTCACTTTAGTATTTATTTCTAAGATCCCTTTAAAATTAATTTATACCCTCATCTATTATAATATATCACTGATAGGTACTCATTTACAAATTGAGAACAGGGTTGCAGATAAGTTGTCGTAAGTTGCAATCACATGATTATAATAAAATCGGACTCCAAATAATACGCAACACATCCGAAATGTACGACGATGAATATTGTTTTGAATGCGGTAAATAATATTATGAACTTTTTCCACGGATTTAATGAGCGAACTGGCAACGTCGCTGTTATTTTTTTGAGGACGCCAAATACGCGGACTTGTAATCAGAAAATCCCAAAAATATACAGCTGTGGATATACGCGCTACAGCAGCGCTCTATCTGCGCTGAGATTTCTTTGGGAACTTTTCAAAATACTATAACAGCCATTGAACCGATCTTTTGGCCTCTGTCGATTTTTAACCTACGTGTAGCCAGGACCAAAAGGACCTAAGTAGCATAGGCCAAAAAAGTGGCGTCCGGTATGCGGACGCCACAAGCAGGTGGACGCCAGATTAAATGCACTTTCGCCTTCATGGGACGTCCAATCGATAGCGGGATGTAAATATATATATATAGGGAGGCCTATATTCAACAATGAGCGTCTTGTGGCTGATTCAAGAAAAAGCTATTGGATTTTAATCAATAACGTTCAGTAACAAGACAAGGTTTAGTGGATCGTTAGTTAAAAGAATGCTAGTTCATTTCTTCTGCTTGTGACACGCTAATGACGTCACGAAAGAGGGTTCCTGTTTTTTATTTATCGATGGCTACTGGAGACTTTGTATTTGAATTAGCTACTGAGAATTGATAGACAGGATAGGAAAAAAGGAACTTTTTGTAGGAATAGTAACGTTTTTGTTAAGGGGGGAACATCATCGAATACTGCTCTCGCCTGGGTGAGGCGGGAGGGAGTGTCAGACTCTTACTGACTAAAAACCCCGTTCCTTCTCCTGCACGTCGAGCCGGAGCCCCGGTAACCCGTTAGGTTCTCCGCGACAATAGTAACGTATGGGGTAGTAATTCCTACTGATGCACTCAAAGTAAATCTAGCATAACGCCTTTTATCCCTGAAAGGTTAGGCAGAGGTCTATATTACGGTACTTATAGACACAGTACAATGTAACACCCACTTTTCACTATTTATGTACATAACACATTTCACTATGTAACAGGGTTACATGGGACCCTGTTACAGGGGGTAAGCCTATTGCCATATGTATACCGGAGTAATTTAACTACTACTTAACAATTTCTGGTCCTTAGCAATTGTTTTCAATACAAAATTGTTACTAAACAATAGTTTAAGTAATCATTAAATGTCTTTGAGTGTGGCAATTAGTGACAAGTAACCACGAGAAGAAAAGTTTGTTTTCCGAATAAAGATTTTTTGGTGCTCTATTCGATTTTTAAAAATAAGATTAAGTTAGGATTTGTTGCATTTGTTTAAAAATACAAATAGACTAAATATGTTACTCGTACCCTATAAGCACTTCCAACATTACGTAAACATTTTTATAATTATCTAAAAAAAATTGTCTTTGTATATACACACTAATTTGAAGTTTCATAACAATTGGTAGTCTTAATAAGTAGGAATCAAAAGAATAATGTTTTAAAACAAGCAGATGCCCAGAGAGTATGATCAATGTATGAGCTACGATGTAGGTAATTGGGTCAAATAGGGGTCAAGGCTCTAGCAGGGGTCGTTCGACAGATTATTCTCTCCCGCACCTTGCATATCATTGATTTATTACACAAACCTACCCTCACTTAAAGTATCAGTAAAACAACGTTACGATAAAATGTTCAAAGAAAAATAAAATGTTTTCTCTTATAAGCTTGTACGAAATATGTAAATGTGGTTAAACAACATCCTTGTACCCGTCTCTTACACAAACTTATGAGAAAAGTGGAGATAAATCGAATAACTGTCACGGCTGGGAGGCTTGTGATCCGAAAATAGCTCGGGGAACATCGTGTGGACAGCTTTGTGCTTATGTAAAGTACTGACAACGTTTGTGCATGTATTTGTAACCGATACAAGCAACATTCTAGAGCGCTACCTCCTCCGCGCGCTTTGATTTATTCACGAGGAAAATCTCAACATCTCCCAAATTCAATCAAACTTCAAAACAAGGGGGTGAAAAGTTTTTTATCTCATCAGGATAATCATAAACGCTTGGCATTATATAAGTACATTAAATTGTGATTCATATTTCAGATTGCTAGCAATAAAGACAGATTTGTTTGTGTGTAGACTTTTGACAGGCTGCGCGGGCATCGTGCGCGCGCACCTCTCCGCCATCTTGGCTTTCCATCCCATTCCCATTTCAATAGAGGAGGGAGCTCGTAACAGCTGTGAGCGTGAAACACAGCACTTCCCTAACAAGGGGTTACTTTTTTAAACAATTGAATTGTAAAAGGACTTCTAAACGCACAGTTTATGAGACAGAAGGAGGAGTACACGTTCTGTTCACGATAGTGTCACCGATTAAAACAGTGAGTTACGAAATAACATTACCAAATTATCGATTTTGTATGTTTCGAATCGACAAACCTGGTGGCACCGTGCTTGAGGGTGTTTGTTCATATTGTTTTAGAAAGACAATCGAGTGTTGCATAGTCTGGAAAATAGGAAGGAAAAATCGATAGAAGTATAATTTGCCCCCGCTGTTGTGAATGTGAAGGGAGATAGTTGCAGCCGTGTCCCCCGTGAAGTAGCTTGGTGCCGCGCGACTGATAAAAATAATAGTGATAGGCGCCCCTGACGTCCCTTACTCGGGTTGATATACGAAGACTGATAAAAGGTGCGTATCGATATTTGTTATGCTTTTTACTGTTATCAGCCAGCAATCTTTACCATTGTCAATGGTTTCTATGTATTTTATTGATTACTGCTATTGCATATTAGAACTAGCGCAGATCGCCAAAGGACATTGGTTTCATAAACGCTTTCAGTTTGACATCTCTACACAAGCTCTACTGCAAATATGTTTAATATAAATAAACATAATGTAAGCATACATTTTATAATAAAGTATCTATTGTAAATAATACATGAACAAGGTAACTAACTACATGACAGAAGGTTGATGTTCAACGTAAAGAAATAATCCCTAGGGACCTCCCTCGGGCAAACAAACACGTAGGCGTTTACATCCATAAAACTACTCGCCCTTAATACTAAGTGAAGTCAATTATTTTTAATCTGTAGCACAGTTTATGCTCTGTAATACACATCACGCGAATGAATCGGGATTAGTTTTATTCGATTAGCTGTTATTCATTCATGATACCTATTCATATCATGAATGATGTAGTCATGAATGCCTATTATTTTGTCATTAACAAAAATTGTTTATGATTCCATATTTGAATTAAATACAAAAGTCTAGGGTTGCATGTAAGTAAAAAAATAAGTTAAAATAGCTTAATTAATTACCCTAATTACTCGTATCCCTCGATGATCAATTTGAACTAAATTAATATGTCACTGTTTTTAATGACCAACCAGTTAGTCTAATAGATGTCTAGTTGGTTGATAGGTCGCAAGAGCGACTGTCGATGATCGAGTCTAGGGTTCGATTTGAATTGGGCAAAGCACAGGACTGAGTCTCGAATGGGGACCAGGGCATGGTGAAACGTTAAGCCAAAATGAAATGTCTTATAATATTACTAATGAAACTCTACACACTGGCATTGCACACTACACTTCTTTTTGGGGATAAAGTGATGTGACGTTTAGGTTCGTTATAACTGCTTTTTGAAATTAAAAAATAATTGAATATCCACGTCATGATAAAACAATTAAAACACGTTACACCCATAAAAGTATCAGAATATTATACAGTGCGAGGTAAAATTAAGAGAGATATTAAATTGTACTTTCCTGAGAATAAAAACATGATACCTCCCAGCTTCCCAACAGTACGTGGTTACTAAGAGAAATGGGTCATTAAGTTATTTATAGGCGTGGTTCTTTGAACAAAGTAATATTATAAGATAGGTAACTATGAGTAGGCGAACCTAGTTGAGGAAAATTTACATAAAGCTCGCACTCGAGACAAGAGTTTTATTGAAAGGTAAATTATTAATATTTGAACATTCCCCCTTGTTATATATGGGACTCATGACATAACTTATGGGAAATACCTAATTATCTAGATTTTCAGGGAATAAAAAGCGTAGTGCTATGAACGCTAAGAAACACCAAACAAAGACTCAGATTTTGATGTCCTTAAAGTTGTTAAAACTAGGGCAGGTATATCTGTAATATTTGAAAAGTTCATTTTGACAAATTCCAGGGGACTGATGGATAGTTAATTCTCGTTGCATTCAATTTAATTTAACCAAGTACACTTTATATTCCCCGCACTTTTTTGATAGAGTCAAATTACAAATCTTATACATCAAAGTTTAATCATATCAACAGTATTCCCACAAGGCTAACTCTTGAATTCATGATCAATCAATAAATCGAATATTGGCACAAAACTTTGCAAACACTCTCAGATTGAAAATTGTGTTTGATTGAACAAAATAAAATATTTTTATTACAAGAGAGAATTGCTAAAGTACCTATAGTTTTGATATTATGTCGACCTTTCACATTAAAGATATTCTTTTTACACACTTGTGTATAGATACTTACCTATTATGATTTATTCCAGTGTGATGAAATTAAAGGTGAGTTGTATTTGGAATATGATTTAAGGGAACGATTGCCATAACATTGTGTCATACTTTGTAAACAATAGTTCACATTACTAAATATAGTAACTCAACTAAAAATGTACTGGGGATAAAGATTAGTCAATAAAATCCATTCATATGACGTCATAGGCGAAATCCCCTAATCGCTTTTACAATTCTCGCCCACTGGCAGGGCTGTGGGGCTTATCCTTGGCTGGGAGCAACTCGATAGCTTTTCGTACACACATGTCACTAAATGCCCAGTGCCGGCCATATAAAATACATACGACACTTTACTACCATAAGTGGCTACAAACGGTATTAACACATCATGAATTTATGGTTTTCCACCACGAAGTAAAAGTTCTGAATAAAATATGGCTGCCTGCATACCTACCCTAGTACTGATACCTTCACTCAGTTGCTACAAACTTTCAGAGAATCTGATTTATCTCGTTGAAGTATGTACGTTCGAGGAAATTTGTTCTAGATTATTCGAGATATTTGTTATTGACTGCGTTTTACTCACGCTTCCCTTCGTTGAGAGTTCTTCGTGTATCTGAGAAACTAGGTGACTTAGCTATGATAATATATTTTATGGGATTTTGCATATTGTTATTACATAACTTTCTCATAACTGTTATCTTTATTCTGGGTACGTAATAAACTTGAATCTTGGTCTTATAACTTTAGAACTACCAAACAGGCATAAATAAAATTTCTTAGTTTCATGTCATCTCTAACAAGTCACCACACAGTGGCTTTAATTGAAGGGCGTACAAAGGACCACCCACGCGTTATCTTATTGATGTCATAACATCCACTTAATAGACGTAGATGAAATCATCTCAGTAGGGTAGTGACGCCAACTCAGTCTTGAATAAAACCTATACTTATTTGAATATTACTGCTTCACACCACATTGAACGACGAAACCAAGGAGAAAATGCTTGAATTATAGATCTCTCTTTGTACGAGGAATGCTCTAAAAGATGTTATTCACAGCAGAGCTTCAGAATGAGCTTTATATAATCAACTACTGTCTATTTTCTGTCGGATTTTTCAGTGCATTTTACTCGTAGTTTTTTGTTCGTGGCTCATTCCAGTTCGTCCTGGTTTCTTTCAGCACTAATTGGCCTAGTCAGCCAATTAGAGTGGGAATTTCAAATCATTGAGTCAAGTATTTAGAAAATTCAACTCCATGTTAGTAAATGAGTTAACTAGGCCAATTACGCCATACTTTTATGTCAATGATTGGCTGATAACTAACTCTAAATTGCGCTTATCTCTCGCGCAACTTGACTCTGTCTAGGACACACTAAAATTGCCCTATCGGTAGGATGTGCCGATACGGTGGCATTATCTAAAAGTCATTTTTGTTTCCCGGCTTCGAATAATTTAATGACAGAGGCCAAACTAAAACAAACGGTATTGTAAACGAAATTAAGTTTGATTTCGCATTTCATGGAAATTACTGATAAGACTTTTCGATGACTCAATGATGTTAAGCTAATGTGGGCTTACTTGTATGTTGGTACCTATAGTAGCAAAGTCGAGTTTTGCTAATCAATACTACGTATGGGAAACGTATCGTGTTTTGCATTTGCGATATATTTGTTAGTGCATTAAAGCGATGTGGCTGTGTTAGTAGTGACGATAGACAATTTTAACATTTTTATAATGGAGACAATTCACGAAAATTCGAATAATAATGTAGAAGATGAGGATGATGTACTATCGACATTTACGTAGAATATAGTTTGAAGTAAACATGTCGCAGTTAAAATATAATAAATTGTTTTGTACAACAGATGACTGGAGATGCAAAATGGCAGAAGGACGCGGCGGATCAGAACTTCGACTACATGTTCAAGCTGCTCATCATAGGAAACAGTTCCGTAGGAAAAACGAGGTGAATATAATTTTGTTTTACTCTCTAGTCTAGTCACAGCATTCCAAGTAGATTTAGGCGCAATTTTTTTAAACAATATTTTGTAAACTACTCATAAACAGTAAATAAACCAACAAATAAGCTTAGGTACAACTTTTGTGAATACTAAGTTCTAAAAACTGATCCATTAAACTACAGGGGCTCTGTTTTTATAATAACTGTCGTGAGACATACTGAATTAGTTAGTAGAGCTTTTCTCTAACTCGCTATTTTTACTGTATTATCTAAACAATAATAATGTTTTTTTACTAAACAATCGAAGTCTAGACAAAATAATATTAATGATTAAAACAGAAGAACTCATCAGGCCAATCATAAAGTCCAATACCGATTCAATGTCAAAAATTACACAGATAACGACTATGGTATCTAATTCAACACTTATAAAATGACGTCATTGGTAACTCGGTTAGAACATTTAACAAATACTTTTGTGTTTGGCTTCCAAAGTAAAGAAATGTCCGGTTGGTCAGATAATGTGCTGTTGGTTTCTCAATATGCGTAACTCTTGGCTTGGGTGTCGACGTCTGGAATTGTGCCCGGGATATATATGAAACTAGCCACCCGCCTCGGCTTCGCAAGGGTGCAATATGCATATATTATACATAATATAAACCTTACTTGAGAATCAATCTATCTATTAAAAAACCGCATCAAAATCCGTTGGATATTTTTAAAGATCTAAGCATACATAGGAACAAACAGACGGCGGATAGCGCCTTTGTTTTATACTATGTAGTGATGATATTTATTTCTATAATTTATATTATGGTATGAAATAGCACTCGTATAGGTTAATATTTTATAGTTACCTAGATGAGAACCTTATTTGTTATCTGACTGCGCTAAGAAGGAACACTGACACAGTCTCTTTAAAAGTCCTCTAGTAAACAGTACTACACCTCTTATATATATACATGAAACTGTCACTATAACCATTTAAAAGTAAATGTTACACAAACATGTGCCTGGGTGAATTTCAACAAATGCCATTTTTCTTATCATATCGGTGAACTTTTTCATTTATATATATTTTTTATTTTTTTCATGTTTAATGTAATATTTAGGATACTAAATACTCCCTTATTGGTAACCATCAACGTATCTTTTAAGACTATGGAGAAAATTCAGTTTGAATTCTGGTTTCCACCGATGTGACAATCCGGCACCGATTATCTTTTCTGTACACCGATATGATAAATTTATTCACCGATGTGATATACATATACAGCGATATGATAATCTATCCACCTTTGAACATCAAAAAAGAAATAGTAGGCTTATACATTTTTGAAGGAGTGACTAAGAACTGAATACCTGAACTAAGGGTATTATTTTCTTAGAATAAAAAATAATGTTTTTTTTTATTATCATTGTGTTTATTTAAAAGTAGTATAAAAAACAATAATTTCTTGTACGTTATTGTACAATACACATTTATTAATGTGGCGATCAAGCTAATTGTTTTGCCATGTGTACACTTAAAACATTGTGGCGTTCTAGGTTCAACAATACTAAGAATAGAAACTTTATATAAGAAAACTTTATATACCTAATTAATCAGCCTTTTAAGTTTAACCTTAATCATAACAACACTACAATAATCACAGCTTTAATTATCACTTAATTTAATATTTTTAAAATCTTTGTTCTCAGTGCGTAAGTATCATAGATTACATAGAGATCGCTTATATCTTACATCTAGCAAATAATCTTTACCCAAAAAAAAAAACTTAAATTAAATCTGTCAGTATAATTTGGTTATTATGTTAATCAGCCTTTAAGTTCAACATAAATCACTACAGAACTTGAACCGTCTTCGTACTCCACTTTTATTAAATTGCACCATAATTAGACTTTTAAGTCATAGAAGACTATGTAGTATACCTATAGTTAATCACAGCACTTAATTACGTACTTTTATAATTATTATCTGTTACAACAATTAAACCTTTTTTTTTCAATTAAAACTAAAAACAATAAAAATAAAAATTTTAAAAACAAATCAGCCCAGATCAAAATAAGTCATCATCAGTGTCACTGCAACCAAATATATAATTAAATCTCTGTTTGATGTCAGGAGTTGGTTTACGTGGCTCATTTTTTTCTTTTTTAAAGTTAATTTTAGATTTTATTCTAAATATTTCCTCATCGGTGTCACTGTCTTCCACGGTAGGACTTGAAAATCTATTAGATGCTTTTACCGTATCCTCTTTATTTACGAATTGAGTTGATTCCTCTAAACCAACTAAAATGTTCGTGTCAATTTTCTCTAAAAATGAACAGGCAGGAGTACTTTGATCAAGATCTACATAGTTCAATAGCAAATTTTCAGACATTTTTGTCGAAGAGGATGATCTGGGTGCCGCATTTTCCGAGATTTTTAATGTATTTGATGGTGTAAAATACTTTGAATGTGATGGCTGTGGGAACAAAATTAATTTGTCAGTTAACTTTACTGGTCGCATTTTAGTGATATCTATTTTGGATTTAGTTCTGGATTTTTTATTACTCGAAGTAGAAAGTTGAGGTTTAGACTTAATTTCGTGTTCGGTTGACAAATTGTGGAAGTCTAGATGTTTGCCATGTGGACATTTAACAACATATTTCATACATTCATCTTCTATACAAGAAAGTCGACGTAAAACTATACGATTTTTAGCTTCTTTAGTCCAAATGACTTGTTTGACTTGCAATGTTCCACGAAATGTGTTCAAATTTGTAGGGAGAAGCCAGTCCTTTTCTTCAACTTCATATTCTTCTACAGTACTAATTTTCACGCCTTGGACAGCAGATTTTAAATAGTTTACAAAAGAGTCTATATTATTCATATCACCATCGTGTGCAACAAATCGATCCGCCGTTCGCTTCAGTAGCCCACCTACTCCATCTGGCGCACCTTTTCCATGACCACATTCACTATAGTTCCATATTATGTTAGTCAGAGAAGAGCAGTAAATACTGAGTTGGGACATAATATAAAAAATTTTCTTATTCCGATACTGGCCTGATGGAGAATCAGAAATAATAATAAGATTCTGAACAATTGGAGCTTCCTGTTTAATTTCTTCTAATATTGGAACAAGGTGAGCCCAAACGGCGGCAGCATCATGGCGCAGTGAAGAACTAATAGTGCAGAAACATTGAGTTGTTATATTCTCTTCCTTATTTTTATAGTAAATTACAGCAGTGTGTAATGTGAATTGTTGACGACTGCCACCAAAGTGCATAGATTGTATTTCGGACCCGTACTTGGAGCTATAGTTCTCACTAAAGTCAATGTGAACGACACAATCCTTTTCAGTCATGTTTTGTTTGTAGTGCTTAAAAGCTTGACTTTGATTTCGTATATTACTACAATGTGTTAAGAACGGTTTCAGATTGTTTTCAAATATTTTGATTAGTTGTAATGGTTTAATGGTTATTTTTACTTTTTCTACATTAACGGCTATTTTATCCACTCCATTTTTTTTGTAATTCTTTTTTATCTTCTTCCAATTCCAATAAATAACATCTTTGGAGTTATCAAATTCTTGATAATTTAAATGACGATTCTTACAGACAGGACAAGTTCTTTGCAGGCATTCTACCTTAAAAATATCACAGCAAATACTACTTAGAATTTCAGTCGTGGTGTTTTCTTTTATGATACGATTTCTTTTTAAAGATGATATAACAAGATCCATGTTCTCATGTTTCTCACATAGGCATGTATTTCTCAAGTTTAATTTTGGCTGCGTGACCCAAAACGGCCTCATTCTTGTAAAAGTGACATAACTGATTGGAGGGTAGCCCGAAGTCAAATACTTTTTGTGTAAATTTTTAATTGTGTCTTTCATCAGCCTTTTCTGTTTTTTTACTCCATTTTGTGTGACAGTATCCTTTTTACCTGGGCAAAGATTTGAATTTTCATCATCCTCAAAAAACTGAACAACAATCTTACGGATACGTTTTTGCAGGTCTATATTTTTTGGCTTCGTTGGGATTCTAAATTACTCTGTTTTAATTTCTTAAATTCTTGATGTAGTCTCATGTATCTCTTTTTGTACATTAGTTTCTCTTTATTAGCCTTTGCCAATTGTTTTCTTAAATCGTGTATTTGCTGAGTTTTAACGTTTTGATATTTACGAAATTTCATTTTAATGTCTTGTTTGAATTTAACAGTATTAAAGGATGTGTCTAAGTTAGGACTATTTGGGCGTAATGTTGATTCTTCTGAATTTATAGAACTAATACTTGGCGTTCGTAAAGGAGATGCTATTGATAAATCTAGGGGACTGCTTGTACGTAAATAGTGGGAACTACTCGCTACTATGGCATCAATACGCAAATTAGGACTATTACATCGAACATTCTGTCGCAATAGCCGTGGGCTATGAGGTCCTATTAGTTCTTGAGAAATACCGGGCTCATTATCTTGATTTTTCGGTAGCGATTCTGCGTCATTGGTCTCTGAAACACTTGTTGGGTTGTTGCGGGCACCATTTGCCTTATTTTTTTTCCGCTGATAATATGCACGGGCACTGATTCGGTTTTTCTTTTGTGCATTGCGACGTGCATGTGCAGTCATTTGGCTTCGGGTTAGGATAAGTCCAGCTGCCTTTCTTTTAGCTAAGCGTTCTCTGTCTTTTCTTAAATGCTGCTCTCTTAACACAGGATCACTTTTGATTTTAGCTTTTCTTATTCTTTCCATCAACCTCTTTCTCTTTTTCTCCTCCTCGTTTAGTTTTGATTTCAGCATTCTTAAACAAAATTAATCTTAAACAAAATTACTCGAACGAATTGTGTGCGGCACGAGCTGCACACAAGTTAATATTTATGAAAGTTAAAAAATATAATATGTGTATATGTATGTATAATGTATGGTTGTAGGTATGCTCCATTGTTTTTTTGTTTACTTTAATGAAATGACACTATGTCTACCAATATGATAAAATTACACCGAGGTGATAATATGATCTACCGATGTGATAAAACAATCCACCGATGTGACAAAACTATGCGTCGATCATGAATCAAAACACCGATATGATATTTAAGACACCGATTGATTTTTCTTATCACATCGGTGTAAATTATCACATCGGTGGTAAAAAAGACCACCGATTACAGCGATATGAGAACAGCGACGTGAGAAATTATCGACTTTTTTGAAAATTATGAAAAATGTATAATATTTAGGCTAAATTCAAGTACCTATAATGATGCTAATTTACTTACTATGTCTGTTAGAACCAAACAATCGTAATAAAACTTCACATTACACTAGAAAAATGCAACCACCGATAATATAAAATAATTGCTTGGAAGTAACTGAAATGTCGTACTTACGTAATTGGCGGGAATATGCAGCGATTTGACACACGTCCGTCCTGACTGCGCACTAGCACACACTAACGAGGGAAATAAAATTGGGGTGGGGACACTGTCGGACTCATCGATGCAAAGTTAGGTTTAAATTACTTTTGTGCAGCGATATGACAAAATTTTGCGAGACAAGTACATTTATGCCTCTCAGTAATAAATATTATGAATTACGTAATAAAATATGCTACATATTAATAATAAAACTAATATTCTATGAAATAGAATAAGTTATATTCTTAAGTTACTTATTTTTATAACGATATAAGCGTTTTTGCTTGTAAAAAAAGTAGAGGGACAGCACCGATGTGACAAAAATAGAGGTTTATGTATTTATTTCTACCTTTGTAAATAGACTTAGACAAATAATATTTTATGCCACAACCCAATAAATACCTAATGAATACAAAAAAAATAGTACAGAACAATATTCCTTTTTTCAAATACTAATTTCAATGAAGACAAAAAAAAAAGTCGTTTGGGAAATTCACCCGCCTAATCCTTCAGGCAATAAAAATCACTTTAGCAAAATTTTAATGAAAAATTTACATAAGCTCAATTAGGTTTCTATTTTTTAGCTTGTTGGTTTTGACGTTTTAATTTAAAACGGTCTGCTCTAAAAATACCGTCGCCTAACAATGTAGCTGTTATATAAAAGTACATTGTATCATTTGAAGGGTCGTACGGATTCTTTTGATATCCCTCATCCTACGGCCATTGTTACAACGTTGCCTATAAGAGATACTTATATTTACCTATTAATTTATACGTTATAATGTGATACTGAATATGTTTTATTAGCTAAGAACGTTTTTAAATGGTTAATTTGGAAAAGGTTATTTTAGGGATGATAGATGCACTAATAAACGTTTTTTATATCAGTAGAGTATTTGTTAGCAGTTTAATGTGTATAGTATTAATACCCAATTATTAGCCTACTTACTAGTATTTTTATATTTTAAAAAATCATTGGACTATTTCCTAAAAATATAGGGCGTGCTTATCGGATGCGAAACTTTTAAAATTATGGCGGAACTGTAAATACTTTAGGGTCACTTTTATGACTTCAGTTTGTAATTACTTTCGTGTTTTTAAAACAAAAATAAAGCTGGCATAAAGAGAAGGATTTCTTTCTACGCTGATCAAATACCTACTTGATTTTTTATATTCTTTGAATATGAAAAAATGTAATTACGAATTGAGATAAAGAATCACAAAATAAAATCGTCTAATCTCAACAGATTAGGTACTGTTTCTGTATCATTTAAGTTATCTTATTTCATTGTACTTGTAACTAAAGTGTATAAGTAGTATCTTTGAGAAAATTACTAAAAAAAACTTATCACAATAATTAAAGTTACTATTTATTACTTTGAAAGAAAATATTTTAATACCAGATCTATACAATATGCAAGAGCCGATCTTTTAAAACAATCCTCAAATGGACAACCTAAAACTATCTTTAATTCCAAATCATAAAAACCATTTTTCTAAATAACAATACTTATTTCAATAATTCCAGCTTCTTGTTCCGTTACGCGGACGACTCGTTCACTTCAGCCTTCGTGTCCACCGTCGGCATAGACTTCAAGGTGAAGACAGTGTTCCGTCACGATAAGCGCGTAAAACTACAGATATGGGTGAGTAACTACCAATTAATTATATTATACAAAGTGGGGACCCGCATACGACATCGATTTTTCTTGGAAAACTGCCAATATTGTCTTTATGTAGTCTTAAAGTGTCGTTTCACAAGTTCCAAGTTTTTAACTGTGTCATTCTTTATGTTCGCTAAGGACATAAGTAAATTTTGTTTGCTCATAGTCAAATTAGACATGTAGCGTTCCGAGCGCTCCTCAAAGAGCCATCAGACCACCACAGATGGGGCCCAATATGGCTAATGCCTATACGGAGCTGGGGAGGACTTAACGGGTTGACGGAGCTACGGCTCGAAGTGTAGGAGTAAGAACGGGGTAGTTTTTAGTCAGTAAGAGTCTGATACTCCCACTCGCCTCACCCGGGTGGGAGAAGTCATTGGATGATTTACCTACACCGAAAAAAAAAACTTTGTATGGAACGTTTCTTTTTTAAATTATTATTTATGAACCTACCTCTTTGATTCATTGCAAAAAAGTTGTGAGCCATCCTCCAATAAGTATTCACACATTTAACACGAAACAAAGTTATATAACACTGCTAATTTAGGTTGACCATCTAATGGCACCTAAATTGTCTCTATTAAAATAACAATGTAGTCACAGGCTTTTAACATTTAGTTGGGGTTACGATATGGAAAATTGTAACGGGTTTAGATACACGTACATATATGAGGGCCCAATTTAAGGGACATTGTAAAAATAGAAAGGAGTTTTTTGAAGAGCACCCTTTTTAGCAAATATAGCAACGTACAAAATATAACGGTTAAAGTAATCGGCCTATCGCCGTCAAGCCACATTGAGTCGTTTTCCTCAATTGCCTCTTACCTCTTAAGGAGGATCGTATTTAATTAGTCTGTACTTTTCCTTTCGCTCGAGATTACTAAGATACAAGATACAAGGTTGAAACGTGTCAGCAGCATACTTATTTATGACCCCGGAGAAATATCTAGTAGACGAAGGATGTAATGAAAAAGGTGGCCTTTTCCTTCTTGATGCCTTAAGCTCTTTTACGGAATATCTGGTTAAGACGCTATTAAACCTTTCTTTAATAGCCTTTTTTCAACAGTTTCAACGTTTTGCTATAAAAGTAACTACATAGGTTGACGTACAATACATAAATGATATTGTTTACTTCCATTATTTTGGAAAAACGTAGGTTTTTTTCTAAAATAACAACGCTAAAATAATAAGTTGGACATTTTTGGAGATGTTAGAAAAAACAACAACTTTTTGGCTAAACGAGGAAGTTATTAAAGTATGATAAAGTTCAACCGCTCTCACACAAGGCTATAATGAAATTTCACGCGAGTACCAACATAATGAAATTTTATTGAAACGAAAGAGGTTCTAGCAGCCGAATAAAAGTATAACACGATTTCTTCGTTGAACTCTCTTCTCTCGCGAATGGCTTGTGACGTCACTCTACATTATGTACAAATTGAATTAATTGTATATCTACACCTACATACAAAGTTAGATTTGTATTTCTGTAGAAATCGTATCGTAAGAATTTATTTATTATGTTTGCTTTAGAAATAGGGTAAATTAATCACTGTAGAGGCGTTGAAGCGATTATATCAGAAAGCTATAGAATTTTCAATTGTTAAACTTTCCAGCTCTTACTTGTACCTATACAATGCGCCGTGTTGTGTCTCAATGAATGTGGTAATTATTTAAAACGCACGTAACGCATTTTAATGTTCATATGAGTGATTGATTTATTGCAGGACACTGCTGGACAGGAGCGCTACCGCACTATCACCACTGCATATTATAGAGGCGCTATGGGCTTCATCCTAATGTACGACATCACCAACGAAGAGAGCTTCAACAGCGTGCAAGATTGGTAAGTTGGTAAAGTAGACGAACAAAATTGTGTCCTACGACCTAAGGATTATGATTTAATTTCTGTGGCCATGTAATTAGCTTGAGTGATGAACGGCGACTTATCAAAAGTGCATCTACTTGGATTTTATTTTAAAATTTGACCTAGATAGTTTGATTCCAAAATTCGATCTAATACTGTTCGATTCACATTGTGTCCTTTTGAGATTCATGTTACTCGTCGAAACATTTATTATACCAATCGTAACTATATGCTCTTGAAATAGTATCGTAAAAGCAGAAAATAAGTACCTTACTCAACTTTCAACTGTTTGTCCCGAAATAACCCTGTTCAAAACAACAAGGAGACAACGATCAGAATAGTTCACTCCCGCTCTCAATGGCGCCGTAATAAAAAGTTGATCGTAAAGGGAAAATATAGCTGCCTGCCACCGAGGACGGGTGGCCGGATTTTCCTCAATTTCCTTAGGATTATGTTACGACAGGACATGGACATTCAACTTTTGGCAAGTCAATTTCTTGTTTTTTTTTCGATCGAACCCGTCATAAAATAAGGCAATTAAATTATCCTAGAATTCATGGTTCAACATTCTTCTTTCAATTTCAATTCAGTTGTAAAATAGGGCCTATCATTTTCTTTGAGTTGTAAAATAAACCGATTCGCTGCGTGACGTCATCGCAGAACTAGAGGAGATGCTCTTAATTATGAGTCCCAGTGTAACTTAAAACTGGTAGAGCTGTTCTCGAACAGTTTACATTAGTAAACCATATGATCGATTTAAAAAATAATATTACGAATTACTTTGTTTACAGGGTGACACAGATTAAGACGTATTCATGGGACAATGCGCAAGTGATCCTCGTGGGTAATAAGTGCGATATGGAGGAGGAACGTGTGGTCAGCACTGAGCGTGGCATGCAACTCGCTGAACAACTGGGCGTCGAGTTCTACGAGACTAGTGCTAAGGAGAACATATACGTTAAGGTAATAGAAGCGTCTATTATACAAAAATAAAATATTTGATACCTCCTGTTTTTATGACATAAGTCGAAAGCACCAAGTTTTGTTGGGAGCGATTTAAAAGCGAAGATTAACAATAACAAGTTCACCGGGAAAATCAGAAAGAGACACACAAAACTACACACACGAATAGAAAATAATTCATTCAGCACTTGTTTCTAACAAAATTTATGTGTTCTCATCTCGAAGAGACTATCTGTATCTACAGACAAGGCCTAAAGCCCACGCATTAATTACATTAAAGCGAACTTACTTTGACCTTTTATTGTAGCCTCATATATCATGCCTAGATACTAAATTATGCATGACATACAGTTTTATGAAACAATAAAAATGGTAATGGTAATAAATGTTACGTTTTTCCAGGCTGTGTTCGAGCGGCTGGTGGATATCATTTGCGATAAAATGTCAGAGAGCCTGGATTCCGAACCAGCCATGCTGGCGGGCGGGGCTCGTGGCCAGCGTCTCACAGAGCAGCCACAGGGCAACTCCACCACCAACTGTAACTGTTAATGACTATACCGAGAATGTTCGCACTTTATGTTCCTTTACGTTTTAGAAAAATCTTTTAACGGGGTCGTTTGTTTCAAAAGCAAATAAGTTCGTTATGCAAATATTCTTCGCATATTAATTTTAAGTAAGAATTCTACTATACAATTGGCGAACCCCGAGTATACTTGACAAAGTATCTCAACCAACTATTTATGAGTTTTTATAAATTGTAATCTCTGGTTACTTGTTACAGTTTCATGCATAAATTTTAATTTAAGTAACAAAATTAAATAATTGTTAAAACATGTGTAACAATAAAAATATGTATTAGTATTATTAAATCTATAGGTGTTAGTTAGCTATCTACGTATTGCGAGCTGGAGTAGGGATCTGATACTTCTTTAGCTGTTAAATTTTATCTTTAATGAATTTGTGTCGTAAATTCGTTACAAATATGAATTTTAGTAGTAAATGTGTTACATTTTTTTATTTATGTTTCGTCATTTAGATATTATTTATAGTATTCGAGATTTACAACGAGATATTTTAATAAGGATTAATCTTCATTATAGTGATGTCCGAATATTATGCGCGATTATGATTTCTAAACTATACCAATCCCGAAATGTAATGTTACCATTTGGACCAAAGACAGATTAAAACATTTATTTACAAAAAGTTCAGAAGGCGCAAATATTGTAATAATGTTTAGTTAAATTTAAATTGTTATGAGGTGTAATATGTTTGGTGGTTTCGTACGTAGGTGCATGTTTTCCGCCTTTACATTGCTTCGTATTATCTGTGTGGATGTATCGCGACTACACTTAATAGAGTTGTTACTTCATTATCGGTAGATTAATTGATCAATGTTCGTTGTTATACTTTGGCGTAATCTTGAAGTTAATGTTATCTTCGGTGTATAACTTCATGTATGCTTCGATACCCCTTGGCCTGAATATGAAAGTTCGACTAATCAGGTATAATCTATTACCTAAAGTGTTTGTAAATACGTTTACCAAAATGTATAAATAAATAATTGTATAGTATTATATCTACCTACATATAAATCTGTTTGTATTCTTGTTACCTCCTATGCTATGTTAATATATAACTATAGGTGTTTATTTCATCACTACGTTTAGGAAGTAAGTAAGTTCCATACTGTTTTTGTTTCAATGCATCACTCGTGTCCCGTACTTACGAGAAGCGAGTATCTTTTTAAAGTATTCATAGTGTCCGCCATGATTGTATCGGCACTATATCTATATCTGTAGACGACATAGACAATACAATTTATATCAAATTCTGTTGAGACATGAGCACATTATTTTTTTAGGATCTAATAATTAGGTAAATTAGTTAAGATATATCGTATCGACGTCTGTTCGATGAAATATAAACTTATATACGTACACAATTTATTACAATAATGATGTATCTAAATCAGTGACTCGTACGTTCATTGCTTCTTCGAAACATTAAAACTTTACAAATACATATTATGAAAAAAATACTTATGACGCCAAATTTATGAATACGACTATTATAATATCGGAAACTACAATTGTATTGTACTATAAGTAACTACTTTGATGAACATATTTTGATGGAATTTGTCTCTAGACTTCGTAAAAGCTGGCTTACCTTGCTCCTGCTGTGTTTCATTAATTGCAATAACTATACTGCAATTAGACTAAAAAAGCTTCCTTTAAAATAACCTTGACATTATATTTCTAAAATAATATCAAATTATCGGTCTATATATTCGTAAAATGATTATAAAGTCAATTTGACGAAATCAATTAAGAGCATTCTGTGGACCCAAAGTCACTTGATATAAAATTGTGTTAAATACTAAAAGAGGATGTTTAATAGCTGTTTAGGACATGGGAACCGCATAGTTACGATACATTTTAAATCAATACTCGAAAATGTAAGATATCGAGTAAGTATATATTATTGAAATTGAATATCTGAATTGCGGGATATGTGTAAAAAATCCTGTCAATGCGCTCAAAAGCACGGAATTTAATAAATAATATATTATGTATGTATATGAGAAGGCGTGTCCCATGTCTAGTGAGTATATTATGTACTGGAAGGCGTATGTAGAGGTATATGTAACTAGCAGTGTGTGTGAGCGCCTTAGGGCGTGGGAAGGCATATCGTAGTGACGGGCTTTAGTAGCATATGTTTAGCATTTTGCGTAGTTCCTTACACTGTTTTTATACTTATTTTCTAATACACAGATGTTTAAATATCCGATGTCTAAATATTCGCTAAACTGCATTCGATGTTTCATTGTCATTCCAAATTGTTGGCTCACAAAACTGAAATTGTAATCGATTAGCTGTATTGGTATAATGTATGTTATATTATTGTTGTGTGTTAATAAAGGAATTATTTAAAAATACACCCATGTAAAGATTCACGAATATAATATATATTATAAAATATTATTTGTGTGTGTTGTTTTTTTTTTGCTTGAGTTTATCGTGTGATTATAAAAACCTTATGAAAATTTTGCAAAAGAACTTTTAAAGGGATTACTTTATTTAACAATGTATGGGATAAACGGAGGTAGATATTAAACAAATGAGTATAATTACGATAAGAAAAAATACATAATAAGTTTTTTTCGCGTTTTCTATGAAGAAAACATTTAAAATTTTGCCAAAGCAAGCTTAAGAACTAAATAACTCTAGCAAAGCCTTACCCTTACCTGAAAGATTCAGTAATCATATTTCTAGTTAATCAATTCAAAATCTTTAAGGGTATCCTAAATTTTGTTTTAATGTTCGTCTGATAGACTATTTTAGAACATTACACACGTATTTTTTCTTTTCTTACAAAATTAAATACTTTCATCGATATATTGATTTCAAATATCGTGTGACGTCACGATTTACTATATTTTATAGAGTAACGTGACGTAACGACCTCCCACTCCTAAACTTAACTTCGTTTTATCTAATTATTGTTTTCTTATAGTACGACAAAATAAAAAAATGTGTCTAATATTTTTTCATTATCTAGCTGACGGACTAATTATTTTTTAATTTTCATACACTGGCTACTATTACTATACTACCCTATTATTGTATGCGCATATTAAAATGTTAATAGTTATTAAAAAGTTCATCATTACATACCCATGTGGCTTGATTATGTAAAAAAAGGACACAAGTCGAATATTTATAATATTTGATACCTTCCGATAAAATAATACATAAACTGACAATATGTTTTTTATATTTGATATTTTATTATACCAAAAGTCTATTTCACTGTTATTAATATTAGGTATTCTATTTGTAGTTCTGTATCTATCATGTAAATTACGTACCTACAATATCTAATTACGTAAGAAGAAACAATACCTGCACAGAACAAATTCTTTGGTGCATTATAAAATGTTCCAAAAGCGACTTTAAGTTGCACATTTTATTTTGAAAGAAATATCAATTCTAACTTAGAACAACGCCAGCTATGTTACGAACATAAGTTACGGCATCTAACTTACATTAAATTGGCGCTTTGAAGAGCATCAGGCGTCATAACACTTGCAGTTTTCCTAAAACGATAATAGATGGCGTTGTTACAAAAGTGTAGTAAAAGATTGTAAGCGGTGTTCTGAGAAAACTTTTGTCGAAGCTTTCTTTGGTTACCTTGTTTGGTACTTATCTACATTTCGTTGAGAAGTTTTGTTTCTACAAACAAAGATATTCGGACCCAACATTTCTTTTATTTATTGCTTTTCCAAACAACTTTAAGCATTTCATTCTTGATTTCGGGATTGTTTGAGTAGGTATCTGGGTTTTATTTAACATTTTTGAGTTATATGTACAAATATTTATATAGATACATAGAATAGTAACATTAATTTTATATCCTGAGTCAACTAAGAGCATGTTGATAAAAAATATAAATTTGAAAAAAGAATATTTTCAAAAAAGGCTGATATTGATTGCCTAGCTGAAAATAACTTTTAACATTTTATTATTATCTTTATTAATTTAGAGTATTTTGGTCACACAAAGACCATACCAGACCCAACATTCCCTAAACATATTTAACAAAACTTACATTAACTAAAATACTAGATACTCTTATTTACTATTTTATACTATCATGGTAGATGCTTTGGATAAGGACTGTGATAATATACTACGAAAAACGTCAACTTTAATAAATTAATTCTAAACACAAGTTCCAAGGTCTCTCTCCCAGCCCTCGTCCTGATACATTCGACCAGTAAGTCGTGAACATCCTCCATAGTGCCACGTTCTAGATACATATAATCACACAGCAATTTATTTGTTTCCCAATGGCCGATCAATCTGCAGGTGCTTAACTACACATAGTGCGGTCATTAACTAGATGGGTTCCCTTCGATCCTTGGTCAAGTGTAATTGACCCGGATCCGTGGTAATGGTTCCAATGAGGAGAGTGATTATTTCAGTAACATCACGCCTTTTATTCCCGAAGGGGTAGGCAGAGGTGCACATTATGCCACTGTACAATGTAACACCCACCTTTCACTATTTATTTTATGAGTCCCATGTAATAGGAGGTGAGCCTATTGCCATATACCGGGCACAATTCCTGACTCCGTACTATTACTGAGATTTTTTTAAAAAACCGAGTAATACTTTGCCCGACCCGTGAATCGAACCCGAGACCCCTTGCCTGGCCGTCGCACTTGCGACCACTTGGCCAACGAGGCAGTGATTATTTTAATCTTTACATTAAACAGTTGAGTTTTTTGCACGAATAAGTTAAACATTAACTTCCATCCAGTTAAAAATTCAAGGCT
Source organism: Spodoptera littoralis (assembly GCA_902850265.1). NCBI lineage: Eukaryota > Metazoa > Arthropoda > Insecta > Lepidoptera > Noctuidae > Spodoptera > Spodoptera littoralis. Next base: position 9,159,958 of record LR824535.2, on the reverse strand, counting down.
ATTGTCATGTTGATAATGTGATCATCTTTTAACAGTATGCTCAAACAAATGGTTAAGAAATTATCTTAGCGTTGTGTGTTAAAAGTTATCGGTACCGCTTTTTATTACTTACTCTCAATACCAAACAGCAGTGCTAAATGTAAAATGCTTAAAATAAACTTAAACAACCCGACATACCTACTACATTTTGACTAAATCATCAACACCAACACTACTACTGGCTGTCTACTACTGGCTACTGCTGACCAAAAGTCAATTCTCACACAGAGAAGGTTTGGGCATTACTCACCACGCAATGCAGGATACCGATTTCAAACATATAATTAGAAATTATAAGTCCGGTTTTACTCCCGATGTTTTCCTTCTCCGATTGTCAGTAGTTTCTAAATAATATTAGAAAGTATGTATATTTCAGAAAAAGTCACATCGGTACTTGCTGTTTCGGTAGGTTTCGAGCTCGCCCCCTCATGCATGAGTAGCGGGTGCCTTAAATCTCCGGGACACCATGACACTTGACACCTTGACACTTGCTTCGAAAAACCACACAGTAGTTGCATAGTTCCAGGAAGAGACAGAGTTTCCTTACATGTCACGACTGCGGTGCATATAATACAAGCTGTGACAAACGCTTTGCTACAAAGCCATGCAATTGTAAGAGACTATATTAAACCAGAGCTGCTTTAAGTGCAGTTGTAGTTAAACGTCGCCTTACATAGGTAACGAATTTAACTTAACTATTAAGGTTGACTTGAGCAATTTTGTAGTAGCTGAAGAGTTATGAATAAAAAGGCCGTATTGCACGAATATTACTATATTTAAATAATCAAAATAAGAATCAACGGTGAAGCCGGTACAAGTATTGTGTGGACATCGATCTAATAGCAAAGTTTTACATATTATGCGCCAGATGGCAACCTCACGCACTTCGTTCTATACCAACACCTCCCCTCGAAGTCGTGAGTAAATTTAATCTCCAGCCTTTACATACATTCATCCATCATACCTAAATTACGTAGACATTCATGATGCTTTGTCCCATTCAAACCCTTGGTCAAAACATCTGCAGGCATTCGATCAGTAGGTAAATATTTGAGATTAATTACACCTTGTTCGTACATATTACGAATAAAGTGATGCCTCACATCAATATGTTTGGTTCGTGAATGGTAGTTCTTACTTTGAGCCAGTTTGATGGCACCCTGGTTATCGTTAAATAACATTACACATTCACAATCAGTCCCGACATTACATAAAATATCTCGCAAGTACACAGCTTCTTTAGTAGCCTCGGACAGTGCCATATATTCGGCTTCTGTGCTCGACAAGGCAATAGTGCGTTGTTTACGTGCCTCCCAGCTAACAGGAGCACCTGCTAAAATAAAAGCAAAACCAGAATAGGATCTACGATCTACCGTATTTCCACCCCAGTCTGCATCAACGACTCCAACAAAGGTAACCTGTTCTTTCATACACTAAACCGTAATCTGACGTACCCTTCAGATACCTAAGTACACGTTTAAGAGCCTTCCAATGTTCAATATCATAGTTAGTGTTAAATTGGCTTAAATAATTAATAGCATACGCAATATCCGGTCTAGTTAGAACAGCAAGATGCATTAAAGCACCTACCAAGCTTTGATATGGATATTGTTCCATTAATGCATTTTTTACGCACTCAGGCTTGTTTAATTTAACATTGACATCTATAGGTGTAATTGCAGGCTTACACTCACTCATACTGAATCTCTCTAATATTTTACTTACATACGACTTTTGACTCATATAAACTCTGTTTTCATCATCACGACTAAATTCAATACCTAAACAATTACTTATCTTACCCTATCTTTCATTTCAAATGAATCTGACAATTTTTTCTTTATATCACGCATCCAAACATCGTCATCCGTTGCCAAAATTATATCATCTACATAAACACCAATTATCATTGTTCGCTCACCCTTTTGCGCAATAAACATACATGGGTCCTGCTGCAACGCTTCAAACCCGCAGTCCATCAGCTTTCTCACTAATTTCTTATACCACTGCAATCCAGATTGTCGCAAACCATACAGAGACTTTTTCAACAAACACACACTGTCCTCACACTCATCCAAAGCTTTACTCCATTGTTTAACTGTCTGTAGTATATTCTTGTCTGTTATTATTTTCTTCTGCGATCCAATCTTCTCATTAGCGAGTATTCTCTCCATTACATCGCTTAGTTTATCAGGTAATTCCATATAGACTTCTTCATCAAGTGATCCGTTTAAGTAAGCTGTTACTACATCCATTTGATGTATTTCTAGACCAAACTCCGCAGACAAAGCTGCAATGAGCCTTATTGACGAAGCTCTTACAACAGGAGATGAAGTTTCGTGAAAATCCTCCCCTGGTCGTTGTGAGCATCCTTTTGCGACAAGACGTATCTTTTTACCAGTGCTCTTAGTCTTAAAAACAAATCGACTTCCAATAATTTTCCGATGTTTAGGTCGTGGTACGATTTCCCACGTTTTATTTTTAATCTGTGCAAAATATTCGTCTTCCAGAGCCATTTTCCATGCATTTAAGTCGTCACTATTCTCTATTTCAGTCCACGTCATCGGGTCTAGACGGTCTAGTATTACTGTCGCTGCGCTCATTTCACTATCTGATTCTTCAGTTTCATTTTCATCTTCTTGTGCTGAATTATACATTTTCCGCGGTCTACCCGCCATTCCAGTCCGGAGTAAGCGAGGTCTTCCTCTTCCTCTTTTGGGAGGTTCTATCAATGCGTCCGCGAGGTGGCGCTAGCGTAGCACCATTCAAAAATTAGCCCGCGCTTAGTAAATTAAATCAAAAATAATAATTGCTCTAAATACCAACTGAAACGTAAGTCATAGTGTGTCTAATTTAACAAATAATAAGTGGAAGTGTTATCTAACCCAACAAAGTGCATTCTATTGACTTAATTACAAAAGTAAAACTTCGCAAGTTGACTTTCTTTCCATACTACTAAAAACAGTGTGAAAACAATAAGTGACGAAAAGAAGTATAAAAAAACCCGGGTAAACACAGTGAGGACTAAAAAACTATAAATGATTAAATATATAAAGCCTAAAAGTGAAATAGTTACTATAAACAACTTTTTATGAACGTTAATTTTTCAACGTAAATAATTATCATTAGATTCACGAAGTATTTGACAGGCGCGTTCCAGGTCACGAGTGCTAAAATTACAACATATTTAGCATAAAACGCCATCTGTCGTGGAGGAACCGAAACATCTTCCCTTTGGAGTTGTAACCATAGCGCGTTCCAGACTCTCAATACACATTTTGAAACATAATACAACGCCATCTAGCGCCAAATAGTCAAATAATTAAAATAATATCGAATAAAAGTTTCAAAAACTGACCACAAGATGGTACTGTGTGCTGGTTGTGAACAAAAAATCGAAAGTAGACAATATCTTACTTGCTCCTTTTGTAAGAAATACTATGACACAAAATGTGCCAATCTCCAGGAAGATCAATATTTGCGTATGAACTCTCAAACTAAATTGCTGTGGGAATGTCCGGAATGTAAGTGTAAAAAACCAAAGAATATCAATGCAAATACACCTATCAGACAGCAACCGGTGACATCACACTCAATTGTACACCAGACGCAAATGTTACTCTCCGGCGTAAACAAAGCCAAAACAATGCCTCAATATATTTCGAAGAGACAAGTCCTCTCGGCAATACGTTATGCAATATAAAAATATTGAAAGCGGATCACAATCTACATTAACCCTACAAAATTTGAGTGAACTAATATCAGAGAAACTTAAAGAAAACCATGGCTATAATATCTGAATTAAGAAGTACTATACAAATGGAAATAAAATAAAGCTATCTCAAAACTAAAAGAAGACTTTAAGCAAGATACAGATGCATTGCTACAAAAAAATGAAGACCGAAGGGCGGAAATAAATAAAATAAATGATTAAAATAGAGATGCTACAAAGAGAAAATATTAAGTTACAGAATGAAATAAAAAGTATACAATACAAAACATCAGCTGGTACTGGTACTGGGAAACATTATACCAAGAAACAAACGAAAAGAAATTTGTAATTTACGGTCAGAGAAATTTATAAGGAATCAGAAAATGAACTTTATGTAGGATCTGCAACCTGTTCTGGGATATTCTGGGAGTGGATCTGTCGGGATTCATAGAAGAAACATTTAGAATATGGAAGATATAACAGAGTAAATAGACCTTTAGTAGTAGAATTGATGAGTAAAAGAACAACTAAAATATATGTGAAAATAGCCGTTATTTCCAGGGAACTGGTATAAACTGTTTCTGAATTCCTTGATGAAGATGCACGAAAGCAAAGAAAACAATTACGAGACATAATGTTAATAGCTAGGAACAAGGGACAACATGCAATAATTCGAAATAATAAATTGTACATTGAAGGAGAACTAATCATCGAAGACCGTGAGAATGGAACAAGACAACATCCCTCATCTACGCAGCCTCAGATAACCCCCACCAGAATAGAACTACATAACGGAAACTCATACGGGAAGAGTGAATTAATGGACGATGACCAGTTAGTTCGGCGGAGCAGTGAGTCCTTATACTTTTCGTACACACAACACAAAAATGTAAAAATTCTGTTCCAAAACATGCAAAGTCTATATAATAAACAACACCTAATTGAAGCATTCGTAGGGCAAAATAAAACGTATCAAGCATTATGCATTACTGAAACTTGGCTCACAAGGGAAAAACTCAGCGTCATCAACATTACTGGATACCATAGTGGCTTCTTACTGCCGGCAAAATCGCACAGGCGCGGAGTTTGCATCCTACTTCAAGAACAATAGACTACATCGACCGAAAGAAGTCTCAGACATGTCTATTGAATATGTCTTGGAAGTCTGTGCAATCCAAATTGTTAAAGACAATATACTACTAGTGGTTATGTACTGGAATATAAGAGAGGAAGAAATATTTAATAGTCAATTAAATAAAATATTAACTTATATAAATAACAAATATTCGAAATTAAATATAGTTCTAGGCGGGGATTTCAATATAGACATGTTAATAAATAACCCAAAAAGAAATAAATTCTTGGACCATGTTGGAATATAAGTACACACAACATATAAGGCACCCTACACATATAACACCAACAACTTCAACTTGCTTAGATTTAATATTTACAAACTTCAAGAATAATAATAAAAAAATATTTGCACTGGTAGACGATTTGGGATTTTCCGATCATTGTGGTACTATTATACACTTCGAAACGCAAACAAGCCAAAAGTAAACACTTTGGTACATTAAAAATCGAATATATAACAAAACAAACATTGATGCTTTCAAATCTGCTTTAAATCAGTCAATTGGCGAGATATATAATAGAAAAAACATAATGTAAACGAGAACTATGGCACTTTCAGTGATCTTCTATCCTCTATGTTAAATGAATTCATACCAAAGTAACAAGCAAAACTAAAACTAATTATAAAAGTACTGGTTAACACGGGGTATAAGAGTCTCATGCAAAAATAAAAGACTACTGAAAATATTAAGTATAAAATCGAACAATCCAATAATTAAATCATTATCAAAAATACGCAAAACAACTGAAACATCTAATTATTGTATCAAAAAAATTACAACATATTAATAAGATTAAAAAAGCCCAAAACAAAGTTAAAGCTATGTGGAGTATAGTAAACGAACGCACTAATAAAAACAAATGTTTGGAAAAATATAATATTCAATTAGAAATCGACAATACATTACTATCGGACCCAAAGCGGATTGCAAACAATTTTAATACCTTCTTCGCCTCAATAGGCGAACAGAGCACTCGCGCGGGATATGTAGCAGAGGGCCTACCCGTGATGCATCCTACGGAAAATACTTTTTACCTTAGACCCATAGATATTCAGGAAACACGTAGAATAATTCAGACCCTAAAAAATAAGAATAGTCACGGTATAGATGAGCTGCCCCCTTCCTTGATAAGAGTCTGTGCTGAGGAACTTGCTGTACCCCTTTGCGTGCTGATAAACCAGTCCTTTGACGAAGGTATATATCCCAGTTTACTTAAAAAAGCCATCATAAAGCCAATATTTAAAAAAAATTCAAAGACCGATCCTAATAATTACAGGCCCATTTCGCTTCTACCGACATTTTCAAAAGTTTTTGAAAAAGCAATGTGTGTTAGGGTTTACAGCTTTTGTGAAAGATACAACGTCTTTAACGACAGTCAGAATGGGTTTCGTAAGCATCGATCTACAACTCTGGCTGTCTATAAATACATACAAGAAGTATTATTCTCAATAATAAAAGGTACGCCGTAGGAATTCTTCTAGACATGACAAAAGCATATGACAAAGTGCAATTTAATATTTTATTAGATAAATTATACGGGATTGGGATACGTGGAACTGCACATGAGTGGTTCGCATCATATTTAAAAAACAGGGAACAGTACGTGGAAGTTCAACATTTTAATTTCAATACAAAACAAATAACGAACGTTAGATCGGACATGAAGTCTATAAACGCATCGATTCCCCAAGGCAGTGTCATTGGATGTCTCTTATTTTTGATATACATCAATGACCTCCCAAAAATCATGGATGAGCCGTGTGTACTGTTCGCAGATGATATTTCTCTTCTTACCTCCTGCAACGATAACACCAACTTAAATGAAAAACTAGACTTTATATTAAATAAAACAATACAATGGATGGATAAACACAATCTAGAAATAAACTACAAAAAAACCAAACTTATGACATTCCACCCATACCAAAAACCTCCACTATCCGTGAACTACACAATAAACGGGACTAACATTGATGTCGAAAATTCTTTTACGCTATTGGGACTTACTATTGACACACATGTATCTTGGAAAACCCACATCCAAAATATAAAAACCAAAATCTCAAAATTTTGTTATGCATTTCGAGAAGTAACGAGGACTACTGATCTCCATACATCACTAATCACTTATTACGCATACGCACACTCGTGGTTCAGCTATGGTATTATCGTGTGGGGTAATAGTACGGACGCACCAGCACTTTTTGTAATGCAAAAAAAACTAATTCGCATACTTACGAACATTGAACAGACTGATAGCTGCAAGCCTCTATTTATAAAACATAAAATATTAACTCTCCCTTGCATATACATCTTGGAGGTGTGTAAATTCGTCAGGAAATATAACGGGTTCTTTATAAAGCGTGGAGACAAAAACACTGATCGCGCCGTTAGACATAAAAATATGTTAATGCTACCCACATCTCGTATTACACTACATTCAAACGGCACATATGTAATGGCAATAAAAATCTATAACAAGATACCTGAATCATTAAAAGCCGAGATGAGTGACAAAAAATTCATTAATAAAATAAAAAATATATTGGTTGAAAAGGCTTATTACACCCTGAACGAATACATGAGTGATAAATACATAATATGTACACAAGACTGAATATAACTAAACAACTAACTATTTAACAATATTCCATAGTATTAATTATATCACGGGTTTACGAATTTACTGTAACGTTATGTAGTTGTTTGTATTGTTATGTAGTGTTAATGATCTCATGTAGAATAATAAAATGATAAGTATTGGAGTGCAATATTAAATTGGTATGTAAGTGGTTATTGTAGTATTTGATAATGTTTTTGTGCCATATTAAGGTAATAAGTTAATTTTAATTTAAATTTTAATTATAATTTAATTTAATTTTAATTTAATTTTTTAATTTTAATTTAATTTTAATTTAATTTTTAATTTTAATTTAATTTTTTTATTTTTTTTTTTTTTTAATTTAATTTAATTTTTTTTAATTTTTTTAATTGAATTTTTTTTTACTTTTAAATTTATTAAAATAGTTGTATAAGATTTGAAATAATTAAATTATTGCATTAATTAAAAATATTATTTTGTAAGTAGAGTAAGTACTTTTGCGGTGCCCAAATGGGCCTATAGTTGGAACATATTTTGTCATAAATTGTAAACAACCCTGTAAACACTATAGATGCATTAAAGTGATTTGAATTTGAATTTGAATTTGAATTTGCTTCCCACGAAACAGTTGAGTTTCGTTTTCTTTGACCTTTATTTCTATCACTTTCTGATTCTTGTACTCTTTCAATTGACCTTCTGTGTCTATCTCCATTTCTCTTTATTCTCAATATTTTTCGATCGTCATTCATCTTTCTATTAGTTTCTTCAAGTTCATCTAATTGTACTGTAATATTCTCGTTATTAGGATTCTCTTCTTCATCAAGTATTTCCTTATATTCATGTCTGAAAGCTGTCTCATTCACAAATTTTACATCATGACTTATCACAATCTTCCTCGATACTGGGTCGTGTATCCTATAGGCTTTTGATTGAGTATCATAACCCACAAATATTCCTAACTGTGACCTTGATTCGAATTTCCCCTTCTGTTTTCCTTTATCTTTATAATATGCTTTAGATCCAAATATATGCATGTATATTACAGTTGGTTTCTTTCCTTTCCATATACTAAATGGTATCTGACCATTTAATGCTGTAGTTGGGCACCGATTTCTGATGTAATTAGCAGTGTTAATTGCTTCTGCCCAAAATCCAGGAGGACTTCCTGCTTGACGCATCATGCATCGTGCCATTTCAACCAGCGTTCGGTTTTTCCGTTCAGCGATTCCATTTTGCTGGGGCGTATAAGGCACTGTCAGTCTCCTTCTGATCCCTCCTTTCTTCAGATAATCATCGAATTCATGGTTCACGTATTCTCGTCCATTATCGGACTGAAGATTCTTTATCTTCTTTCCAGTTAAATTTTCTGCATACGCTTTATACGTTTTGAAAGCACTAAAAACTTCATTTTTATTCGCCATAAAGTAGACTTCAGACCATCTAGATTTGTCATCAATGAATGTGACGAAATATTTTTTACCACCATAAGACTGCGTATTCATTGGGCCACAAACGTCGCTATGTACTATTCTAGTAAATCGGTTGTACGTCTTTCACTAGACTTTGGAAAAGGTTTGCATGACAGTTTTTCACTGATACAAATCTCACACTCAGACAGTTTATCTTTGTCATTTAACGACAAGCCATGTACAAGGCCACTTTTGGCCATGGCTTTCAGATCACGCTCATTGAGATGCCCAAGACGTTGGTGCCACGTGTCAATAGAGTTTTTCACCCTTCAACGTTACTGACGGTATCCTGAGTCATCCGTACATGGTACAATTACCAACACGATCTGCACGTAGGTGGACCTTTTCATTTTCATCAATCACAATCGCATCATTTTTCGTAAAGCGCACTTCGAATCCGCGATCTGTCATTTTCGCCACTGATAATAAATTGGTTCGTAGGTCTGTTACGTAGAATACCTTTTGTAATTCAATTTGGCGTTCTTCACTGCCCGTATCTACTGTAATGTTTACTTTACCAGTTCCGCGTGATTTGCGTTTTCTTATTGTTCGCTAAGTTAAGTCAGAGTTCAACTGTGTAAAATCCTTGATCATAACCTTTCATTACACATGACCCGTGCATCCACTGTCAATGCACCAGATAGGATTTGTCTGCTCACCAAGCATCACCTCTTCAGTGGTACTCAATAACATGGTCGTCTTTCTCTATCACAACCACTATCCAATTGTTGGGCACTCTGCTTATGTTTACCGGGAAATTTGCTTTGCACTCTCTCGCTATATGTCCACGCCGACCACAACGATAACACTCGACATTATTTTTACGTAAATGATTCTCATTAATCTTCTTCAAATTGGTATTTTGTTGATACGTTTGACGAACATTGCCCCTGGTCAACCGTTGTTTTGGATTTACGACCTTCATAATCCTCGATGATCTTCACTTTTAATATTTCACACGGGGGTAAATCATCGCGTGATTCTATTGCTGTTCGAAACATAGCAAACGAATCTGGTAAACTGTATATAATAATATGGCCAAGAGTTCGTCTATAACTATCAATCCAATTTCTTTGAGCTTCTTGACGGCATCAAAAAAATCTGCAATGTGCTTTTTCAAGTCGTCATCTTCTTGCATTCGTGTCAATACCAGTTTCTTCAACAATGATGCTTTTCTAGCCGGCCCGCTTGACTGATACATGGATCTCAACTTATCCCATATAGCTTTTGAACTTTCTAAACCATCCAACGCACTTAATTCACTTGAACTGACCGCCAACAAAATATCGGACTCCGCTTTGCCGTCCATTTTAATCCATTCTGCATACTTGGGGTCGCCGAGCGGTGGTTTCGGTAATGTTCCTGATACATATTCCCATAAATCATTCTTCTTCAGAATAGCTCGCATATGTATCTTCCATGTGTCATAATTATCACCCGTAAGTTGATCTATTTTAATAGTTGCAGTCATGTTGCACAGTTAATAAAGTTTCTTCAACTTTAAAACGTAAACAAAAAACACGTTAGTCAATATTCACTGATTAGTTCATAACAAAGGAAACGTAACTTCTAAGTCCGCGTTACGCTAACGCGCCACACACGGTATCGGCGCGTTTATTACTTTAATTACGTCGTATCAGTTCGTATTTAAATCACTGCAAATCAAGTTTATTGATCACAAAATTGATTGTTTTTCACTCACTGGGCCCATAACCTGAAGAGTTATGAATAAAAAGGCCGTATTGCACGAATATTACTATATTTAAATAATCAAAATAAGAATCAACGGTGAAGCCGGTACAAGTATTGTGTGGACATCGATCTAATAGCAAAGTTTTACATATTATGCGCCAGATGGCAACCTCACGCACTTCGTTCTATACCAACAGTAGCGAATTGTATTGAAACAGCAGTGCATTTGTTAAATTGGCTTACCTCAGTTTAAATTCAACCAATGAGCGCTCACGGTTTTGAACCTCAATCTAAGATATATGATCAATATCTTATCTTAAATTATTATATAAAGCGGAAGAGTTTGTTTTTCTGTTTGTTTGAGCGCGCTAATTTCCGTAACTACAAGTCTGATTTGAATAATCATTTTTGTGTTGGATAGCACATTTATCGAAGATAGGCTATAAAACACCACGCTACGACTAATAGGAGCTAAGCAAAGCGTGTGAAACCGCGCGGAAGTAGCTAGTGATCAATAAGTAAAGAGCAAAATTATGGTGATAGAAATAAGTACGAGAATGGCGATGACAGAGACTCAATACTAGTTATGTCATTGATCTCGAAAAAAGAATCGCAGTAATGCAAAAAGGAACAAGCTAAGATCAGCCTATAAATGCCCACTGCGGAGTAAAACCTCTTCTCACACGGAGAATGTTTGAGCATTAATCACCACGCTTGCTCAATACGGGTTGGCGATTACAAACTTATAATTAGAAATTATAAGTCCGGCTTTCCTCCCGATGTTTTCCTTTACCGTTTGCCAGTGGTGTTTAGATAATCTTAGAAAGTCACATTGGTACTTACCATTGGTAGGCTTCAAACCCACACCCTCAGGCATGAGAAGCGGGCGTCTTAAACATCCGGGCCACCATGACATCATTGATCATGAGATCATTATCACACTAAACTATTCTTTATATCGAAGTGCAGTAGGTACTGCGTTATTATCGTCCTTCAATACCCAGCTTCGTATAAAATTTTTCAATTTCGATATTCCCAGTCGACGACGTTTGGATTTCTGCCAATTGTATGGCAATAGGCTCGCTCGTTTATATGGGCCTAATAACGTAACTGGTCAAGTGTTTATTACTTACAGTGGGTAAATATTGTTAGTGAAATGTTTATACTAGGTTTGTTGATCAATAAAAAAGCTTTGGGTTTACTCTTGAGCAAATGTAACAGTTTTTTTTTTGTATAAGTAAACTCCATCAGTATCAATTGTCAATCATGTTGTTACTATAAGAATATAGGTTATCTAAACTTATTTAAAAATCTAAAATGAACTAAGCTGTACTTTTATAAAAACAAACAAGAGACAAAATTAAATTTAGTTTCATATAAAAACCGATAGCGTTCGAAGCAGCTGAACCACTTGACTTCCGCAAAACTGTTCGGGCCAGCGAAATCGAGAGAGTCCATTGTTTAGCTCTCGAAACTTCCAGAACACAAGTGTGTTGCTACAGAAGTGTGTTATGTACTTCATTCTATACTTGATATCACACTTGTAAGTTAAGTAGTCATCTGTTTTTTTTAAATTAATTTAAAAGTACTATGTAATGGCTTGAGCTGTGCAGCCATAACTGAAGTCACATTTTAATATATACTAGTACTTACATAATGATGATCCGTTGTTATTAACTCGTCGAGTTCCGGTTTTATAGACACAATTAAAGAACAATAGGTCGCGGTCACCGGTGACCGCTTGGTGTTTGACAGTTTAATATCCATTATATAAAATATTGAACATTTAATAAATTACTATCCCCTCTCCCCAATATCCCTAATCCTTGAGTTTACATTAAAAATGGCGTATTAATGTACCTATTTGTCAGGTAACGATGTATCAGTTTAAAAAGGCTTCGTAATGAAACAGGATATTTATTCACAAAACTATTTGTACACACCTACAAAGAGAATATTTAATTAATTTCATGAACATTTAATTAAGTTTCCAAGGAACCCTTTCCCATAAAAGACAATTTTTGCTTCGCCCGCGAATTTTCCCTTTCCCGTCGAAATTAGTGCAAAAATGGAGGACATAATGTTCGTCAATTAATCTAACTCAGCGAGTGGTACAGTGGTTAAGTAGGCTTTCCACGCCAATGTGGAAACATCAAAGATATTGTAGGCTAGACGTAGACGCAGGGCTCCTATATAAATTACTCTGACATTTTCATTAGGAAAGAAATGTAACGACGACATTATATTGTGATATTACTACAAAGAGAAATTGTTTTTTGTACGTCAAGCAAAAGAACTAAATGTAATTACATACCTATTTACTTTTTAAATATTATTTTAGCTTTAATCAACGCAATATTTACTTAGATCACCAGGCTCCAGTAACTTTCTAACCCTAACATAATTATTGAAACGTAAAACACAACAATTGAGTTTGACCCTTCTAAATAAGCTAAATTTTCCTTTTTCGATATTGTTTCCCACAACCCTCGCTTCTGAGCGAGTGAATAGACATCCTTGTTGAGCCTCAACCTTTCAATCCTTTTATATTGCAAAACATTGTTGTTGAGTTGGGTACAAAAAAATTGACAACGTCTTTGAATAAGGACCTAATTGGACGATATAATCGGCTGTGAAGGCTGTACATGGTACAGAGGCTCAAATTTTCCGTAAACCCCTGCGGTATTGTTCCCTCTATGGGTCTCGGAGATACCATCGCGGAACCACATTGTCCTCACACGATGTCTGCTTTAACTTACTTTACAAGAACACGAAGACCATAAAAGTTTATGGTACACATTTTATAATCGGCATTGAAATTCTAACTGAGTACGTAATCGATTTAAAATATGATCGCTATTCGATTTCAAACTGCCTGAATGGATATGCGACGGTTTTGTGAACATACAGTTTCTCGATTCTGTGGTTTGCCATACTCATAAGCTTGCCAATAAGCATATTAGATCTATGCAGGTTTGTTGCAATTGCAAAATTTTCATCGTTACTATGTTTGTGACATTCCTTTAAATTATACTATGGACCAATAGTAATCAGGATTTCATTTGTTCTCTACAACTTAAAAAAAAATAGTAGAATACCATTGCACTGCAAATATTTTCGTCTGAAAGCTATAGAGAGGTGCATAGTGCATTCTTATGTTGCACGTAAAAGAGAAGTGTATTGAAACCAACCGGATACGGAAGTGAAGCAGTGCGACATCCGTTCGGTAGCTTATGAAGCTAATGTTGTTCTCTGTAGTAGATTTTCGTTGTTATGTGCACCATCTGAAAATTAGCAAAGACTGAGGTAAAATGGGAAAAGTATTCAAGTGAAAGTATACTTTATACATATAAATTATGCAAATATGTACCTAATGTAATGACTTTATAGTAACTTTTTTAAGGATCACTCCTATTTCTATACTCTGATACTTAGTTGTTGATTATTTCAACTTGTAAATTCTCAATAATAGCCTGTTTTTGAGTGGTGAAAATCATCCAGTGACCTCTCCCTCCTTGGGTGAGGCGAGAGAGAGTGTCATACTCTTACTGACTAAAAACCATCGCGTTCCTACTCCTGCTTCGGACCGGAGCCTCGATAACCTTTAAGGTGGTCGGAGGTTATCCGCACATTATAAATACATTGAAAACATAATATACTTTTTGTAATAACTATAGTGAGACATACTAAATTAACTAAAAATCGCGGGTTACTCACGTGAATATACTGAGAAGCTCTACTAGTACTTCTAGTACCTATTAAATTACTGTCACGGAGAACTTAACGGGTTACCGGGGCTCCGGCTCGATATGCAGGAGAAGGAACGGGGTGGTTTTTAGTCAGTTAGAGTCTGACATTACCCGTGTCACCCAGGCGAGAGCAGACATTCGATGATTTTCCCCTCTTAGAAAAAAAATTAATAATAATAATAAATAATAACATCGCCGCGACCGCGCACGCTGCTCATGAGGAAGAACACTTCTGCTGTCTGAAACTAGTAGAGGTTTTCTCAGTATATTTACATGAGTAACTCGCGATTTTTAGTTAACATAATACATTGAAAAAGGTACATAAAATGTAATATAGCTACGTCAACTTATTTCTTTAAATAAAACCATTTAATAGTTATCGCCAGGCAGAAATCTAGACCACTGGAAACCAAATGGAAAATCCCCGACCTGGCAAACAAATGAAAATAATACATACATTTGAAAAGTGATCTGAAGGAAAAAGGTCACTGTGTATTAGGCGAGCTATCAGATCTCTCGGACCTTGACAAAAACCGGGATCAATAGAGCTAGACAAAAGGCTGACAACCTCTCTACCTACGCATTGTGATTTTATTTACATAGCGCCCGCAAAACTGAACACTGTTTCTAGTTTCATATAATTCTTCGCCATTAATGGTCGCTTTGTGTATCGTAAGGGACTGATGTGACGATATATTTAGCTTTTATTTAATTGTTATATATTGCTGTTTGTGACTTTTTATTTAACTTTTTTTATTATGGCATAAGCCGCTAAACGAGATGACGGATCACCTGATAGTAAGCAATCGGCGTCGCCCATGGAACACCAAGGCGTTACAAGTGCATTACCAGCCTTTTGGGAATTGAGAATTTGAAAATTGTGGAGGATTCGGGGATTGGGGAGATTGGGGAGGGGAGGGGGGTAATTAGGCCTCCGGTAACCTCACTCACACGACGAGAAACAACGGAAGCGTTGTTTCACGCCGGTTTTCTATGAGGCCGTGTTATTACTCCGTTTGAGCCCTCCCACATTTAGAAATTGTATGATGATTGTAGATTTCCTAATTTTCCAACATTTTTATCGCTGATTTATCCATTTTTTAAACAATAAAATCTTACAGGATTTTGCCAGAGCCACAAACCAAAACTAGTGTTGAACTTATTCTTGCTGAATGTTTAAAACCTTTTTTAATAAGAAAAGTACCGGCCATGACGTAGCAAACTCTGCGGTCCTATTGTTTTGTTTTTAACAAAGAGTACACGAAAATATTTAGTTCGAAATAGTAACATCACCATTATAGGGACGAGTATTTTATGCTCTGAGATAAGACACGATTTTTGCAGTCGTAAATGAAGACACAGTATGATGTGTCATTCGACCATAGAGGACGAATTATACTTATCTACACAAAGTGCTATTATAGGTAAAACGAGATCAAATTAAACTCTTATTGGATTTTATAAAAACACCATTTGAAGAAAAAAAAGGAGCTACAAAATTAATTCATCTATTTTTCTAAAACTGATTTACATTGGTTAGCGTACCCACTATTGCTACTTTGTTATCCTAAACCTTTGTAAACAATGTAATAATTTTGTTTAACCGCAGACTAAGAAATTTAGATTGCAATATAATACTTTGGCATCGTTATTAAGGTTCATATTTGAAAATACATTTAAAAATTATATATATTATTTAAATAAAGCAAGAAAGGGCTGTTGATCGTATCAAGATATAATTTCCCCATACATCTTGTCAATGTAGTGATCATATTTCGGAGCATAAACGGCCGGTAGGGTTTGTGGGATGTGAGAGACCTGCCAATTATTTATACATATGTAGTAGGTACGCCTAACGTCCAGCTGGCAAACTGTAAATCCTTTTGATATCTTACTACAAACGAAATACATGCCTTTGAAACCTGCATATTGCATATAATCTAATGTATTACAATATCGCTAGGCTAGGCTAATACTCTATATGAAGATTTAAGGAAGCATTCAAATTGATCAACGTCTTTGTTCACAGATGTAAGTGATTATAACTACGATACGTCTAATTGGTCGCCATTAGCGTAACAACTCTAATATGTCAGTTTAAACTTACGACTTTCCCACAATCGATGACAATTTCGACGACTATTCTGTCACTGTTTAGGTAATTGTGTTGAAATATATGAAGGTACTAGTTTCTGCCAGTGACTTCGCCCGCGTATAAAGTGGCCTATGTGTTATACCAGACCATTATCTGCCGCTGTTTCAAATTTCATATCGATGCCTTTAGCCGATTTGACGTGAAGGAGTGACAGACACACACATATATCCTCACAAACTTTTGCATTTATTATATTAGTGGGATATGCACTTGACACACTATTCAGGATTAAAGGATAAGGTAAGCTTTTACGGTACTTGGGAAACCGTACCACATGACGTGTATCAATATTCGTCCTTTTTAAACATACCTAATTTATTTTCATCTAAACCACGAGAGTTGTAAAAATAATCTTATGGCGACCGACGCCCACAAAGCCATGCGTGAAAAACCCAATTTCATAAATTACCTACCGCTCTGTTTTTGTCAACCAGCCTTCACTTAGTGATTGCGTGACAAGGGAAGCCGGTAAACTCGGTACTCGCAACACAGTAAATAGGGCAGGTTTAGAAATAAATACAATTTATCCTCAACGTCCACAGCAAGTTTATTCGCTATTTTTATTTTGTGAAAAACGCTGAAACAACGGTAGGAAAACTTTTATCTTCTGACAATTGGACTTCTAAGTTGAAATATGTCACGCGCGGGTATTATTACGTTTTATCACTAAGTTTGGAACTAAGTTTACACCGTGCATTCTATGCGGAAACCGGCTTTTCTCCGGCATTATTCTTTTTATCTCATTTCGCGCGACACCCCGGATTCTTTCCATAAAGTTGGGCGAACTTTATATTCAGTCGTTTGTAACTTGTAAAGGTGATAACAATAAAGTGACGCGTGATTTTTTCGTGTATATTTTTTGCTCGTTCGTGATTGTTGAATATGATAAAATATTATCGTCCATGACAAACAAAAAATATGAGTCAATGTTTTGCTAAGTAATTCTTCATGTAAATGTAAATTTTATCCAAACCTCATGCATCTTTCGGTTCGGTTGTACCGATACCCAATGCTAATGACCTAATGTATTAGGGGAATGTATGCTTTCTGTTGAATATTTACATATTACTCATTTCGAACCGAATATGCTGCGAGCTTTTGCACAAATACCTATTAATTAATTTATTTGAGTATTACCTAATTTACCTCTAAAATAGGAATGAAAAAACTATACAAAATCGAACTTCCACAGAATCTTAGCATTATTATTTTGTTGGAAAAAGTTATACAAGACAATTTTTATTATTTCATCATTTAATTTTTTTTATCTGAAAGCCTTCACAGATATTTCAGTTGGTAAAATTGCAGCACATGGACACCTACATAAGTTTAAATTAACACAACTTGATCGAAGCTAAATATCCTGCAGCTAAATAGCTTTACCTGCAGTTTAGGAACCGTTGCACCCTATATATCATTGTTGCCTCCACTACTATATCAACCTAAATACTACGTCGGTATGTTCTTATATGACTGTAGTATAAATAACGACTGTACAGGTACCACATGTACTAAATCTTAACGCGAATTTCATCGAGTCACGTGTCTACCATATATTCTCCAAGATTGTATTTGAATACAAACACGAATGACTGGAAACTTATTCTCATTTCTTTGTTAACATTATTCAATTTTGATTGCTCTGTATGACAATGAAGTTTTTTTTATCACCGTAAATGTTTATTAATAATCCTGTGTAATCCATCTTCTATTTACTTATTTAACTCTTTATACTTATATGTAACTAGGCATTTTATAATTATTTCTACTTGATTTCTAAAACAAATGACAGTTTGGACCTTTTATTTACAAACACTTATCTAATTATAGACCTTATTTCCGATGTTTGAAGACTACTTTTGTATGAACAAGTTTAGGGGATGATATTTCAACAGGCTAAACAGACTTGAGACAAAACTCGTAGATTATAAACCTACATATACGTGTACATAGATTTTAAAAGTAAGGATATATGATTCGCCGTAGACAACAGTTCAATGACCCCGTCTATTAACCAGCAGCCATTGCTCTATAAGCAAAAAATGAATCAGAATAAATTGCTACTAATTCGTATATTGGCAGAGTAAATACTGCTCATTTTATTTATGAATACGTTCAATATTTCTGTTCAATTTCTACGTATATTTTGCATGATTATTTGATTGTATCAATATATCTATCGGGGAATATTCCTACTCTTAATAATAGTTTGCCCTGTTATCTGTGAATGTGGATACAATTTGATAAATCAACGATTCCTATTCGGTCACTGACCTATATAAAGGTTGAAATTCAGGATATTAGATGAATAGTTCTCTAATTCTTTATGTCTTTGTGTAATCGGTCGATGAAACGTTTGACGGAATAAATGATTTGGGAATTATTAATTACGATTGGTTGTTACAAATCCTACTATTTTTCATTTATTACAAAGGCTTATTTGCTTTCGGGCTTTTTAGTACTTAGTACATATTTAACGGAAGATTTTCATTAAAATTTATTATATTTACAGGAAAGATTCGTATCCCAAAGCAGTGGTCTGTATGTGACCGAGAAAGGTTCACCCACTCTTTTCTTCCTATAATCATGGTAATCTATGAGTTTCATATGCATGAAAGGGGCTGCCAAAAACGTCGATATTTTTTATACAATGGCGTAGTCTCTTAATGTTGAATACGATATGATTTGGTTTCATTGGGATTGTGTGTCAAACACGATTTGGTTCAAAACGTAATTTGTCATGATTTTTTTACGATTTTCGGTAATATAATAAATGTCGAGGTTCGAAGGAAACCCGCAGCAGAACCTTAAAGGATTTGTTTCTGTCTGATATCGAGTGCGATATAACTTTTTATTCAATCATTGTAAAGCCAATATCCTTAACTTTATACTTGGTAACATATTGCTTTCATTTTGCTTCGGGAGTTCAAAGAAAATGGCTGCATTCAGCGGCTTATCTGATTTATTTTATGTAATCTTTAGCGGGATATGTTGAACAAGTCATGCATGAGTTCGTCGGGATACTTTGACATATGAGTGTGATTTATCAGTTACATGGACGATTCATCTAATGATGTGACTATGCTAACAATGACAATATAAGAGATTTTTACGACGTACTGGTAAGGAAGTCAGAACGATACCAGTTTTTTATCATTTCTATTTATTTATCTGTGTAATGTCAATGTTGTTTGTTGGTTTTAACTAAATCTTTTATCCCCGAAGGCGTAGGTAGAGGTGCACATTACGGCACTTAATGTCACAGTACATGTAACACCCACTTTTCACTGTTTACGTTATGCGTCCCATGTAATAGAGGGTGAGCCTTTTGCTATATACTGGGCACAATTCCAGGCTCCGTCCTACTACTGAGATTTTTTTTAAAAACCCAGTAATACTTTGCCCTACCCGGCAATCGAATCCGAGACCCCTTACACGGCATTCGCACTTGCGACCACTCGGTCAACGAGGCAGTCAGTCACTAAATACCTATTCTATAATTGTTGTAAACACGAGTTTAAACCCAAAAATAAATATGAAATTGTCATAGGTATCTACTAAAATTTTACGACATAAGGGTAATAAAAGTCTATTTCAAAATTTAATACCACTTAAATAAATATATATCTATTGAAGCAATCGCCTTTGAACAAGGTTTCATCAGTTTCTTGAACTTGCAACTTATGGTTTTTCTTTTAAAATGTTCGATTTATTTCTTACAAGTACGAAGTACCTAATAAGTTTTAGTATTGCAGAGGTAGGCTTTTGAATTTTAGTTTGATTACGAAGTATTTTTGCTCCTTACTAATCCAAAGTTAATCAGAAACTTCCATCATAGACTTACTTGTTATAGGAAGTATATAAAATATAACTTAGTCTGGCATGGGGCTCGTAAACAAAGCTTTAGAGTTTAATAACATAACCTAAAAGCCATCTTTAAAACTATTTAGCTATGCTTTGTTCTCAAAGCAACGTGACGATTTATGAAAAAAATTATAAATTTTGTATTACTTGGCCCCATAGAAAACTGCATACAAAGTATTTGTTCTAACCATAAAGTTTCACGTTTCATATGGATTATGTGTTGGAAAATTCTCCATAGAGGTTGGAACATTGCCATATATGCCAATAACCACTGGCAGTTATATTGAAACTTCAAGCCGCTATTGATAAGCATGGGCGAGCAGGAATGACGTCACAAGTGTTTGTATGTCTGTATAGTATTACATATAGATATGTAAGTACCAAGTAATTTATAGCTCCTATCTTCACTACCCTGATTATACAACTTCTTATAAAAGTTTCTTCTATTACCATAACAATCGTTCTACGGTACGTAATAGGTACTGTGTATTTTTATATATCGATTTAAATACGGCCAATACGGCCATATCAAAATAATATCTTGTGAATAATTGGCGACAAGACATATATACCATTTAGTTATCAAAATGCTTATATCTTTGTCCTGATCAAAATCAGCTGATTTTCTAAAATTGCTCTTGCAATTACTAGCTTAACGATTAAACTAAAATTTATTCCGTTAGGTGATTTAATCTATATAGCTCTAAATAAAATCAAAATATAGTCTTTACATACAGTATGGTTGTCTAAACAATAGTCTTACGTCCCAAGGTTGTGGGAGACGTGACATTTTGCCGATGTGTCCATCTTTGTATGCCCGCAAACCCTGCTCTATCACGTGCCTCGGTTTGGACACCGTCCAAATCTTAAGATAAAGCGGTCTTTGACGTCATGTATACGTATATATCGTCACGCCTAAAGGGCTCAACTATTCAATGGGTTATTAAAAGTATTATGATGTTTGGATTTATTATTATGTTTAGGGTTAACAACATTCAATTAATGGGTTTGGTCATGCATAAGAAAAATATAGGTACAATGCTTGCAAAAAGATTTGTAGGTAAAGGATCGAGTAAGGTACTTGAATTCACATGATATTACGTCGTCTTCTAACCCTGAAGGGCTAGGCAAAAGTGAAGATAGATACCTAACTACTATTATAATTATTTTTTAATGTAATGTTAAGGTGTAAATATTTTAGATTTTACTTAACTTTAAAAACACGTAAACAATTTAAAGAAGGGTACGTTAATCACTCTAATATTTTTTCTGACACAGGAAACTAACCCGAGAACAGCTTTGCAGTTGCACTTGCAACTGCCCGTGATACAGAACAGAAAACAAAATTAAATCACATCACTACGTCTGGTAGTTAATTAAAAAACGTTGAAAACAAAAAGAGAACGTAACACGTCACCCACACGAACAAATAAATCCGATTTCCTGTGAGGAACGAGAGAAAATTCACTTAAATGAATGTCTTTTAAAGTGGAAACAATTACTGGTTGATGCATAGATTGTACGTGGGATTTCCGTTCTTCCAAGATAGATGGCTCCACTTCCTTTATTTTCCTACGATACTTAGATGGATTAAGAATCAAGAGCTCGTGACTAAGTAACGGATTAGATCTATCGGTCTTTGGTCGAAGCTACGATTGCCGTGGTCGGACAATGTACTACCTACATATAACAAATATAACGTGTACTATTACTACTATTAGTTACCCATAGGTACATACCTATACACAGATATATGTTTGGATATTTTGTTGTATGTTTATGTAGATGTTTATTAGGTTCGTGTGATGTTATTGAGATGCTGAATAACAGATAAATGACACGTCCCAAATTAGTCATTCATTTCTGATTCACATTCACGTTTTAAATTCACTAATGCATAAGTTTCTTGTGAACTAGGTAGCGAGAACTGTGAATAACATTTCCCGGGAAAAATACGAGCAAAATAATTCTAGGATGTTATAAAAATACTAGCGTTTTTCAACGTAAATATTTGCTCGGATGTATTTTCGGTTATTGGATACCTGCGGTTAAAACAGTACATTTTGATAGTTGACTAATTCATAAAAAAAGGAATTATTTCTTAGAATAGTACATATCATGTTTAAATATACCTAAGGAAATGATTCCAGTTCTAGTAAAGGGTGCATTGCACTTTATATGCTACATGTAGTAGAAATAATGAAGTTGGTACCAAAGTCAAGTTTGTGCTGACATTGCTGTCTCAAGAACCTCTTAAATCTATATGGAAGATCCTTCTGTAAGGGGACAGGGCGCTAACCACTTCAATTAATACCTTATTATTTCTGGTTCTTTACATTTTATTTTATTGATTTTCAGTAAGTTTCAGACTTTATGGAATGTGTTGAAAAACAATAAAGCTCTAAAACTCTATTCGCATGAGAGGTTTTCGTCGCTTAAAACTCGGTGTTGGAAAATATCCATTGCAATATGAGTTTTGACGCCCAACGCATTTGTGTGTATTGAAAATACCTATTTAACTTTTCTAGAAACGAAAATACTTGTTTAACGGCCGATTTATCCAGACAAATTTTACTGAGGAGTAACTTTGAATATTTGACAGTTCTTCCATACTTAAAACTGTCAAATGTTTATTTTATTCTACACTAGCGGACCCGACAGACGTTGTCCTTCACATAATATAATAATATAATAATAGGTATAGATAAATAACCTAGATATCGACCGCAGCGCCATCTGCTGGACTGATTTGTGAATATAAACCATCCAGGGCGCCACTCGAACGTATACAGAAAATTTTATTTAAATTGGTCAATCCGTTTAGGAGTATTTCAATGGCATACACATGAATTATATATATAAAGAAGATAAAAATTAACTGATGCTTGCAAAATCGGCCCTAAAACAATCGAAGAGTAAATGTTTCCGAATGTTGGAAAACATTCCATTCGAATCTTTTGCCCAGAACACACAAAAACAATTTTCAATACACAAGTAGTTTGATTTGAAAGGAAAAATACTCGTGTATTCCCTGAATAAATTTATTCAATGTAAGTATCATTCATTTACTCACTGACTCATTTAATATTTTCTGCGATAGTCGCGACAGCGAATTAATTAATTAGTACTGCAGATTCAAAAGAAATGTATGAATACGAAGGTATAGTTTGCATTTTTTTAATGTTGAGTTAGTCAAATAGTTATACGTCCTGTTTTTTATTCTTTGTATACTCAAACACTTATTTTTTGTATATCTTTTTTTGTGTGTATAATAGTAGTATTAATTTAAACACATTCTTTTATTCACATCGATCTTAGTGTAAGTAACTGTATCCTGTCATAAACAGAAAATTGAGCCGCGCCCTGTACCGTAAAATAATAGATAATTTAACCTTTGCAATACGGAACCCTGAAAATCTTAAAGATAACTCAATTTTATGGAGTCCTCGAGAATATATCCTTTTTATTACCTAATGTTGCCATGCCGGATTTATTTTAAAGAGTTTTAAAAGAATGAGGCTTTAAACTGATCGGAATACACTTAAATCTGTTTGCAAAAAACAACTAAAATACATAAAAACAAGTTTTTTTTCGATTTAGTGTCATTGCCCGTTATTGACGACTGCATAGGAAATCGTATAAAAAACTTAACAAAAAACATAGATCAAGTGAAGGACGTCAATATGTACCTGCTTATCTAAGAACCTAATAAATTGGAATACCTAATTGAAATTATCAATATTGTAAATACCTTATATTTGGCAATGGTATTATAATAAAAACATTTAAATTATGTTTGTCATGGTCGT
The DNA here is from genome assembly GCA_902850265.1 of Spodoptera littoralis. NCBI lineage: Eukaryota > Metazoa > Arthropoda > Insecta > Lepidoptera > Noctuidae > Spodoptera > Spodoptera littoralis. The sequence continues at coordinate 9,135,728 of LR824535.2, read as the reverse complement.
ATTTGTCATATAGATTAATTTCTAGCAAAAATGGGTTTATACCTTTAATGGAAATTTGTCTTTTAGTCGGTATTAAACCCTAACGATATTAAACTGAAACTCAGTATTCAGTTATAATTTCTTAGTAGGTACGACACTAATAGATCGATAGCACTCCTCAAGCATGCTAGCATGTCTAAATATTACATTACTTCCCAATGGTCCAATAAGTTATGACCAATTAGAATAATTTGGTCATTTAAATGTAATTAAAATAAGCCTAGAAAGATAAAGATAATTTGTTGATAAGTAACCAAACAAAAGACAATATGTTTGGAAAAAGTTTGGTATTTACGTAATTAATGCGACCTTGCTCGATTTACACTTGTGCCGAATATAGATAATAATGTTTAAGGTCAACAGAACCAGTAACCTTTACATCTAATCTTATGCAAATAGCTCTTTTGGTGAATGTGGCAATCATTTGTGAAATGAGATCGAATCTAGATGACATTTACGATTTGACATTCACTACTATCTTTTGAGGAGAATAATCTAAATAACAAACTTTTATGCGTTTAGCTATTGATACATTTTGTTTTGCATTTTGCATTGTCATCATGATGGCAGCGAAGCGCTCTCTCCTCGCAACCCAGCCATCGCGAAGGACACACCGGGCGTCGGGGATCGCGGGACGATCTCCGGCCACCGTGAGCGCGGGCCTGCGGACGACCAGAAACAGGCCCGAGCGTACGGCACGTCGTGTTCCGCGCGCGCCTCAAAGAGCCATCAGACCACCACACATAGGGGGCTGTTATCGGGTAAAGTCTTACTCACTTAAAAAAAACACTTTTAGAATGTCCAGAAATATAATAAGAAAATAGTAAAGTTACAAAACCCTTAGTGTGTCCGCCACGAGGTCCAAAGTAAGTGTGTCATTCTACTATATGAAATAAAACGTGTAATGTTAGGTAAACGTGGCGCATCAACGTGAGCAACGGGGATGCGGTGTCAGCGGTTTTATTTTAAATGTCGGGGCTATAATTACTTATAACAACCCCCCCCGATAAGATTGATCATCGCGGATAAGAGAGATGAGAAATCTAAGGAAATGCTACTTTGGACTTCGTTTTGGTTACAAAATTAACTTAACAACTATAAGAAATAGAATAGACAATATTTAATAATTATGATTATTAATTAAGATTATTGAGGCTTAGGCCTAACTGAAAATATAAGAAAAGTTTTGACATAATAACATAAGCGAGACGTTGAATGTTTCATAGGATTAGAATACTTAGGTCATTAATAAAAAATTACATTATAATATTACGCCTTATAGGAGTAGGCAAGGACTTACTTGATCCTTGAATATCTTCATCTGAAGATTCACCAGAACAATCATTTGTTGGTTTAACAGGCTGGACAGATTGTACTATTTGTTGTCCTTTAGTATTACACTGATTAAAAAATTGGAGTCATGCACATCAGTTTCCTAAACCTATACAAGAGATAAACAAGAACAATGATGGAAACAACGTATGTTAGAGACAGGTAATGGGTGGAATATCTTTCTAAGTGAGATGGTTGTTCAATTTTATTGAGTTCCTTTTCAAACTCGTTCAAATGCACACTCGCTTCTAATAAGGAATCGAAATCGTTCACGTTTGATAATTTAACAAAAGGGAGATGCTGCGTTGTCTTGTTTATCTTTTGCTTATCACAACAATCATCTTCTAATATATTGAAATTAGATATCTGATTAGTAACATTAGATGTAATGAAGTCATTAGGCGTAAATTTCAAAGTTTTAAAGTAAGCTGTACAATATTTCGGTAGGGTTAACATGCCTGTACCGAAAAGGATTTTGTCATAACTACTAGGATCATTTTCACAGGTAACATGAACTTTACCAGGTTCTGATTGTACAAATAACCAATTATTATTGTTTAACTTAAAGAATACATCGATTAAACCATATATTAACTTAGTGTTACATGAATTTGGTAGGGAGCTTATAGCTTCGGTTAATAAATTTGTTTCACAAGTTGGGTTCGCGATAGTAGAATACACATTCCCTAAAGAACACACATAACACTCATTTTGTATCACTTGACACTTATCCACTGACTCTAATAGTGAATAGAACATACGATCTGTTGTTATAGCCACATAAGGTTTACTAGGTGCGACGAGTACATAAGTGTCTGGTTTTGTAATATCGTAAGGAATTGGAAGTGGAACAGTGTGGTATAGATTATACATCTGAGGTAAGACCAGCGGAATTCGAGTGACAATAATGACCTTGTTAAGATGGTAATAAGAGACTAAGTTAGATATGTCTATAATTATATGTATATTTTCTAAGGATAGAGTTACAGGGAGTTCGCAGTGCTTAGGTAGCTTGTCTTTATGTAGGTCAAGTTCATGGAACAGCTGATAGGGACTAAGTACGGTCGGATGAAGAATGTTGAGTTTGCTGAATAGGATAGCATTGTTTATATCGTCGATGTCAAAGGACAAGGCAATCGTTATGCTTTCTAAGTCATTTAATAACATCGTTAATTGAGTTTTGATTTCTAATTTATCACTGGAATTTGAAAATTGTTCTAATGTCTTCCGGATAGTTTCCAAATTTTGATTTAATTGATTTTGATTTTTATTTACTTTTGACATTGTGTTATTGAAGTTTAAGATAGTAGATCGAACAACGTGGATGTTATTTCTCATTAAGTTTGCCAATTGCTTTTCATCAGATTGGACTTTAGTAATCGCATCTGAGAATTTTAGGGCATCTTCGGAGTCCAAAGTCCCAAAGATTGATTTAAGAATTGAACCGCCTGCGTCTATGAGTCCACGTTTCAAACGATTAGGTTTTTGATCTCCAACAAGGTATGATATCGATGAAAACTTGCGAACATTGTTAAGATGTTGGTTTTGTAAAGGCGTTAGTGAATTAAAGCACTCTGATTTAACTTTACTGGAAGAATTAGAGTCGCAGAATTTAGAAATTTCTTGAATCAAGTCTTCGACTTTATCCAAGTGTGGTTTTATATGACTTATATCTAAGTATGTGACTACGTTCCAGCGGTCATTGGTGAACTTGACGTTTGGTAGTTGGTCAAAGTATAATCCAGGACTGCCTACGATCGGTGTGATGAACTTATGGCCTGAAGACGGTTGAAATATGATCCTGGAAAAGAGAAGATTGGGCTAGTCATCTATAGCGATTTTAATTTCATCATAATGATGACGAATATGTTTTCTGTTAATTAAAAGCGTTACTGTGTGATTGCCATTGATTTTTACGATTTTATATGGACCTTTCCATGGGACATTGCCTTATTTTGTTTATGATGGCACCGCAAGTAAACCATATCACCAATGTTATAAGTTATCGGTTTGGCATGTATATCAAAATGTTGTTTGGACTTTTCTTTGGACGATCGTATATTTTGTAAAGCCTTTTGACGGCTGTAATACAATCTGTGATTAAGAGCACGTATATAGTCTGTATAGGTGTTTAAATCTAGGGTATCCGTGCTTTGGGGCATATACGGTTTAAAACCGAATAGTAATTCCATCGGTTGAAATCCAGTAGTGGAGTGCACATTAGTATTGTATGCTAACATAGCGGTTTTGAGGTATAAGCTCCAGGTATGTTGGTTATCTATAACGTATGACCGTAAGTACTCTTTTAACGTTGCGTGACTTCTTTCGAGAGCCCCACACGTCTGAGGATGATAGGGAGAGGCAAAGATATGTTTAATACCGAATAATCTTTCTAATTGTTTTAAAACGTCTGACGTGAAATTAGTACCTTGGTCGGTAACAACCATTCTGGGTATACCTAAGTGAGAAATGAATAGAACTAGTTTATGTGCAGTTTCTTCCGCGGAACAAGTTTTCATTGCGTATGCCTGTGAATATTTTGTTAGGTCATCTTGTAATGTAAGGATAAACTTATAATGGTAATCTTGGGTTTCGGGTAACGGTCCTACAACATCAATAAACACCTTTTCCATGGGTTTGGTAGCTGTGGATGTAATTATCATAGGAGCACGATTTGTTTGGCGCAGCGGTTTATTTACTTGACAAGATTTACAGCTTTTGACGTAGTTTTCTATGTCTCGGCGCATGTTTTTCCACCAATACATGGTTTTTAGTCTATCATACATGCGAGAAATACCAGGGTGGCCTGCCGAGGGAGAGTCATGATTTTCTTTCAGTATACGAGGAATTTCGACAGGAGTAGGGAATAGAATGTTGTTATGATAAATGTGGACTGTGACACCTGTTTTATGAAATAGGAATCCTAGAATATTATATATTTTTGTAAACGATATCTTTGTGAATGGGTCTTGGAAATCGGATATGGCAAACTCCTTTTCTTCTAAATAGCATGTAGTAATCATGTCGCGGTAGTCTCTCAACATGTTAAAAATGTCTTTGTAAGTCATTTCGTCGTAATGATGAACGCGTAGGAAGAGGTGTGTAAATACGTGTTTTTCGTTAGAAGTGCTTTGGAAAGTACATAGCTCTCGCTCTAAGTTTCGTATGTCGGGTAAGTTTTCGTCGAATTTAGACATCTGTAAGATTTCGGAACAGTATGGGATAGAGTCATCTAGGTCAATGGCAGATGGATACACCATCAATTTGCATTTTGATTTAAATAAAGAGCCATTGTATTCTTTTATAACAGTATCATAGGTATTATTATTTTGTTGGCTAAGTTGTAGATATTTTTCATAAGTTTCAGAGGAGGATGGAGTGTCGGGATCAACGGCAAGTACCGGATTACGGGACAAGGAGTCGGCGTTGCAATTCATTTTACCCTTTTTATAATATTTCATAATCGAACTCTTCTAGTTTTAAACGCCAGCGGACTAATTTCGAACTAGGATCTTTGCAATTGAATAACCATTGTAGTGGTTTGTGGTCTGAGACTACGGTGAATTTGTGGCCATATAAATATGGTCTAAAAACTTTAGTGCCGAAAAGGATGGCTAGGCATTCCTTTTCCGTAGTCGAATAATTACCTTCGGCTTTGTTAAGAGTTCTGGAGGCGTACGCGACCGGTAGGTCCTGACCGACTTTACCTTGAGATAAGATTGCAGAAACAGCGAAATTAGAGGCGTCAGTGGTTAATATGAAGGGCTTAGAAAAATCAGGGTATTGAAGAATAGGAGCTGTAGTAATCTTATGTTTTAACTCATCGAAGGATTTCTGTTGTTCAGGTGACCAGGTAAATTTAGCATTTTTCTTTAAAAGGCTTGTGAGAGGTTTTGTAATATGGGAAAAATTTTCTATGAACCGACGATAGTAACCTACTAGGCCTAGAAATGATTTTATGTCACGGGGAGATTTAGGGATTGGAAACTTTTGAACACAAGATACTTTTTTAGGGTCTGGTTTGACACCTTGATCGGAAATTATATGTCCAAGGTATTGTACCTCCTTTCGTAAGAACTCACATTTCGCTGGTTGAATTTTTAACTTATGTTCACGTAATTTTGCAAAAACAGATTCTAGGTTTTGACAATGGGATTCAAGGTCATGTCCAAAAAGTACGATATCATCCATATAAGTGAAACAACGAGTGCCTTGCAGCCCACTCAGAACAATATTCATGAGTCTTTGGAATGTGGAAGGTGCATTACGGAGTCCAAAAGGCATTCTAGTGAACTCGTAATGACCGGACGGAACACTAAAAGCGGTTTTTTCGGTGTCCTTGACTTTCACCTGGTGAAATGAAGATACAAGGTCGAGGGTGGTAAAATATTTACTATGGCCTAACTGATCAAGGATATCGGAAATATTTGGGATTGGGTATGCATCCCCAATTGTGATCTCATTTAATTTACGGTAGTCAATAACGATACGCCATTTAGGTTTACCTGAGGCATCTTGTTTTTTGGGAACGACCCAAATTGGTGCTGACCATGGGGATATTGAAGGTCTAATTATGTCTTGATCCAGCATATCCTTAATTTGTTTATTGACCTCCCCTTTATGGCATTCAGGAAATCTATAGCTTTTTACTGCAATCGGAGTTTCGGAAGTAACGCGTATTTCATGTTCTAGAGTATTTGTATGTGTGAGTTTATCGCCCTCTAAATGGAACACATCTTGAAACTTAGAGCATATATGACGTAAGCGGATTCCTCTTCAGAATTAAGATGTTCACATCTTATCATCTCTTGGACTCTAGAATTACGGTCGGAGGTATATGGATATGTTGGTTTAGAGCAGGAGGTAGATATATCAGTTGTGTTCAGAGAAACAGTGTTTTGATTCGTCTCTATTATTTGGAGTATAGGCTCTAATGTAACTTGGAAATCTTTAAGAATTACTTCCTTTTCTGACGTATTAAGAACTGACATGGTTATTTGATTATTGGAGTCGACACGGACTAAGCACTTGGAAAAATATAAATGTGGATATCCTGGTAACTTTGTAACTAACTGTAGCCCTTCTTTAATATCAGGGTTGGTTACACTGCATTTAATAAACATTTCACTTCTTGGGGGAACAACTTTTACATAAGGTGCCGTTATTAAATTGAAATAGTATAAGGGGTTTTCCTGAATAATTAATTTGTTGTTCCCGTAACTAATGAGACCTTTATACCACTCGAGGAAATTCGAGCCTAAAATACCATCGAATTCCAAATTGATTTTATCTACGATATGGAAATAGTAAGGGACCTTGATCGTGTTTTCTAATTCTATAGATAGGATGAACTTGCCTTTAGTTTGAGCGAAAGTGTCAACGTCATTGATGCCTTTGAACTTCAGAATGTCTGTTTCGACTTTGGTAGTTCGGATAGACATTCTTCTTTGATTAGGCATATGGAACTGCCAGAGTCAACCAAGAGTCGAATAGGCAGTTTAGTGTGTGAGGTTTTAACTAAAATATATGGTAATGAGGAACATGAATTAGGAAAAACATCATAAATGGTAGAATAACCATCGGAGCTTTGTATAAAATGATCTAGTATATTCTCTTTAGATAATGTATCATTTGTTAGAGTATCGGCAGAATTGGAGTGATAGAATCATTTGATTTTGTAGGATTACTAGTGGATTTAGCAAAGATAGAGTCTTTATTTTTTGTAAAATTATTAATAGATTTAGTAGCGATAGAGCCATAGTTTTTTATAGAATTACTAGTAGATTTAGCAAAGATAGAGTCCTTATTTTTTGTACAATTAGTTATAGATTTAGTAGCGATAGAGTCACAGTTTTTCATGGAATTAGTAGTAGATTTAGCAAAGATAGAGTCTTTATTTTTTGTAGAATTAGTAATAGTGATAGGGTCATTATTTTTTATCGAATTAGTAGTGGATTTAGCAAGGATAGAGTCTTTAATTTTTGTAGAATTAGTAATGAAAGAGCCATTGTTATTAATAGAATTAGTATTAGTGCCTACGACGGCAGGATTACGCCGGCACTGGTTCGTAACCTGACCATTTAGTTTAAATCGTAATCATTATTTTCATCGGTCTCCGTTGAAACTTGAGCGCATTCTACATACTTTTGTTCGAGCGTCGTATTCTGGAAATTTCCGCGATCAAACGTGAATTATTATATTGTCTTTTACGACATTGTGAAATATCGTGTCCAATATTTTTGCAGTAACGGCATATAATTGATTGGGAAGTTGAATGTTGGTTATTATTATTAGCACGGGGTTTTTCGTGTGATAAAATTGTTGTAATTTGGGAGGAAACGGAGACTTATTTTGCTTATTTTTAAAACGACATTCAGACTCGGAATGACCCACTTTATTGCAAACTTTACAGAAAGATTTGACTGAATAGTTATAAATTTTCTCCTCTTCAGTAGCAATACTAATAGCTGCGTTTAGATTTCGAGGGTCACGGCATCGGACAATATTATTTAGTTTTGGATGAAGTCCGAGACAAAATGTGTACAATGCCAGATCTTCTGTCATTGCAATACGGCCTGGGAGTTCCTTTTTCAACGAATCTGAGTTATGAATTTCGGACTGCAGATCCGTCAAGCAGGTCTCAATCCTTAGGGCATATTGTGCTACGGTTTCATTAGGCAATTGCTTACAGGACTGTAGTTCTAAGAGTAGATGATTATAATGCTTTCGTTCGCCGAAATTCTGTCTTAAAAATGATCGCAGGTCCTCGAAACTTTCGAATATTTTATTGGAACAAGCTACCTGTGCTTTTCCCTGTAGTTTTGAAATCATAAACTTTAAGAGAAGGGACTTTTGACTCTCGGATGCTAAATCAAGAGCATTTTGGCAATTAGTTAGAAATGCTGACAAGGTTTCTCGTTCTCCTTGGTATGGGTTTATAAATTACATAGTACCTGAATTGGGAAAGGTTCGGAAATAGTTGGTGCTAATTGTCGTTTTTCACCTGAGTTGGCCATTTTTACTAGGTGCGGGAATTACACGAGTATAGTAGGACAGAGATAAACTTATGTGGCAATAGCAACAAAATAGGTATATTCTACTCACAGCAAGGCGACGGCAACAGCTTGGAGGACGAAACACATCTTCATTGACTTCGGTGAGAAGCCTGCCCAATGGCAGACTAGATGTAGCCTCAGCAGCACCTCACACCTCGCGTGAGAGAGATCTTCGGTTGCAGTCACCCGATGTAAACGAGACTGCTCTGGAGATTCGTTGACTTTTGCCACGTATCGTCCACGACGACACAGCGAGCCACAGAATAATTATAGAGTTTGTGGAGTATGGTGTGAATTTAGTCGATAGAGTCACAGAATAACGAATGGCACAGAGTTTGTGGAGTATGCGGATTGAGTCGATAGAGTCACAGAACACGCGTGTGGCGGACCGGGATTTTGTTTTGTTGATAGCCAGCAACGATATGCACGATCGTATCCCACTTCTGACACCACTGTTATCGGGTAAAGTCTTACTCACTTAAAAAAAACACTTTTAGAATGTCCAGAAATATAATAAGAAAATAGTAAAGTTACAAAACCCTTAGTGTGTCCGCCACGAGGTCCAAAGTAAGTGTGTCATTCTACTATATGAAATAAAACGTGTAATGTTAGGTAAACGTGGCGCATCAACGTGAGCAACGGGGATGCGGTGTCAGCGGTTTTATTTTAAATGTCGGGGCTATAATTACTTATAACAGGGCCCAACAGGGACGATGCCGATTCAGAGTCGCGGAGAACCTAACGGGTTACCGGGGCTCCGGCTCGACGTGCAGGAGAACGGGGTGGTTTTTAGTCAGAGTCTGACACTCCCTCCCGCCTCACCCAGGCGGGAGCAGTCATTCGATGACTTTCCCCGCTTAAAAAAATCGTATTCAAAACATACCTAGCTGAAAGTTACGTGTACAATATACATCTCTGCTTATATCTCTGGACTCAAACAAGCGTAATGTTCCTTTAAGCAACATGTTTTTTCACTTTCTTTTGATAATGGTTGGAGTTAGCAAAAGTTTTTTTACCATTTTAGGCAACATGCCAAGTTTGCACGCGCAATGGCTGCCTCAAAAGATACTAGTGTAACGTCCTTGGTTACATCCGATTCTAGACTTTTAGTTTTACTATAACAACAGAGCAACATGATGGCATTGGAGATGGGGAAGTACTGCAGAACTACTAGATTAAAGTTTGCAGTTTTTTCTTTTTCTGCTAGACAAAGAAAAAAATCTCCAAACCAATACTTTGTTTATATCAGTCATTTGTTATTATGATATTTCCTCCCAAAGCAACAGATTATACCCAAAGAATCAACTTTGTGTCCTACAAAGCATGTAGCTAAAATATTTTAGAAAAAATGGAAAAATAAAAACGAGTTTTGGTGTTTGGTTTAAAATATTTTTCGAATTCACTCGTAACATATTTGCGAATGAAGCCTTCGTATGAATTTGAGAATATTGTTTAATCTATTTTTTTGTACGCTTCACTACACTATCAATGAGCATATTGTATAATATGATACTATATGATAAAAATTGTATTATATAATTTTATGATCTAAAACAGTCTAAAAGTTTTTACTTATTATATTACATTTTACCAAGTACGGTTTTACAGTTTTAAGTGTGGAAGAACCATGCTTCGGCACAAATGGGTGAGTGATACCACGGCCTCACAGAAAACCGACGTGAAACAACGCTTGCGTTGTGTTTCGTCGTGTGAGGTTACCGGAGTCCCAATTACCCCCTCCTCCCCAATCTCCTCAATCCCCAATTCCCCTCAAATTCTTAATATCCAAAAGGCTGGCAATAAATAAATAATAAATAAATTTATTAATAAAACGTGCACGTGTAACGTCTCTGGTGTTCCAGGTGTCCATGGGCGACGCCGATTGTTTCAGGTGATCCGTCTGCTCGGTTACCGTTTTATCTCATAAAATACAGTATTATTTACTAAACGATTCTTTCCACCAATAATAATCGTTTTAAGTGACTACCCAAGTCTCATAAAAGAACAAATGTTCGTGGTACTACCAAATGCCAAGATAACAAAATGCGACAATTTACTTTATGCACTGTCATCTTCAGCGTTCTGCGGGATTTTACACGACAAGAGTGACATAATAAGAACGCTTAGCCTCTTGGCTCTGGCGAAAATAAAAGCATCCTAAGATTTATCTAGGTACCTACTGTGTGACATCAAACTTATGCATATACAAATATGTACATGCATTTTGTCTGAATTACCCATGTCAATAAAATGTAAGAGAAGTGTCACAGGTCAATGTCATTTCATCGTAGGTGCGTTGTATAATATTATTGCGAAACTGGCGCAACATTTAATAATATGTCACAAATGTTTTCAATCCGTCTAAAAACTATCACTTAAATCGATCAAAAGCATCTCAGGGTTAGAATTTTAGTTACAAACTGAATTTTACAATTTAAGTTTTCGAGACATTTAAACTCGTATAGACAAGTAAAATTTTAATGAAAGGAAGTAATTCCTTTCGCATAATCTCTCTTCAAATCAAATAAAGGGCTCTAAAACGAACCAAACGCAATTAAGCTCGGAAAATACATATCATATCGCGGGGTTAAAAAAGACATGCCATTTGTAAATAAATTCATACTCTGTCTAAACTTTTTAATATGTTAAGCAAATTAATTTGCGGTAATTTAGAACGGTCTGCTGTATTCTATTTGTGCGATGAACAAAATTGTGCTTTATTTGTGTGTCGATAGTGCTCGTTTTGGTTTTGAAATCGTGTTTTGGGACGTGTATTCGAGTTTGAATGAATCTCTTGCCGACATCCCAATCCACTGAGACGATATTCAACCCCACGCTCTCGGGATTCGTTAGGCGAACCCGCGCTAAGTGCTTAAACAAACTTAAGTTATTACGATTTTGTGAATAAGCAAATGCTCAGTAATATAACGTGCAGTTCGTGGAACGCATCTTTACAAATTTTAATCTATTGAGTACGATAAACGTTGTGTAGAAGATAGTATGCTGCTTAATTCATAAGTACCCAGATCATAAAGTACATAATAGTAAGTTGTAAGGTGTTTTGCAATAAAATGAACGTAGAGTCGTACAAAAAACGGCAAATAGGCTACAACTTTCTAAGAATTATTAAATAGTAATTGACAAAGTAGAAAGTCTAGGATTTTTTTCAGTATTTCTTTGTCTAAGGACCGATAGATGAATTACATTAAAAAGCAACTGTACATTGATTTCTACAGATTTTATTTATAAGTTACCATTATGTAACAGCGCTGATGATACAATGGGGTCCAACCTAATCCCAATAAATTAATTTGCAAATTGTTTTAAGGTTTCCACTCGCATTCATTTGGGGTTCTTATTTGTAACAAACTCGAATGACCCTCATTGTAAGCTGATAAGCAATTTGTACCTGTAGGTATCTACTAGAATTTTACGTTAGTTTATATGGTCTTATTAATTGAGTATCTAATACCTACTTACCTACTATAAACATGATCAACAAACATCACTACATAGTATAAAACGAAGTCGCTATCCACCGCCTATCTGTCACTATGTATGCTTAGATCTTTAAAACTACGCTACAGATTTTGATGATTACATACATATTTAAACCGTGCGAAGCCGGGGCGGGTCGCTAGTAATATACAGAATTAGAAACAAAAGCAAAGGTTTAGTTTGAAAAATATTGTTAAGATTTCTGACTTCAAGGATTTACGTTATCTTCTAGTCTAGCATTCAATCATTTTGGATATGAACTGATAAAGAAATCATAACACAAATGAAATCTTTATATTCCACAAGTTCTATCCTATCACAATAAGTTTAAATCTAAGTTGTAAACATTAATTAAAAAATCAATTATATTAAAATAAATAATTTATTATTAATTTATTTGCGTCCATTTAAATTCACAGACGTCGTCAGTGGCATTCAAAAACGGTTTGAATATGTCTTCAAACTCCTGCCATGAACAGGTTCCTTTGTTGCATATTTCAGTCAACGGCTTTTCGTTCCAATATAATGAAACACTATAGTCGTAGTTGTGTGCTTTTCTGCATCTAAAAGAACAATAAGAATTAGAGAAATTAACCCCATCTTATTTATGTTTACATAGCTTTCTATCCTCACCATAACTGGTTTATTCAATAAATGATATGGTCTTTGGGTCCAATACTGACTTAAGTTAATCCTTATTGATTTCTCGATTTCATAAGATTCAGTAATAGACAAAATAAATATTAGGAATACACTAATAATTTAGAAGAATAGGAAATAGGCTACATCCTCGGACCTATCTTTTATAAAATCATGTAATGGTAATGCTATTAGCATTTGTTTATAAAGAAAAATAAATTGTAACTCAACACGTCCTCGTGAGGTCTATAGAAGCGTGTAATTACACGTCAATTAAACTTATCATGTCAATTACAAAGGGTCCCCTTGCAATTGACACAGGTGACCTATATGGTACATTGATAATAATTGTATTGAATGAATACGTAAGTAAAATTAAATTGTTAGGAAATAATACGATAATATGAGGGTCAAACTTCAAACATGTATGCATGACAATATAATTATCAGTGATTTCTTAGCTATTAAGTACATATTATTGTACGTATAAATTAACATAACATAACATTACGCCTTTTATCCTTAAAGGGGTAGGCAGAGGTACACACAGAAGTAACAGCCACTTTTCACTATTTATGTTATGAGTCTCATGTAATAGGGGGTGAGCCTATTGCCATATACGGGGCACATTTCCAGACTCCGTGCTACTAGTGAGATTTTATTTAACCCAGTAATACTTTGCCTGACCCGGGAATCGAACCCGAGACCACTTGCTCGGCAGTCGCACTTGCGACCACTCGGCCAACGAGGCAGGTATAAATTAATTACCTCGTTATTTGAGTGCTTGAAACTCATAACATTTAAAATGTTTACAACTCTATCCTTTGTTTAGACATTTGAAAGCCGCCTTAAAATTAAGTTCATAATTACCTAACAATTTGCAAATAACAGTGGTAAATAAGAGTAAAATAGAAATAAAATGAACTAAATACCTGTTCAATACTGCAATTAGGTTGCTGCCGAACGTCGACAAAAACGAGGATCTGTATCTTCTATCCACATTTCTATGAGATCCCATGAGCGGAGTTGGATCTTTGTAAAGATTAAGAACGACTGCTAACATATCCATCATAGTGGCATGAGTGAAATAGGAAACAATTTTCTTTCCATTTCCACGTTTTGCTAGTTCAAAATTTCTAAATAAATCGGTCATCGGTAGTTTTCCAAGTACATTACTGAATTTGATTGCTCCATAGCTATTTCGATAGTAATGTCTAAGGTCACCGACGTACTCCAAAATTTTGAGATCTTCAGTTGTGAATACAGCACACCACGGACTTGGTTTATGAAGGAGCCCATTCCAAGAGTACCGGCACAAGTCATACATTGCTGTTATATTGTCGTTGGAGGGAATAAAATTGAATCCCAAATTATTGGCGACCCTTTCTCTCATCTGCCAATAAAATATGTTTTCTAAATAAATTATGAATATTGGTTGGTGAGCAATTCGTGTGAACACGGATCAGTCACTATCGTAATTGGTTTCTTACGGTTATTATACGTTTTTATTCAAGTAACCAGACCAAAATAGTTAATATAATATACCTATTACAAGTAACATATCATTACGCCTTTTATCCCCGAATGGGTAGGCAGAGGTGCACATTACGGCACTTAATATGAGTTCGGTGTAATAGGGGGAGCCTATAGCCATATATCGGCCAGACTCCCTGCTAATACTGTGTGCTGATTTTTTTAAGAACATAGTAAAACTTTTTCCGTCCCGGGAATCAAAATCGAGACCCCTTGCCCGGCACTCGCACTTGCGACCATACGGCCAATTAGGTAGTCCTATTACAAGTACTGTATTCTTAGGTAAATATAAAATACTTACGTTTAAGTACTCCTCAGTCATTTCATAAACTTCTGCTTCATGGTAAATGTTTCGATTATTCCGTATATCGACCTGATATTTTCCACATGTTGAGTAAGGCTGAAACGAAAATCCTCCATTATACGAATATTCCACTTTCATTGAGAAACACAAATTTTATTATTTAACACTAACTTTAACTTACTGCGACGAAAGTGTAATCGCCGTATATTTTGGTGATGACCAACTTATGCTCGTTCAGACCCTCGATGAAAGCTTTAGCGCTTTCTTCAAAACGAGTTCCAAACCCTGGCGTAAATTTATACTCGTTTTCTTGAAGGTTACTCATAAGTTCTGGGAACGTTTCTTTTATCCTTCTTCCAATATTAAGTAGCTCTCGATATCCTTCGTTAGATAGTTCATTTGGTTCATCAAGCATACTAGTTTCAATCTTCCAATTTTTGATATTCTCTACGTCTTGAGCACAAAGTGAACTATTTCCAATTTCGTAACTGGATACAATATAGTCTTTGTAGTTCTTTAAAATAAATTGTATGTCTTCCGAGTACCTTTGGCTAGGGTTTCTTTTTCCATGGCGCAACATAGACCACACGCTGATGGTTTCACATCCTGTTAAACAATATAATGGTAATAAATATTAATTAAATCATCATATCGTCACGTGGTGTTTATGTTCTGAAGAAGGAGGACTGAGAAGTACATCTTAAACATGTTTTACCTGTTATTTTACCAGTAAGTTAAGTATACATTGACTGAACACAATTTAAACAAGAAAATTAAATTAGACTTATAAAATAACCAGTACAAAAATTTAACAACGTAATGTTTTACTCTAAAACATACATTTTTTATAGTAACTATATAGCAGGACTACAAATAGAGAATATTTATAGTGGTTTTCTTATTTAAAGATCAAACACTATTCAAAAGCATCGAAAAATAACAAGAAACCTTTTACAGGAGCAACTTACAAATAAATTTGTATAAGACGCTCCACTTTAAGAAATATTCCGCAGAAATAAAAGTGGCAAAATATGTCAGAACAATCTCCGAATGAAACCCAACTTACCTTCCTGTTTTACGATCGAATCCCTTATATCGCCTCTAACAATTTCGTACGGAGTTTTACTCGAAAAATATTTGTATTTGCACCCAGTGTTCCAATAGCAATCTCGAGTCAGCACAGTTTTTACACAGAAGCACATAGCGGTTATGATTAAAAACTTCATTTTGTAAAATACAAACAAAAAAATTGTGCACACCGACACACACTACGTTCAACACTGACTCTCTAAAGATAAATAAATGGTACTAAGCTAATCATTATCACGTTAGATTAAACCATGACGAATTGATTGATGCGAAATGATTTATGTTTAATTAAATAGAATACCTATGTGCGTAAATATTATGAGCATTTTATTGTTTTAAATATTAAATTACCATTTTTAATGAACGAAATATTATTAATAGTCTGGTAATAAAATTTAAAGACGTAAAAGGATGTTGTCAATGTCAGCTGTGATAGTGGTAATTAATTCGTTAATAATATGTAACTTCTAATGGCTTACTAAGTACTTCCGTCTCTAAAAATTTAATCTTAATAAAAAAAAACACAAATAAAAACAACTTTTATCAGCGGCTTTACCTACCTAAATCTTTTTCATTAATAATATTTACTGGACTTTAATATTATGCACTCTAAATATGTGGTGACTCAATGTCGTGGTGGCCCGGTTTAAGACACCCGCTTCTCATGCATGATAGTGCGGGTTCGAAACCTACCAACGGCAAAAAGTACCAATGACAAACGGTGAAGGAAAACATCGTGAGGAAACCCGGGCTTATAATTTCTGAGTCTGACACTCCCTCCCGCCTCACCCAGGCGGGAGCAGTCATTTGATGATATTCCCTTCTCAAAATAAATTCATCTATACGTCAAGCAATTTGTATAATTACGCAACAATATCAAAATTTAAATACTAAGAGTAAATAATTATTATAGACATTTTGTAACTTATTTTTTTTATTCAGAATTGTCTATTTTGCAGAAATCACGGGTTACGTTCAAAAACGGGCCGAACATATCCTCGAATTGCTGCCATGAGCAGACACCTCTGTCACACATTTCTAATAATGGTCCTTCGTTCCAATAATATACGATTTTGTGGTCGTAAACGTTTTCACCAGATTTTCTGCATCTGAAATAAATTCTTATTTTAAGAATCACCTAATTTTTTGTTGTTTCCATCCTCATGTTTTTCTCATTTTTTATGATATTATGTTGATTACCAAATATCTTCCTAGATAGAATAAATTAGGTACTAATTTAAAATCATATTTTTGTATCTTCTTAAGCATACATAAATTAATTAAATACATTTTCATAATAAATTCCATGACTAATGTTTTTTTTTTCAAACAGATGAATAAAAAGAACAAATGTTTGATAACTTTCATTTCACATCACTAACTTATTAAGGACAGCTAACATGTTCACGTCAAACATAGATACCTTAAGAAACAATTGTAGACGTATACTTTCTGTTTACATCTCTATGAGGCCCAATAAGTGGCTTTATATCCTTGAAAAGATTGAATGCAACCTCTACCATGTCCATCATTGTCGAATGCGAGTTGTAAACGACATTATTTATACCTCTTCCTTTCTTTGCTTCTTGAAACTTTATCAGCAAATCTGCTAACAATGTTCCTCCAAATATCTTACTATATTGTAACGCTACATATCCGTTCCTATAGGATATATATTTGAGTATTTCTATACCTTCTTCAGAAAAAACTGCACTCCAGGGACTGGTTTTTTCATTGATACCATTTGAAGTATAGCGACATAGGTCGTACATTGCTACAATGTTCTTGTTTGGTATTGTATAATTGAAGCCTAATTTCTTTTTAAGTCTTTCTTTCATCTGCAATTTTAATTGTCAAGTTTTTAATAGATACAATTAAGTTTTCTAAAATTCAACGGTTTTGAGAAGAACTGTGTACTTACATCGAAATATTCTTCAGTCTTCATGTAAACTGGAGTTGTATTGTACGTATCTGAATTGTCGAAAATTTTTTTAAGATATACACATGGTCCATAAGGCTGTAAAAGTAGTAATTTTGTTAAAATTAAACAATTTTCCCTGTTTGTTATATTGTAATCTAATATGTCATGACATGACACCTTATTAACGAAATTCAGTAGTTCATACGAAATGACGACATATTTTTATGCATTAATAGAACTTTATTAAAAAAATTACTCGTGTAATCCAGTTCCGATAAGACCTAATCAACTCATTAAAAAATTCATGGCCATGTTTACAAAATACAGTAGGTACTATCGTCATATATTAACATCACAACCGACTTAGATAATATGAACCAGTGAAACTTAATATAAGTAATAATTAATTTTATCATCTAAATATTTGTTTAACACTGATTACTTTTTAGTGTCCAATTAAGTAGTACATAGTATCTACTTATTATTTATTTATTTTATACTTTATGCACACAGAGAAAAATAATTATACATTGTAATAGTAATTTGAGTACAATGGGCGGTCTTATCACACGCGGCGATTTCTTCCGAATTATTAGTAGGTACCTACTATTTATTACGGAACCAATTCTTGATTTTGTTTTGTTTTTTTTGTTCATACAACTATCGGTTATTGGCTCTAAATTCTATGTATTTCAAAAATATGAAAATAATTAATAAAAATTAATTAATAAGAATTATCACAGAATAAGAAACGTCCCGACACAACATCGTAATAAAAAAAGTTCTAAAATACTTAAAAGAATGCATTCATCTTACATTAGCTGTACTTTGGTTTTATTTTAGTTTTATGTCACGAAGTCTATACTTCTAAAACCTCCAACAAAAGCTTCGATCGAAACTCCAGTGCGGGGGCCAAATGTTGGGGTAAACAAATAATCTTCTTCGGTCAATTTATTCAACAATTTTGAAAACGATGCTCTAAACCTTTTTCCAATACCCACCATTTCCTGGTAACCCTTAGACATGATCATATTCGGTTCTTCAATAAAACCTCTATGTACCTACCTTCCATTCTAAAATTATCTACATCTTTAGCGCATAACTGACTGTTTCCATTGTCGTAACTTGATATAATTTGGTCTTCATAAACCATTACTTCTTTCATGTACTTTAAAAAATTCACCCCAGGGTTCTTTTTCCCGTGTCTCATTACTGTCCATATATTGATTGATTCGCATTCTGACAGTAAGTAAAACTGATTATTTTGATAATTCAATTAATTTTATTTACTATCACATCTCAAGAACTATAACAAACCAGTATTGAAATAAAATAGACTGATTTTATTTTTCCATAAAACTATTTTTAAATGTTATTCCTTTTTATTATTTTTAAAGAAACTAACGTTGGCCCACACTACGGTTTTCTCATGAGTCGTGGGTGTGTTTACAAACATACAAGTCTATATATCCATCACATCCAGACCAGCAATTTGTAGATCACACAAAAAATTGTTCCGTGCGGGAATCGAACCCGCGACACGTTGCGCGGCAGCCGGTTGCCCAGCCAACGCACCAACCGTGCATTCCTTTCCGTGACATCTTATTATTTATTTATTTTTTAAGAAAATTACAAAACTTACCTGGGCCTCTAGCCAAACGCCACTTTAGCGCTTGTCTACAGAGAGAGTAGATATCAAAATGTATGGGGATGACACTGACAAGTGTCAAATTTTACGTCAATTCCATATAATTTAGTTTTCTACTCTACATGTAGACAAGCGCTAAATGGCATTTGGCTACAACTGCTGGCAATACTACATACACACGAATCCCCTATATCACCTCATATTTTCATATGGGGTTTTACTTGAAAAGTATTTGTATTTGCACCCAGAATTCCAATAGCAGTCAGTTGAGGCCGCATATTGAATGAAAAAGTTCATAACCAATGTTGAGAATATTAGAAAGCTCATATTGTCGTGTTGGAAAAGACTAGAAAATTAAATATTCAATACTTAATGAAATAGTTTAATAGTTAAAAAATATATATAATGAAATAGGTACACCACGCGTATTTCGTCCTTATTATGTAGAGTTGAACTGCGTATTGGGGATTTTCGTCCTTATAATGTAGAATTGAATTAAATATGGTAAATATTTCTATTAAATAAAATTAAGCGGAAACAAATATGGACAGGTGATTAACATTATTAATAAATAAATGTAATCTATGACGTGAGTTCGTTAATAACTTCGCTGGCTTGTATATTATTAGCTTTAGCTCTCGACTTCTAGAGCGCATAAAAAAAAACGAAAAGAATCAACGCTCTTGCTCTTATTCTTTTTGGGGAAACTGTAAGCAAAATTTTGTCTTGCTTTACTCAATATTAGGGCAGATTTTTCAATAATTACTTTGAATATTTGACAATTCTTCCAAACTAAAACTGTCAAATTAATGTCACTTTTATTCTACAGTTAAAAATTAACTGATGGCTGAAAACTCGGTCCTTAGCCTTGCATTGTCTGATAACCACTCAGTTAGTTATAAAGGTTGATTTTTGAACTTATCAGTATTGATAGTAGGTACATACATAGATGCATTGAAACATCAATGCATCTATGTATGTACCTACATCAATATGCACATGTCAAAGTATAATTTAAATGACACAATATCTCAAGATCATAACAAAAGCTATTAGTATCTAGAATATGTATACTGTTAGTAACTATTGTATACTTATAAAGGGCATGCTTATATATGTAGAGATTTAAACATACACAAAGTCAAAATGGTTTATTTCAATTAGACCAGGAACGCACTATTGAACGTCAACAATAAAAATTTAAAAGTGAAGTTATTTCCTCATTCCAACGTGTAGATTCCTATGGAGAAGAACCAGCAAGAAACTCTATAGTCCAACAAACTGACAAACTAAATAAAACTATATTTACATAATATTATAATGCGTATAATTTTATTGACGATACTAATACATTTTGAAAGATTTTTGAATTGAATTTCATAAATAAATTAAAAAATTATAAATATGACCATAGAATACATTTATGATTCCCTTTAACTTTACTCGAATACTTGGTACTTTTTAGTCTGTAACCGATTTGATTAATTATTATCACAGGTCAATATAGATTTCTTTAATATTCTATTGTATGTACGTTCTAATTTCAATTTATAAATAAATTTGTTTATACTACCTCAGTCATTCAGAATGGTTTTAACCACTGATATGATAAGACAACACATAAAATTAAAAAAAAATACGTTTTAACTTCTATTTTGACCTGATACTTCTTGCTAAATTTCCATGTATAATTTTGAAAAACTCCTTAATAGAATTAATAAATTTGAATATATTATAGTAATGATTAATAAACGATATTAATGAATATTCTATTATAGAATATATAGTATAATACAATCGTATTATACTATATATTAATAATTATAACTATCGTAGGTCTATAATAGGTATGAGCCACTACCAGTAAACTACAGGTTAAACAATAAATACTCATAAGTCATTCTTAAAGATTACTGTTTATTTAATAAAATAAATCAGAATAATAATAAAATTAACAACTTTTGATCATTTCAGTACATATTCTAAATAAATAACTATGAAGAAGAAGTTACGTTACAGAAATCTGTGTTCGTGTTCAAAAATGGTGTCAGTTTGTCTTCGAATTCTTTCCATGTGCACACTCCTTCTCTACATATTGATTGCAATGGTTCTTCGTTCAAGTAAAATACCACATTGTAGTCATCAGGTCCATTATTACATCTGAAACAAGGTTTAATATTGTTTAATAAAATAAGTAATAAAATGTGTGGATGATCTTCAACTTTATTTCAGACTAGCTACTCTCCGCGCGATTTCACCTTCTCTGATCAGCTCCTATAATTATTTAGCTTAGAACCTTCTTCGATAAATAGACTACCCAACAGACTACCCAGTAGTTCCTGAGATAAACTCTTCAACTGTCTATATTTCTATAATAATAAGTAGTATAAGATAACTATTTATTTATCATCAATTTTAATTAAGTCAGTAACATGTAACTAATTTCGGTATTTAAGAGAGAAGAAATTAAACTCGTAGATTAAGAATGATAAACATTCCCTAATTAAAAGTTGGCTTGACATAGTATTCTTGGAAACAAATTAATGTTACTTAAAACTTAGGTATAAAGTTTTAGAGTGACCTGCAGTCGCAGAAATATCTCGGTAGCTCTTTTGCTCTATAGATTTTTTCGGTTGTGTATTAATAAAAATAGGTACCAGTTACAAAATCTACCTGTATAATAATCCTACCAGTTTTTGACAGGAAAAAAAATCAATCTATTTATTTCACTTTACAAATACATCTTTACATTGACGCCAAAAAGATTGCCTTTTTTATTTTTAATTTTGTAGTTATTGATTACTAGTTATTACTGATAGTTAACTAATTATTTATCACCAACCCCTATACAAATGATTAGCAATTTTTTTAAAGAACCTGACATACGCCTAGTTAAACACCATCTATATTAGAACCGCGGGAAGCCTGCAAAATAGGTATGAAATTGCAATTAGAATACCTACAAATAAAGCAATCAAGAAACTCACTTGTTAAGGACAGCTATTACATTAGCAGAAAATATGGCCAGCTTGCTACTTCTCCATTTCCTGTCGAGCTTCCTCTTTGAACTAGATAAGGGTGCGTCGTCTTTGAATAATTTAAGGGCTGTGTGAATCATATCCATCATAGTAGCATGAGAAACATAGCCCGTAATTTTTCTCCCCTTTCCACTCTTTGCTTCTTGAAAACTTTTAAGTAGGTCGGTCAAAGTAATCTGGCCGAATAGCTCGTTCATGGGTGTTCCGTAACCACTTTTGTAGTAATGTCTCAAGTCGGCTACATACTCCATAACTTTCAAATCTTCGGTCGTAAACAACGCACACCACGGGCTGAATGTGTTGGTCATTCCCGAAGAAGTGTAACGACACAAGTCGTACAAAGCTGTTATATTTCTTGCTTGCAGAGGATAATCGATACCCAGCCGCCGTTGGACTCTATCTTTTGACTAAAATTTAACAATAAATAGTAATTAGTTCCAGTTTAATGAGGAAAAGATATAATAATGGAAAAGGCGAATCTTACCGCAAGATATTCTGAAGAAGATTGATACTTTATCGATGCAGCAAACGTTTCTGGATTATTTCTTACTTCTTTAAGATACTTAGCACATTTCTCGTAAGGCTGAAATGAAAAAAATAAGATTATAGGGTATAAAATAAAAGAAATACCTCGCACACGAGATCGTCATTTCACTAATATAAATACTCACGGCCAAAATATCGTAATCAGGTCTAGGTGGCTGCATAGTCAAAGGTTTACTGGAAATTCCTTGAATGAAACCTTTGGCACTCTCTGCCATCCAAGCTTCGGCCGCACTTCGGAACAAATAATCATTACTTTCTAATTTTCCAAGTAGTTTTGGGAATGCCTGTTTTAGTCTTCTTCCAATACCTTCAGATTCCAGAAAACCTTCTTTGGTAAGTTGAAATGGTCTATCGAACAAATCCTTATTGATAGGCCAATTGCGTAAATTTTCGATATCTTGAGCGCAAAGTGAGGACTTTCCTTTCTCGTAGGCTGACATCAGGTAATCGCTCACTACTAGAGCATCTTTCATGTATTTGCCAAAGTCCGGACCTGGGTTCCTTTGGCCATGTCTTACTATTGCCCAAATACTGACTGGTTCACAACCTGGGGAAATTTTCAATTGTAAAAAATATTTCAAAAAAACTTTATAACTTTATTGATACTATTTTCTCTACATGAGGATGACAAAACAAATGATGACAAGCCCGATCAAGTCTTCCAATGAAACAATATTATTTCAAGAATTGAAAACATACTTTCACATTTTTATTTTAATGTTAAAAATTGAATCAAATATGCGTGTTTTTATAATAACTATCGTGAGGCATACTAAATTACCTAAAATCGCGAATTACTCACGTGAATATACTGAGAAAAGCTCTTCTAGTTTCTACTAATAGTACTACGCGCACGCTGCTCATGAGGAAGAACCCCTCTGTGGTTCGAAACTAGTTGAGCTTTTATCAGTATATTAACTTAAATAACTCGCGATTTTGGTTAACATAAGTGCGTGGCTAAATTATATTTTACATAAATTGTATTTTTTATTTTTTGCTCATAATTATAGTGTGTGATCTTCTTAAATATTGTTACTAAGTTATTATAATCCATTAGCAAGAGTTTACATTTTATGACTAGTTGTTAATAATAGTTTATTACACAGTAGTCATACTAATCGTCTAAACACTAAAGTCAATGCACTTTTTGATCTCCGTAACCCAAAAACAAAAATAAAGTAAGCGGTATTCAAAACAAACCTGATATTGCTTCTAACACGTTATTTAATTATGCTAATGCGCCTACATCGCATAATTTGGATTAATGTGACCAAGTGCATAATATTATTTTTCTTTTTTTATTAATCTGTGTTTTGTAACTTTTACCGAAATAAAAACGTTTGTGCAACATGTCGTCATGATTACAACTAGAGTATACATAAATAAATAATTATTGTTAAAATTGACATAATATTATTTTCTTATTTTAAGTTTACGAAATCAATTTTTCATCATAACGAGGGACTGTATTTAATTCAATATACTTACTCTAAAATCTTTTATTTTTCGTAGTCAATTTTTTTGGTTCCGTAATTCACTAAGACTTGTTAGATTATAACATTTTATCGATACGCATTTTCACATAAAGACTTTCTTTATCCTCAATAAACTGAAAGGAGAGAGAGCGAGCCTATTACAGGCTAACAATAGGACATAAATCTACACTCTAAGCTAGTACTTTGAATTTCCAAATTGAAGTCTTAATAGGTACTTTTGTCGATCGCGGAGGTTTTTTCCGTTTAGCCGTAACGTAACATAGTAATATATTATCATGCCCTTCTCAAAGCGGTAAGCAGAAGAGCATGAGATGTTTTAAGTTTAAAAAATATAGACAACACTAATTTCACTCATGTAACTTTTACTTAAAACTCTATATCTTAGGAGAATTTCGATACTTTGGTCCTATGTGAAAAATTGTTAAATTGCATTCCTACAGTTTTGCTAACCCGAAATTCGAATCATTTGACCAATGCCTAAATAAATCTAATTGTTGTCAAAAAACCATAGCATGCCTACTATTGAGTCATTGTGTACTGGCTAAATGATGAATGGAATGATTGATTTTCTTTGTTGCCCCGCAGTTTGATCGATCATGCTCAAATAGTTGGCAAACTGATGATGAATGATGTAAAATGTCCGGAAAAGGTTATTCGTCCTCTCCACGGCGTAGGTTGTGAGGACAAGTGACCTTAGGAGTTTATTCTTAGGTATTTGTGTTAGTCTTTACCTATTGTAATACTAGAATTTTATTGGTATTAATTGATTTTCGGTTCAATTTTTTTTTGTTCTTAATGTTCCTAGTTGATGAAGCGAAAGAGGTATTTGTAAGAATCGTAACAATTGGCGTTCCATGGTGTGCCCTACCCTCATGGGAGACAGGCGTGAAGTTATGAATGTATGTATGTATGTATAACGTCTTAGAAATCAACAATAACGGTTTAACAGATGACAGGCCGGCTTACTACCGCTGATACTACTCAGGAAAAAGGGCTAAAGCTCAAGGAAAATTGATGTTTCTTTGTAAGTAATTTTTAATGAATTTTGAGACCTATTTATTTTGAAAGTTTGTTTCCAAAATCTGCTATCGTATGGTTAATTTTCTAACTAACTAATTACTCATTTATTAGTTTGTTTGACTGTTACTATTATTATTTCTCATTGTTGTGTGTATTTTTACTAACATAGGTTAAGAACATTGTTACTAACAAATATGGACTAAGTCTGAAATAAAATTTATTATTATATTAATTTTCTGGACATTCCATGTACTGATTTTTGGACTCTTCTCGTAATAGTGATGAACAGAGCGTGGTCATATCGCTTTTAGAGGTACGACATTTTTTTTACGGCATGTAATGTCGCAGTTATAGTACGTTTTTATACGATTATTTAATCACTTACCTAGGATTATATGAATAATAATCAAAAAAACTATATTGGTGTAGGTAATATTCAATTATGTATATTTTATACCTTATTGAATCTAATTATAAGACGATTAGGTACTTATTATCACATCAAGTTTTACAAGTTGTTTACGTGAACATTAGCGAACATTAATTAGACATTTTAAAGATCAAGGTCATTATTGTAATTAATGGCCTGATTAAAGTTATGTGTAATGTAACCAAATTGACAAAACTTGTAATTAAAATCATTTATATGTAAAATAAAGGTATAATGAAATATGTATGATGATTCTATAAAAGTACAACAAAATACACGCTGTAAACGAAATATTCCCGAAAAATGCTAAAGATGATGTTAAAAAAAGTTATATTTTGATAAAAGTAACAAATTAAATGTTCTGTTTATACATACATACATACATAACATCACGCCTTTTATTCCTGATGGGGTAGGCAGAGGTGTACATTATGCCACTGTACAATGTAACACCCACTTTTCACTATTTATGTTTTGAGTCCCATGTAATAGGGGGTGAGCGTATTGCCATATACCGGGCATAATGTTTTGTTTATGTAATAATAATTATAATCAACTGCGTAAGGATGATGTTACATGAATGACATGATAACAAAAACGATTAAAATTGTAAAAACATATTTCTTTTTGTCAGCGTTTCGGGAGCATTTCGTTTACACAACGCATGTAAGGCATATGTAAAGTATTATTGATAGGTACTTACCGGTTAGTTTGATGACAGAATCCCTTATATCACCTCTGACAGAATTATATGGTGTTTTGTTAGAAAAATATTTGTATGGACATCCTGTATTCCAAAAACAGTAGGACGATATCACAGACTGTATAGTACATAACGTTACTAATGACGTGAGTAGTTTCATTATGATAATTTTAATAATTATATTTAATCTTGCATTGGTTCTCAAAGACGACCAATCCTTACAACTGCTTAAACTAAAATGTATCTAAATTGTAAAAAAGTATGCTTGCAACACCGCTTACGATGTTTTATTTTTAATGCATTAATTTTCGTAGGTGTATATTACAATGGATTTGGGTGTTTGTGATTTGGTTACCTAAATACATGGATCACGGATTTGTTTTATTTTTTTTTATATCACACTTTATGTCTTATGGAAATAATGTTGTACATTTTTTTTTTATTTTAAATGTCTTTGTTGTACATGTAGTGTTTGAATTATTGTGGAATGAAAATAGAATGGATAGAATTTGTATTAAAAATTAGATATTAATTTCTTAATTAAAAATAAGACTCCCTCGTTAGTCGAGTGGTCGCAAGGGGTCTCGGGTTCGATTCCCGGGTCGGGCAAAGTATACTGAGTTTAAAAAAAAATCTCAGTAGTAGCACGGAGTCTGGAATTATGCCCGGTATATGGCAATAGGCTCAACCCCTATTACACGGGACTTATAACAAAAATAGTGAAAAGTGGGTGTTACTTCTGTGTGCACCTCTGCCTACCCCTTCGGGGATAAAAGACGTGATGTTATGTTATGTTATATTCCTTTCTTCATAAGGGTGTAAGCAATTTATTGTCATTTATCTAACACAGTCCCACATTACGTTCTACATACATACATAACTTTACGCCTGTCTCCCATGGGGGTAGGCAGAGACTAAGGAACGCCAATTAGTACGATTCTTACATACCTCTTTCGCTTCATTAACAGTCATCAATCTTTTCATGCATGCTCGTCGGTTATGGGTACTTTTAATTTGGCCCTTCTTTAATATATCGCCAATCTGGTCACTATATGTCCGTCTAGGGCGCCCTCTACCGACGGCTCCATTCATATCCGCTCTGTATACTTCTTTCGTTACTCTACTTTCATCCATCCTTTCTACATGTCCAAACCAGCGTAACATTCCCTTTTCTCAATCCTTGTCACTACATCGTCTTTCAATCCACACCTCTCTCTAATAACACTATTTTTCACTCGATCACTCAATTTTAGTCCACACATACTTCTCAGGGCTCTCATTACGTTCTATTTTAGATATAACAATTCGATAAACTACCCAAAGCCAATGATACTTGTCCATGGGCAGCGCCGATTGCTTAACATGACAGGATCTGTACGCTCATTTGTCGTTGTTCAGAAGTCATATTAGTAATTTCTGTAGAAAAAAGGAACCAATTATAAATCACTATGAGTGATAAGACCGCCTTTGTGTCTTATGTGCCTTTGTGACTATATTATTAATGGCGTACAATAAAGATTATTCTATTCTATGCTATCAAATAACTTCTAAAAACAATAGATTAAAGTAAACAAGCATTATTAAGTAATGTTCAACAATTTATTATTCACGTTTAACACGTATTTCGGTGTATTCCTTGTGAATGATTGATGGAACACCACGACTCATTCGATATACATTATCTCGGAGTAAGAGTTCAGCTTTTCGACGATGTTCCAAGGATCAGCCGCTTTTGTCACTCTTTGGTGACAATAGGATTGGATAAACACTTCGTAGCGTACATAAAATATTGCATTTCTTTGTTTAGCTTTTGATAAAATAGTTATAAATGTATGGTGATGTACAGACATTCCATATTTTTTTAGTGTAACTAGGAATTCTTATTGTGTCTACTATATGCCGTCTGTCTGTCTCTATGTATGCTTACATCTTTAAAATTACGTAACGGATTTTGATGCGGTTTCTTTTAATAGATAGAGTGATTCTTAAGGAAGGTTTATATGTATAATACATGCATATTGCACACGTGCGAAACCAGGGCAAGTCGCTAATGTCAAATAAAACAAACAATGTTGGCACAAATATTTTATTTTTCTCAACTAAGTATATAATCATCTTTTTATATATTAATAGGACAGTAATCATCATTATCTTATAGCCTACCAACATACTTCAAAGATTTATAAACCCGCTCATAAAGAACATAATATTTTATAATTATTCACATCTACACAAATTATGTTCTTGCTACACTTTATTTATCAATTCCTAACAGTTGAATATAATCACACAGTAATAGATTACGCATGAGCAAAATTTGTTCAATAATTTCATACAGTTTTATATTTCTTCATACAGATTTCCAATATTTTCAATTTACTTCATATCACTGTCCTATTAACGAATATATGCCCAAAGTACACATTAATATTATAATTTTAATACCTATTAAGTCATTCATATATTTACAATAATTTACAGATAAAATATTGAATAACTATTCAATTTATTTTTTCTTATTACATTGGCGTTTCATTTTTATAATTAGAACAGATAAAATCTAAAGGTGGTGACCGACTTCATTATTTAATTTCTTCGACCCCAGCATTCGAGCCGTATGTAACTGGAAATAACTGGATTTAAATTGAAAATCACCCGGATACCTCCCCACAATTCTTTATACTCGGATTGTGATATTATTTCACGTCGCAACTCGATTTTATATGGAATAACTAAATTCCCCAGAGCTGTACCAGTAAAACAATCCATTTTTGTTGGGTTTTTTCTCAGTTTCGTATTGTAGTAATTTCAGACAATAATAGTGGTGATATTTATGATAAATATTATCATTCATTTTGTCTCCCGCTTTACGAACGAGGAAAATGGAACCGTTACTTTTTCCCATTCTTTGGCTTTGTTTTGATTAAATTGGTAGCGGCTTCCAAGAAAATCAAGCTTATCCCGATATACGCTGAGCATTATTGCTTATACTTTAATAAAGACTACTGTCAAAGTAATTCCAGAAATCCATAGAAACATTCATAAATAAGAAATACATTACCTACTAAACATTTCATTATTATTTGCATTTGAGTTCAATCCCATGTAACAAGTGCAGTGCAAGTGAAACTTTCGTCAAACGCACGTCAACGTCAACACGTTTGACGTCAAAGCGCTGATGTTGCATGACATCACGGCCGTGTTTGACGTGTGACGTGTACGTCATGTCATCAAGTTTACCAAGAAATGTACCGTCAATACCTAGTCTAGCATATAGAAGTTAAAAGTACCGTTTTAGGTCCGATAGACTGACAAAAAACTCATAAATTTACATTTTTTTATTAATAATAACCTAAGTCAGTCACCACCTTCTATACAAACCTTTACTTAACATTGGATAAAACCTTCGTAAGAATAAGCATATTCAAAACAAGATGTATTATTCAATTTGTATCTATCTAATTATCTTTAACGACCCCACATTATAGGACCGTGCCTAACGCTGTAATAAACACGACAAATAAATAATGGATTCGACATCTAATACGTTCCTAATGATTTCCATAAAACTGTTAATAATACTCTGACGTCTGTTATCTTTTTTCCGCAATTAAATTTAATTTAAGCCGCATATAAAACCGCATATCATTCAAATAAGGGACATTATTGAACACGAAAATTATGTATTCCATATTTTAATTCTAGAATCAGTTAAATTTAAATTTGCTTTTACAATTTTTCTTGTACCTAATTAAATAATTTGATAGAGCATGCCCTTTCGACTTTATACAAAATACCAATAGTTATGTATATCTACTACTTAAAATCAATGTTATATTGTTAGTTATACATTACATTACCTACCGTTTAGAAAGAGAAATGCATAAGACTTTATATATCACTAGATGACTCACATCCAATAGATTTATAATCCATTAATTTATTTCAAAGAATTTTATGTTGGTCCGAAATTGGAATAGGTGGTAGAGGATCTGCAAATTAAAGTTTCGTTGTTTTGCCGAACGCTACAGAATAAGGGAGATAAAAGTATTTATGCAACATAGATGACATTCGTTTTTTAATAAAGTGCAAGTAATTAGTCTAAAAATGCAAAAATGTAAGGATACCATAGTCATTGTTAATTTGTTAATAGAATTAAATAAGTAGTATGCAATTATTAATTGTAAATTAATTGTGTTTAATAATTTTGGCACTTAAAACACGTAATTTCATTAAACAATTCTGAAATAATGATGAGGTATTGTATAAAACAGTGTAGCGTATAAAATAATTGAACTATAATGCCAAAACTGATGAAACTGTATTTGGTGCGAATGATTTATTGATTTTCTATACAGCTATTAGGTTTTTTAGATTTATGCAGTTAAGACCAAGTTTTAAGTATAGAAAAAAGAATCATAAACATAACATTACCCTAGAGTAAGTATAAAAATCTATTCGGAAAATATTGCTTAATTTTCTTCAGTATAATTTGTTAGACTTACCAATTAGGGGATATTAATGAAAGATAGAAGTTTAAAGGATAGGATAAATACAATACACATATGAAATATGTGTGGATACAATAGAGAGAAAAATCTAAACTAAAGGCTACGAGGGTGCATATCTAGGAAGAAGTGGACTCTAACATTAACACCTAATCCGATCTTTGGCAGTTTCATTCATATCATAAATATCCTAACTATAAAATATAGTTTCGTTACCAATTAATTTAGAGAGTAAGATATCATTAACATTGATTACGTAAAGGGGATGCTTTAAACAAATTAGACAGTATTTAAACAGGGTACAAGGAAACCGCAAAGCCCCACTTGGCCACGATTATGGTTACCCACATCGTTCGCTTCGCCTATTTTCCTCAATCGCTTTACAAAACTTGTTCGTAAAGTAACGGTTCTTAAGGGACGATGCTAATGTTCAATAATCATTTATCAAACTCTTTTAATGCATAATGTTACCTACGTGGCTAGGAAATGGATAAAAAATACGGTCCAATCGAATTACAGTGGGAAATCAGAACCACAAAAATATATAAAATTCAAAGATTATATTACAAGGATAAGCTTATTTTTATAAACCCGTCAGGCCGTATGAATGGAGAAATTCCGATCAGAAGTCGCAATTTTATTTGTGTTATGTTATAGGTAGTTACTTTCAGAGCATACTACTATACATCTATCAAACATTACCGGTTCCTTGTCGTCCCCTTACAGAATTAATTTGCTTTTATTACTCCGGCGCGGCTCTATTTGCTTCATAAAATCTTTTTCCTTTCTTTTACAAATAGGTACATGTAAAATAAAGAATACAATAATAAAGTCTAATTTACTTTGAATTCCATCATTGTCTTGTTTAATAAATATGCTACAGTAAAATTAGAAACGTTAATTCATTTTCTAATTGATTTTATATTCTAGCAATGTTATTCCATTCAACACCCCGAGATTACATTTCCAATGAACGAATAAAATTCCGTTTCGTCGAAACAATTTGATATTTGAAATACTTTACATTTTGTAACTCTAAGTTTTCACTAAGAACAATAATAAATGTCTCGAATGAAATATCTATCACGATCTAGACTATAGGTTAAAGCACTTTAAAATATCTGGTCGTAGCTATTTAATATTCATTCACATATCATAATATAACATTTACGATCATTATACCAATTCTACAAATGTATGTCGTACATAATAATACGTCTAATAAAAGCTTATATCAATTTACTGGACGTCAACATCTCCGTACTTAACTTACTTACCGAGTACCATTATTTAAATTGTTTGACGCAGATGAAATATTGAAGAAGCAATTAAATGTAAAGTAAGGCAGCCTTCCAAATGTAATAATAATATCAAGACACTGAAATGAACACCGATTCACTAACTAACGCCTGTGAGACGTGTCCGCATCAAACAATGTAAAAAAGGCACTAACTCAACCACTACGGGCGTATTCTGGTCGATACTCCTTATCGCTCCCTCGCCGAGCGGCAATGAGAGATGAAAAGTGATTCTGCACAAACCTATTCCTTTCCAAATGCGGATTACAGCCTTTCGTTCATCCTGGATCTTGTTTAGGATCTAAATTAGCCCTCCTTTCCTGAAGGGCTCCCAACAATGCTTCTCTCACTTCTCGCTCTGAACTACGCCACAATCTTATCAGTTCCTCTTCTGATAATAGTGACAATTCTGACCTGGCCCCCATCGGAGGTACTCTAGGGTACGGTGGAGCGGGTGGCAAGTCCGAATCATCTTGAGATACTAGAATCTCCACGCTAGCTTGTGGAGTGTGACAGTCTGTGCTTGAAACATCTTGATAAGATCGAGTGGAGGATCCTTCTGCGCGCCGAACCATTGGTGAAGGTGTTCGAAGGCGAGTGTTTATGTCAGGTGGAGAGCTATTTAAGACATCTCGACTTAGTCTTCTTCCTATGTTATGACTTGTGCGTTCATAGATATTAGATACTGATTCTGTATTTAAAACTGAGTCAGTGCTAAACCGCCGTACGTTGAGTCCTGCTAAACTACATCTTTTTCTTCGACCTCTCGGTGATCGCAATTGTCGAGGTGATCGGCTTTGTCGAGGCGAACGATTCGATACATCGGGGGACGGAGATAGAAATTTACACTCTGTTACTTCTTCCGATGCTTCAGTTTCAGTTTCTACTGGCTCTTGTTCTTTAATTGAACCTAAAGAGTGATCACGTTGCTGCACCCTGGTAAAAATATCAATTTTGTTAGAAGAAAATAACTCGGGCATTCACATCTCTTTCTCTAAATTAAACATTTTTTTTTTCTTACCTTCGTATCGCTTGAATCATTTCATAGAGTTGTGCTTTACTTTTTCGACGTCTACGCTGTTCGTGTTCCTTCTGAAACAAAGGTACATTCCTATCGTAATCTGACCAATTTAGGTGTAATTTATCTCATTAAAAATTGAAATGCAATTACCCTTTTGACACTTTTCTGGAAAAGTGAAGTAAAATGTCCTTGGCGGATGGTATTAACTAGTTCTCGGGCAGCATGATGAGGTGATACCAACTCCACGCAGTTTATGAATCTGTACAGTTTCTGAAACAAAAGATCCGCATACACCGCATGAGTTTGAAAAACGACATTGTAACGTAGACAACAATAGGTAAAAGAAGACTCGGCTCTAAAAGACAATACGGCAAAGAAAAGTGCTCGTTCAGTGTTAAAAGCCGTTCTGATCAGTGGGCGTAATCCTAGAGGAAGCCTGTACCTTAACGGTTGAGTAGGGCAAACAAAGTACTCTCAAAGTACAGAGTGTG
The DNA here is from genome assembly GCA_902850265.1 of Spodoptera littoralis. Lineage (NCBI taxonomy): Eukaryota > Metazoa > Arthropoda > Insecta > Lepidoptera > Noctuidae > Spodoptera > Spodoptera littoralis. The sequence goes on along the minus strand of LR824535.2, from coordinate 9,102,119 downwards.
CCGCCGGCAAACTTACGATGATATGATAGCCTTTGACTTGCACAGTTCAGAGTAGGTACACATTACTTATAGTATAGTTTAGTTAAGAGGATTATTGTAGTACCATTACTATTATCATTTTCATAAAATAACATAGGTAGTACCCAAGATGGCGTAGTCACGTAATGGTATAGTTTTTACTTAAGTTTCGCAGAAATGCTATTAAACTTTATTTGTTTCAGAGTGCTGGAACAATAATAACAGTACTTGGAAAGATGAAACCTTGTTTCTCTTAGATTTTTCTATAATTTCCTTTTACAAGGTAACTAATATTTATTTTAATACAGAACATGGGATGGAAATGTAAGCGACAGTGATTTATAAGCTGATGTATGTTTAGTTTCACCTTATTACTTTATGGAGAGCATCCTAGTTAATACTAATGTCACTCGAGCTTCCTCATTAAGTAACTAAGAACATGTTTCCCGGAGGCAGCTTTGTTTCACGTAGCAATAACGCTTTTATTTACTTGCAAAAAATAAATATTTATTTTAATGACAAAGTGAAGGACTTGCATAAAAATAAATAAGAACTACATTTTGTGCTTTTCATTTGCCAATGTTTCAAAACTTTCCATTGAAGTCAGTTTTAAGTTAAGCCAACGATGAAAAAATGAAAAACGAGTACTTAGTAACAGAGAAGCGGGGAAGCCATTGAAGTTGTTTATTATAAACATCGAGCTACTGGAATAAAATTATGTAAAAACTACCCTTTAGGGAATTTGTGTAGTAAAATATTTATATGTTCGTTCTACCTTAAATAAGGATAACCGAACACAATACGAACAATATTTCATGTAGGTACCTGACTCCTATCAGAGGCTAAAGTCATCACGATCGACTTCCAGATTTCCAGTGGCACATTGGTGTTTTTGTATCAAACAGAATATTTAAATAAAGAATTCTCAGCTCACTCAAAAAACTCACCTGACTAAAAAACATAATATTTCTGCTTCTCCAAATTGTTCCTTTGGGCTGATGTCGGAGTACGGGCAGGGTATATTTATAAAACAAATGTTCGAGGATCAATATAAGACAGCCCACGATCATGCCAACTCCCAGTAGAATGAATACCCCCGCAACAGCTGCCACACCTATGAACAAGGATAAAATGTTTTAATTTTAAACACCCACACTACTTACAAAAGGTTCAGTATTTTTCTTGTAACATAGGTAAATATCGTTCCCTTGTATCAATAGGTATTTGTATAACAATTACGTAATATTTGTTGTTTAAAGAATTCAAAATAATTTGTACCATTTTTTTTTTGCTTAAATTGAAATGTATGAATTTGTGATCGAAATGATGATGAGAAAATTAACTAAAGTAAAATATAATTACAATCAGGAGCTTAGATAATCTAACTAAGAATATATTTATGCAGAGTGGCATATTAGCTGTAAAGTTAAAAAGTCTCACACCATATTACACGGGACTCATGACCTAAATAGTTTACAATTATACATATATATAAGTGGATGTTACATTGTATAGTGGCATTAAGTGCCATAATGTGCATGCCTACTCTATCGGGGATAAAAGGCGTGATATGTTATGTTTAAAAAGTTTTCTTGAAATAAAGTTAGGTTGATGAATTGGTGGTATTCGTTATATCGCCAGTACCTATGCTAGCCGTGTCATTTACAAAATTTTTGTCTGACCCGAAAGAAAAAAGAACATTTTATTATGATTGTTTGTTCTTCGAAACCCTAAAAACTGTTTCTTATTTAATTAAGCATGAAAACAGCAAAAGTTTGGCCCGAAATTATAATTTAAAGCAGACATTTTATCAGTGGAATGCTCCAGGCTACTTAATTACCCGACGTTACTTTCATATTAATTTCGTCGAGGTCGAACGTTTTCAAAGTGATCTTTAGGAAAATAATCTTATTTAGAGGTATTTAAATGTACGCTATAGAGTAAATATTACTCTCAAAGAAAGGTTATAATGTTACCTCAAGACAATTTTTCTTTTCATACGTTTAAATGCTTTAAAATCTTCTTAAGCTGTGCCTTGTGCTGCTGTAGATATGACAAGATTTATGAACGCGTTCTGAGCTTGAATGAGATTATAGTTAGGTACTTGAGCTTAAGTTATATAACATAGCATCGTAGTTCTTATGTACAATTAGGCAATGATATAATTGTAATCTCATTGTCACAGAAATATACACAAAAAAGTATTTATAGGAATAGAAAACGTTTCTTATTTTTGATTCAAAAGTTTTTTGTCCTACCATTTAAGAATGTAAATTATTAAGCAGGTATTTTAAAATTTTAACTTAATAACAGACATCGGAAAATCAAATTGCAACGTTTGGAAGAATGTAAATTTCCTACTTCCAATTACGTTTTATTTTTATTTACGTGACTTATTTTCTTAAGGAACGTAATGTTTATTTAACTCTTTATATAAAAAAAAACCAAACAAACAAACAAAAAATCTAATCTTCCTCTTTATACTATTAGTGTAGATCAACAGCTAATTAATTAACTTTTTTTTTCCTATTTCTTTCAAAATTAATACAGAATTAGACGTGGCTAAGTAACAATTTCTCGAAAGTTTTGTTTGTTTATTTCATATTATCATTATAGTAAAAAATAAATAGCGTTCTAGGAATTAGATCGATTCTGGAAACGACTAAGAATAGCTTATAAGTGCTGCTATGGAAAGAATGATAATACAAAGCAAAAGTTCCAAGTCCCATTTTCATCTTATTAGTTAAAGTCCTCGCTCCTGACTGCAGACACGTGCGCTCTAAAGAGGCCGTCTATAAAATGCTTTTGTAAAAAACAACCATACTAACAACGACAATAGTAGATGCAAAATAACGTACATACATAACCTCAATTGCTTACAAATGTTTATGAGCCCTATTTATTTGTAAATGAGCGATGTATATTCGTTTACCGGGCCCAATTTCAGACTGTGATACTACTAAAAATTTTAGAAAATGCCCAAGTTTTCTTTGTCCTACTCGAAAATCGAATGCAAGATCCTTTGCTTGGTAGCGCTATTCCGACCACTCGGCCAAGAAGAGAGTCAAGAAAAATTATTTCGATTTAGTTAGCCAATGATTATGGTCAGCGGAGAATTACACAAAAAATTATCAGATCGTTTTCTACGAAAATAGAAAAGATTTTATGAAAAATTCATTCGCAAAATAGATTGCGACCATTTCCTTCATAGATCTGTATCATAGAAATTGATCTATTATAGATGAATTCTTTCGATATTAAGTTGATTTCGTTCTTACCACGATGTATGGGTTCCATTACGCAATCTATCAGATTGGCAATTTGTACCATGTCCAAAGGGGCTTGTTAAATTGATCGATCCTTTATAATGAAAATCGAGTATCGATCCAAATTGGAACGGCATAGAATAAATATGCTTTAAAATAGATTTCTTATTTTAAATTGGTTGACTTACAAATATGTACGTACATCAACAGATTAAGACCTGCATAGTGGATACACGAACAAATTTTGGACTCAACTATAAACTACGGAAAAACTCGAAAAATTTACCCCCGTATTCCATGTGAAAGTGTGTTTATGTCATGTTTAATAGTTATCGATCTGAATTAGAAGCCTGAATTGTAAGATTGGTTGCCACTCTTGTAACCTTTACACTAACGAAGCCGTCAAATAACGTTTCATGGTAAAAATTTACTTGAAAAAATTCCCTTTATGAACTCCCGTAAATAAGTGCCCTTCACATATTATGATATTTTCCTTATAGCTCAGTAAACATAACGCCTATACGTGTATGTATGTGCAAAATAAGTTGAGAGAATATACGACAACAAAGAAACAACTGCGTCAAACGCGTCTTAATTATTACCTAAGTGTGGACTTGAGTAGTATGCAAATTAAATATAATCATCAAGTTTATTATATACAGGCGTAAAATTTCCAACAAACTTTTCCTTGATGACTTTAGACATTTTATGACTCATATATGAACAATATTATTTGAAATTGTTAGAAAATTTTGTAGACATACTAAATTTTGTGCAGAAACTTTTGCAATATCAAATATAGATACGAAAACTTGAAGCAATGGCTACATTCAGAACAACCATAGCGAACCGCGAAGTTTTATAACTTTCTGAGATATACTTGAAGATATCAGATCACTTGGCACGCACAATGGACCGCAGTAATGCTGATAGTATTCATTTATACAAACACAATTTAAAGTTTACTGTTTGTATCTAAATATAGGTACAAAATAAATATGAAACTGAAAAAATAAATACAACCGAGATACTCTGAGTATGTTTCGGCCTTGCCATAAAAAGGATTGGTAAAATTTTCATAACATAACTCAATTCCCTCGTGTCACTTTACTTTTAATCGCACCTTGGAGAGTTTATCGCAAATAAGAGATAAACATATTGTCGGTGTCAGCTCAATTTTTTCAAACGATAAATCCCATGTTTAATCTTTTAGGTCGCCTGGTGGTAATACCTCTCCCTTCAGTAAGCGACGTTGAGGGGTTGGATTAACGTGGGGGTGGCGATAAATTCTAATGAAATTTCCGCCAGAGACGAGCCAGCTGACTACGTAAATGTTACGAATACACATTAAAATAGTAATACACACAGTTCTGCCCAAATAACGTTACAAACAAGATTCTTGTAACATCTTCCACGGAGAATTTATTTTACAAAATGACACGTAAATATTCATGAACCTAAACAAGACAAACGTATTTCACTAATTGTGTACTATTGTATATATTATAATGGTTTCTGTCTGCATAGCTAAAAGTTCTCGGAAACAAGAGTAACTATCTCTTTAAAGTAAAGCTTACCGAGTGGCTTTGGTTGGATTCCATAGTCTGGGCTGAGTTTGAAACAAGGCAAACCACCGTACCACTTCTCAGTTAAAATGTCCATGTAACCATTCGATGAATATTTAGCTATCACTGCTGATATACTATCCTGAAACAAACAAACACTGTGATATTTAAAACCGAACACGGGTGTAGCAAAATGCAAATATTATACAAGTGGACATATTTGTAAACGTCAGAACAATCACAACACGCCCGAGCGATTACAAAATAAAAACAATGGCGTCACATCTGTGTCGATCTTTTTTTCTGTAAAACAAAGCATCAAAAATAAAGGAAAAATCTCAAAGCGTGTCATGTACAAAACAAAAACTCTCTTTCGGATCCATTGATTTATGTCACTGATTCGGATAAACCTCTGGGGTATATTGAACAACGTCAAGATAAAATGACGTATAATCGGTTGAGCTGGAGCTACATGACACCCGACTATCGATCACACCATTAGGAGTTCGCGTGCGTCATCCATCAATCTTTCGTGCAAAGATCCGGAGTCGTCCCCCACCACTCAGGACTCCTATAAGTCCTCCAATTCATGTAAATGTACGCTACATTTCTTCAGAGACGTTGCTTAGTCACACTCCGCCTAATTTAGGACACATTATCTTTGTGTAATAATTCACCGTCGTAGGCATAGCACTTAGTCTTGTGACACATAAATTAAAGCAGTCATTCTATTACACATACCTTTAAAGGGAATCCTTTCGCCATTCCAATAGCATACGCATCTTCAGCAAGAGGATGATCACCAATGCGTTGCAGTTTACAACCGTGATCAGTGGCCCGATAATAGTCCAAAACCGGAGAGTCAGCTATTAATAGGTCCAATGTACCATTCCTGCAACAAAACATAGTGAAATAATTTTCTATCAAAATAAATACTGACATGGACGCCCCAAATCATATAAATACAATTATAGGAACAACGGAAATATTTACAAAGTAAACAATACCGACACTCATCTCATGAACGCCAAACGTAAACCTGTAAGCGAAAGGATCCCTAAAACTCGAAGTGGGACAATAAATATAATGTTCTGTCACGACAATAAAAAAGTACAATAAAAACATACAGTTTCCAGAGCAATGTTAACTTAATCCGACGTCTGAATAAGGTACAAAATATCTAACAACAAAGTACCTCACGTGACACATTGCAACCACTCTCTGCTTTTAGTTGACAAAGTTCGGGGCTTTTCCGGCCTTAAAACACGTCCCTTTGTTTTGGCTGGTGACAGTTTATAGCTTAATTGATGAATGAAATACAAAAGCGGGCACTAAATCTGAATATAAAACAAATGTACTAAAAGGTATTAAGTGGTGATCAGAGTCCGACGGACTTGAAAATTTTATGACTTCATAAAATTCAAAAGCGTTTTTTGAATCAAATTACCGAGGTAGCTATCAATATTCCTTTCATTAAAATTAATGTTTCGATTTGATTTAAAAGCGATTTATTGTCCCTATTACTTCTGAAGTTTCAATATCATTAATACTTAACTGATGAGGTTTGTTTCATGTGCATTCCAAATTAATTGGAATTTGTGGCCAACCTCGACAAAGGGTTCAATGATTGAAAGTCAGCAATACTGTGTTCGGACAACATTCGTGCGCACAGGATTTAGTATAGATAATTATGTAGGTACCTAAACGACGATTTTTGAGGTTTAGGAATATTTTTTCACAAATTTAGTAAAATCTAATTCAATCGATATCTTGTAATGTCTAACAAATCAAACTTTATATTTTAGGTACTGAAAATGGCTTTACGAAAGATGAAAAAAATCGAATATGAATCATTTAAAAGCAATTTACATAACATCTTTTTTACAGTTTTATTTTGCTGTACTGTCTAAAAACCTTAACTTTTGGTTTTCATCTCAACACTTTACGTTCTCAAACGTGTACCATTTTAAACTTGAACATAATAAGTTTAAAGTAGTATCTTAGCAATTTTATATGCGTATCTTACGTTAGAAGTTACATAACTTGGCTTAAGTTTAATTATAATTTAAGAGCCAGACGCACGAACTTTATTATAGCCGCCTGTTTCTATAGAAAAGGTACGTATAATACCTTACCTGAGTCTTTGAATGCCTTCTTCAACGTCTTGAAGGGCGTAACGACGCATTTGTTGCGCCAGCTGCGGATTATTTCGTTGAACGTAGTACTCAGACACCGACGACCTGGCTGTCCCCACTCGCAAAGACAGCCACTACAATACAATTACATCTATAAGAAAGTCTCCAAACACTCAAGCTTTATAGCAACTACGTCAATTTACTTACGTTACTTCGACCTTGGTAATCATCGACCGCATTGTGAAAAAACAGTCCAGCAATCAGAGCGGCTATATTGGCAGTGTAACTGGCAACGAATATCACAGAAAAACCTCCCCAAACGTTTATCAGAAACTTATTAGGCCAACTCTTAGGGGCTTTGAATGCTACTAAATGTCCACATAACAGTCCCCACATAACCCACAGAGCACTGGAAATACTAAAGTTCTTTGATCTTTGTCGGCCCCAAGGGTTTAAACCAAAAGGTGAAAGCCATTCGTATATGGCTACGGCTATAGCTGTTACGTTTAAAGATGTAAATATAGCGATCCACAATTCTGGTGAAAATGGTAGGAGAAATGCAAGTAATGGTATATCAGGTCGCTGATTAGGAGCCGCCAGTATTGATACTCCGCTAAAAAAGTATGGTTGACTGTAGTCTATAACTTCTGCTCTAGCTGCTGATACGCTGAGAGCTGCAAATGACATATGCGCGGCTCCAGACACCAAATCTCCAATAATGCCATTCCATTTTTCAACACTTTCATCTGGCTCAATATCAAACAGATATGGCGTTTCTTCCGTATCTTCCTCTAGTGATTTGTAACCGTTACGGTATTGTGAACGGTAACTTTGATAATTTATTGGGGCGTATTCGCTCGCTACCGTTTTATATTCAAATATTCGGTGGAACGGTTTGATAAGTTTTCTGGATCCATATAATCCATCTTCTACAATATATAAATGAAAATCAAATTCTAGTTCTTGAGCTATATTCTCTAAAAGATCCATTGCAAGTCCGTAACAACAATGCGTTTCCATTTTGGTGAGTACGGGCTTTGACGTGGGAAAGAAAAAATCATCTTGATCGCTTTCCCTTTCCAATTCATTGAACGCAAGGGTTAGGTTATCTCGATCGGACGTTTGTGGCCGGTGACATAGAAGGCCCCGGAGGCATTGGCCGTCCTCATCGAGCTCACCTTCCATAACAAAAGGGGGAGCTAACGCTGTGACGATGCGGAATATAGTGCGGGCACCGTCGGATTGTCCGTGAGCTACAAGCTTGCCACCTGGCCATACGATGGTGTGGAGTCTTACACTACGACCAAGCACGTGGCCTACTTGTCTCCACGTATTTTCGCCGTCGGGGCCTGATACTAAATTCAAAAGAGCAAATGAAGCTGTCAATGATCGTTCAGGTCGCTCCGTGCCCCCAGCAAGGGCCGCCGCTGAAGATATTCGTGTCTCTCTGAGAACAATAAAAATAAATAAGTTTGTTTAGAAAGAAGATTTTAAACAAATTTAAGCGAGCAGATTTTTGACATCGGCAAAATAGCGAATTATTATTATCATAACGAAGCTTTAAGTTAGGAACGTATTATATACGATGCCCGAGGGGATAACTTAAATAAAGCCAAGGAAAATGTTCTTAAAAAGCTCCTTGATCTTTCAATAAATTGTGGATTTGCCGCTCAGTAATTCAGCTTTATTTTAAAGTCAATTCTATAAAGAGTCAATTATTATTTTTAATGGTAAATTGGCATGGTATATTTATTGGCACTTTAACCCAGCACACCATAACGTACACAATACACATTGTTTATGTTATAAGGCACTCGCAATGGTAATAACATCAAAACATCGAATATAAAATAGCAGTAAATTGCCAGAATTACAAGGATATTATGGTTGTTCATTCGAAGAATCAACAAGAGATTATTTTAAAAACAAAGCATTATGTTATCAGATACCTACTTGGAAGCCACTGAAACGAAGTCAAAACAATCTCAAATTAAGATAATAATAGAATTAACATTTAACAGCTAATGTCAAGAAACATTTTTCAACAGATATAAAAACGGAAAAATGGACATGACACGTTAAAAAACAAATAACATTTTACAGCTTTATTTAAAAGCCGGGGTATCCAATTTCCTATAACAATTATTAATTTCATATCGAAACCGGTGACGGGTTATATATTGAGTTTAACAAATTGGATGAATAGTACGCACATTGCATACAATGGGTTGTGTTATGTAGTGGTAATTTATGGAAGAGTGAACAATAAGTAGTTAATTATGCTTCAAATACATAATGTGAAAAATAATGTGGAGGTTTTTATTCATTTAATCAGATTTATTAAATTTATTACTGTAGTCATATCTCATGCTGGGAAATGTTAAGCATATAACATTACATAGAACTAGTCAAGTTACAAAATTGTGTGGTTTTGTGCCCTCAGAGGAGGAAATGGGTGCGAACATGCAATATCCGTGTCGGCCCGCCGATACCCACATTTGACCCGAGCCCGGCCCGCACAAAATGATAAAATAACATAAGCCCGCACAACCCCGTCTGTTTCAATATTTTAATACTATTTATTTTAAAATATGTTTCCTCTTAAAATGCTTACACATTCGTTATTACACATGCATACACATACGTACTTTGGAAATATTATAACAAATGGAAAAATACTCAATAATGTATAAAGATAAAAAAGATTTTCTCTTGATGTTTTTGCTTATAGTTTCTCTTTGTTTATTTTATCAGCGCCAATATTGACATGTTACATAAAATGTCGTAATAATATTTTAATTAGCATACTCTACACCAAATTCAAGAAAACTACTAACAACCTATAAAGTACTTTGGTACTTTAAAAAACTTGTTTGTGAAAATTAACGGCCTGTGAAATAAGCCGCCTGTATGTACAAAGCTTCTACAAACAGTGGCTTGTAATCGGTGTCACTCATTTTTACGCTCCTCTGACGCATTGTAACATGCATATTTTTATATTATCAGTTTAAACTGACGTTCAAAAATAAATGTGAATACTTAAATATTGTTGTTACTGGCATAGCAAATAGGTTTGTGTAAATTATTACAGTTATGATAACTTCAACGCCAAAGGCTGTTGAAAGTTTCACTCATATCTAATCCGGGATATGGATTTTAGACGTAGGGCAAACGTCCCGGGGACATCTTCTCAGTCAGCCCGCCCGGCTCCCAACTCGAGATTGCCAAAGCCAAAGCAGCAGATGTCAGGCAACCATTATTATTCCTTGTGCGTAAACCAAAGGGATTTTCCGTAACAGACCAAGTAACTTTGTTCGGAAAAAAGTTAAAATTAAATGTATTATTTATCTACTTGTACTAACCTCAATCGCCATTACGATTGTATTGAAAGCTGATCAGTACAGCCTTTTTTGTTCAAGCAACATTGTTGGCATACTTAAACTTTATTGAGTTGAACAAATGAGTACCCGTGGGCACTCTATAGGAAAATTCGGCACGTGTATGCTAGAGAATAATGGAGTTGTTGCTATCTAACAAGTGAAGGATACGATGTTAAGACATGGATAATAAAAACGAAAATGATTGTGGATAAGGAAGCATTGTAATGGCCGCTAAGCCAGAGTGCGTAAAACTGTATTCACCAGCGACCTGACCTATTTAGCTGGCCTAATTTCTGAATGAACTAAAAAGGGAACTATCTGCGTCAAGTCATGTCAATAGATGGCGATCATTTCGTCGAGTCAGCCTGCACAGTCTGGCCGTCGGCCAAAACTTGCTGCCGTGCAGTTCCTACCGATTTATGATAATGTGATCGACTTGGATTTTACCCAAAAATATTACGAATATCTATAATTCAATTGTATTCATTTTAGATAACAGGACAAAAAATACATAGCTAAGATTTATTTTTAAAAGTCAAGATTGGTTCATTCGTGTGTCTAAATCAACATGAACGATACGATACGATTTTCTAATTTATGTTACCAAGTTTATTATTATTCGTCGTAGGTGTACGTTAACTCATGAAATATATAAAATTACTTTCTGATTTCATGATTCAATTGTAGGTACATGAAATAACCAATCAATTTGGTAAAGTAGACGGATTATCCTTAATGACAACAATGTCCGGTAACACTAATTGATAAAACGGTTGGACGCAGTCTAATATTTGAAAGATTTAATTAAACAAATTGATGTTCCAGATTGTTCTGGTTTTACATCAAATACTCGTAGTACAATATTGCGTTACAAACATTAAGCCAAATTACTTTCTTTAAATTCAGAGTTCCTAACAGAAAAGGAATGTTTATGAGCTCACGGATTTAATATTACCTACTATTTAGGTAGACGGAATGCGCGCTATTTAGCTTCAAATTGGAAGAAAGTACGAACTAATTTAAGCGTCAGTGAACGAAGGTAAGTGACTAATAGCATCACTTGTCGTAGTAAAAGCGCAAACTATCTCAGGAGTCTGTCCTTTCTTTTCTAAGGTTTCAAGTAACTCGGTGATTTCACACAGAGCAATTGTATGTTAGAGCAAAGACATTCATTTTTTTACTAACTGAATAATGGCAACAATAAAAATTTCAATATTATAATTGTATTAGAGTTTAATAATTAATTAAAGTGGTCTATACTAGTTAAAATATAAACAATCTGATACATTAACAATGGTCTACATCACAGTCAGATAAATAGAGACGTGGATAACGAACCAATACTGAAGAGCATTCCGAATAAAGCGTCTCATCACGATCATAGCAAGATCATGATTTTGAAATGAAAATACAAGTGAATTGATTCGATGCAGGATTCATTTATCATTTGGTGAATCCCAAGCATTTACGCGCTTCTCCTGGATACATTACGGCAATCTCTGAATAGGGTTTAGATCGGATGCCGATCACGTATTTTATTGAATAACGTTCTTCGAAGCGTGTGCCTTCCAACACCACTATTAAGGGGTCAAGAGCGGGGGTCCTTGAATGTCTCACCTAGAAACATGACCCGATTTAAGGTTTTAATGTTTTCAATTTAAGGCTAACTGCTTGCTGTATTAGTTCTTCATAAAAAGAAGGTGTTTGGGGTTTTGTACAGCCACCGTCTTCTAAAGGTGGGAGAAGAAATAAAGGAGGTTTAAAAGTAAATATAGTTTAAAGGTAAATAGTGGAGATAACAAAACCAGGTCAAATTGTTTGTTTTTTTAGCACATGTTTGTATGTACATTGTACGCCCGTATACCAGGAAATACAATTTAATTGAACGCACCAATATAATTTGTCACTGAAATGGGTCTTGGGACCTGACCCTACGAGATAAAGAGTAATCCTTACCGCTCTCTTAGCAATAACAAATGGGACGAACCGATAGTTTATACTAGGAGTAAAAGAGCGAGTGGGTACACAGAGCTGAGCTTAACCCAGTAATAAAAACAAGGGTAAAAATCAATTTTAACCAATATAGCCACTAAATATTCAAATTAGAAGCTAGTTTCGTTTTATGGCCCGTTATTTAACATTTACCGTAAACAATTTAAAATAATGTGCTGTTGTGGCTTATTAAATTGCTACCATAAAATTGGCCTAACTATTGTGTAACAAAAAACCTTAAACAAAACAAATTAACAGCAGAAGAGGTAATCAATACTATTATACTATAAGGTAATCAATACTATAATAATATGTAAACGTAGGTATTAATTTTCTTTTCTGCAAAATTATCAGCATTTGAACATTTGAAACATAAAACTCAGAACCGTATCCCAGGAATCTCATAAAACCTAGACAAATCGTCGAATCTTCTCAACGACTACGGAATTAGTGCCTAGATTAAATGCGACGTACCCAACAAAATCCTTTCTACGCAGTTAACATCGTTCAGTTTGCACCCGTATCACGTAAGAGCTAAATTAGAACCAATTTCTTCTATTGTGTTTCTGAGAATTTGGGTTAAGGCTCGGAGGTTTACTACCGTACCAAGTACATTAATGTCCCTCAAGTATTTAAAGTAAAATATTGTGTAGACTCTCGCTAAATGATATGGCTAGGAATTTCTTAACGGCTTTGTGAATAATTTACGTACAGTAATAGTGATATCAAACATGTGCATACTTTAATGTTAATGAAACGTAATAGTACCTATACAAAATTAAGCTAAGTGAAGAAATATAATTTGATAACAAACTGAACAACGCAATCTAAAGTTTCAAGCTCACCAACTTCCAAGTTCATTGGCAAGTGAAGTGTCCTTGTAAAATATTGTAGCCCATTGATTCTCAAAGTGGCCTCCTGACTCTAGTGGCATGTTTATGAAATTGGTGCGGCGCGCTGACCTTACAGCACATATTGGATTCAACGAAAGCTAGTGAGAACTACACCACTCTGAAAGTGTTTGCCGTTTTCGTATATACCTATTTTTCTTTTGAATTGAAATATGAAGGCAACTGATATGACGGGAACGTGACATGTCACGCGCTGCTGTTTTGTTTTTACGCTTTTTCTCTACGTGTAGCGTGTCTGTGTCTGGATAATATTTTTGTTCGTGCCCGCATAAAATTCGTATTTCTGAATGGATTATTTCATTTTTCTACACAAAAGGTTGTCTTTTCCTAAAAGCTTTTGTTCATACCAAAGATTAAATCAAGCATAAACTGGATCGGTGTGGTGAAGATATAAATCTATAAAAAAGTAGTAACACAGAAAAATGATTCGTAAAACCGGGATAGATGCCTCAGTAGGATAGATGCCCCATTTCTTAAAAACCTAACTTCCTAAGCTCGCGATTAAGAAACAACCGTATAACTAAAAGCCGCAAGCACCCTGCACCTAAGTTAGCCACACACCGTCAAGCGGTGAGGATGCATTTCGTTCGTATATGAATTCATCTCCGCGGCGAAATTACCAAATGCGTAAAAATTTTAAAGGTGAGTATTTGCTGTTGTATAACTTTTTAAGTAGACATAAATTCCGCCATATTTTTTATTACGTCAATATATTGTTTCATGAAGTATACATTTTGATGTAAATAATCGCTTTTTTCTTTTTTATTTATTTAAAAAATACTTGGGCAGCTATCCCTGTCAAAAAGGATAGTTGCCCTGATTTTTAACGGGATAGATGCCCCTAGGGGCGTCTATCCCTCCATACACCATGTATATCCTGATTGTATTATAAGTGCTTTGAATATACAAGGTGTAGTTTTGAAGTCGTGTCATTTATCGGGGGCATGTCACAGAAGTCATATAGGTTCAATGTAAGAGAAAATTTCGGGTCAACAGTTAAAAATACGGCTATAATAAATCGTTTAAGTTCGACAATATTTCAGAAAAAGTATCAGCAATTCTTCTTATTCGAGTTTTATGGAATTAGGAATAATATCAATTACATGTTTGAGTTTGTGTGTGTTAAGCCGCGTTATAAAGCTATTATAATTACGCGCTATATGTAATTACGGATTTCCGTAAATTACAGAAAAATGAAAAATATTTACCTACAATTTTTTTTATTGATTCAGACTCAGAATCGATAGCTGAGTTACCTCCTAGAAAATGACGCGGCTTTAAAACAACACCTTGTATATTTTTAATATATTTTTCATGTGTTTATGTATAGGTATTTATACTTTATATTGATTTACTTTTGACTAAGTTTTTGGTCTTTTTACTGATTATAGCAGAACTATGCCACGAAAATACAAAATAAAAGAAGGAGTGCGAGCTCGAGTATGTTCTTGGACTACAGAACAATTGCAGCCAGCTATGGAGAAAATGGACAGAAAAATCATGGGGATAAAAGTTTGCTGGTAAAGAACACTAAAATTGATGGGCAGGATGGGCCTAAAATATAAATAAATTAACTGCATGCTTTGAAAACTATGAACAAACGAAGTCTAAATCCGACTGGATTCAATGTGTAATGTGTCAGTACTGGTTACATGAAACCTGTACACTTTTCAGAAATAGTTGCTCGAGATGTGGAAAAATTAAAGCACTGTCCGGTTAAATATTATGATGATATTTATTTAGTTATTTTAATTTTTAAGAAAGAATGACTTTTATGATTTTGCTTGTTGAAACTTAATTAGGTATTAATATTTAATAAAAAGGATTTAAAATACATATTACAGTTGAACAAATACTTTTAGAATTTCATTGTTATAGTTTTAATTAAAATTTATCTTATTTATCTTATCTATAATGACAATGACAATAAAAAGATTTTAAAAACTGCAAAATACTTTTCATTTCAAATAAAATAAAGACAAAAAATAGATAAATAATATTAACATAAAATACTTATATAGTATGAAGGGCATCTATCCTGCACCGTAGGCATCTATCCTTGTTAGTATTTTCAAGGTGGGGCAACTATCCATAGGGGTAGGCATCTATCCCCAAAAATGGAGGTCTACAAAAAGCTAAAATCTGCAAAATGGGTAGTTTATAGGTCCAAATAGACCAATCACAGTAAAACATAAAGGATTAAACTAGTTACATTCATAGGTATTATTTATGTAAAACCAATATTTTTTAAATTAGAAGCATATTTCAAAAAGTGGGGCATCTATCCCGGTTTTACCCTATAGATAAAAATATGGAACTATTACTAAACGTTACATTATATATCTATATCCGTTTCATGAATGTTTGGGTCTAAAGATCAAACATGTGTTGGGGACAGGGATATGTTAATTGAAAAGGATACAAAAATGTGCCTTAGCCGAAGTACTTGTAGAAAATGTACGGCGGCGTGACGCTTCTATTTAAAAGGCAGCATAAACTGTGCGAGGTGTCTACGCAATTTGGTAGTGGTAACACCCTCGTCACTGTCACGTGGTAATGCGGCGCAACGCGACGGACCGCACACACAAGCAATAAATAAACTTAAACAGTTTACTATCAACCCCGCGTTTAATTGTCTTGATACTTTGCGTTTAACTCTCATAAACTTCACTGGAAAGGATAATTGCTGTGGAATTTTCTTTTCATTTCTAAATAGATTTTCCAAGACGTTGAATGGGTGTATTCTCGAGGTCTTTTCTTTAATCAGAACTTTATTAAAGCAGTCTGAATGGTCAGCTGTAAACTAGAATGAAACGGAATAAAAGTGAAGCGATTGGAATTTGCCAAGATTTTTTCGGTTCGTATTCGAAGCGTATCCTAACCTATTGCTGAACTAGTGCTCCCGTTTGGCATCAAGTGGAATGCGGTCAACTCCGATTCAACGAAAAAAGCAACAGTGATACATCGCCAGTTTTAATTTATTTTATGTAACAGATTTTGATTACAACTAGTGTGTAAATGTTCGTAGCATGTGTTGGTCGAGTTACTACTCGACTACGATAGTTGTACATGATAGTCAATCAGTATCAGTAGGTAGTAAGTAACTCATACAAACAAAAGTATTTTTTCTAAATCAAAGTGACTACATTTACTGGATCAAAACGTAGTGATGAGTATCTATTTTGCGGTAATCGTTACCCTATAACAAGATTATATGAAAGGAAAACAGTGAAAAGTACATTTAATATTTATTATTGTAAAGCATTCAACACAAGCTAACAAGCTAGTAAGTACTTTATTCAAAACACGAACTAACTGCAGCCAAACGATCCTACTGCTAACAAGAACAAAACGGAAGTGCATAACATTCGTGTAACAATGCCAAGAATCGGATTACGTGAAACGAAACGAATGGTGTAGGTTACTGCGGGTGACCAACGATGTCTACTAGATAAGACTTTATGTACCGTAATGCTACCGATATAAACCCACGAGCTGCTCCTTAAGATAGAGACACATAAAAGTAATCTCGACCCGTTCTCGGACCCGCTACTCAATTTGCTTTTATGATGATGTTTCGCGCTTGTTACCATTCTATTATCGTTCGCTGCTTCAATGTCTCAATACTTAATAACTGTAAAATGTCTTAATTATTTTCCTTAAGTGCGGACTTTGCAATGAAGTCTGACGATTCTTTTATTTACAATGGTAATTTGCTTTCTGTAACGACAATTCATTTATGCGTCGACTATGTTAATATTGCTTAATTACGTATAACATTGTGCACGACATAATTATATTAATTACAGCAGCTTATCAATCAATTACACAGTTATCGTATTAAACACTTATTTGCACTTAGAATGCGATTAACTACTGCTATGCAAATAATAACAAAAGCAGAGCGTATTTCTTAGTCTCGGCGTTGAATATCAATGAACATTTAATGGAAAACCGACGTATCTTCGCCTGGAGACAGGCTATCGCTTCCACAATTCAGTGAATTTATTTAAGAACTAGCTACGGCTTTTTATCAAAATATTTGTTAAGCATTATTATTTTATTCTTTACACTTTACAATATTTCAGACGCCTGAAAGGCAAGCACAATGTACTAAAGAAAATTAGCGGCATTAAAAATCGACACGCATTAATTTGTGGTCCAGACCAGACGTGGGACGTTATCAGAATTAATATTTTAATAAGGCGCCGGCAATAAGTAAGATCGGTCATGGTGTGAGGTGCAATCACTCACCGCCAGCGCTGCTCTCGATATCTTCAAGGTTCTTTCTCAACTTTAATCGAGGTCATTAGCAGCTTTACAACTAAGCGCAAAGTTCAGCAGTTGACAAAAGATATTTTTGCTGAATAATTTTGGGACCATTATCTATTTTAGACAGTGGTCGGACACGATGAAAATTTTCAGTCGCCACATTTTCAACAGTCATTATTTGAAATTGGTTCCACTGACATTTTAATATTCGTAATTTTTCATGAAGTAACCAAAGTTTTGATATTAATAAAATTAAAATGACACAAGGATGAAGGACGATTAATTTTAGTCAGGCGCCTACAGTCTATTTCAATTTATGTAACTGCTTTCGGCATTGATCTAAAGAATTAAATATTGAAGGTGAATATTTTTGCCACACTCTCTAGGACTTTCTTGTCTCACACTTACTATAAACACTAGTAAGTGTGAGACAAGAAAGTCCCATACGTAGAGTAATCTAAGTTGTACTTTAAATATTACAGCTAATAAATAAGTTTTGATGATCACCTCACAAATTCAGTTGAGAAGTCAGCAGCAGCATCGCTAGGTTCCTCCCAGCAGGACGCGGTGGCATCACTCAAGAACTGTGCTTGAGCAGACCACGCGTCACAAGCATGGAGCACACGCCGCAGTGCACCGACTGTCATTCGCACTGCTGCACGTATGAACGCTCGATCTAAATAACATGTTAAAAAAAAGTAGCTGTAAATAAACTACTAGAGTGATATGACTAGTGGTATCTCAAAAGAATAAAAGAGGAAGTAAATGATATATATCTGCGAAATCACAACAGTGGATGACAAAAAAGTACTATTTTTATTTTACGTAGGAAAAGTGTGTTTGTATATGTTCGACAAAAAGTAAAAGGCGATTAAAGGTCTCTTGTGTTCAACTCAACGTAGCATGAACCCCACATATATTAAGAGAGATCTACAACAAGAACACGACACAATCGCATCCCAATAATGTCACGTATCGTCAAGCTTTCACGTTAAGCCTTTTATGTAGCTGCCTTTTGTACATATCTACGCTAATCTAGAGAACCATTCAATTGAGTTTGCTATGGCTTTTGAAGTACAAAACTTTGATCGTATCAATTCAGAGTTAAATCTCGCTGGAAATCGAATACTGAATTTCGTACAATATTATGTTAGTTCAAAGAATTTATATCCCACAGAACTTTTAAGCACAAGTTTCAAAATTCCATTAGTAATTTCCAGAAAGTATGAGATTTTTTCTCATTTTTCAAAGTAGGTACCAAATAAAAGTGATTTTTTTTTTTGGGGAATGAATAATATCATCGAAATGTGGCTGTGAAGCTAGTTACATAGTTAAATACAATAACTTACCTATTTTCACTGGTTGAGGATGCAAAGCCAATAGTCCGATAGGAAGGCTTTTGAAGATCACAGTTATGTTTTCTTTAATATTTTCTCTTTCTTTGTCTATTACTTCCTCGTTCTTAAAGTGTTTGTGACTTCTTTTTTCAGTTTTCTTGTCTTTAAAATTATGCACAGAAGACGCATGCACCTTGGGATTCATTAAGAAATCTCTAATATCACTTGATAAACCTATTCTATCATTTATTTTTCTAATATCATCATTGCTAGTACTATCATCTTGACCCAACATTACATGTTTAGCTACATTCACATCATCTACATCTATGCTATTTACATATTTATTAAAAGATTCATTTTTCATTTCTCTATAACTATTACGTCTACTATTATTTCTATTATGAAAGGGCATTCCCTTCGCAATTGAATTGTTTTCGATTTTAGAAGTTTCAACGCCTTTGTTATTTACATTATAATTTCTCATACTTCCCGAACTAATATTGCGATTACTACTATACGATTGACTAAAATTTACATATAATAATTTCTTGTTTACACTGTGTGTATCAGAAATATTAATATTACGACGAACTTTTGAATTTATAGAACTATTTTTTACATAAAATTCATCATCGATAAAATCTTCATCTACAACTTTCTCAGTTTCCATCAAAGTGTCGGGGCTTTTTTGATCTTCTATCGTATTATTGTCAGCATCGCCTCGTTTGCTGCGGTCAAAGCGTTCGTATACTAGTGCTTCATCATTATCCCTTAAGCCTTCAACATCCTGATCGTTATCTTCGTTATAAAGGGTTCTGTTACTTATATTGTGAAAGATATCAACATCTTTTGAAGCATCTAGCCAAAGCCAGAAAAAGTTTCCTTCGAGCATGTTAAGACGCTTGGCCTCATCCATAACGAGCTTAGCGTAATTGACATCACATATCAAGACAACGACGCCTCGGGTCAGCCTTGATATCTCAGCTAGCCGCCTGCACAGAGAATATAAATTGGTGTGGGTACGACCAAACTACTATTTTTAGTGTCGGACTTAATGTAGATGAACTAATTATTTTTAATAGATAGATTCATTGTATATTTATTAAACAAAAAAGTTACCTGAAAAGAACATGACGCGAGAATTTTTTTGGAAGCGATAACCACTTTGGATCTAAAGGCGGAGCAGTTACTATTGAAGACAAGTCTTTCCGTAGAGATAACGTGGTGTAAATATCTTCCTCTGCTAGCAAAGTGAAGGAGTGCCAATGAGTGTGCAGCAGTGTGGCTCTGTAAGTAAAACGAGAAATACTTATATTCAAATATACTACGACTTCATATTTTCCACTTTGAAACTTATTAAGAAATTTTATTTACCTGAGTGCGTGTAAAGTTTCCCGAGCAGTGATTTCCAGACGAATCTCTAGTGGAAGCAATTCCTGCGAACGAAACAACCCTCATAAGTCCACATAAGAAGCTGCATTATAATAATAATACCGTTAATTCGGATGGCCCCAACCCTCATCAAATAGTAATTGCATACTCTTCTGACGTCAAGATTTGACCATAATCTGTATAATTTGTATTTGAGTGGCAATATCCTAATCATGTCGCGCTTTTTGAGGTTGTTATTAGTCTACGTCGAGTCGTAATCGGCACGAAAGTGGGTAATAAATGGCCATAATTTACCGCGACACCCGTCCCACGTTCACAGCCCGAATACGGGATATTGCGGCGAATATCTCACCTCTCGCAAAAAAGTTTTCCTGCAGAAAGCTGGAAAATATATGTTCCCACATCAAAAATATTATGCACCTCATAAAAATCTGATTTCCTCCACATGTGACAAACTCACGCGTATCTTTATTTGTGTTTTTAAGACAGTGCCGCGTTTAACAACTTTTCGTCTCTTGTTTGTTCTTGGGATCCACTAAAATAAAAAACGGCGTAATAAAGATTCTTTACCTGGTTTCAGTATATATTATCATGTTAAACATCAGTTTTAAGGCTAAGATGGAACTCATAAAAATTATTTTAATTTTTGCAACTAGTTTTGGATCAAAGTTGAGTGTAAGTTAAATTTGTTCAGTAAAATAACATAATTGTTTATAGTTTTATTGTGAAATCGTTTAAAGATAAGAACATGTTATTTTTATTCCATAAATTCACTACAAAAACTTTAATATCTTGCAGGAAAGTTAATTATGAAGTCTTACTCTGAGAGAAAACGTACAAAGAAAAGTTTATCACTAAGATGATGTGGGCATTCGCGAGCTCGCTCAGTGAGAGAATAACTGGATTCCGCAGCTCGAAACGTCAACTTCAGGGAACTCTGCATAAACCCACGTCCACACACAGCTTAAGCGACGGTGGCGAACTAATTTGCGTACGCTGTCAGAGCATTTTAAACACCAAGTTTGAATTTGCAAGTCACATTCTCTCACAATTGCGAATGCACAATATTTCCTGAAACCAACAACGGTAATATGCGGTTTTGCATATATTTACGAGCAAATCGTGAGGATATTTTTGTAGAGACAATAACTCTTGTTATTGTTACAATCGCATTGTTAAAAACGTAGTTAAAATGTAATGTTGGCATTCCTTTTGTTACAAAGATATTACATGCACATGAGAAAAAAGCTACACGCAAAAGGTGGTTCCGCCGATACGGCGATAGCGAGATTTATGTCTAAAACTAAGGTTCATTTACGAAGCTTAGCCGTTAGAGCCTTAGGAGTTCGAAGAAAAGGTAAGGGAGATATCTAATAATGTCATCAGCATATCCTATAAATAATGTCTGAACGTGTCGCGCGCACCGTCAGTTGGTGCGGTCGTCACGTAGGCGCATTATTTCACTGGCTGGTTGCCTATTCCCGACTTTATCATAGCAAAGACGATTAATAGCTCTGCATAAATGGAACCGTTGGCAGGCTTCTAACCAAAGACACCGGCGACACCGGCGACAAACCGTGTTTTTTACGATACAACCAAATAATTTTTGTTTTATCGCATGTGATTTATCTGAATTTAGTCCTGTCAGTTTCAGGGAAACCAAAGGATTTTACGCGTCCCAGTCGAGCAATAGTCGTAAAGCGTGAGCAATCGACGTATCATCAATAGTCACTTTGCTGGTTTATTTACGCTAAATATACTCCAAAAGATAACAAATAAATACTCATTTTCCCCGGTATGAAAACAGTAACAAAAAATGTGTTTTTTCACGGGCAAAGTTCTTTAACATTGTTTGCGAAACATTCCGCAAATAGCGACGCCTTATTTAAAATTCTGTATAACATGCTGGTAGTAGATTAGGTACTCTGTTTAAATAACAAGGCGCCGTGTATGTTGCCGTGATGGTACTTTCGCTATCAATGCAATGCCACGTGTCTACAACAGTCACAGCGTAAAAGGTAGAAATGTTTTGATAGTAGCTGGTATTTTTCAGATATAAATACGTTTACAATGCATACGACGTCGTATTGGAAATGTAATATTTAAATATGCGGGTACGATTGTACGTGCTTATTTTTCTTTCATTTTACGTGTTATAAGTATTATACAATTTCCACTTTCCTTAATAATACAAAATGGGACAACAAAAACTGTAACCTTTTCGCCATAGTGTTCATTCTAAGTTAAATTCATAAAGAAGACTATTTCGTTTTTCCAACGACTGCAAAGGAAAAGTTATACCTGCAGTTGGACGATAATAAAAGAGCAACAGGTGATGCTTTAGCTTCATCCTCTTCTTAACTCTTACCTTCCTATATTTTAAAATGAAAACATTTTGTTAAATAAAAGATCTTCTCGTATACCTACTTTAAAATATATTCATTTGTATTTTATGCACAATATCAACGTCGCCCCATCAAATAAGTATATAAAAAAATATATTTTCCTAAAATGTAAACTTCGACTGATGCAAAAAGGTAATTCAGTAAAAATAAAGCTATGTGGCGAGACGTCCACTTTAACAAACGCTGTCCTGTAATCTGATAATTCCACAAATGGAAGCCGGTGGATTCAAATGACAATGCCAACAGTGGCCTATAGCTAGGTCAGTAGTATTTACGATACTAATAACTAAGTCCCCAGTGAAGCGAGCCAATTACCGTGGTACCCCTCCGGACGATTTGTTGTTGTGGCCGCGAAAATGCTCTCTAAATATTAACAAATGAGAGAAACCAACAGTCCCTTTATGTAGGTATAATTCAAAGATTTAGCAGCCGTCGGCGACGTGAAAATGATGATGGATCGTTCACGGGCTAAGGACCAAAAATGTGTTTGAATGATGGCGGGAAAATGTGTTGCTTGGGTATTTGCCTACACACATGCGTATATTTACTATAATATAGGTATAATTGAGTATGATAAATATTTTCAGTATAAACTAGGAAACTATAAAGCTCTTACTTATTGTTAGTTGTCATTACAATATTCGACTTTTATAATGACAATAAACATCCTATACTATACCATATTGTGTGCCTGTTTTACGAAAGCAAAGCGCATCGTACGGAAGATGCTCACAAGACAAAAATCCAATGGCCTACAATACGTTTGAAGTAAAAAGTGTGAATAAAGATAAACAAAACGAGGATTTTATCAGTTATAGCATTTCTATAGTTAATTCTTACGTTGGCGATGGTGTAGGAGAGGTGCACGTGAGAGGGCGAGGCGCGCAGCACGGGAACGCCTGCGCGGGCGGCCGCTGTCACCACCGCTGCGGCTGCACTGCCGCCGCCGCATACAAGCAGAGCCGCCACGCGCCGCCCGTCGAGCGCCGAGCATGTGCGCTCGAGCACTCGAACACCGAATCTGGAATAATACTTGAGATAAGCTAAAATTGTTAACATGTAAATGTAAATATAATTTGATTTACCACTGCAGTAATAAATATGTGAAAAGCTAACACCACAACCGAAAGAAAGTACGGATATATTTACTATTCAACCGAATCTGGTTCTACTGAAAAGAGGAACTTCAATAATGCTTCACTTAATTCATTAGACAGATGACTTTAATTATTTATGCCAAAATGTGACAGACAAACAAATCCCTAATTTAAATTAATGATTCCCTATAACTTTGACTACTGGTTTTATTAAAATATTATTTTAGTTTCGTAATAACATTATCCAATCTGACGCATGACTCAAACTTCTACAACTAATTACTTCACGTGATTAATCAAAATAAACTTTACAAATGGCGATTTATTATCCCTTAAATGTTTCTCTTTGAAAACTGTTTCATCACAAATTAATAAATTCACGTTTACGTAATTAGTTAATTGGATTAATGGAATTTATGCTCTTATTAATTACTTTACAGACTTTACGTACAGAAATGCAACCTCATCCGTGTTATGACAGATATTTTTTTCTTAAACGTTACCAATTTTGTGCTTTTCCTTAGAAGTTAAAAATGAAAAACATAATTTACCCTCAGCTGAACCTAATCATAAACAATCAACGTAGGCTCTCTTGAAAATTGGCAAAGAATGCAAATAACACACACGTATGTGTGTGTTATACACACATGTATACGACATTAATAATATAGTATTATAATAATCCTATAGCATTTTAGCAATATTTGACTGACTAATGCTTCTAAGGATAAAAATCTAGTCTCCAATAAAACAACATTTACCTGTGGTTATGTAGAGAGAACCATGTTTGTACATACATTTTACCGTTTATTATAATAAATATCTTTAACATTTACTCTTTATTTTAATAGGTTAGCTTATATACACGTGAATAAATCGAGGTTCAAGCATTCCAAACATAACTGGTGAAATTTTATGGAATATTTTAAAGTTCATTTTTAAAGCATTTTGTATGGGTTGATAAAAACACGTTTTATTACCCCCGAAACAATATTGAGCAGTTTTTATAAAGTTTTTAAAAACGACTTTTTTTAAGTGTAGGAGTGCCATGCTTCGGCACGACTGGGCCGTCTCGACCAGAGTGTTACCACGGCCTCACAGAACACCGACGTGAAACAATCCTCGCTTGTGTTTCGTCGTGTGGGTGAGGTTACCGGAGGCCCAATTTCACCCCTGCCCCAACAATCCTTAAATTCCTGATCCCCAAAAGGCTGGCAACGCACTTGTAACCCCTCTGGTGTTCCAGGTGTCCATGGGCAATGCCTATTGCTTACTATAAGGTGATCTGTCTGATCGTTTACCGGCTTATCCCATGAAAACCACTTTCTAAAATACATTAATAGAGGGACCAAATGTTTTTAACCGAAACACTACCTAATAGCCAACTTATTTCTTGAAATTAGATTAAAATTCCTAATTTCAGTATAGTTAGCTATTAATATCAACTTCGCCCAGAGGTGACCCTTCAAAATGTTTTTTGAACCCGCCTACATAAGTACCTACCAAACTTTTTGGCCTGTCTCAATTACTGGTTGGATAAATCGAATAAAACATCATTTGTCAAAAAAAGGATTATTTATGAAAAAGTTAGGACAAGTTATTTGTTAGGCATTATTTTTAAAACCCAGTTCATTACGAAGTAAATGTAAAAGGACTTTGATATTAATTTTCGTAATTTTAAATTTATTACAGTTATTGTTTTTGCTGGGACTGTAAAACTGAGGGGTTATTTTTTCAAGTACTGTCTGCTTTTCTCGTGATATCATCAAGGTTCATCGTCAAAACACGAATTCCATAATTTCAACATTTTTACGTAAATATTTTCAACAAAAAACACCAGCTCAAATACTCTATTACAAAACCTGTGGTAAAATTTTGTACAAAAAAATTATCCCCAAAATTCCACATTACTTTGAAACGTGACAGTATCAAGAACGTCTTCACGCATAATCCTAAGCGTTGTAAGCAGAAGTGCATAATCCCGTGTCAATCAACTCGGGAGCCTCAACCTCCCGTTAAGTCAGTAATTCATTCCTAAGACAGGGCTGCCACAACTTAAGTGAACATTATAACTCTGGGGATAAATAACATTTTCTCTGAATTGTATTTATATCTCTCATGTTTAAACATATTCTGGATTTTATTTATTGTGTTAACTGTGGCTTATCTTATGATAAAGCGTTTTGAATTAATTATAATTTTGCGTTTATTTTGTTTTGTATCATATTCGATTTGTTTAACAATTTTAAACTCTATATTACTGCTCAATTTCTCTGTGTAGCCACCTTACCAATAATACTAGAAAACATATACATAGTTTACTAGTATATTGTATTACAACATATCTACTACATTGTATTAAAATCTCAAGATCAGGAGTCATAATTTCGATCACGAGTATACCAATATCACTCAGCAACAAACTTCTCTTTGGCTATTTCTATCACACTAAAAATTTACTGTACACTATAACATCACATTAAATAAAACCCTTTTTATAAAAAGATATTTACTTTCATAAAATTTAATATGTCTAGACAGGCTGAAGATAAATCGTACGTTAAATTACATTTGGGATCATTAGAACGAAGGGTACGCTTACTGTAGAATAGATTAAATTGAAGTACATTATTCATAACAAAAACGTATTCAGAACTCGAAAGTGGTTGAAATTGCCGTTCTTGGTACATTCATTACTTTCTGTAATGCTTGTCTCTAACATTCAGACATTAAACTATTATATTCAACAAACAAAGAAGGGAACGCTACTTTACCGTACGACTAACAATTTCATAATAACTAATACAAACAGCATTGTAAGACTTGCCGTGGCTTTGTACTTGACGTTGTACCCACACACAATATGTACATTGAATTTTTGATACACATATGAATACCTAAGCACGCCTACAACTCAATTTTAACCACAATTAGTTCTCCGAGTATCATTTACACGGATCAGAACGCCGCATTGACCTATTTGCATTAGTAACTATACAGCTTGTTACAAACGGTATTTAACACTAAGCTCACAGATTACATTACAGCTAATAATTTATGTATTATCAAACTATGGCATAAGTGACTTTGAGATAATCTTATAATCCATTTATTTAGTAAATTTAGGTTGAAGATCTTATAAACCAGTAATACATTCAAGTTGTTTGTCTTTTCTAATCACCCTGTTGTTATTGTTATCCAATAACGCGTAAGACCTTGAATAATAACGTATTATACCAACCGAGAGGATAACATCGTAAGTACACTTCAGTCTCAATCCAGTCGTTCAGTGCCTCAGAAGTCGTTTTAAATTTAAAGCTTTAAAAGCGTCTCTGGCTCTAGTCTTTGCTCTTGCGATATAAAGCCATGTCTACCCGCGGGTATCCTAACGTGTGGAGTAATTTTGAACGAATAGTGGAAGACGGAAGAATGATAAAATTCGAAATAGAAGACATTCCAGAAAGCATGTGGAGTACGGCTGTGGAGTTTATGCTCGGCAACTATATCCGTGAAGATGTGTGGTGGAAAGCCGCTGGTGAGCTTCTTCTAGTTAATTGGATTCCTAAATTGAAGCAATCTCAATGTAATGAATCTGTTGACCGCGCTAATAAGTGGATATTTTTTGCAATTACGAAAATCCCGTCTCGTTTCGCTCACACTTTCTTACGCAAGAAAATACGTAAGTCATTAGCAGTTGT
Source organism: Spodoptera littoralis (assembly GCA_902850265.1). Classification (NCBI taxonomy): domain Eukaryota; kingdom Metazoa; phylum Arthropoda; class Insecta; order Lepidoptera; family Noctuidae; genus Spodoptera; species Spodoptera littoralis. Next base: position 9,074,648 of record LR824535.2, on the reverse strand, counting down.
ATGACCGTGCCGACGCCCAATTACCTCGAGGCCGAGAAAAACCTTAAATGTTCTGTCATTAGGCACCCTTCTCGCCAGTAGTCACTTCGGCCGACTTGTGAATTCTAAACATTGTTTCACGTCATGCGAACAACCAAATAAGTTCCATCAACGACCCGCAAAACTCGAGCAAAACATTTTGAATCTTGAAACTTACCTATTACAATCAGAACAGATCAATTTCGAAAATTATCAAGTTCGACTTCGTCTTCAAAGAAAAAGTTACTTAATGCAAATAATGTCGACAGAGTAAATCTTCTTTCACAGAATTAAATTAATAAACACGATTACGAATATCAGTGGCATTGAAATTAATCTTATAATCATATTTATTTTGTGAAAGCGCACAGACAAATTGGGTCACACAAAGTTGCTAAGGTCTCACTTGTAGAATCTTAAAAGTTGTTAGGACGAGAATAAATTAACCTTGTAATGTTCCGTACTGACAGGCACAGCGCTCGATTTAGAGGCTGTACAAGAATACCGCGTGCTGCTGACATCGATCATTAGGCAGAAAATGAGCGTGGCGTGCTTCCTCGCCGAAGGAGACGGCTCGGGACGCACACTCGTTGCTGTTAACATGTGCTTGCCGCAGGAAAAAGGACGCTTCGTTGAACACAGGCTGGTAATAACGGTTGTCTAACCTCTTTTCAACCCGCCCTATTATTTCACAGCGTAAAACTGCTTAAAACCAATTTTATTTCTATTTATAGGTATATTGGTTGTACATTTTGTAATAGGTTTGTATATTTTTCAACCAAATTTTACAGTTCTTGATTAGAAACCGACGTAAATTTACCTACTAGTGTAAATTCACTAGTGTATTAAGGTTATTATTTTATTCAATCTTATTTTCTATCCTTCGGCAAACATCAACACATACATAATGTATACTCCTTTTACTTTGCAGCCCAAGTCCAAACCGGGTTTATTATCCCTACGAATGTTCGCCGAGGCCATGAAAGTGACAGCGATTTATGATAAATACAACGTGAACACGTACCTTATGGGAGCTGGCTTGTCTGTCGCACCCGAATACCGGGGTCTGGGCATCGCAGTAGAATTGCTTAAGGCCAGGTAAATTATATACCTTAATCCTCACAAAACTGCCCATTGGCCAGCCTATATTCTGTACCCGTAATTACGGCCCGTCTGCCAGGTAGCTGTGGCGAGGGCGACATTTCCAAAGGACCTTAGTAACCCTATTAAGGTCTACGAGGTAATCTACACTGGTATAGCCCGGCTAGTGGAACATCTAAACTTAAATTAGGAAAATAGTGCAAATTTATACAAAAATTGTATCAAATGTAAGCAAAACAAATAACATACCGAATACATTTATCAAGTTCCGACGAACTGCTACTGGGACTAAAGCGAGCAAGTTGCAAGTTAACAAAAATACATCCCGAACAATTTGTGAACTGAGTAGTCGTGCCAGTTGCGGGAGGAGCAGCGACCGCAACTACATTCCGATGTCAATATCTACAAACTGCAATCCGTTTGGGGTCTAACTATACATTATGTAGCGTTTGCATACAAATATCGTGAACACTGCTATCTTCGATAATAATTTCGCAATGTGAATTTAAGTTAAACGTGTTGCTTTATTTTCAGGATAAACCTTTCAAAGGATCTGGGTTTCCGTGCAACAGGCGGCATATTCACTAGTGCAAAGGCACAGAAAGCTGCAGAAAAAGCGGGCATGGAATGTTTGTATCACATATCATATAAGAAATTTGGAAAAAACTGCAATATTGTATTTGAATCGGACGCGGAGGACTTGAAAATATACGGTATACGAACTGAATAAACAAATTCGAGTAAGTCCGTAATACACTTTGCAGAGAACATATTTATTTTTCTTCTAATGCCCTGGAGGTCGTATTTCAAGAGTCACCGCTACACTGAACCGTGGTCTTGCCGAAAAAAAATAAATCTTGATTTTACGTAATTCAAAATATTGAGAGGTTATTTTTCTTTCATTTGTTTCCATAGTAAAATATTTTTGAAACGTCATAGATTTGGAACCATTTGTTTTTACATCTATCTTGAACATGTCTTCGTAAATAAATGTGGAGAGAGAATTATCTTTTTTTATTTAAAAATAGAATTTGATTGATTGAACCTTGATGGGGTATATTTTTATTCTAAGTTATATGTCATGAGAATACACTGAGTCATTACTTGCTCTGTTTAGATAACTTAATACGTATTTTATTAATTTATGACCAACATATTTTATGATAAAATTATGTAATAAAACATTTGATACCAATTAATCTTTGTTTCTAGTATTAAATCTTTGTTTTATATCAAAATTAACGTGCCATTTTGTTTTATTAGATTCATATTGTTATAAAATAAATTAGATAAACGTTCATAGAAATGACAATGAAAAATATTTTCTAATAACTACACATAACATAACATCACGCCTTTTATCCCCAAAGGGGTAGGCAGAGGTGCACATTATGCCACTGTACAATGTAACACACTGGTTTCACTAGTTATGTTACGAGTCCCATGTAATAGGGGGTGAGCATATTGCCATATACCGGGCACAATTCCATACTCCGTGCTACAACTGAGAATTTTTAATAATTAAGACCTGAGAATCGAACCCGAGACCCCTTGCCCGGCAGTCGCACTTGCGACCACTTGACCAACAAGACAGTCCAATAACTAAATTATTGAAAATACAGAACAACTACACGTCGTTATTCAACAAGATAATTTTTATTTAATATTGACAAATTGCTTTGTAACGTGGCTCTAAACTAAGCTAACAGCTGAACAACATTTCATTTTAGTTTTGAAACAATTGAATGCCATCTGGTAAGTGTAATAATATCAGCTAATGTAACGCCAAACCTATCTATACGAATATTATAAACGAGAAAGTGTCTATGTCTGTCTATTTGTCGGTCTTTTACGGCAAAACGGAGCGACGAAATGACGTGATTTTTAAGTGTAGGTGGTAGTTGAAGGGATGGAGAGTTACGAAGACTACTTTTTGTCTTTTTCTGACCGCATTTCCCAATTTTCAAGGTAGAAAACTAAAAATTTAACACCGTCTATTCATGTTTATATGACTAACAAAAAAGTGTGCAACGTTTTTTTATTAATCTGCTACGAACCCCTCAAAAAGCGCGTGTTGTATATAAATATAATATTCAATTGTACGGAAACCTTCATAGGTATTTTGCGTATAATAATATAAGAATGACATTCAAACAAAAACTGCATTCCATTGTAGTCAAACGACAACAATCATTCGTGTCAGTAGTGCTTTTATTAATAAAATGTTAAACAATGAAACAACGCGTTTGAATATAAAAACAATGTCAGAATTTTATTTCCAAAATTTATTCATCTCTAAATTAAAAATATTTTTTTTAAACTTATGATATCGACGATAAAAGTCTCCTGGCAGACAAGTATTGCTTACATTAGGTGACTCAGCACATAAGAAACAACACATTATCTTTAGAAGAAGAATCTTTAGCACTCAAACGTAAAAGTAAACAAATCAAATGTACAACAATGAAAGTTCTATTAAATAGGAGTCTATAATATTTACTAACAACACATGCTCTGCCTATAATATTCACATTGTAATAGGGAAAGAGCTCTGTGCTAATTAAAACATAGGGCATATTCTAGGTATTGTTAGAAAATCCCCTGCAACATAATGAATAATTCCTTTGGAATACATGCAAAGGCTAATGAATTACCACATATACATACATCCGTATATGCAATAAGATAGAAAAAGCATTCATTTCATATAGGATTTGTACAGCAACACTATTATAAATACACTAAGTATAGTCGACTTTATGTAAAAAGAAAGATCACATAAAAAGAGAAATATGACACAAATTAAATCAATTATTGGGTTAGTTACGGCTTCTTCACGTAACTGTAGCAGCGCGACAGCCGCCACTTTATGTTTCCCGGGTAATGCAGCTCATGAATATGAGCCTCTACAGTGGTTTGAAACTAATCGAGTTACTCATCAAACAATACTGACTGCACGGTTACCGCGGTGGTTGAGCAATTGACTGTTGCGCAAATTGTCGTGGGTTCGATTCCCGCACGGAACAACTCTTTGTGTAATAAACAGATTGTTGTTCCAGGTCTGGGTGTCACGTGTATGTGAACTTGTATGTTTGTAAACGCACCTACAACACAGGAGAAAATTCTAGTGTGGGGCAACGTCTCATGACGAAGGGCCTACCCTACGTCATGAGTAGTACCTATACTAGTTACATTATGAACTAGAACGCTAACAATAATCTAATTATTATACTTATTCGTGTTCATTTCAAGAAACTTTCCGACTCGAGTCCATTTCAATTTGTTACGAATAATTAATATGCAAAGAAATTAGCATTTATTACACAGTTTTTTTCTCGTAATAAGACACGAAAAATTACATTATATCGTCAAAAAATACACTTTTTCTAATTAATTTATTATGCGACAGCTTGTAGTAAAATATTTTGTCTAAGGGATGTTTTCATATAGATTTTGACTTAATAATACTTTTATTACGAATAGGTGTTAGTAAATCCTTTCAGTAATCCCCTATATTAACTAACAGTCTCCGTGATGTCGGCCCTGAATCTATAACTATACATTTGTGCGTATATTTGCATGTATATCAAAATGTTATCCTCAATAAAGTCATTACGATAAAGCGTGGTCGTGGGTAGAAACGAAGGTTTAATATCGGAACATCGTATCATAAAATATTACTTTATGGTAATACGATGCTGTATTTCCCTATAGTTTTCGCGTGGAAACATGCAAAGATACGCTGTGTGTTGTAAATAAAATTAAGCTCAACGTTTATTACATATTTAAACGTCGCTATGCAAATAATACAGGAATCTTAGTGGCAAAGCTAGAAACAATAATTAAAGTAATTAAGCTAAGCTACCAAGCGCGAACAAGCCGCTATCAAAAAAAGTCAAAATAAAATGTAATATTACTGAAATATATAAAACTAAAATCTTAATTTCTTATTATATCCTAAACAACATAACCTAACATAATAACAGTATCAATAATTTCTTTGGAAAGATCTTCACGTTACGTAGCGCATTGCTACGCCGTAGCACGCTACGCCAACTAATACGTAGGCCGCAACGCGTCTACATAAGCGGTACTACGACACATTATTATACACTGTATGAAGCTTTATCTCAACTTTGGCAGGCTAAGCCGCCTTGTGATGGAGCTTGGGTGGGCAAGTTTAGTGTATTATTATTAAATCGTCCCTCAGAACCAACTACGACACAAATTCTTGCATCAGCACCAAAGAATGGTAACCAAAAGTTGTATTTTTTTAAATAATACATGTTTATGACGACAAAAATTTATTTATAATCAATTTAGATTTAATTAGGTACATAACATAACATCACGCCTTTTTATCCCCGAAGGGGTAGGCAGAGGTGCACATTACGGCGCCTAATGCCACTGTAAATGTAAAACCTACTTTTCACTCTAAGTTATGAGTCCCATGTAATAAGGGGTGAGCCTATTACCATATACCGGGCACATTTCCAGACTTCGTGCTAATACTGAGATTTTTAAAAACCCAATTTGCCCGACCCGGGAATCGAACCCAAGACCCGTTGCCCGGCAGTCGCACTTGGGATCACTCGGCTAACGAGGCAGTAATTAGGTAGTATTATCTATTTTAATAGATACTTTGCCTGAACTGAAATCGATACCAAGACTTTATAGTCGACAGAGTGAATTAAACATCCCATTAAAATTAACATTTAAACTGTCCTAGTTAACAGTAACAATCGTTTAAAATAACCGTAAACTTGGAATTGCATTCCAGTACAATTGTAAGTACTTGAGGTACTGTAATGACAGGACTTGACCGTTTACCTCTGTCGTTGGAATTTTACTCCACGAATATTGAATTTCAGACTCAAGTACTGGCGATTATATGTACCTTGCATTATTATTTCATTAAAGAAAATTAAATATTAAACCGACTAAGTTTTATTTTATTTAATCTATTCACTAAAAATAAAAGTTGAGCTGTTGTGCCACACAGCACTGAACTTTAAAGTAAGAAGTCAATGTTTTTAATTTTATTAGGAATGTAATAATCATACTGATTATAATCTGTAGATATATCATCTATCTCTGGTAGGTATCGGTAGAATGCTATCGGTTATTTTTTTATGGGATAAGCTGGTAAGCCCCTAGATGGTAAGTTACGAAGTACTTGGGCCTCCAGTAAACTAACTCACACGCCAAAACATAATGCAAGCGTTGTTTCACATCGGTTTACTGTAAAGCCGTGGTATCACTCCGATCATCCTGGCCCATTCGTGCCGAGGCATGGCTTTCCACACACACACAACACACTTATTTAAAAAAACTGGGTCATTATCGTCTTCCACCTTCAGGTATTATGATAATCTCTTTGCATTGTTTACAGAGAACAATAGTTAAGTTAATAGCTAAAACTGTAGCCCAAGTAACAAAAAGCAGAGCATAAAAGACTGTTATTAAGGTAGCAGTACTTTCTACCAGGTATAATTTAAATTCTCGCGTAATCATAAAAAGTAAAACACGACAATAGTTTCTCCCAGCGGCTTCGCCCACATTCCCATAGGATAAAAGTGGCTTATTTGTTATTCTAGACCATAATCTACCCCAGTTCCAAATTTCATATCAGTCGCTTCAGCCGTTTTGATGTGACTGAGTAACAAACAAACAAACATAGAAACATATAAACTACTAATATTGTAATTTCGAAAGATGTTATGTATCTTTCGAAATTACAATATTAGTAGGACTAACATACAATCCATAACTGACTGACATGTAATTTTTTTGGCTAAATATTAAGTACTCAATTCGAATACAAAAGTAATTCCAACCTCAAAAACAACAACTCCAATAAAACGCAACTTCCCCCCACACCTAGAATTACGTGTAAATTGAAACTAAACGTCAAACAAGAAGTAGTCAAACTGTAGTATCGGCTTTACAATTGCTAGTTTCGAACGGAAATCAAATCGGCGTCACGAAGCGTACCCAATAGCTTAACAAAAGACCCCGGTGTCGGCAAAAGGCCCCCGTGTCGGCAAATGTACCGTCAATCCTACATGACCGGGGAGAGATCAACGGCTTCACACCGAAGGAAAATAATCCTACTAACTTGGCTGAGCTATTTAAACTAGAAATAAAAACCTGATAGCCTTTTCATCTGATCCCGCAGTTAAAGGTGCAGGGTTTATATTAGTAAAGAAATTGAAGCAAAGAATTCTAATTGTAATGCGATAGATGCAATAGTAAGTTGGCTTATCTGTTTGCATGTTTAGTACTAGACTCAGGTAAGTGAATTTCTGAATAGAAAAATCCGTAAACCTGAAAATGTGTGTGTGTGTGTGTGTGATTTTAAGTTAACACACCATATCTTTTTTATATTTAGAAGGTGATTAAATGAAGAATGATAAATTCAAGAAGTTTATATTGTCCTATAATATTAATTCAGCTGTTATTCTGTGGAATGCGTTGCCCAAGGAGATCAGAATGGCAACAAGTCGCAATACCTTTAAATTTAAAGTCCGTGAGCATCTACTTAAGCATTGGCAGACTCAAAACAATTGAGGAAACTATTCTGACAACGTTTTCTTTTTTTATATAATATATTGTAGTATTTATGCAGTATAAATATTTGTTTAGTAGTATATATTATATGGTATGTATATGTCTATTTATAAAATATTGTATTAATATATTTATTCTATAGGTATTTATGTTTGTCGTATACATATTACATAACATTTTTTTTATTGTGTTCTGGCTTCGCATCAACCACTTCATTTCTCTGCACTTCCCTATGATTGACTGTAAGAGAATGCCTTAAGGCATTAAGACCGCCATTCACTGTATTTTGTGAAGAAGAAAAAAATAAAATAAATAGAATTAATAAATAATTCAGATATTTACTGTACAGGAAATAAAACACGAATCTTAAAAGTTATGAAAGCAATTTTATTACTACTATTGAAATAGAAACAAAAGACCAATCATAATAATTATAATGTAATATCCAGTTAGTCGTCTTACATTTTAGTTTTAAGAGCAACACTTTAATTATAAAAATAATTACTTTAACTGGTTTTAAATGAACAACGCTTTCAAAACCAGACATAAAAACACCCTCAAAGACTAGAGCATCTTCCTCAATGAATTCAAAGGCAGGAACACTTTGTAAACCCTAAATCAATTAAAGTCCATTTTACATTGTATTACAAAGAGAAAAGAATACAATTGTTTTGTAATTGAGAAGGAAATAGTACAAATCGTATTGACCAAAGGCAACTAATGAAATGTGAAATGAACTAATATGATAGCATTTGACAAAATATTTTTTATTTACTAATTTTCATAAGATAGATCCTTTCAGTCAGTGTTTGTTAACTTTGCTTCTAGTTGCAGTAATATCCTGTAAATCCAACAGTACTGTAGCATACCATACTGACTAATGACATTATATTCATTAACCAGAAAATGTAACATCAAAGCTAATATTGATAGGGAGTAAAGCCACATCTCATCTGAATTCTGACTGTGAAACTATGGCGGTCCAGCGCAGCGCTCTAGCGTCGCGATCAAATCGGAACAACTCCAACAATATCCATAAAGTGTTCGCTTGAACAAGACGTGTATCGGGTTTGTTTGAAATCGAAACTTGTGAATAGTTCTGTTTGACGGCTTATGTCGATTTGTGTTCGTGAGATAAATTGACGGTCGCTCATACCCTCACCACATTTTATTGTGGTACAATGCTGAAAAATCCTTTTGATCAATTGACTTCAATGTAAGGGTTTCTTTTTGAGTGATGTCTGTAAGTTGAGCGGTTGTGTCTATTCATAGATTTAGGTACTTCATGTGATGTTGAAAGTTCAAACAAATGTTTTTCGAATGTTTTCTATTTGTTGTTGAGGGCAGAATACCAGTAGCTATAATAAAATGTATTACGTTCGTACAAAATAAACATCTCGTATATCGAAAACAGTTTTAAAATCAATGAACCATGAGAAACGTAATTACAATCTGTATGATTACACTGCCCCGTTGACCGAGTGGTTGCAGGTGGTGGTGGTGGTGGTTCGATTCCAGGGTCGGGTCAAGTATAACAGGGTTTTAAAAAAAAACTCAGTAATAGCACGGAGTCTGGAATTGTGTCCGGTATGTGGCAATAGGCTCACCCGCTATTACATAGGACTCATAACTTAATTAGTGAAAAGTTGGTTTTACATTGTAGAGTGACATAAAGTGTAAGAGGTGCATAATATGCACCTCTGCCTATCCCTTCAGGGATAAAAAGCGTGATGTTGTGTTATGTTTTGTGTTACATGAGCAATACGAGTGTACTGCTCAATACGTAGAAATTATCACTAAAATTCTCCCTCTACTGCTAATGGCTTAATATTAGAAAACCAACGTTATTCAGTAATTTAATTAATGTACGGTTACGTGCCTATTTTAAACACATCTGCAAATGTTAACATATTGATTTTCTTTTATAAATAGTTCAGTACCTGAATAAGAAACAATATTTCTGAATTTTAATACTCACTTAAATTATAATAAGTAGGTACATACATTTTTCGTGTAATTACGTCGTCAACACTACAGAAACACTTAACGTTTATTTTAAAGCATTTCGATGACGTCTTTGTAAGTTTAATTTTACTCAAAGCTTTAGTAGGCACGTGGTATGTTTTAGGAAGAATATTTCAATAATTTATTAGGTTGAAGTCATATGATAAGAAGAAAGCCTCTCATAATTTAATGGCTTTCCCAGCTGGAATTCGTATTTTAACAGGCAATTAATACCTACTTCTGAAAAGAAAATTCAATTATACATTTTTCCATTCATTACTATTATTAATTGAGGGGTGACCCCACGCGCTTAGGTCGAAAATCATGCTCTACCAATGCCATTGAACTCGGATAAAAAATCTATCCCCCACCTACTTGTCTATTTTGGAATCTTAACGATCCTACCCTAGCATGTTTTTTAGTATCGAACAAAGTGCAATCACCGATGACTGATTTAAAGCACGCCTTAATCCCATAGTGGCATTATCACCGTTCCCAACACCCACAGTCTCGTTAATCGTGTACTACGGAAAGGGTGGCGTCCGAGCCTATTTCCATTTATCGGGCATGTTCCAGGGGATTGGAATAATTGGCAACTGAATACATAGACTATCGAACAGAGTCTCTCAATACGTTAGCTGTTTGAAGAGATAAGAAGCTTATAAACTTAAATACATCTCTGTTGATTTTCGTCATGACGTGAAAAATTGTTTAGTATTCCATAATCATTATACCGACGGCAACAAAACAGTTCTGTGGGAGTGAAATACAAGTAAATTGTGTACAATCTACGAACAATAATAATATAAATTATACGTACTTTTCATCTTCTGGCAGCTCGATGTACAGCGGCAGCAGCGAGATGTTACGCAGATGGAGCGGGTAGTCGCCAGCCAGGTACGTGTGAGAGATGTCGGCGAGCGAGCGGTTGAACACTCGTACGACGTCGGCGGCCGAGGGCGGCGCGGCGATGCCCACGTAAAACGCGGTGCGCGCGTCCGCTTGTAGGACCCGTAGCTCGCGGCCCGCGCTCGTCGCCGCGAGCACCGTGCACGTGCACCACGCATACCACGCCGCGCACGCCGCCGCCGCCCACCGGCGTCCGCGCATCGCGCACCCGCGCCCCGGCCTCACCGTCGCCCGCGCCCCGCCCGCCCCCCGCACCGCGCCGCCATACCCGACGCCCGACCAACACCATCCACGCTCAACGTGCCCTCCCACCACACAGACTCTCCCGCCCCAACATTTACTGCACTTTTATTTACAAGAGTCACTTCAGTTTCCTTAGATACACTTCAAGAAAATATTACTGTTTATCGCACAGAATTATGGACGGTAAATCATGATGAAATTTAATAATTCTCTGTTTTGCAATCCTTGGAACTCGGCTCATTTGCGTATCTGTAACAAAAGGAGGACATCTATTTGAGGAGATCTATTTGTATGGTAATGACTTTAACGGGAACATTGTAATTACAAATTAGACTTAATCAATATTAACATTTGGTATAGATAGCCGATATCGAGCAATATGAATGAACATGTTGGTTACATACTGGATGGAGAATAAGTTTATAAAATTGTGGTTAAAATATGCCTCAGCTCATATTCGACGCGTGATATCTATGTATTATGCATGTATATAGGTCTCGGATAAGATCGGATCCCAAAATTTAACCAAATAAGTTTGGAGATAATACAGATAGCTATTTGGGTACCCACATCTGTGTTGAATGGTCGCGGTCACATCTTCGCCATAGCTGTGGCCCAAACATTACAATTTATGTTTGGGTTACAACTAGACTGAAGATTTGTGGATTCGCTATTATAGAGGTAGAGTTGTATAACTATGGAATAGGAAACTAGGACTGACATATACCACATTGATAAAATTGGGTCAAAATGATTCGCATCGTGATTCGTCTGGCACTGTTCGGTATTTGTAACGAAATTTGATTGTTATTCGATCATACACATCAGAAACTGGAACTTTTAAGAATAATCCAGAAAATCAAACCTTTGCTAGACAAACAATAGATACTTTGTAAAATGAGACAGCCCAAAAAAAACAAATCTTCTTGTGCCCTAATTATATTTATTAATTCAAAGTTAACCTCGGCGTTTCACAAGAGGCAGTCAATAACAGATAACGGCACCCGTAACCATTAACAGGGGTCTTCGATTTAAGTAACTGCAGGGTTAATCTTGTTTACATCCAGTACACGTTAACTAATTTATGTTCAACGTTATCACAGTTTTTCGTCCGTTCGCCGTTGGGCTCAATTTAGTTCCCAGCTTTGGTAGCGAGCACTTGTCGTGACGTAACCTATTTATTCTCACGAAAAACCGTGTACAATTTAACGCTGCTCATTAATTATTTTAGATATACTTAGTGGAGTTGAACCCAAGATCGTAATTTGATAGCCTGGCCTTATGAGTACTGCAAGTACTTACTCATTAATATTAAAATGGACTTATTACGTAACATGTACTCAGAACCTATAAACATTAAACATAATTAGTTTTATGTAGCCATAAATATAGTGCGATGACATATTTTGTGCGTTAGAGGCTATAAACTTTTACATACACATACTTACCGGGTACACCCGTGTGTTGCTCAAATTACGCAAAGAATGGTTCACCACGGGGATAGAACTCCATCGACAGCGTGTTGAATAATTATTATTATTGTTGAACATATTTCACAGCTCACTAGCACTAAACTTATAATCTATGAAAATCGTAGCAGCATTATACTTAATTCTAATCAGATTTATCTTTGAAAACTCAGCCAAAAATATGTGTATACTATTCCCACGTTTCGCTACGAAAGTTTCATACTTAGCCTAATCTAGATTAGAGAACAATAATTGAAAATGGAAACAATAATACGTATGTGCTAGATCAATATTATGATTGAAATTAAGTTCGTACAACAATTTGATTAAGCTAGACCAAAGTTTAATCCCTAGGATTAAATGTCAAGACTGGTAAGTGTTGATTTAGATTCAAAGTACACCCTCGTCAAGCGATGTCTTCGCAACGTTACTAATTGAAACTATGTACGAGAATGTTCTCAAGTATTTCCCACTTATCATCATTAGGATTATGTAACGAATAAGTACTTAGAATTCAGGGTAAATGGTTGGAAAGATATTAATCGTCTATATAGTAACCTGCTACATATTTAAATATTGTGCAAGTGTTCAGTTTTTGACAAACGTTACCTTGTGTTTGAAGTTTACCTAGCCATATTATTTTTCTGTGTAAACATATCTAGCATGTCGCTTAGACCAGTACTAACTAGATAATCGATATTATAAAACTACAAGCTCAGATTTCAAAGAAATTAGACATAAAACATTGTAATCGAAATAAGGGAATCCATCAATGTGAATTCCTAATTGTTTTCTTTGCGAACAATACTGATCCGTCAAGTGTCGACCTATCCAATTGACAATTCAGGGATGTTCGGGACAGACGAGACAACGTACTACCGGAGATTTGAAACATAAATAAGTCACCCGTATTCTGACCTAGCTTGAAATATCTTGAACGTTTTCTTATTTTTGGTATTATCTAAAGTTTAAAAGTTAACAATAGTTTAATTAAAGAGCTTCTATTTAGTTATTTCCAAGAGAATTTACATAAAGCAGTCGTCATCAAGATTTACACAAAGTAGTCGAGTAAATTCAAATTTATTCGTAAAAAGCAAAAGCAACCAGAAGTATGCAACAGCTTCAATGCAAAAGGAGTACTACATATTTACAAGCAACAATGAGGTACATCAGTTTAATTAAACGTTCCCGCAAAAATAATGGCACGCTTCGACATGGCAAAGATTTGTTTAGAGAAATCCTCCCACTCTGTGAGATCGAGAGCATTTCTTACTTCAATATTTGAATTGAATGAACAAATTCTAATTTCTCTCCTATATTTTCTTCATTCGCAGAAGCTTTTTATTCATTAATCGAATTCTCCTTTGATGTAAGTACGGAGGTATGTAGTACAGCCATACAATTTGTACGTGGTTTCTGTTAAGGAGAGTGAACTCCGTAGGATGTCGGATTAATTAATAGCTAATTACTCGCGGTCATATAATGAGACTGCGTTGGTTTTGGACTGCCAGACTTAGTTTTAATGTTAAGTCATAGTTCTCAAGTTGCGATTAGTTCATACAACTAATGTAATTCAGAACACAAAGTTAGTTAGCAAGTCTTTATCTGGGGATAGGAAAGAGTTTACAGTTTGCTAAGTAACCTCATATTGCGTGGTCTCAGTAAATAGACTGTGTCGCCATTCCCGCGGGTATCTTAAAAGACAACTTTGGAACAAGAGGATGGAAGAACATTTTACCTGCATACTGACGGAGTTTTTAATGAAAGATCCGGATATTGAACGTGAGGTATAAGAGGCTTGATTATAACAGCTTTGAAAAGGAGTGAGATAGGGGCTTTGCAGTCGCCTATCGACTTGCTCAGCGCATTGATTAATCAAAGGCTTTCAATTTTAGATGATTTATTTTTGGAAATGCAGCTCAATCTATTTAAAAGAAAAAGGGGAAAACTTTTTACCTGATGTACTGACTACGTTTAACAGGATGGGTACAATTTCTATAGGTGCAATAGATCTAAACTTAATAACCTTTATCACAAATTTGCTCTCAACGTAAGAATATCTACCTACATGGTGAAAATCGTACATTTCTCATAACCTATAGTTCCCTGCTCCAGTGCGACCCGACCCATTGTAATTTGCATTGTTTACTGTTGCACGGACAACATACTTTACGGAATTTGTTACACAGACACTCGTACAGGATAAAATATTATTCATACTCGACGCGCTTTATAATTCCAACTTCGCTGCGTCAACGTCATGGAAGTAACAGATTGAAAAATTGAATACTTGATCCTTGTCTGAACGAGAACAGTGGATTTTTCTTTTACAACCCGGTCAGTCAGTGTGTGTTATTTATCGATCTCGTAGTCGCCATCCCTGTTCGTATGCCCATCACAATCCCAATATGTCGGTCTTTGAATATTCATCGACAAAAGCGTGTTGACACTTTTCGAATAAAAAAATGTATTTGGGTTTTTTTATTCTTTATGCTTGTTTAGAAATAATTTTATAGTCAGCTTTGAAGTTTTGCCAAACGAAACCACGCTTACCAATTTTGCTAGATCATTGGAACAAGTTAGCATTTACTTTAATTAAACACCAAACTCCAGTTCTTAACCAATTCAAGGTTTTCTTAATACTATTCTCGAAATGAAACGGAAATATCTTGATAAAGAGTTTTAAGCTTACGTAACAAAGTTCATTTTAAATTAACAACATAAGTACCTATTTGAGATAAGATAATAGAATGAAGAATGGTTTTATTAATTCGTTATTACACGGCTTTTAATTTCTCAGTGGCGACTGTTTGACGAGTCTTTGTAGCTTTAACTGGCGGCACTTTCATGTTGAAATAAGCCTCGAGGTTTCGTCGAGCGCCCAGCTCCCGACAGGCTATAATTGAACGTGTAGAAGTGAACCGCTTAATTCGAGTAGAATTAAGCTAAGAAAACTCTGGCAGCGTTATCTTTATCCAAATTGATATAATATTTCGTTCTTTTATACATATTTTTTTCATTACAAATTCCCCATTACGACGATACTAAAGAATCGCTCCAGAAAATCCACAAAGATCGCTTTGCTGAGAAAACACATTTTCACACTCGATATATTTTTACTCGGCCAACGATTTATAAGTTCACACCGAGAGATTTCCCAGTTCGTCTTACCTTGCACTTACAGAAGGATTTAGTTCCAGTTTTTACGCAGCATTGAGTTTGTCTGTGTAATTTACGGCAGGTTCAGATAAAAGTTCTATGACAGTGTAACACACGTGTACGTGCCACGAACTAAGTGTGATATGAACATAACTCCCACTTTGTGAACTTAAAGCAAATTATAGACGTGCTCCTCGCCATTACATGAGTGAAATTTTACTTTAAACTGCGTTAATTTGCCCACTAGCGGAGATATGTTTGAGCTTATGATTTGCATATTAGTACCTACATTCTAAAGCTACTTTGAATATAAAACTTTTATATGACTGTTTTAATGAACGTTTATGTATGCAACGCTTGCGAAACTAAACTAGGTTTCATTAATTAAAACCTACTTTACGTAAAAGCAGCATCTTCAATCTGAGCGGCGAAGCTATTAGTCCGACCCTAGAATAAATGGAAGGCCAGCATTTATGTAGAATCCTAGTTGCCTCGTATAACTCATCTGTCTAAACGTCATACATCACGCAGTAGCTGTAATATGTATAGTTAGGTACTGGAAAAACAAGGCGCAAGAAAAGTTAAAAGTTGGATGACGTCAGGCGAAAACCATCCATCAAACGGTAGAGAGGCTGGATAATAAATCTCTTGAACAAAATATAGCATGACGTACAGCTAAATAACTTAACCTAAAAAGAATGTTGATATTCAATTTGTAAGTTATTGAGCATGGAACGGACAATGTACAGGAAGCCGGATCGGTAATACGTATCAAACAGTGGAACGAAACCTCAGAGACTGATGATTCGATTATTCGCTAGACGATAAAGCAATGGCATTACGACCTGACGTATCGACGACATAAATAGATGAAACTGAAACTATTAAAGCTAGTGATTTCATTAATGCTTTTAACGCCAGTACCTCAGTACCTGTTGCTGTTAAACCGATATGTAGGGCGATACTTTGTGTAGCTAAGATACAAATTTATGCTTGTGATTTTGTAATAATGATATTCAGCTGTTATAAATGGGTAGTCTCTGATTTTAAGTTGATATCTTATAGAATAAAAAGATTAGTAAATGATAATTACTAATATTTTTAATATTTTGATAATACCAAATTTAAGCTATGTAAAGCAAATAGCATTTTGTAAAATTCAATGAATTATTACCCAATATCTGTGTGTAGACGTTCCGTAAGCCAGAGCTGATGACAACATTCGAATCTTTTGGGAATTTTCTCAAGAGCAATTTAAGAAAAGAAGCTTCGATTTCCTCGGAGACTGTCTGTTCATCGCACTCCAAGTACAACCTCACAGAGACGTTGCGACAGTTTAATCAATGTATTTCATTATACTGGTGTTGAAATTCCTATAAATTATCACTATTTTATAAACTATCTATTATTTTATAATAACTATCGTGAAACATACTAAACTAACTAAAATCGCGGGTTACTCACATGAATACACTGCCGCGACCGCGGACGCTGTTCATGAGAAAGAACCCCTCTTTGGTTCGAAATTAGTAGAGCTTTTCTCAGTATTTTCACGTGAGTAACCCGCGATTTTAGTTGGTTTACTATCTATTAATTGATGACACTAATGTTTATTTGCACTTTACTTTATAAACATTTGCACATAAGGCCGCACTGATTACATAATTAATCAGTCGAATAGTAATTTCAATTTGCATTAATACCTATACAAAAAAGTGCAGTAGCTCACTTCCAAACTATTATTATTACAATAGATACTATAGGACTAGGTAAATATCGCTTGACAACTAAACACGTCGACCTAATTTTGTCACGGGCTAACAAAACTAAAGTTATATTTTATAATGTTATCTTACTTATGACATTATCCCTAGCAATTTGAAATACACACACTTGTCCTCGGGGACAAATTTCTAACTTTTCTATGGGACAAGTGACAATCAATATTGCCCCTATTATAACGGGACGTGGGTAAACGCAAACGCAGTCCCTTTGCTCCCGAGGGTTAGTTCACTACAAAAACATTCTACGTCAAATAAATCGTAGTTGTTAAGAGAACTTCAGTAGCCCATTGCTCGTAGGCAAAAGTCTCGCCAGGGGTAACGGGTGAAATAGCCGCATGGGCCTATGATAACGACAGCTGTAAAAATGTACTTTATATGCAAAGTGGCCAATTTAAGACCTTTCAAAGGTCGGATTGTGTGCCCCATTATGACCAACGCGTGCATTTCTGTAGACAATTTATAATCCCGAAAACACGTAAAACTCGTAGCCATTTGTAATTTTCCAGACTGTTTCGTTTTAGTTCGTTTTTTTAATAGCGTTTACTGACATCAGTTTCCAACATGTTTCAAAGTTAAATATATTATTTGGTAAAGTGTTTGTGTTCAGTAGGTCGTTGGCAAAGAGACTCGTTTTTACGTAGTTGATGAATTAACTCAGTTACATACGCATTTTCCATTTCAAAGGACTTTATGTGATCCATAAATCACACAGGATTAGATTTTATTTTAGTATAGCGCATTTTGCTCGATTAGTTTAAATAGATTTTCAGTTCTTTCTCATTTATAATTACTTTCATAGTTATAACAAAAATAAAGTCAAAATGAACAATTGGCATTGCACAAATCAACTCAATCACTCCGAGACTAGGTCGCAAATCGAAATTATTAACGCTTACATCCTTTTTCTAACTTTATAAGAAATGTTTATGTAACAATAATAAAAATATCTATTTTCATAAAACAATGTCAACCAACAGTAGATTTCTTTGAGATGTTCTTGAAGATTTTGATTTACGGTTTAATTGACACTTGGCGACTCAAGTGTTTCCTTAACAGACGAGCCGTTTTTATACACTTCATCCATAACTGTTTTTTTAGACGAGGAAACCTGAGATGCTATAAGCACCTTGTTAAATAAACTTTGATTTGCAAAAACCGTACGACAATAATAAAATATTGTTCATCACAATTTTGTGTTTTTATGACACACTTCGCAAAGGCAGTTTGAATAATTTGCTTTTGAAAATCTTGATATGAGATACATAGACTTTTAAGACAGTATTCTTTTTTATTTTTGATATCTTCTTTACATATAGACATGATAGCAAGTATATTTTGATTAATTTCAGTCACCCGAAACACATAACAGTAATCCAAGAACGCATTTAGATAATGAACAAGATAACTCGATATTGGATACACGTAACAAAGCTTCTAGAACAGTGACGAGTGAACTATCGATAAATACCAGTAAGGTATTGGAGTTTGCGGCGAGTCCGTGTGATTTCAATGAGCATTGCCCACTACAAAGCGCACGTCCATTTGAACCAATATCAATGCAAATGTTGTTCAATGTATAACTTCAGCTTCCAAACGAATAATTTTATTGAAATTTTGCTTACAAAAACTGATATGTATTTACATTATTGATTGCTAAACTTGAAATATAATCTGTTGAAGGTACATATAAGAATACATAGCATGAATGTGCCAATGTACAGAATTTGTTAACTGTTAAAATCAAATTAACGAAATTATATGAGATTTATGAATAAAACGTAATATTTATTACTATAAAAGAAGATAGCAACCCTCTGAAGTCTAAAGCCAGTTGAATGGGGGCTTTGTTGCGAGGCATATTGTCCTTATAACTAACTAAATATTGAAGGTAAATGGGATGAAATTTCGTCTTATTATATTAGGTAAGCAACTCAAATAAAGTTGATCAAGTTTGGCAAAGTTGTAATAAAGGTTTTCATAGCGACAAAACGGTTACATTTATCTAAATTAAGTATCACGGTATCTGACAATCTTTACTAAAAACTTGACTAAACTCGGAAAGTTTAAAGCAGGTAGCCGGAATAAAAGTTTTTGGGAGAATGTCTCGAGGGAATTATATTCAGTTGATTTAAAATGAATGATATTCGGCCCTTAGCTTGATTGAATAATTGTATCGTTACTAATTTTTCATTAATGATAGTCGTGGTGATGCGGAGGTTCATGACGCCCGCTTCTCATGCATGAGAGTGCGAGTTCATAACCTACCAACGGCAAGGGTCGGTGTGAGTTTTTCCAAATCATATGTAAGTACCTACTTTCTGAGAATATTTAGACACCACTGACGAAGGGTGAGGAAACCTGGGCTTATAATTTATAATTATACGTTTGAGATCGCCAATTCGCATTGAGCAAGCGTGGTAATTAATGCTCAAACCTTCTCCGTTTGAAAGGAGGTCTTTGGTCAGCAGTAGCCAGTTATGGCTGACGATGATGGTGACCTTATTAATTCATTTATCTCCAACACAATTTTTAAGTAAATATCTACTTTCTGAGTTTCATTTTCCTAACAAAAAAGGATCATAGTGCGAAGAGAAAACAGGGCGAGTGACGCCTTAGGCAGACATACTTCATGCAGAACATTTTCAATACAAAGTAAACTTACTCGTAGATTGCAGAACATCCGTACAATATACCCTAGGTATTACGAACTCATTTGAATTTTAAATCTTGTGAATCTTCTTCGAAACTATGCTAAACTGTCAAAGTTATTCCGCTACGACAAATATTACAGCTCAAATGAAGTTTCACTTGATACCGTTTCAGATAGGTCCAAGTTTGTTACTAAAAATAGAGACAGTTCAAGAAAAGAAGAAAGGCTTTTTGACTTGCTTTAATTCAATTAGACGTCTATTATTTTTTTTAAACTCAGCAGCAGCTTTGGGGCAATTGGCATCTCTTCCAAACGTATATCGACCCATATATGAAAAGACGTAGCTTTAAAAGTAAGTATGTCTCATATACAAAATAGGAAACAACTTAATAAGTACGCATTAAGAAAGCCTTTTAGAAATTTCCACTTAGGAAATTTTACATCATTAGAATACACTCGCCACGGCTTCCCAATTAATTAATTTGTAATCTGATTTTCCGACAAATACTTTCCATTGAAAATCTAACTTTACTGTTAAACTCTTCGCAAACAAAAGCTTTATAAAAGATTAAAAAATAAATCAGTATTGATTTTACTTGTTACATTGTTGTCAAAATGGGTCGCGGTACATAGTGAAAGTAAAACAAAGCCGTATTTTTCTATGTGTAAGAATGTTTATCCCAAGATTGAGAACATAGGAAGTCTGTGGCAGGACGTCAATTTACGACAACGGACTATCTCGTTTCGGGTGTCATTCCATTAAGACCCTCCCTTAATGGCCTGTGTAACTCGACAACATGGCTATACCTACGGGAATGACTAACAAAAATTGTGTTCCAAGAACGAATTAAAAAAATAAAAGCACGTCAGCGAAATAAACGGATTAATTTCGCTCGTTGCGTCCCAAACTACACCACCGAATTTATTTGATCTGTTTTTAGTTGCTTCGACCTATCTGCATAATATCTGAACTGTTGTTTGCCGTGTTCAGCCAATAGCTTTTGCTTTTTTTATTTTGTCATTCGAAGTGTTGGTAACATTTTCGTGTATTTTTTTATCCAATTCGATTTCATTTTTGTGTGCAGTAAAAGTAATGAAGGTTCGAGTTTGAATTCCGAATTTTTACGTAAGTTTGTTAGTTGTCGGTGTTATTCTAATTTTATTTGTGTTGATGAATGAAATATTTTGATAGAAAATATTACATTTCACGATTCAGTTCTCTTTTTTTAATACAGCTCGTCCATCATACCGCAGGCGAAGAACATTGTCGGCTGTCAGCGAATTTGTAGTCATATCTTAATAATTGTTCTTTCCTGTCTTTTATCAAGCTCCAAGAACAGCAATCATAATACAATTATTTTTCTTGACATTACACAAACTAGTAATTAAGGTGACGAAAAGAAAATTATAGATAAAATACTTAAATAATTGTCTAATCAACACGAACCTCCAAATTACTTATCTGATAACTTTATAAAGCCTATGAAACACCTATGGCTACGATTCTTACAAACCTCTTTCTGCCTACCTCATGGGAGACAGGCGCGATGTAATGTATACCTTTAGAATCAAAAGATGAGAAACATATTTTTTTTTATATGTCCAGACCACAATCAAGTATAAAATGTACATTTTACATACCTTATGTATTGTGTTTTATTTGTACAATATCCAAGCAGTAAGTGGTAAAACTAAACATTTACAAAACACAAAACATTTTAAAATAAATTAGTTTTTCTCTATAACAATATTACAATTTGAGTACATGAATTATTTATGGACATTAAAAGGGTAAAATTTAGTTGTTAGTGCAATGCAAACCATATTACAATTACATTATATGTATTGATATTGTTGAAAGTACAGTCACTCGCCTAATTTAGTATTCTACTAAAATATAAGCATTTCTTTGCAGCTATTGTTAAAGTATTTTATGTTTAGTGGTTGTCAAAATATTCCGATGTCAAGTCTCTTCCAGAAGAGAGCTATTTTTACCCGTTTTGAAAAAGAAATAAAGTAGGATCTCAGGATGACCAGTATGTGTATGTTTTTACGCGATTCGCGATTATCCTGCAATTGGCTGAACCGATTTTGATGCAATTTTCAGAAAAGTGTTTGTTACACTTAGGAGAAGGTTTTAGGATATTAATTAATTATCCGACTACAAAACCAGAGGGGATCCAAATCGGTTTTTTCAAACGTAGTTTATAAAATAATTATTTCATATATTATGTGATTATGTAGGTGTATTGTTTTCAAAATAAAGTCATCGTGTCATATTAAAAATTCTAAAAATTTTATAAAATGAGTAAAGCAAGCTTCTGAGCACATTGTAATAAACAAGTTAAGCTTTTTGTAACATTTAAAACAAATTGAACATTTTTAAAAGACAAAGAACTAGACTATATGTTTCCATGAAACTATAATGAGGGCTTTCTAATTAGCCTCTATTATTAAAGGGCATATTTTAGTCATTAAAACAGAAATTACCTACTTACCTACATGAAATTGCTACGAAGCTTATTACCAAATACACAATTGAATTTTAGTTGAAAATGTTATACTAAGCCGTATGTGTTCTTTACTGGTGTGGACTGTACATTACAAATATTTGTTTGTGACACGCAATGTTTAACAAATGCAATAAACCATTGTTGAATTTGATGTATGATTCTGCAAATAATTCTCTGGCAGGTTTTGCTAAAAATTTGTGAACATTGTTATCCTGGTCAGTGGTTGTGAGTTTTGTATTAAAACTTTCATGAGACATACTAATTAATATTAAGTATGCTTCTCATGAATATGAGCCTCTAACATGGCTTGAAACTAGTCGAGGTCCTCGTCAAACAGTTGCGTGAGTAAGCCGAAAACATAATAATTAATAAGTTGTGAGATTTTTTAAAACTTCTACACTATATTTTGACTCCATATAGAATCTCAGACTCTCAAATATTTTCGAAGGTTGGAAATAAAAAGATTTCATAGATACAAAACCAGTGTGGTTTTTTTTTATAATACTGATAAACGAATATTTTGAAAGTTCCTAATAACATAAATTCGATAGTATATGAGATTAGATTTTGTGTGTCTTTGTTACTTAATCACGAAAAACAGTTGGATGGATCGTGTTGGTATTTGGAACAGGGTTAGATTATAAGCTGTATTAACACATAGCCTATTTTTTGAGGGGAGGAAATCATCCAATGACTTCTCCCGCCCGGGTGAGGCAAGAGGGATAGTCAGACTTTCACTGACTAAAATCCACCCCGTTCCTACTCTTGCTATTCAAGCCGGAGCCCCGGCAACCCGTTAGGCCTTCCGCGACTCCGTATCCTTCCGCAACTCTGGTCAGCTCAGCTCAGTAACAGATGGGCTACACCTATGTGTTACTCTCCTATCCAATAGGGACGGGAAGACGGGCGAAGCTGCTGGCAGAAGCTAGTCTAATATATGCCATAACTTAAGATTACGAAAAAGTATAATAAAAGTATATTCACGTGAATATTTCGAGGTCTTTATGACAAGTGAGAATTGTGGGTTTTTCTCTGACCCTTAAACGACCGCTGTGAATCAACAAATCTTACCCAGAGGGACAGTACATTTTTACTACTGTAGTGACTGTAACAAGCTTGTATCTCTTATATAGTTAGACTACCAAAATATTTGTATATGATATCTAACGTAATTTTGTTTTTCTTTTTTTGTTTTTTAAAAAACTGCCTGACAATAGGATGTTTTCCTGTGTATTGGGTGCCTTTACAAACATATAAGTTCACATACACATGTCACCCAGACCTGAAACAACAATTTGTGGATCACACAAAGATTAGTTCCGTGCAGGAATCGAATCCGTTCCCCGTTGCGCGGCAGCCGGTTGTCCAGTCACCGCGCCAACCGTACAGTCAATGGTCATTAGTAAAATAGACGAATTTAAATCAATAGACAGTTCGTCTATTGATTTAAAGATTTAAACTACCAGAGTGGTTATTTTAAACGAGTGAATAGGCTACTTAACTTTGATTTCAAAAGGTTTAATTTATGGAAACTTTAACCGAAGAATTTTAATGAATCATTTTACTTGTGAGTATAATAAGTAATGTGTACCGATAGAAATGAAAACGACAATTAAATAATGTGAATAAGATAAATAAAGAGACAGGATTAAAATTTCTACTGATAAAGGAAATCTGATTAATTTGCGCGCTCTGTCTTACGTTTCTTCATTACATAAATTATTAATTTTATATACACTGCACCGAGAAAGTTGATCAGAATATTCGTTTTTTTTTATATTTTATTAATTAAGAAATATATTCTACTTTGTCTTCATATTTAATTCGGCAATGGCTGCTATTTACCGATGTTGTTGTTGTCGAATTTTTTAACGACCTTGTCAGACAAGTATCTCAACATGCTGACTGCTTTGTTAGCCGAGTGGTCGCAAGTGCGACTGCCGGCCAAGGGGTCTCGGATTCGATTTACGGGTCGGGCAAAGTACTTATTATATTTTTGAAGTGAAAACTTCTTTAGCGGCCTTGTACACTGTTTTGTAATGGGTAAAAAATGTTAAACTCGCATCAGGACTCGCGTCAGGCCACGTGACCCTAATCGAAAATTCGTAAGACGGATTGACAGCTGGCGTGGCGTAGGACAGGGAGTATCCCCCTCTCTTTCTACAGCGAGGCGAAAACATATGCCTGCGCCGGCTGTTTCGTTTAGGCGACGCAGGGCGCTTGCGTAAATGTTCGTGTGTGTTTATGTGTTTAATTGAATTTTTAAATAATGAATTTGGTTTAACTATGCCAAATGATCGCACTCTTAGTACAACGAAATACAAAACTGCTATCGATATAGTCTTTATTAGACATTTAAATAGCATCGAATCAAAAATGTTCGTTTTTTACTTCAGCTATCATAAACCGCTCGTATCAATTTTAGAGATTGGCGATGATGGTTCTGGTAATAATGATAGTGAAAAAGTCGTTTAAATTATGGATAGAGGTTAATTTTTCTGAATGATAAAGTTTTTAATGTAATATACTTAAATTGTCATGTTTGTGTACGATAGCGCAATAAATAAATATTATATTCTACCACATAAAAGATAGTACTTTTATTCTGATAATTAAAAGCAATTTGTTCAAAATTATTCCATAACCATTCCAAAATATCCAAAACGCACTACGTTAATACTTAAGTTTTTACTTCTGCCGGCACTCCCGGAGTGCAACCCATCGTTTTTTTTTTAGTTCTCAGTAGTAGTACCGATTCTGGAAGTGTGCCCGGTATATGGCAATAGGCTCACCCCCTATTACATGGGACTTATAACATAAATAGTGAAAAGTGGGTGTTACATTGTACAGTGACATAATGTGCACCTCTGCCTACCCCTTCGGGGATAAAAGGCGTGATGTTATGTTTATGTTTATGTGCACTTAGAGAGCAGTTTGTATAGGAAAATAAACTTGCCAATTTCACAGCTGTCCTGAAGTTTTAAAAATATTTAATAAAAAAATCAACCAATTTGGTGTAGTAGTTTTGGAGTTTTAAAGTTTCGGCTAATCCCTGGCAGGGACATCTCGATGGTCTACAATTCCAATCAAATCAGCTGTCAAATATGATGGCAACTGTTGTTAATTACTTGGTCATATTAATAGTGCACCGATCATAACCATTGACAAGTCATTATACATATAATATGTTTAAGGACAAGTCAAACAAAGCGTTAATGATTATCTAGACTTTACAGAAGTAATAGCATGGAGCTTAGATTAAGAAAAATAAATAGTCAAATATGTTAACTTAAAATCGCGGTAGCCCGCACACGTGAAAATACTATGAAAAGCTCTACTAGTTTTGAAAAACAGAGAGGTTTTTCCTCATGAGCAGCGTGCGCGATCGCGGCGATATCGCGCAGCCTACTGAGTTGGTAATTGTGGATTTACTATGTCTCACGATAGTTATTATAAAAAGACAGTCATAATAACTATCTACTACTATAGGCACATGCCTGGATACATATATGTTCAACCACGTTTCCAAGATAACATCAAACAAGTTCTTACGATAAAGAAACCATTTGAAATAGTACTTGAATAAAATAAAGTACGTATTAGAAAAGACAGGTCATTACTACTGGACTGAAATCTAGTTTCCTTGAGCGCTGTATCTCGTTTAAATTATCTACAGCTCGAAAGTGTACTCTTGAACGTTCGTTTAAGATGGTAAAATATAGGATAATAAGTCCCACTTCGCAGTTAGAAAACATTACACACTATCTGTTTAAGACAGAATTAAGAGGCAAGATTATTTAGTCGAGTGAATATCGCACCCGGCGTGATTATGGAAATAAGGAGACGCAGATTATCCAGCTCGTTGAATACTGATGATAATTCCGTATAAATATTTTATACCCCGCTATAGGCACCATTTACTTATTTAAATAATAACTGCAAAAGTATTATGAACTCGAGATATTAAAACGTACATTAAAACTTTGGTATGTTCTCGAAATGTAATTGTTTTAACTTTTAACTTGAATTTCGGTAGATTAATTAATTTGTTATAATAATTCTACTTTAAGGTAGACATAACAAGATTTTTACGTCTTTTCTTTTTTTCAACAAAGATGGTGTAGTTTAGTTTACTGATATCCATTAAATAAATCGTTGAAGCAATAAATTGTAAACATTTCCAATTGCATTTATTAAAATTACTTCATCATACATAAATATGCGCCAATAGCTTAAATTCCTTTATAGTTCCCATTGTTATAGAAATGCGCTATTAAACACCGCTCTTTTTACCGAACAATTTAAAATTTTAAATGCGAAATGTTTTGTGTTTTCTTTGTTATTCAATCGCGTTTGTGGCGGGATACGGCGGTCAAACAATTGGCGGAGAAAGCTTACATCACAGAAAAGGACTTGAACAACTTGTACGTCCCTTTTCTTACCGTTTCGTTATTCTGGCGGGATAATAGCGACATGCTTCAGATACAAAAATAAATATTTTTCCAATCACATTTGAGAGATAAAGGATTTCACTTGGCAAAGTGAAGCGACGAAGACTTGCTATGTTTTGAGGAAAACACAAAATATTGAAACAATGCTCGAGATAGCTAGGCACGTCACTGCAGTGCTATCCAACCGTTTGACACGCGCTGCATCTTTATTGGAAGTATAAAATCGTGCTTTGACATACATTGCTGGCATCCCGTCAGTATTGTGCTTTACGGAACTTTATTGAATTCTTAACGAACGAAAAAGAAAGTTTATTTTCCAGATTATAAAATTAAAAGTTTTAATTAGAATAAATGGGCCAGTTGCGAAGTTGTATTTAATTAGAGAAAACTTTTCCTGTTTTGCATTGTTTTGTTACGGGTTTGCGGTGTTCAACTTGTACTTTTATATTTCTAGACTAGCCTCTGAAGAAGCCGTGTGGCAATTAACTTAATGAAGCTACAATTACGTTGATAGTGCTTTTCATTTTGCCGGAAAACCGTATAAACTACAAAAGTGTACGTAGTAGGAGTAAATAGAGAGGATTCCGCCAAACTCCTGTTGCAAGCCCCAAATAGCCTCATAACGAAAATTGCTTTTGTCCCACGGGCACAAACCACCAGACATTTCAGTGCAAGAGAATAAATCCAAGATGCTTTTATATGAAAGAAGGTTTCCAACTGAATCGAGTTTAGGTCATCAACAAGAATGAAAACGTTTATCTGTATAATTCTTATGCGCAGTGTTGCTCTAGTTTCTCTTTACCCCTACGTACCTGAAAATTGAAGGTTTGAACTGAAATAAGCTGAATAGTGTTTTGTAATTATCGGTCAATAGTGTTTTAGTCGCTTAGAGTAAAACCAACACTTCATAACAAGCTCATCCAGTTGAGTTTTAGCTAATTTGAAAAATAAACCAATTTTCAATTAATGTATGTATATTCAGCGTGGGCTAACATTAGCGCCAGCAAATAAACAACTTCGGTTGCCAACTAATCGTTACACACACACTAACCCCATATTGATGAATGTAAGCGTCCCACAGAGGCCGTTACATATTCATCATAGATAAATGTGGGTGCCACATTCAGATCGGACTAAGGGATTAATTTCACTTTGAGCAATACGCTGCTCTTTGTTCTTGTTGGTTTTCATTTTAGGTTATTCGGGAGTTAGTGAGGGGTTCCACTCGAGTAGGTCTATATGGGCGCCCGTTAGGCTGGAGGCTCATCATGCATATTCAAAAGTGGCGAGGCTCGAGACAAGTGGCTCAATGTTACTTTGTCGCGCCGAACTACCGCTTTCGAGGCCACGCGCTAATGCCACTGCATATCTGAGCAGCTTACGTATAATTAAAACAATCCTTGATATTATATCACTGGAGTGTGCCACGGAGCTACTCTCTGAGCCGAATGCCTACCGCTATGATCTCTACGTGTACCCACAATCAACTTCGCTAGCTTTTATCTTAATACGGAGATACTTGGTTAAATTCATGGAATTAGATAGTAAACTTACGCATGTCTAAGAACCTTGTATGAGTTGGTGGATTCTTCGAGAAAATTCAGTGTTTCTATTTCACATATTTCAATTTATGAGCATCATTTATTTGCACGTATTAGTAATAGTAGTCCATGATGGAAAATGGAATATTGTAAATAATTTTAATGCAATATGTCTTGCATATCTTGCTGTGAACGAAGGTTTTTTTTAAAGGGGGTAAAATCATCGAATGCCTTCTCCCACCTGGGTTAGGCAGAAGAGAGTGTCAGACTCTTACTGACTAAAAACCACCCCGTTCCTACTCCTGCACTTTGAGCTGAAGCCCCGGCAACCCGTTAGGTTCTCCGCGGTTTAGTATCTGCATCAGCTCTATTGGGCCCCATCTGTGGCGGACAGATGACTCTTTGAGGCGCGTGCGGAACGCGACGCGCCTTACGCTCGGGTCTGGTTCTGGTCGGGCGGCAAGACATCCATGCTCGCCGTCCGCAGGCCCGTGCTTACGGTGGCCGGAGATCGTCGCGCGATCCTTGACGCCCGGAGTGTCCTTTATTATCCTCATTTTGGTTACGATGAGCAAATTTATTAAAAAAAACACAGAATAACACACTACTACTAACTACTTCACTATAAGAAAATCAGATGTTTATTCAAATCATTATTTCGCATGTACGACGCCATAAAAAGGCTAAAAGTACCACAATACTAATTATATCAAACAGAAAAGTAAGATATATGGAATCTAGTTAGTAATACAAACATACGGAGGCACAATCAAATGTACACAGACGTCGGCCTGTATAGATAGAGTCCATAATTCAAGACTCGTCGTAATAAAAGGCATTTTTGGCATACGTGCGTAGCACATAAACTACTCGGCAAATAATTACTGGCAAGAAAACATTTTGGAGATTACGAACGCTCTGCTTTCGTATGATTTAGTGATTTCGCACATTGCGTCTTTATCCGATACCTATAGCAGTTATCGACAGAATTAGGACATTGACATACAAATAAAGATGACGTTCAACGCCATTACGTATTTGTTGTGAATTTTAAATCAAAGAGAAACAAAAACACGCTACATTATAGTTCGTGTTTTCATAAGTATACAATGCATTGTTCTTCAAATATCGGCATTGATAAAATCACACTATTGCCCTGCGGCCGAGGTCTATCATTTACACAGTTTTCTGTCCTAGCCTAAGGTCAATTTTTGATTCACCATTACGTACCATTTTTCGTTTCTCATCCTTAAACAACTTGGAATTTTACAGACTTTATATATTACTTATTATGTTTAGTGGTTTCTTTACGCCCCCTTGGTATAACATCGCGGTTTAAATGGAAAATAAATAGACCCTTCCTTATATTTATACATTTTCCGGTTGTTTAATGAATAAACAATTGTAAGGATTAAAGCTACCATAATTCGTTTGTGTCGCTATACGTCTGTTTTTTACCGTAATTTGTTGTCAATCGAAACATTGTATTTAATACATAAAAAAATAATATTTGTGTGTATATTTAGCAATTGTCAAAATACTAAACAGAAAAAAATATTAAACAAAATGAAACGTCTCAATATCTTCACAAACTTATATTTATTTTCAACAGTTACAATAAAAACTAAAGTACAACATAATATAATTTCTCAACGTGTTCATAATTAAATAAAAAAAATAATTCTCTTTGATACAAAGCCCTTGCGAGCGTGCCCGAGGGCAATTGAAGCGCAAAACCATGTTTCTCCTATCTATGATGACTATCCTCCGAGATATTCATTCAAATAATAATAAATATTACCATCACATTTCTACGAAGAATTATATACCGTGAATTATTCATTTTGCCATTAATAAATACTTAGTTAGGTACTGTATTTACTTAGAATTGTAAGACTTGTTAGAATTGTAGAACTGCAATACGCAGTTTGCGAAATATACCCGGTATACAAATTATATAGCTTAAAAATGGCACCGTATAAGCTTCCAGACCACAGTATAAATAAAGGGATCTCTTTTATAACATTTTTTTCAATTTCCTAAAAAAATCTTTCATTTCATCTCTCGCTTACTGGGTAAAATTATTACTTTGAAATTGGAAATATACAAACCATTTTGTATAAAAAATACGAGCAAAAACGATGACATATTCCGACAAGTATCTAGGAATCGTGTATTGAAAGCGAAGTTTTTAATATACAGTACGATGTCCCTTTTTTATTTCACGCTATAGTTTTGTAGCGCGTGTACGCAATTCCACAGAGTCATTACCTATGCCCAGCCCACATTGAGCTCATGTTTACTTTTTGCCAAAGTAAAATTACAACAGACCCATTATTTGTTCTCTTTGTCGCTACTGAGTAGGGTAGTTTCACTATGTTTTACAAAACACAATGTTATTTACATGGAAAGTTGGCAAACACCCATGTTACAAACATACAGACCCCTTAATCTTGACTTATCTGTACACCAAGTTGAAATCCTCATTTACAAGTATTTGTATACATATTGTATACATAATAGGAGTAGGAGGCGAAACACAGGCTTTTAGGTCATCGAAAATATTGAAATACAATCGCTACGGGCTGATATTATAATATTCGATCTTTTGCTTCGTTTCAAGAATCCATTTTGAGATGTCGTCACAATTGCGAGACTTTGATATCAATAAATATTAGTCAACTAAATACAGTTGTATAATAGTTATTTTTAAACAGACAAAAATTAAATATACATACGATTTACATTTTCGCATGTCCAATGTCCATGATACAAACTGTAATCCAGATTTATGCAAAATCTTTCTAATAGATTAGCTGCATTCATGTACATGCTAACACACAAATACACAATGTATCTACAAACAAATCATACATTTGTGTTCAGTCCATACTTAAGAATGAAAAGTTTGTTTGTTTCCACGCGCTTATCTCTGGAACTACTGGATAGAATTGAATAATTGTTTTTGTGTTGAATAATCCATTTATCAAGGTAAGCTAAAATCTAGCTTAATAAATAGGAGCTGAGCCAAAGGTGAAACTACGCGGGATGAACTAGTAAAATAAAATAAAAGGCGTGAAACACAAACAAGTACGTAATATTATTATATTCCCCGGTATCGATTGTTTACATGGATGACGGTGGAACGTATCGGAGGTGATTAAAGGAGATAAACTCGTTGCACACACGTTGTTAGTCTTAGGATGAAGTAGAGCATTAACGCAGGCGTTCACTTTGAAGCCCCGTCCGGAAAATATTGAGTTAGAAATATTTTTATAAATACACTGGTAATTTATCTTGAAACAACATTGTCAGTAAGTTTATTTAGGTACCTACTTTATTTTTTTAGAAAATTACGAAAAAAGAAAAGGTATTTACTATTTTACTTGATTAATGGAATTCTGAAAATGTGTTTCGAATAACATTATCAAAATTCAAGACCCCTCGTGTTAGAAATGACTATTTCATAATTGCTTTACTCGGAGTGCTAGCTCAAAATTGTCCACAAACATATACAATTCGTATTTGTGCTCGGTACTAGAAACGCTATTAGGATAGGAATTAATAATATTAACTGGCAAAGTTTGTGAATCCCAATCCCTCCAAGTAAAAGGAGATACGATATTATGATGTATGTAACGAGTCACTCATGATAAAATCCTGACATCCAGCCAATTTGGTTAACCCAACTTAGCTGGTACGCAGCCAGGAATAATAAACGATTTATTATTAAAACATCCATCATTTCGATCTCCCAGCGAAAATTAAATTTCAAGCGATAATTTTGACAAAGTGCACTCTTTAAAGATACGTTCACTATCGAAAAAAGCGCTATCGAAGATTGGCCAATTTATTCTCACTTTAAAAATCAATCGATGTGTGCAGCCAGACAAAATGGAGTCTCGAATGCATTTCGCATTGTGTCCCGCGATTGAATTGCCAGACTGTTTTCCAAGACGAACAGATTTTTCCTCAGACTTGGAAAATCCATTATCACTATGAGACTGTAGTCTCTAGAGAATAATACCTGAATACATGTCATTAATGCTAATATTTGGTTTTGTGAAACGTTTAGACATTTTTCTTTATGTTTTATTTCTTTACAGCACTGTTATATCGAGGTGTCTGTGATTGATATTCCATAAAAAACTTAAAACACAACATGTTATTAAAATAATTTCTTACATTATTTGTATTTCAAAAATGTGTTCTAAGAGACCTTGTGAGTTACAACGACCGCCCATTCCATGTAATACCATAATACTACGTAGAAGTAAATGTTAATGAAGTCATAATAACATTTATCCCTAAGAACAGGAAGCATAATGAGAACTTTGTCTCCAAACTGAACTTTAAAACTCCAAATAGCATAATGCGCTGCATTATCGTAAATACTAACCAACTTTTAAGATAAACAAAATTAATCGATCAAAAAAGCATTAACGTCTTATCTCTACGTCAAAATCAGTAAACCGTTACCTAAGTTACCTCATTGAGAAATTATGTGTTTGGTACAAAAAATGTAACATCGTTAGCTCGGCAAAAGTGTTGGAACATGCCCTTAATCTGCGTAATTTAGGAGCCACGCCATGCTACACGTGTGATGTGAAATTTTAACGATTTGTGAAATCGGCGAAGTAATGTGTCATAAGCGTAGCGTACAGCGTGTTATCTTTTGAAGTAGGTACTTGTATAAAAGGTTTTAAGCCTCGTACTACGTTTAGATGTCTTAATACTGTCTATGCAATTAAAAATCAGGATTCGGTTGAGAGTATCCAGTAGACTAGATTACGAATAAGATATGGTCTTGGTATTTGACCGTAGAGTTTTCTGATCGACATATTATTATCATAACCAACTATACTTTGTTACGCTTTATTCACACTTACATCTATGTACGTCATCATCCTAAACGTGGATTTCTGTCTGTAATATACACAACTAATAGAATGTAGATAGATTTAATACAAAATTGGAAAACAAGCCTAATTACTACATGTTACGTCTATGTAATATTAGTTCGAAGTAGTATGACGTATGTAGACTCCTACAAAAGCAAGTCACGGAACAACAAACGAGAACATACATCACGTCTACTGAGCCCTCGGGGAATAAACGTGATGTTATTCTATATTATTAATCAAGAGATTAACGCCAATGTGTTATTAATCTTATCAGAGAGATTTCACGTAATTGACATTGAGTAATAGACTATGAAACACAGTTTTGGCTGTAAAATGTATTAAATTAGCCATATTATGGTATAATCCATTGGTTATTTTAGCTTCAAACTGGAATAGGTAACATTATTATCGACAGTTCGTAATTGGCTGTTTCATATTAGCTTGATTTGACGATAAAATTATCGAAAGTCATTGCAGACATTTGAATTACGCACAAATGCGTATTCACTAAATACAACTCATAGCGGTCCAATTTCAAGGACAATTGCATTTATTTTTACCTTTTCGGACAAGGATAACTGAATATAACTTTAAAATTCAACGTCAACTGCAAAGTTAAGTCCACTTATAAAATAGTAGAAGATCGTATTAACTATTTACGCGACCAAGTTCGAAGTCGGTTCAAGTAAAAGCAGTTTGTGAGGTCTGCCTTCTGACGGAATAGGAACCTGATACTGCTGGGGGCGCTAAACTAATTTACGTCAGCCAATGTTTCTGTAGCCTGCAACTTAACTTGTTATTTAAGTATTTTTGGCTTTAAGTACCACGTAATAAAGTTATTTTCTATTTACGTTCCAAATATATTGCGAGTTCAGCGAGTTAGCTAACGTAATTTGTCGTTCAATATAAATAAACTTGTTTTAGGTTGATAAAAACAAATGGAAACATATCAATATTTGTCGATTGATTCATTTAATAAACACACAACAACAAAGACAATAATTTTTTTTATCAAAATACGAATTGTTACAATTTTTCACAAAATTTACATTCAGTTCATACGTATTCGCATGTTATCTATAAAAATGTATAACAACCCTTGATTACTCACAAATCGTAACATTCAGTTAATATATTATGTATTGATTTTTTTTTTCAAAATATATTTCGTGTTTATCGCAAAAGATCAACTCAGGATCATTGACCTAAATCAATCTACCTACTTACTGACTTTGAGTATCGACCCCAATCTAATTGGATAGAGGTCAGCAAAACGATACGAAAACACAATAATAATCTAGTTGTAGATATGAGTAGGTAGAAATATCATTTAAGTAAATAGAATATCGTATATTTCTTTCATAATCATGGTTTCAATCCGAGCTTAATGTTAGCCGTAGGCCTTTTCACTTTGAAGGCCGAACTCCCCGGGACCAGTCTCTTTTATCGTTTGCCCTTGTACGGATATTGTCTCTCGTACGTCAGGCTCCAGTATTGGCTCTTTTCTTATTTTCTCTGAATCTTCGGCCAATTATTTTTTTATTTATTTATTTCATAGTAAACGAAATGGTGGCGTATATTTTCTTGTTATATGAGGAAAGCTTTTAATGGTTGACTACAATGTTTTAATGGAATGATTTCTATTTGTCAGTGTGATTTAATGAGTAATTGGATTGTTATTTTAGCTACATGACTTTATCTAGGTGCTAGTGTTTGAAGCGCCTTGTACAATATAATGATCCGAAATATGTTTACCAACACCCGAAGCAAAACTTCAATATACTTTTACTTTCTGAAAAAGTATTTAACTGTTATTCTGCGAAGTTATGTGATAGAGCTTCGCAAATATAAATTCAAAGTCACACGATCACAGCAGGACTTAACAGTGTCTTGTGGGGAAATTTATTTCCTCAAGTTTACGAGGAGTAAAGCAGTTAATTCCGCTACTGTCGTCACATTTTTAATAGCCACGATTTATAATTCCCTTCCTAAACGTCACACGTCTAATAAAAATCAGAATCCAGTTAATCTACTTACCGTCTTAAAGAATGAAAGGAGTTTTGTTTCACGAAACATTATTGTTTGTTCCCCTCAAGGAAAGTAACTCTTTCACTCGACATCTTTGTTCATTTTTATCGTGTTAATAAAATTAAAAATGATGCAGCGGCGAGCATTAAGATTAATGTTATACAATTTCGTGTATAAAAACGCAATTTACTGAAACATCTGTCTCTGTCACGATCAAAAGTAGATAGAATGAGATTCATCTGGGAGTCCTGAAAAAGGACATTCTGAGCCAAGCACTTAGGTTGACCTAAAAAAATATAAGTCTATTTTCAGAATAAATTCAGAGGTAACGCCGACTGAACATAAATCGGGCGAGTTCATTCGTTACATTTACAACTTGATGAAACAAGTCTAAAAAAGTAACGAGGTGCACGCAATTAAGTTTTATGTTAATTTAGCATTTTAGCGCTCTCGTCACATGAATATTTCACAGCAATTAAAAATTAAGTTTCTGTGTTGATGCTCATTTACAGGCGACGATGAGACAGTCAAGTTTTGAAATATGTGGGCTTACATTTTATGTATTTTGAGTAATTAAACAGAGATTTGTATAAAAATAAAAAACTAATAAAATTAAACTATTAAAGTACACTACGA
Source organism: Spodoptera littoralis (assembly GCA_902850265.1). Lineage (NCBI taxonomy): Eukaryota > Metazoa > Arthropoda > Insecta > Lepidoptera > Noctuidae > Spodoptera > Spodoptera littoralis. The sequence goes on along the minus strand of LR824535.2, from coordinate 9,038,668 downwards.
CGCATTAAACCACTATAAAACGTATAAGAAACTAAAGACGCGTATCGTTTACCTAGTCATTACCAAATCTAAGACAAACCGACGTTCTGTTCAGAATGCTAATGGAAAAGGCATCGCAATGAACAAATTCCATTGGTCTTCGAAAAAATCGATTTAAATGAGGAAATCTAAATTCAGAGATTGTACACGTTTCTTAAGTGTTACGCTTAAAAATAATTTTGTTTAAAGTTAAATTACTAGATGTTAGTTAATGCGCACATATTATGTACAATTGTACATACATAACATAACATCACGCCTTTTATCCCCGAAGGGGTAGGCAGAGGTGCACATTATGCCACTGTACAATGTAACACGTACTTTACACTATATTATGTAACTTCCCAATAATGTATTAATAATGTGGCTTTTTTCTAGAAACCACGAATATTATGCCTCCGACTTTTTCTTATCTAGATTAAAACATACATACGTCATTGAAATAAAGACTTTTTCAATCGTTACTAAAAACCATAGCCAACAACCTCTTGGTTTATTTAAAAACGCTTTTTATCTCTTATTCGAGGTATATAAAAGCAAATCACTGACGCCAACACATAAAATCGACTTGTAAACGTGAACTGATGAATATGGGGCCGCCAATAAAACGGTTTAATAAGCTCACAGAGGGACATGCGCCATTATCACAATGAAAGGGATCGGTAATCGTCGTACCTATGTTTTGATTGCCACCAAGAGCCCACTCATTCCGATTGGTTGAAGTGAAACGCCATAATGCTTTTAATATTATTATTTCAAATAATATCCTACACACAATCAGTGCTGAATTTTTGGTTTAAACTGAATATTTTAAAACTGATTAAATAAACACAACAAAATAAAACTGAAATTACTAACAGATTTAAACACAAGTTCTTAAGTACTAAATTATTGTTCATACATCTATATAATAATAGTGTGAAACATAATTATTTGCTGCTACATTCTATTTACCTATGAAACATCTGTCATTATATTGTACAAAATATCCAAGTAATATATACATACGTACTTATTTAACATAACTGTTATTGTACCTCAGACATGTTGATACTATTTCAGCGAAATACAGCTGTGTCACGAAATTGGGTTGCTGAAATATTCAGTCTCATCAGACATATCTACAGCCAATAACGGTGAAAAGTATTCATGAATTCTTTATATTCCCCGACACTTTAAACGCCTTTAAAGTAATTATAACTTTGTTTTGAGGATTATTACATTATCTGACGTCCACAACTTAAGTAAAGTGTCACCATGTCTTCTCATTTAAGACTGTAATTAATCTAACTTATCTATCCATGTGATTTGGGTACAGCCAATCTATTAACTTGAGATTTTGAGATAATCCGCCATTTTGTTATCTAAGACATATCTATATATAGGATCAAATACGTGAGGATTCCACTTGCCCTTGAGAAGGAAATCTTGATACCAACCCTGATAAGCGATTGAATTGAATGTCAATTAATTAAATAATACAAAAAGGCTACATAATAACTTCAATATTTGAAGATGAAGGAAAAAGAGATTGCGATATTTGTTCCGACTGAATAAGGTTCAAAATTATGATCACTCATACATAGCAATGCAAAGAGATCATTGGAATGTATGTATATACAATAAGATGTACTTATGCGAGAACGCTCCGCCCTAACCAAACTGAATTCGCAGAGTTTAGGTGTTTATTCGCGAAAAAGGTCCGCTGTCTTTACAGCCTCATAAAAATTACACCGCTGAATCGTTTGATTTTGTTGATAAGATTTTTATTGCGAATATATGGCGATTACTTTTTATACAGAAAATAAAATATTTGCGATTTTATCGAGGGTGCGTGTGACGTGTTACACGTCAGATCAATGAATTTTGCGATACAAATATAACTTAAGATTGGGGAGTTTTCGAAAATAAGAATTCTATAGACTTACCTCCGTACGTACTTTTGTCATCATATTACTATTTTTTTATGGCATAAGCCGGTAAACGAGCAGATGGATCACCTGATGGTAAGCAACACCTGGAAAACCTGGAACACCAGAGGCGTTACAAGTACGTTACCGGCCTTTTGGGGATTAGGAGTTTGAGGATCGTTGGGGATTCAGGAATTGGGGAGATTGGGGAAGGGGAGGGTAATTGAGCCCCCTGTAACCTCACTCACCTGACGAACAATTATTTTTTTTATTATTTTTTTTTATTCATGCCGAAGCATGGCTCTCCCACACCTAAAATATGATTACTATACTATATTATCATATAGTAATCATATTGTCTGTTATTTGAATTACTTTACACATTTTTAGCCTTAATACAATATCCAAATTCACTAACGGAGATAGACAACCGAAAACCTCATACTTCAGTTAAGGTTATAATCACTCGACCGTAGCATTCCGTTACCGTACTCCCTAAAAGTTGAACTTATAAATGACGTGGTGAATTCATAAGAACAAGGGAAGAGTTCAGTTGGCCTCAGCTTAAGAATGTTCGCGACCTAAAAACTCTTTCAGCTGTATTCAAGTATCGGCTCTCGAACTTATGTTCATTAATCAAACAACGCCTCCCGAAGCTTTTAACACAAACATTGCTGATCCAAGTTTTTGCTAACGTTTTATTCATGTTTTGCCATTATGTATGTGAATATAATTTGAATATTACTTATGTAACAAAGGAACAGTCATTATTTTTCTAGATCTTTCGTGGAAGTTTTTTATTGTAGTCATACGAGGATACATACATCGAACATTTATCAGTATGGAATCGTATAAAAACCTATCTCATGAAAATGGGTAAAATGTTTTAAGAACTGTTTCAGTAATAAATTTTAAGTGTGGGAGAGCCATGCTTCGGCACAAATGGGCCGGCTCGACTGGAGTGATACCACGGCCTCACAGAAAACCGACGTAAAGCAACGCTTGCGTTGTGTTTCGTCGTGCGGGTGAGGTTGCCGGAGGCCCAATTACCCCCCCCCCCCCCTTCCTAGTCTCCCGAATCCCCTAATGCTCTACAATCCTCAAATTCCCAATTTCCAAAAGGCCGGTAACGCACTTGTAACGCCTTAGTGTTTCGGGTGTCCATGGGCGACGCCGATTGCTTACCATCAAGTGATCCGTCTGCGCGTTTACTTGCTATAAAAAAGTAAGGTATAATTTAGTTTACTCATCAAATTAATGTACAAGTTATTGAGAGTATCTTTATTATAAAGTCACAAACAATAAAACTCTTTAAATAACGTACGCAGAACAATAGAACGAGATAAGCTTAATTCTGTTAAATCTCGACAGATAACGCGTAGTGATTTTGATAACCAACATCTGGGAAAGGCTAACAAAAACTCATTAACGAAATCTGTCTTTAACAACTTTGAGATAACGGTCTTCAGAATAAAGGCTTTCAGTTCCATCGCAGTAGACAGTTTTTGCGCTTCCACAAAATATACGTTCGCTTCTATCGATTTTATCCCGCCAAAATTCCGGACTGATTTATGATTGCTTTTGCTTTCTACTCCAGCGTCTCCAACTCGCGGTAAACTCAACAATAGAATTATAACGACTTAGGTAGTACAAACAATACGTGACAAATTACAAACATACAAATGCGAATTTATTGTTTTGCTGTTGTTACATGAATATAAAACAGCGACTGAATGTGACTCGTAGTCTGAAAGCTCCGCGCCGAGAATTGGAAATGCTTAAGTGGGTGCTAGGAAAGGTTGATTTCATTCTGACGCCCGTTAAAAATTATATCCAACGTTTCTTTTTTTTTGAGGTAGTAATAATAAGATTACGTTTTCGCTGATCTGTCGGAAAAGGGTGATAATTTATTCGGCCGCTTTTTATAAGTGATTATATTATAAAAAGGAGCGTATAATTTAGAAGTCGCTTCCGACACAACCCCTTTGAAACGAGACGTTATAATAATTATGACTCGAGCGTAGACTTTAGTGGATACTAAAAGGCTGAGATATTTTTATTTTTCTCTATGTAGGTTAAACGGCACATAACCTACCGGCCGTGCCACTCAGCGCTTAACGTCATTGACGTTTTACTACGCTGTCGTTCATCACACTCTTTTTTGTTTATCAACTCGATATTTTTACGATCATCAAAAAGGCCTAAAAAGAGTTCGTAATTTCAGAAAGGTTGTTTACGCTTCAACCCGAGGGATTACTAGGAATTTATGCGTCGAGTCACTGACAGGTTCAAGGACCAAAGTATGGAAGACGATATACGAGCTTAAATTTACTACGGGCGTGTATAAAGGTCGTATAAGAAGAATAATCACTGAAAGTGTAGCGTTATAAAAATGTCCTTAATAATGTAAAAACTCGAATTAGAAAAAATGCTGTTCGTATTCTACAGACACGTGCATAAATATAATAATAAAATTTTACAAACGATCCAGTTTTGAAAGCACAAAATATATTTCAATAAAACAACGCACACACTTTGTCCTGCTCCCATAACAAAACAACCAACAAATTATTTCGTCCCACGCAGGAAAAAAATTAAACGCATCCATAAATTACGATCCTGCTCCGTTACGATTTATTATACACGTATGTGTGTGTGATAAAGTGGAAGAGCTTGATAAAAATGAGGTGAAAATAATCAGCGCAGTGGCCCAAAGTTTGTGGTGGATAAATATGTATGGGTCTGAAACTAGACGATTCATAACGAGAACATGGTAGCAATCTCGGCGCACGTGATTTGGTAGACAAGCTCCAGTGTAGGTACTCCGACATCGTACGGAAAATACGAGATCGAACAGATGGTCCCGACGAGTTGCTTTAGAGCTTCAGGTTCCCATTACACGATACACTGGACTCGAGGCAAAGGGGATGATAAAAGCATATCCCATCTCAGGTATGTGCCTGCCTTCTCGTGTTTGCAATTTCATGGAACATTTTGATGTGACACTTTTATGTTTGTGCATAATACTGTACATTTTGAAATTGTTATAAAATTTGAAATGTTACTATGTAAGTATTTTATTCAGTTGAAGAAATAATTTAATACATTTTTCACAATGTCAGTTGCCTGTTACGTAATATATTTAATCACAGTAAACTGATTCCAATGGGGCTACCGTATTTTTGGTTACCATTCTCGCAAATGCAGGAAGAAATTTTAAGTTCAATCACAGCAGTTGTCAAATATTTAACGTCCAATGAGGTGAGACTAACTTATTCCTTGCCAATTGCCTAACGTATTTATTCGTACTTAATCTGACGTACTCAAACCTCCTTTGACAAATTACTAAATAACGTAGTTACTACACTTTTCATGCCTTATACGGAGAAGTTATTAAATTCTGAAATCAATATTTTAACTACAAAGCGTAGACACGTTAGCTAAGCCCACGTACATTGTTACCGCCATACTTATGGGCTAAAGGAAAATCATAATTCCCGTGCGCTCCGCTACAATATTTCAATAAGATAGCCCCACTCCGGACTAAAACCTCAAGCAATTGCCTTAAGCAACGCGCGAGTTCAATTTCTTGTACAAAATACGAAACAAAATCTCAAAGTTAAACAGATTATGCTTGCCCGGAGTGCCGCAAATGCTTGTAACAAGAGCAATCTTTTTTATTGTCGTTGAAAAGTTGTCCGTTACGGTAACTTTACATTTATTAGTGAGACTTTAATTTATACAACTGTTACAAACAGAGCACTTCAATTATTGTTTAGGAAATCTCGAATTCTTTCGGTTTGTTTCCCGATTCATCGAAGTGTGTGACACTAAACTCGTTTATGGAAACCGCGCTAACAAACCGAACTATGATTCTTAATTTATCGAACTATTGTTGCCGTATCACAAACCTACACTATACTATCGTGAGACATACTAATTTAATTAAAAATCGCGGGTTACTCACGTGAATATACTGAGAAAAGCTCTACTAGTTTCGAACCACAGAGGGGTTCTTCCTCATGAGCGGCGTGCGCGGCCACAGATGATACACTATAAAATAGCTATGCGCGGCCTACGAACTACTACAAACTAGTTTACTTAGCAATTTACCTGATCATATTCAGTTCAGTTGACTACCTCGTTGGCCGAATGGTCGCAAGTGCCACTGCCGGCCGGGCAAGGGATCTCGGGTTCGATTCCCGGGTCGAGTAAAGTATAACAGGGTTTTTAAAAAAATCTCAGTAGTAGCACGGAGTCTGGAATTGTGCCCAGTATATGGCAATAGGCTCACCCACTATTACATGGGACTCGTAACATAAATAGTGAAAAAAGTTGGTGTTACATTGTACAGTGACATAATGTGCACCTCTGCTTACCCCTTCGGGGGTAAAAGGCATGATGTTATGTTTATGTTATTCAATTCAGTTCATAGAATATTCCGTACGTCTTTTAACGAATACGTAAACTTCGGGTACGTACTTTTACTGATTGATCAAGCAAAACATAATTAAAATTGTTGCCACGTTTCTGATTTGATATTTAATAATCCATTAATATACCAATACGACTTTACGTTCGCTCCACATTTCATATTCGGCAGGGAGTTCAAAGAAGTAATTTTAAAGGAAAAGGCAAACGCGCCGCCTAATGGGAATAATGTTTGGATACGTACTCAGCTATATTATTGCCTGAAGCAGCTCTCTGAACACAACGTTATTGTGTATAAATCAGCCTAACATTTTTAACGATACTTTTGTAGGAGTGCTGGTCGTGTAATGGCTTGGAACTAATTAGTTGGAATCCAGCCAGCCAGCTAATAAGAATATAGCTAACATGCACCAGATCAATATAACACTTGCATTTTGTAACATTTTACACCTACAGACCTACATAAATTTTTCTAGCGTCCAACTACTCACGATAGTTCGTTGAGAAATAAAATTATCATATAAAAATATACTTTAATTCATTTTATAATGACTTTGGATCTTATTAAAAGCGACTGAATTGAAGACTTTTTAATTAAACAAAGTTGAAATGATTCATTCATTACAGAGCGGCCATTATTTAAAAATAATAAGTTCCGCATGGGACGAATACATAATTGTTTCATTCCGCTGGTCTTGTCAAAGGCTGGTGAAATGAAGCCTCCGTGATAAATGGAAGCCATCGTCGTCACATCGTTTGATGATGTTTCCTAAACCTACTTTAATTTGGGTGCGACAAACTTTACTTTAATAAAAATAGGTTAAAAAATGTTATTACTTTATGTACTGTTTTTGTATTCCTATTATCCGATATCCTGATGAGATGATGAATTTATTATTAGGTTTTTGACCTTATCTCTTTTAGGGTTAACGTTATTTATGTAAAAACGGCTATAATAGTTATTATTTCATTTATAGTGGCTACATAAGATCATGAAACGCATGTAGGTCCTTAGAATAGTAGCTAAAGTTACTGGTATAAAAATATAATCAGATTTCAGTAGGTATTGTAAGTATATGCAAAAATATTCACACTCTGTTTAAACGGCAGTAAACGGTAGTACTTATATCAATACCAATAATGTACAATGTACTAGAGAAACCACTCAGAACAATGACTGGGATTTCCCTATATCCCTTGATCAGTGAGGATTTCCTTCGATTTTGTTTAGTATTTTCTTTTTAGACATAGAAGCTATTATTCAGGTACTCAGACGTTCGCATACAAGGCCGCGAAAGCAAACTTATCCTATAAGTAGGAATAAATCAAAGTTTGTCGACAGTTCGTGGTTTCGGAATTTTTTCGTATCGGTTCGATAAATTCGTAATCCTCGAGGTTATCTCTTTAAAAACAAGGCTATTTATGTCTTAGGGTATCTTATTCGTTTTCTTTCCTTTTTTCTTTTCTTATAGAATCTGTTTTAATTACCTATGAACATAAATATGTACATATTTTAACACTACAGAGCACTATAATACAGTGCAATTTATCCGGGTTCACACATAAATACTAATACACAGTATTGCTCAAACGAACCAGTGATGTCCTAGTTATATGGCTAAAACCCTCACACATTCAATGTACGGACCGTACTGGTTCCTACTCTATTGTCAACTGGACATCTCTTTATTGTACAGTATACAGTATGTTCAGAGGATAGAATATTTGATATTCACAACGGATTTAATCAAGAGTATCAAATGGCGTCCGAGCTCGGGTGTGATCAGATTCCTCTCTCTTAGTTTGCCTAAATACATGTAGGTATGGGTGTAGGCGCTTAATCAGGCATATAATCTAGAATAAATTACTTTTAGGCTTATTTATGGTTCTAATAACTTAAATCAGTTTTTGTAGTTAATTGGTAATTAATATATAAGTAATTGTAGATTGGTTCTCAAAATCATAGACGATTGTTCACAACAATAATTGTAACAAAAACTTTCACCTATCTTAAAGACCTCCGCTACTTTAAAGTCGTTTAATAACATTTTTCCGAATCACTTCAGAATTGACAACAAATACGAACAAGACAAAATCTAGATATATCTATTCTAATTTAGGTCAAAAATACTAGAGAAAACAGTTGAAAATACTCATTTTCAATGCATTACATAGATTGCGACAGTTATTTATAAAGAAGTACGTTTTGAAAACTCTTCGCGCTAATGGGTTTTCAGAAGTGTTTCACGGACTACGATGCCACTGTTTGTACTCGTTTCGTGCTAAACAAGTTAAAAAACGATAAACGTTACGGCAATCATTTGAAGTAAATACGTACAATTTACCATTTCTAAATTATGTATGCTGATAAACGATAATGCTCTTAAAGCAATGGCCGATTTACATTTCGAATTGTTTAGTGATTTCCCATCACTAAACGTAGCCACATTGTTTTTAATTAAGTTTATTTATTAAGCAAGTGGGTACACAATGAAAACTCTTTGTATAATTAATAAGGGCATTGATATATAGAAGAAAATTATTCTTCTACAATAGCTTTCATACAAATCCCTACTTTCAACAATCAAATAATATCATATGCCATTCCAAAAGCAAAGAACAGAAGGTTTAAGCTCTTTGACCCTATTCTAAAGGTGTTTTAGTCAGAATTGCCCTCAGGAGAAGTCACTTATTGGTAGTTACCAAAATAGTGTAAATGAATACAAATTGTGTTTTTTTTGGCTTGGCTCATTTTTTGTATAACAAACTCCAAATGTCGAAATGTTCTCTAACTTGCCAAACTTACTTAACATACATAATCTTAAACCTTTCTCCCATGGGGAAAGGCAGAGACTATAGAACGCCAATTGCTACAATTCTTACATGCCAATTTCTCTTACATTACAACACACGTAGTTCATCTATTAATATATCTAAAACAAACTCCAGCCTTCATTACAAATTCATTACGTTACAGGTAAGAATATTCGCTTGTTTTCACTCAACAACTTGCATAAGAGAAGCAGCGTTCACCTGTAAACTTGTATAAACATTACGGAACGTTCCTTGAACCGTGACGTCCCCAAATTGTCCCTTACTCCGGTCTATAGGGACACCCAACAGAACCCGGCTGACAAGATAAATTAATTTTAAAAATACAGCTGTTCTTTTGTATGAAGCCATAATTAGATGTTTCTTGTACATAATTTTTCAAGCATTTTAATGCTTTGTCATGCTTTGTTTTATGTTACTGTGGTTAATATTTGGAAAATGTTTGCTTTGTTATAAAAGTAGCTATCAAATGATTAAAATATGGATTTTACTTTCTTTAAAAAAACGAGCACTTTTTATGCTAGTTATGTTAAGCCAAAGGGCCTCGTAATAAAATTGGGTAATTTCCTTTCATTAATTGATTTCAAGACCAACTAAATTTTTGTATTTTTTCAGCAATTTTTTTAGGAAATAATTTTGTTGTTTGACAAAAATTTGATGTCAATTGTGACGTCACGTGACGTGTTGTGTTGTGTATTGACACAATCTCGTACAAAATTCGTAGAAAATTGTCGTTTTTGACAGTTCGAAAAAAGTATTCAATTTGACTAGTTGGTAAAAATAGTTAGGTTAAGATAGCTAGTAGATATTTAAAATAATATTGATATTGAATAAAATTTATAAATACTTATTTCATATAATCATGTTTTCAAAGGTTGTTTTCAGCATAAAATTTATTTTTAGCGTCCTACCTTCACTTCCAGTCTACGTAACTAGATTAAAAGGAAGCTCGTATGTTGTAGGTTAAGCAGTTTAAATTATTACCATGAAAAACTTCATGAACTACATACTTTCATTATTTTCATCACTATTTATAGCAGTACCTACATTAAGTAAAAACGCGGGTTACTCACGTGAATATACTGAGAAAAGCTCTACTAGTTTCGAACCACAGAGGGGTTCTTCCTCATGAGCAGCGTGCGCGGTCGCGGCGACGTTGCGTCCGTGAGCTGCGCTATGTCTCACGATAGTTATTAGAAAAACAGTACTACATTGGTCTACTTCAATATCTTAAAATATTCCATAGACTTTCGTTATAACCTTAAACTACGTATTGCCTTACGAAATTACGACCCGGCTGATGGTGAGTGATCGCGGTAGCTTAAGTTCAGATCAGTCCAGCAATGATAAATAAAAAAAAAAAACAAAAAATGTGTTGCTAAAGCAGAGGCAGATGAAGGTGCAAAATCCTGTGCGCCGCAGTCATTTTCGGGTAGCAGAGCAATGGAAAATTAAATGATCCAATAATCTATTCATTTCTACAGCAAATTATAACAAAACAATTAAGTAGAAAATCTATACAACAGATTGAATGAGGTTGACCTAATACTGTCAGTATGGTCCAGTTTTATCTAAAATATTCGAAAGCAATCTTGACCCCATAAAACTGTACTGAAGTAAATCTTCGTAGTGAAGATTTATTCGGAAGGCAAATACTTCCAAAGATTTGACCATGAAGTCTTTCGAATCATAAATCTTTACCGAGCTAAAGTTTCTCGTCAGTACGTTGGACGACGACATTCTACTCTCTTTGACGAGTGAGATGTTAGTTTTTTTAGAAGTAATTTTAATAGTGATGTAGGCTACATAGCATGTATCTACCTACAATACGTCATTATCTTGCTGTTATTATCTATGCTGCTTTTCTACTTTTCTACAAATTTTATGAATTTTTCTTATACTTTTGGACTTAGACATTGTTTATTGAAAAGAGTACACCATATACAGTTTATAGATTTCATATATTCAACGATAGTGATATACCAAACAAAAAGATAAACTACTCATAGCCAAAATCTTCTTTTCATATACTTCTAGAAACATGTACAGCTGTATCAGTAAACGCAATTCATTTAAACTACGTGCCGACATAAAGGGTGCACTTCTCACTTAAATGCCAATTTATTCCGCGGCTTCAACCTCATCACAACAGCATTTTGTGGGTTTATGGTATCATGCTATACGAACCATGGTATAATATATGGCTGTCAGTATCATATATTTATGTACCTATATATCGTCCCTTCTTCCTTAAGCGAGCTTAAGTTACCTACGTACAAGGCGCTCCTTTGAAAAAATTTATGTAAAATATTTTCCGTTTGCCCTCAGAATATGAACAACGGATCAATAGGTCAACATACTCGACCTATTTTAATAAATATACCAATATAATAATTTATTACCAGGGAAGTAATACGACTTAATGTTACATACGTATATGAATAGTTTTTCTGAGAAATAATCACGCTTCGTGAATCATTATTTTCTACTGGGACTTTGCTGTTGGCAGACTTCATAATATGAAACTGCTATAAGATCAAGGTAGTTATGAATAAAAGCAATATTACTGTTATATATTTTTAATGAACAATTTTATGTATTATTTTTTGTCTTTACTTGATAATTTATTTAAAGTTGTAAGTCACTGACACTTTTTTAAGCCAATCGTAGAAAATCAAACGTAAAAAAGAAAACAAATTCATTTGGTACACAATGTCTCCCTGTGACGTGAGAGAATGGAAATGAAAAGGTCATTGAACTTATCAAGTTGTAAACCTAAAAAAACGATCTCGATCCTCGAATAAAGAGTAGTGGAAACTAGTCTTTTAGTTATATTGGTCCAATGTTTTTCTCAGACCAGAGAGCACCCATTACATTTTACGACCGCTGCCTACACTCATTTCAAAAACTTTGCGGAATTACATTTTTTTACATTTCATAAAGATTCAAGGAGATAGTTTAATGCTTGAGGTTTTATGTCGCCACTCCATTCTTTCGTATTAGGAATGATAAGTTTGTGTGGTTTGCAAAAGAAATAAACGTTCTAAGCAATCCAATCTTAACATATTAGATATTCATATAGCAATTTACATAATTGTATTAAATATATGTCTTAGTTTTAAAATACTTGCTCTAAAACAAACTAAGGTCAAATTAACACAATAATTTTACTCATGAAAGCAGATACTCCACATCTTAGTTTGTGTAGCAGTACTTCTTCTTTTTTATCTTATCTGTAAACATCTAACGCCGAAACTACTTTGAAAAGCTCTAAGACAATTGCAACTTAAAATAAAACGGATTGTTGTGACGTCTTTATGTTGACTGTACATTTGGTGGGTCGCGCCCGCAACCTTGACGATACGGCGCCAACCATTTACAGCGACCCGATGGCTCAAAGATAATAAGAACGTTCCAGGACATGAGGTACGAGCGACATTGCTAGCCAACTCTCGTCAAAAGAATATCTCCACTAACAATAAAGGGTGGCCGACCCTCTTTTTCTTTTTCATTTTACCAAATAGTTCCGGGACTATTTGTTTTGGGTGACACTTACATTCGCTACTGAACAATGGACGTTCGCAACTAGGATACACTTTTCATCTTCTTTTGTTTTTCCATTAGTTCTTCTGAGTTGACAATCTCTTCCAATTTACTATACAGTGTCTAGCTACGTACTACATTCCCTAATGTTTAGTGTACTCTCACATTTCATGCTCAGTCCAAATACTTACTTTATTCTCAACTGTAAAATGTACTTTGTCTCTAAGAGTACCTTTAAAAGCAAGTACAGAAAAAGACTTAGATGCAAGTGCAACGTTTTTAACGTTCACTCGTCACGAGAAACTTCGAAATGCACCCTACATTGAATTTAAAATCATCTCACTCATAGCGATACAGTTTCGAACTATATTTCATTTGGAACACTCATGAAAAACCGCGTAAATATCCCACATTTTTCATTAACTGCTTCGTGGCGAAGCAGTTAATGAAAAATTATTATGCCGTGAAATATTGCTATTAACCCTTCTCGGCTCGACAACATTGAACGGCTCTTGTAAATTGATGGCAATACCAACAAAGCAGTGACGTCACTATCGTTGATAGTTTTATTTAGCGTGTCACCTACACTCTTGGTAGTAGTTAATTGATATAGAACTGAACTTTATTGGCATACAGCCCGCATTGTTTTCAACCGAGGAATTAATTTATTTAACTAAATAAAATGTACCGATACTCTGCGTGAATACCCGCAGTTTTTTTTCTTTTACACATTCACACATTGATACTGCAATCGTCTCTCTCTGCCTTTTTGAAGTTAAATAGTACAGTAAAACCTCTAGTCACGTATTCGCTAGATTCACGTTTCTATGATAAAATATAGGAACACCCACTATGGATGCGTTGTTTCTGCTTTAGCATTTTTTTAAAGTAAAGTTTGTATCGTGGAGAAGATATTTGAAGTTTTTTCGAAATTTATTCAGTTGATTCACATTTTTCAAGCAAAAAATGATTTTTATTTTCGAGTCGGGAAAAACATGACGCTCTATCGAATTTTCCCGTTCGTATCGACGGAATGTTTATGAAGACATAAAAGCACACCCGAAAACAAAACAGCTAACTGTAAGTCATAAAAAATCTTAACACGGGAATCGTAGCACCATTACCAAATGCTTCGCACCAATCGTACCATCAAAATGTTCTAATTTCCTTGCTTTAATGCGAAATTGGAATGCAAACGAACGAAAACGAATTACACAAAAAGCTCGGATTATGCCAAACAATTTGTTCAAATATTTAACACAGTATACATATCCATAATCAAATGTTTCCGCTTTTTTAACAATTTTATTTCAAAAAACAAACGGACAGGATAAAAAAGATGAAGTATTCGAAAGAATTCCTTTGATATATTTTATAAACAACGTAAAAGTTTGTACACTTTTGGGGCCGTCAATAAGAAAAGTAGAAATGTTTTTCTTAAGACGAGCTTTATATTTGTCTATCTGTAACATATAAATCTCGGCGGATTTGATTAATAAAATCCATCCTCTTTCTTGACGTGAAATACCTAGGCAACATGGCGGTAAATACTACGAAAATATTTGTTCATTGTCTGTCTTCGTTTCCCAATAGTAGTGATATTCTTGATATGCGATGTCTTTGGCTTTCACATTTCATATTATATTGCATTCAACATTTTATTTATTACTTTTAAAAAATTAATGTTCATGTTTTCGTTGTCATGGTGATAACTAAAAACCAACGCATTTCTTGAGTTTAAAATCTCAATCAACAAAAAACATTGACGAAATAAAGACCATAAACAAATTCCAATTTAATAAGGACTTCAAATCCAGAGCCATTTTTTGTTTTAATGACATCTTTCATTCACGGCCCGGGTCACACTTGACACCTCTTCTGAAAGGTTGAATGAATGTTTATTTCGCTATTTAAAAAAATATGCTGAGCATTTACTAATTGTTCGCAGTTGAACAAAAACATTTTTCTCTGTAAATTTTTACGTGACGTCATTAAACGGACAAGTAGGTATAAGCTTGGATGCTTGAACACAGTTACAAAACTGACCGCTCTCGTACAGAACTACAGTATTACTGTGGTACTCGCTTCTGCGGTTTTTTCATTGTACGCCTCATTGATGCTTTGTGGCCACGATGATTTATTACTCCGTAAGTACTTCAACCTACTTGCCCAAATATTTCAAGTACTTACACGAGTTTCCCCTCTACCTACTTTCGATACAGTTCATTTGTTACCATTGTTTTCCGATTGGCAAACATACTATATGTACTTTTATTGAGAACCTCTTGAGATTTTCGCAATTTATTTCTTGAAATACCACCAAATTGTTTTTGTTCGAAATAAATGTTTTCTATACACAAGTAAGTATGTGTACGCTTGTGCCCCAAACAACTCTTAATCTGTGAATAAGTAACATTTCCACGCCCTCTGCCAAGTTTCCGGGCGAGTCAGAACAAATTATCGTCAAGTACAAATTACATACTAAACTCAATGGGAAATCTTACCAGCTAACATTAAACTGCGATATATTTTCGTGAAATGATCCTAAAATTAATGCAGAGTTGTCTTTTTTGTTGTGAAATTTTTTAAACATTTAGTAAACGATTGATATTAAACAATACAAAGGGTATTTATTTATGATATTCCTAAAATACAGTAGAATGTCTTTATTTCAGGATCATATTATTTTCGGTATAACGTTTGCCAAATGTAAAATACATGCTAAGTAACAAAGAAACATTTTTTGCTGCCGAAAACGAAAGCGAGTTCAAGCGTTTACACTTCCCGAGGGAAATGGTCTACAGCTTATTATGAAAGCGCCTTATAGTGTTCGTAGAATAAAATAATAAGTCTACAAACGTACATTAACATTACTGCTCAGCAAACTTCGTTAGTGCAAATAGAATATTTCTAGAACACTGGGAATTGCATTAAAAATTGAGTATAAAAACTAGTATAGCTTTTACGATTCAAAGAAGTATTTAAGACTAAGTTATTCTTAAATTCGTTTAAATTAAATAATTATCTTATCATGTGGATATGCTTTCGCTATAATTTTTGGTTATAATGAATGTTAAAGTACTCCTGATAAAGTCTTATCGACTGTTTTTTTTTTGTTACAGGTGCATTTGTTTTTACTATAGTTCTTTCTCAACCACCGAATAAATCGTGTCACGTTCTACTCAGCAATCTCGATTTTATCATAGTAGTGAACCCGTCATTTTATAGCCCCACGGGAAACATCATAGACTCTGCATCCCACTTAAATGTCCAAAACATTTCTCTATTCGTCTAGTGCGCAAGTTGTCTTGTGTCTGACCAACATTATTTACGAAACTAGGTAAGATAACAAACTGACAACGTGACTGTGGGATGTTTTTCTAGAACTTGAACGAAAAGTTAACTAGTTTTGTTTGAATGGCAACCGAATCAATTGATGTATCCGTTATTCAAATGAAATAGAGATAAATCTCCGAAAAGTCTAGAATAAATTCGCCTTGAAAGTAGTTTCTATCAATATAAATCAGTATAGTGTGGAAGGTTCGCTATTCTACGACTATGAGTACCTCCACGCCTTGCCTCGAGGGACACCACTAACTCCAACGAACCTTCAACCCACAAGATTTTATGCGCACCACTTTCAACTTATGGAAATTCTCTCTTCCCGGGCACCTACTCCCGTATTTAATATAAAACGGAATACCCTCTGCGTGATTGATGATCAAACTTTGAATACAATATGTCGTTATTGTACATTGGATGGAGCACACAAAACGATGGAATGGCAACGGCCTGTACTAAAACTAAAATGCAACATGCACGGAGCGTGGTCTTTAAAACAAACAAAAACATTGTTTTAATACTACATGTGCGAGCATGCAAAATATTCCCTACCTATATATGTACCTAGCCTTGCCTAGCTAAATTGAATTTCAAAGAGTGGACATTTTGCTTCTAAAAATAAACCTATAACTTTTTTATAATTCTGAACTAATTAACGAAACGTTTCTGAGGAAATACTAACATTATCTGTCGGTACCTCCATCAGTATTTTTAAAACCCTTGGTCATTCTATTTTAAAAAATCTGTAAAACCCCTGCGGAATAAAACGAATTCGTTTAAAGTTCTGCTAAAAGGGGACGAATGAAATATGTGGGTCAAAAATGGTTACTTCCCTACCGAGAACTAAGCAACGCACTCATTTCCAACCTTTTCACGATATTCCTTTTTCCTCGCCTAGATACAATACGAGTGACCCTTCGCCTCATATGTCTACATTGTAACTATTTTATTGTAGTCCAGACTTGTAATTTATGGTCCAGATATTACGGCCGGCAATTTAAGGACATGTTGGTTTAGTACGGACAAATATATCACGAGGAAAATATAAAGAAAATGAGGGATTTCGCTCACAAAATCTACATAAATCAAAACTTTATGATTGATCTAAATGAAGTCAATTAGAAAGGAATTATAGAGAGAAACAAAACAAGTTATTCAAAACGAATAAAAAAGTCATGGATATATCGGTTAGGTAGATAAACAAGGTTTCCGATGTTCACGTCTGTTGATTTCGTAAATATTTTGACGAATAGGTATTTCCTTTGGGGCACTCCTCAAAGTTTACCCGTCGTCAGTCAAGCGAGTTGACATGGTTACGTGGAATAACAAATCGATTTTTCTAGGGATTTTTTATCTGCTTTTACATAATTTGATATTTATTAATTTTGAAACAAAATGTAGTGACATTTCGTCACATTATAAATATTTTGCTCCAGAGTTTTATGTTTTTTGTTTATAGTGACGTTTTGTAGTAGACATAATAATATCTGTTTTCAATATTATCTTTAAATTATTTTTGTAAAATAAAATTATTCATTCAATAGAATTGATAGGTACCTACTTCTAACCAAAAAATCGTTCTACTCAAAGTAAAATTACAGAGCCATCAATTTTGAGCAGCATCATTACATTTAATGGGTCCAAAGCGCAATAATATTGGGAATCGAAGGATCTTAAAATTGTGGTCATAATTATCTGAATGACGTAAGTAGTCCCGAACCTATAACTGTGGGCATAAACGTATATTACTTAAAGATCGGAACTCCCACCAACTGTTATTACAAGCTGTCGACATCATGTATCATAAAATGTAAACTGTAATACCAACTGGCAACTAAGATTGTTGACAAAGAAGACTGAATATAGAATATGAGTTGCGCTCCTACATTAAGTGGAGTAATTATGACAAGCCTAGTGGAAACAGTTCTGCGTCTACGCGTTGCCAACATGATTTATGCATGAACATCACGGACTCGCTGCAATCTCTAAAAACATTATCTAGATACAAAACGAGGCATTCCCAACTAATGGAAACTGTGTGACATCAATTGGCTACGTTTTTGTTTCCCGAATCAAAATCGATTCCATCGCCCCTTCAATAGAAAACAAAGCATGTAATTAATACCGTTGTCATTGCTAATGATCGTCTCAGAGAATTGCGCCAAATTAACAGCACTAAAGCAAACAAATCCGAGTCGAGTGCGTCCTATTGAAACATGATTTATGTCAAGTGTGGCGCCTGTGACGGTGATGGAATTTTATTTTATGCCACATAAATCGACATAATAAAACACCCTTCATTAATTGACAAATAAAATATAATATCATCAGGCCATATTAATGATCGTAGCAGTATCGGATTTCTGATACTTACGTAGTATTATAATATTAATTATATTTTGCTCGACACGAGCCGCTTTTACCAGTACTTACGTTAAATGATAGCGTTTCCGTACGTCAGCCGAGGACTCGTAGATTAAAGCTTTAAATGTGATTAGGTTGCATGGGAGTCTGCTGTTGTATATTGCACAGAGCAAGTTGTGAAAAGAAGCGTCGTTTAATTAGATTTATGGTCGCACAGTGCAGTGCTAGAATGTGTAATATTACGTTGAAGCGTTGCTGTTTTTCTACTTCAATCTTTACTCTGTAATATTTGCTACAGATTCTCCAAAAATCCGTCACTAAACTTTGTATGAAAATGTAATGGAAATCCATTTAAATCTGTTCTCTATTTGAAATCATTGAATCAATGAATAGTTAAAATATCTGCGGAAGCTAAATGGTACATACAAAGAGAATCCCTTTTTGATCGGCGAACCGACTTCGATAAATGGAATACTTTGGGCTCTAACTGCCGGGTGTTATCGAATGATAAAAATATTGGGGACCCATATGTATCATCACGAACTTTTACCTTCCAAGATAAATAGGATTCCAATATTGACACATCTATTCGCATTTGTACTTAGATTCTTTAGATCTTATCAATATGTGGATAGCAATATTATCAACACATGGATACTATCGTAAATCTTGCAAATGTTTTCTTTTTCTAGCAAGATCAGATTATAAACAGACTATTCGCAAGTAGGTATGTCTGTATAATGGTCGTCCAACCATAGCAAGCAAGCTACAAAGCTCTGTAGATAATTTTCCGGGATCCTGTTCTTTTAGTTGCGTATCTCTTGCATGCAACTAAAAGACTTTAAATCCTTGAACAAAATAATCGTCAAATACAGGAAAGTACTTGGAATTATATTTTCTGAATTAGTGAACCTACAAACTTTTAATATTTCAATTAATATATTATAAAAGCTTAATCAGAAACTGCCATACAGAAGCGTATGACCCTCCAGTCGAACACAGCTTTTAGCGAAACTGTATTACAATTCTACAAATGCAGTTAAATATTACTGGAATAATGTTTAAGTACTTTAACCTCTCTTCTGAAAAAAAAATACATGCGATATTAAATATGATAAAATTACATGTCACATGCAAAGATTAGATGTATTCCTCATTAGTTGTGTATACCACACGTGTAAACTACAATACAGCGCGGCGCAGTCGACATGTTGGAATTAATTCTATGTTTGCTTTCTCACCGCGCTGTACGCTGTGGGCAAACATTTTTCTCGCAGGTACAAGTAAACATTCGCTGATTGTGGCCATTGGGCAAATAATACGGTTTTGTGAAGGCCACGGAAAAGTAACGGTTATTATTGAGGATATAGAGTAACAGCCAATATTTGTACCGTCCAACATAAAATGGTTGAAATGGAACGAATCTAATTGAAGTACTCTTAATGTCTGACCATTTCCATATTTATTTAAAACTTCATCAGATCCGCTATTACATGGGACTCATAACATAAATAGTGAAAAGTGGATGTTACATTGTACAGTTCAGTAGTTATTTACTTAATGTGTCCAATTAATGTAATTAAAGTACCTATATAGATATATACATAAGTACCTAATGTAAAACTGTAATTGAAGTCATGTGCTCACTTTAGAATAAGGTACGATGGGGTTGGCATATCCTTAAGGGATAAAAACCCCAATAATACATTTATTTATATATAAGTAAATAAAGATTAAAAAAAAAAAAAAAAAAACATTGTACAGTAGCATAATGTACACCTCTGCCTACCCCTTCGGGGATAAAAAGGCGCGATGTTATGTTATGTTATGTTCATCAGATCTGTAAATTGTAGGTAGATACTATGTTTAACATTTTTTGCATAATATGCGGTGAACTTAAGCACTAAATTAATCATACATCTGAAATGATTTTCATTGCAAAATAATTGTGTATTCATTTGACATCGAGCAGGTAAATAAACGAGCTTTATCATAGCGATGCGACGCATATAAGTTTAAATTGAAAATAATTATATTATCGATACGAGTGTTCCAAAATACTTTACCAAGCCTTTACATTCCGCCTATAAGTCGATTATAGGATTGTTTATTAAGAATTCACAGGATTATTGCATTTGTAACACAGTGAAGTTGTTTTAATACGACAATTCATTTAAACATATCCTGTCCATGGCTTCAGTGGGGAATTGGTATAATACGTAACTGTCTGATTTACATAAAGAATTGTTCTTGTTCAGTACTACCACATTTAATTTCGGTATTGGTAAAATATTTATAAAGTGTACAAAGATTCCAATATGCGAATGGAGATTGACGCGCTTCTGTCTTTGAGGGTTATGACATTAAGTAAACATAAACAAAACGCAAAAGATACTGAAAACTACACCATAATTAGCCATATCTATCCAATTTTAATCAAGCTATATTACGAAAAATGCATACAAATTTGATAGTTTGGATAAACACACATGTATCGTACTAATAGCATAAATATTTTATATTTATTATTACGTTGCCGATGGTTTAAAACAATGTTAATACAACATACAATGTTACAACAACAAATAAATTTGCGAGCAATCACGCTGTACGCTGTTATGTTGGACTGAGAAAAGCCAACCTCCCAAGAGATTGTTAAACTCAGATGGCAGACAGTGTAAAACTAGAATCCCGTCAAGCTATGGTCGAGTGGAGTGACTAACTCAATGAACTGGATGAACTAGACTTGTTTAGCTAGTTCTTGCTGTACTATATTATGTATGTTACAGACAGCACATTCAATGTTTACCCTGACCGTGAGCATGGAGATTGTACCTCTATTATGTGATAAGGTTTTGTAAAATGAGTCTTATAATTTAGAGTGTGGTGTCGAATTTTGATAGGCAGACGATCAATCAGATTTTCGTTGTATCTATGTTTTACTTATACCAGAAATAAGTACCTATAGAAATATATGCATTCGCATATACGTTACCTACTAACACACACTGAAATGCGATTACTTATGGTCATTACGTTTTCCATTTACATTCGTCGCACATTTGTTTACAGGCTTCCAACAATATCATGTTTTTTACAAATGGCTTACAAAGAATTCCTGAACAAACGCTTGTATATTATTTCAAGTAGAGAAACCCCAACAAGGGGCAGTAACTCGATAGATTTCCGCTAAGCCCTCGGGGCACAAGAGGTAAAGTTTGTTTCTGTAACACTAGTCGTTATCATTACCCACTCACTCGCTAATTATAATATAACTGCCACTTTTCTTTGAAAGTTACCTTTGTGTAAATGATATACCTAGCTGCTTATTTATGTATTTAATTTTTGTTAAATATATAGTATATCATAGACCTAGTAACTTCTATCTTACATTGGTTTTATACGAATATTTTGTAGTTGGTTTTACCAATTACAGATTCAATTTTAATTCAGCAAATATTCAGATATAAAAACGGACATCATAATCCAGCTCCCTTTGAGTTAAACCTACTTAGTTCAAGAAAAAATGGAAATTCTTTGTATACTTAATCTGATATTTACTGCATTTCGAAGTTAGAGATTCCTAAGTACGATGTCAGTACATGTTTTCCAACTCCGCCTTGCCATTATCATGACGATAAAAAGTTTCACTCCGCGGATTTCACGCGAAATTTTTTGCACTTTTGGAATATCTTACAAATCGCTTTTAAATATGACGCATGGGAACGATAGCTTTTGTTTTAACCCTTCGTAAATAAATAATATCTGCACGGGCTACTGGGAACATAATGCTGTTTTCGCATTTTTAATGATATAAACGTGTAAATGATCGCGTGAATGTAACAAAAGCCAGTAAACAAAGAGAGATGAGATTGCTACCATAACCTTTTGTGACAGTGCGTATATTAGAAAATTTCCGGCTATAAATCAAGAACTATCAGGCTGTAAGCCAAACAGGTGATCCTTTAACAATTGACCCTCTTCAACCGTCCCGTCGAGGCAATGTACGCCCGTCAGACTGACTAATGCCGCTACAGCTTTAGGCATCGCTTCCTTTAGTTTTTAAATGTTGAAAATGGAGATTGGAAAATAACCTCTGACAGAATCGGACTGTGTCTAGTAATAAAAGCGGAATAACATTAAAGCGGACTTCTATCTACGTTTAGATCTGAGAACGAAGGAAAAACATAGGATAAGCTGAGCTTATCTTTTTGCGGAAAACACAAAAGCCGGGTGAGAAAAATAACAGCGTGAGTATCATAATATGGGCTACGGAAATTGTGCCCCACTAACGCATTGTGTGAAATATACCTTCACATTTAAAATGGTTACTGCAGACTTTATTTCCAGGATCTGTTTTGATTAAAACTGGATGAAAAGCATGTTTTGGGTTCTATCTCTTTAATTAATACAATTAGAGTTTCTCATACACAAGATGGTCCTGTACCGAAAACCTTTGCAGGCCCAATGTCTCTTCGTTGTAGAGATTACACGGGTAGCAGCGGGAACAAGCGCTCGCCCAAAGGATTTAATTGTTTACATTCCCTGACCTGAAACGTAACCCTGATCTTTTGCTTTATTGGGATTGCTCCAAGTAATATCTTTATCTTTGTAACACAACAACCCTCCGATTCCACAAGAACACTGTTGCTATGAGAACAAAACTACTTTTTAAGGAAAATGTTATTTGCCTTTGTTTTTTCTATTATAATGTCTCCAACATTTTATGCTGGAGTTCGAAAAAATCTTAGTGTCTATCGAAATTACAAGTTGGAAATTTCCTTGTAAAATTTTGCTCTCCCGATAGTTTTAGATTAAAACTGAACTTTAAATTAGTTCGTGAGTAGAAAACAAACGAAGAAGTTCTAAACAACTGTTTTTATGGTTGGAGAGATAGGTAAAATATGTATAACTATCCTGCGGCTGACACTATTTCTGTGCTAAATAACTGACATTGGGTAAACGCAGCGGTACGACTGTGAAATTTTTGAGCTCTAAAGTTGAGTCCTTGGATTTTATCGTATCTACATTTAATAAAAATGTTTCCTCGCTGGAGACATGCCACAAAACAACTTTTTTACCTACGAATATAACATACCACATATAATATACCACAAAAATAATTCAAAAAAGCAGTTCTAAATTCTAATTTTACATTTTACGAAGGAAAATTGTTAGTTCAATCAGTATTCATTAATAAAATGTGTTAGTGGGTCTTCACTCACATAGATATTTTACATTGAGTACTGTAGCGAACAAAATCTTTCATCGTAAGCGCATTAATATCAGAAAACAACGGGCTTATTGATGTACGTGCACAAACAGACCGATGATGCCGCGATGCGAGGACCACAATATATCTTGTCTCTTGTAATGATAGAATGCTAAACGACACAAATCGTGGCGAAGATATTTATGTTCGGAAATACTTTCTCGTTACTTGGTATTTTACTCTTGTACGAATCCTTTTCGAGTTCGGGTATCGATTTTAGCAGGGGCTTACTCTGTTCTGATTTATAGCACTCCACTGAGCGAAATTATTGGTCCGAAAATATTGCGCGAAAAAGTTCCAGTTCGAATATTTTTATCTTATTTTGTAACCTGTACTGGCAATTATTCATGAAGGTTGTACGGGAAGAAAGGAAAGATATTGTGCCTGTTGTAATCTGTAGCGATGAACACATGCATACGTACATGTTATGGTATCTCTAGACTCCAATTTGTACGCAGCACGAGTAGGTACTTTGCTCACTAAATTTGAAGTTGCGCTGTAGTCTGTACCCATATATTCAATAGATAGACACTAACAAGTAACCCAATCCTCAAGTTGTTTGATTAATGAGTTAACTTGTTAACTCTAGGTACAGATCAACAAGACGTGTGTTGCTTAGTTTTCGACAGTCACCGTACATCGTATTAGTTATAGCTTTAATTAAAACATATACTTAGTGAAACACAAGGATAAACTATGTTAATTTTCAAAATTTGTACGTAGCCTGTTATTTATTATTGTAATTGTCTTGTCATTTATTAAGAACAGCAAAAAAATTATAAAGCAACCACAATTAGACAGCCAATATCGAAGTTATGAAAGAACATCACCCCTTTTATCCCCGAAGAGGTAGGCAGAAGTGCACATTATGCCACTGTACAATGTAACACCCACTTTTCACTATTTATTTTATGAGGCCAATGTAATAGGGGGTGAGCCTGTTGCCATATACCGGGCATAATTCCAGACTCCGTGCTACTACTAAGATATTTTTTTAAAACCCAGTTATTATGAAAGGACAGTAAGTTTATTACCACAAATCGTAAGAAATAAAGAAAAAGCATTAATTCGACTGTGGGCACGCACACAGATACAAAAATAATACAAAATAATAAAAGAAAAGAAGAAATAAATACAGACACACACAACTGGCCTCAGTGAAATAAATGTCAGCACCGAAAGTAATATTTCATCACTAAAACAGAATATAGACCAAACATTTTCATAGATTTTGTTGTCAAATATTTGTTAGGATTCAATTACTGTGCGTAAAATGAATACAACACTGAATTTCGTTAATTTTACTGATGGCGTTGTATTGTACCATGTGTTACAGATGCGAGCACATCAAACTTCCCCAATAATGTGAATATTTTTTATTAATTTTCAACTTTATTGATTTGGAATAAAATCGAAAATTAGTTAAAGACGGCTGTGTAACTTAGCATGCCCGGAGTGTGTACATTACAATGTACATAGGAAGTGAAACAAAATGGTTTCTCGCACAGAGTAAACAAAAGAACATAGATTATTCAAGTGCCAGTCACGGTGGGGGATGAATGGATGAATGACTCGATACACGTTACGACAATAATTCATGCACAACCAGAAGACATGTGTGACGTCACAATCACAAGCCATATCTAACGCATTACGCCTCTTTTTAAGAACCGCCATTTGTGTGTTACTGTTCTATTTTCATTGGGTACCTACATATTTTATATGAAGTAAAGGTGTGATGTTACGTTGGAAGAAAAGTGTATATTGATTTTTATTTACTTCGATGGAAAAATGATAAAATTTTGAAATTAGGTAGTTGTAAACTCTTTGAAATATTAATATCAGTTACACTTAATTACTTTAATAACTTTAATAAACAGTTTAACCAATAGTAACATTAACGTACCTAAAATTAGGTACGTTAATGTTACGAAAGAAGCCAAATGGCTTCTTTCGCTTCATAAAATTGAATTCTTCAAATATTAAGAGACATAATGTTGAAATATAACTTACGTAAGAAACCTATATTCAAATATCCTTTTGAAACTATTTTTAGTTATTCTCAAATTACAATTCGATAAAAAATGGAGTAGGTAAGTTGTCGCAGTCATAAGTTCAGCCTACCGACTGAAGACTAATAGCTTAGGCCGAAGTGTCACATAAAAGAATTGGTGAAACCTATCGCGTCTAATATATCTACGTCCATGGCTCAGTAGACCTTAAAGGTTTCCATTTATCACATTTACATTAAGATGAATTTATTATAATAAATCTCTTCTTCTTACGACATCAGAACTAATGCAATGAAAAATCGAAAATAATTTTACAATATATTTTTACGAATTAAAATGTTGACGATTAGTTGATATTCAATTCAAAAATTTTAAAAATTGCTACATTTTAACGACACATAGAGTTCCTGAAACTATTTGTACACAGTCAAAAATAGAATCCAGTCGGCTGATGTATTCAAAAGTAAAAGACATATGCAACATCCGCTTAAGTAAATCTTCAAAATTATTAACAATTCGTAGTTAGTGTAGTTAGTACGTTTTAACAAACCTCCCTCAACATTCCTTTCTCCAATAACAATCGAAATATTTCAAATCAAATCAAAATCGAAATACGAATTTTACCACAAAACTATAAAAACCGCAACACGTTGCAATGTTTAGCATTAAATCGTTTTACTGTGAACGACGTTTTATTGCAATTAGCTCCGGATTTTCAGAATAGCTAAATTTGTTTGTTTTTATCGAAATATTTATTGTTTAGCATAGTTAAATCGCTGGCCTCATATTGACATACTTTGAAACTCGTTTTAGTTTTCATTGTTTTATTACCTGGCACTGCATGTGACGGCAAACATGTCGACAATCTGAACTTGTTTAAAAACAAGAGGATTTTACAAGGACAGAAAAAATATGCGGCAACTTAAAATTCGTACCTAAAACGTCAACTGCATTGAATTTAAAAAGCGCTTTTACATTTTATGTAGGTCAAATACCTACTGATAAAGTCAGTACTATGCCATGGCCAACACAAATCCTAAGTGCTTACAATACCTATGACCTAAATTGCTAGATATATCTGACCTAGTCCCCACCTATGTAGATCTATACGTCCATTAGTTTTAATAAAAATAGTCGGCATCTCGTGAATTTGTGACGTAAATTGCGCCCTCACCATAAGTGGGTGGCAGTAATATTATTTTCTTTACATTTCCTGTCATTTCATAGGACCCGCATAATAGAAACCTCTCGATCCTTTACTAAGGGAAATTGGGACCCTTTAAAGGACACACTAGCGACTACATAACTCTGAAAAAATATTACATGAAACCGATCGTAACTTTACTAGGTAGCGTTGGTACTTGAATCAGAAGTTAGACCTTTACTTTCACTTAAAGGTTTTAAATAAGAAATTGGGTAACCTTTTTCACCAATAAGACTAAGCTTATAGATAAACAAACAGCTCTCGAAAAGATCTAAAATACACTCAACTGCCAGAGGAATCCATAAAAGCAAAAAAAAAAGTCGACAGAATTGGGTGTGCTAGATTTTCGATTAAAATGTACCTACATGTTCATAAAAATAGAAGTTATTAACGAATCTAAATATCAAAGTTTATGAACCTAAAATTTTAATGTAGATGACAAAATATGAAGGTTTTATTTTTATTATCTTGTTTTCTATGCAGAGCTGAACGTACTGGCCAGTTTTAATTTATTTCATCTAACTCGTCAGGTACATTTTTCGGTGGCGTAAAGGGTATTTTTTCTTTTTTAAAGATCTACTATTTAAAGGTACAAAAATTTAATTTCAGTGATACAAAATACACTGCGCGGCTTAAAATCACTAATTAAGCCACTATCCTACACTATTAGTATTTTGTTTTTCAATCATATAGGTTTTTTGACTATGGGATATAATTTATTTACGAAATGTATGAATTTATCGCTGATATATTAGTATTTCAAATTAGGTACAAAGTAGGTAAGTAATACGGCGTAACCTAACTAACAAATAAACTAAAGCATTTTCTTAGAAAATAGGAGCGAAGGAAGCAATTAATCGTCCCAACTAATCCCTGTTGACATACACTTATCGCACTTCAGCTTAATCAGAGCCAAGTCTAATGATGGATGGAACTCCCTTACATAAAAACTTCCAATACTATATTGAACGGACGATTATATTTAGAAGAAGGTACTGCAAGATTGATCCATAGAAAGAGAAAAGTTCGATCTTCGAATTCCGATCCACAATAATAACGTTGTGAACTTAACTTCCTAACGTAACTGTTTCCTTCTGAATATCTCATATTCTTTGCGTAGGTGGCTCCTAAGCCACTAAGGATTATAGTTTAGGAACTATAATCCCCTAATTAACTCTGCACTTAATAACTATTTTAAACAATAGAAACTAATTTTAGAAACACTACAAATGTAATGCAAGCCATTAAAAGTGATTATGTGTACGCATAAGATATAATTAAAACAATTATATGTACGCTCCCGCCCACTGTATGTCCTTTTAGAGCAATAACCATAAAAACAATTATTTTGATACTGCTCATAACGGCCGCTCTAAAACAAAATTGCTCTGATAAGTAGAATGATATAAGCGGGTCTTAACTTCAAATATAATGGCCTGGTGGCCGCTGTATTATTTAACTTTGCCCCCAATTTCACATATTTTTAAGAGATTAAATTCCATTCGACTCGGATCTACAGTCCCTTGTATGGGGCTAAACCTTTTTGTCCGATGATTCGATTCCAGGATGCTAGTCTAATTGGTTTCGATGGAGAACGTGTGTCATATTTGTAAAACATTCCATTTTGTCATTTCCATTTGTTTCGTAGAAAAAGTAATACCGTCTTTTGTACTACACGGTTTTGAAGTTTTTTATTAAAATAAAAGTTCTCTAAGATTTCTCAAATGTTGTTAGGTAAAGTGGTACCGAGACCAAGTTCCGACATTGTTTTAAATTCTTTGTTCGAGATTTGTAAAAATTAAAAATGTTGATGGAGTCTAAACAATAAACAAAAATGTTCATTCAAATGAATCTAAAATATCTTATTGTGATACTACACTCCAAGTCTACAATACTCCAAGAAATCTTCTTACACAACAAATAATAGATTTCGACACAAACTGTGATAACAGCACATAATATGTAGGAAAATCCGAGTAAATTCCTAAATGTGCCGCTGAACAGATTTGAAATAGAATTCTGGAAATTTCTAGACTCCAAGTATTACGAGACGAAGTGAAAACTCAGTTCGATGCATTCGAAATCGCCCAATCAAGTTCGGCTTATGGTGCGAGTTGAATGCGGCTCCAAGGCCTGAACACAGACTTATGCAGCCGCTAGAAAAACTTTTATTGCACCGAGATTTTATTATCCCACATTTGAATAGACTGATGCCACATTATATGTGATTAGGCATGTGAAAAGGGGCGCAGAGATCTTCTAGGCTTTTATCACACCTGACATCTTTTTCCATTTTACCTATGTCATATCATTTGAATGTAATTCGAAGAGAAGTTCACAGCGAATCTAATATACGTGCGTGGAATATTTTTGTTGAATAGATTTATCACGATTTAATGGTCTGATCAGTTATTTTGTGTTTACAGTGCATGTATACACATTAATTCACTTTTAAACACCATTATTTAAATTTAAATTAATTCATTTGTGATCACAGTTACAACATTATAACATTTTTTTTTAAATAAAATTAGTTCAGGACTGGCTTGTCATCATCATTATTTGGCGATAAATATAGACCAAATGGTTTTTGTTATAATTGGAGATTTGTCCCGACATCGATTAATAAAGTATAATGGATAGTTATCATTAACGGCAAGAACTCTTGCCTATAATATATAACACCATTAACGCGGGTGGATCAATCGGATCCACACGCAATATGATACAATAGCACAACGCTCTTGTTTTTCATCCTTCCAAATTAAGTAATTACTAATTAATATAATTATCATCATTTCTTAAATATCTCACACCACAGAAAATAGATGAGATGCAACAATTTATTTTACGTTACTTTAACAATGGAACCAAATACGTCCCGATTTAAGATCAAAGAACGAAAACATTTTTGGTTCAATGGCGAAATTTGTCTTTCAAGGAAAAGATGAGCCAAGAAAAATATTTAAGTATTTTACTTATTTCCATTTCTCTTTGTCCACCTTTCGGTACAAGAAAGCTAATCGTATTAATCTAAATACTTTTTCAATTGTAGATACTTATTTCAACGAGACAAATTGCCAATTTCATTTCGTTGTTAGGAGATAATGTTTAGTGGTGTATATTAAAGATGTTTCTTAACAACACGTAGGTATATGGCTAACAATAGAACTAACTACGTTTCAAGGAAATCTAGTCCTTACTAGTCCATGAAACTTCTGAGCAATCAACTACCAACTTGGGCATTGTTGCACAGATTCAACTCAATTAATTATGGTTGCATCGGGGTTTAGAACAATCCTCATGTCGTACTAGGTTACTACAAACAGAGAGTACTACATGCTAATCCAATTTAGTATCTACTATTAATCTAGCCTCAATCTACTCCAGAATTGTCACAAAACGGCGTTATGTATAGAAAAACCATGAGACAACGATTCAAATACACTCGTGCTAATCTTAACGTACAAACAAGAGGAGCATATAAACTGCAAAAGCGTCACAATATACTTAACTGTATTTCATAAATGTAATTCAATGTCCACAACTTTATCACCGTCGACACGTTTAAAAAAAGTCATTTATAAGAAAGAAAAAGATGTAACACAGCCAGATAAGAATCGAAGCGAAGAATTACATTTTGCTTTTTGTTAGGGAGCTGTTTTCGTTCGTCCCCTCGAAAAATGTGTCCGACCCATTTGTTTGATAGCTTTATACCTAAGTCCGATGTTCGTATCGTACATTAACATTGAATTAAGCCAGTAGGCCAGAGTAAGAGTTCTTTGTTAAAGATCTTGGGTCAGAGGGTGAAGCACCTTTAATAAAAACGTCGCACCGCAATATTTTACGTTTTAATAAGTTCACAAAGGCTTATTCCGTACTCGGGCACTGTACCTGTAAACTTGTAGAGGCTTAACTCGGTATATGTGTGTTAAATGTTTATTTCCCTACCTGTTACTCGTCGTTCTTTTTAATTGTCACGCTCAAATTATTTTGTTATGTTTATTTTAATTTATTACATTGAAATTGTTATTTTTTGGAAACATAGTACGTAGACAGTCTTTAGTGCATGAATATACGTAAGATTTTAGTTAGTGTGGATATTTTCTGACATAGAAATTTTGTAATTTTTAGAATTTTAGTACCTATTTCATTTTAATGAGATCGCTTTGTTTGAAACATTCATAAATTAATCTCATGAATGGGTAACGAAATATTCACTTTTAAGTCAAAATTTTAAGAAAAACTTACCAATAAATATGTAGTCTATTAATTTATAACATAACATAACATAACATCACGCCTTTTTATCCCCGAAGGGGTAGGCAGAGGTGCACATTATACCACTGTACAATGTAACACCCACTCTTCACTATTTATGTTTATTAATTTATAACCACAGCAAAAACTAGATATAAATAAAACTGTAACGGTAATTAACAACGCGCAACGATATTAATTCTCTCGGCCCTTGTTAATGGCGGCTATCTGAAATTGAATTTATGAAAGGTTTCTCTATTGAAAATAACATACTAATCTAGCCATCGACATGCAGTAGCTTGTTTACTTATTAATAAATAATTTTATTTAATAATTTTTTTCAAAATAATTGAATATTAGGGAATTATATTTTTTATGGGATAAGCCATTAAACGAACAGACGGATCACCTGATGGTAATCGATAAAGCAATCGGCGTCGCCCATGGACACCCAGAACACCAGAGGCGTTACAAGTGTGTTACTGGCCTTTTGGGGCCTAGGAATTTGAGGATTGTTGGAGATTCAGGCATTGGGGAGTAATTGGGCCTCACTCACACGACGAAATACAACGCAAAAGTTGTTTCTCGTCGGTTTTCTGTGAGACCGTGATATCACTCCGGTCGAGCCGGCCCATTTGTGTCGAAGTAAGGCTCTCCCGGAGGTACCTGTGTCTGATGGGGCGGGAGGAAACGTCCGGGTGTCATCATTGCAAGGACCGCCCTGAGGACACGGTGGAACACACATGGGGGAATGCCCTGCGTGGGCTGAGCACCGCCGTGCCCTCATGGAAGTGATCGGCAATGGCGACCTCTCGCGTCCAGGCCTAGTGCAGGCCATGATGCGGAGCGAGGGGGACTGGGATGCCGTCTCCTCCTTTTGCGAAGCAGTTATGCTAGCTAAGGAGGAGACGGGACGCGTGAGGCAGTTCGCTGCCTCCTCGAAACCCAGCCATCGCGAAGGACACACCGGGCATCGGGCCTGCGGACGGCGAGCATTGAGGGCTCCCCATCCGACCAGAAACAGACCCGAGTGTTGGGCGCTCAAAGAGCCATCAGACCACCACAGATGGAGCCAACAGGGCCGATGCCGATTCGGAGTCGCGGAGAACCTAACGGGTAACCGGGGCTCTGGCTCGACGTGCAGGAGAAGGAACGGGGTGGTTTTTAGTCAGTAAGCGTCTGACACTCCCTCCCGCCTCAGTTAGGCGGGAGAAGTCATTCGATGATTTTCCCCCCTTAAAAAAAATATGGCTAACTTTACGTAGTAGTTGTAGACTTGTAGTAGGCATACCAAAGGCATAAAAATAATGTAGGTAATGTTACAAACGCTATAGTGACTAACCCGATTCGAGAAACTAATTGTAATCTAGTTATCGGTTCACTATTCGATTTTATTGCTTTTCGATTGGTTTTCGATGAAATTGTAAGTATAGTAAACATGTTCCAAAATATCGGTATGAGCCTACACACGCGCCAATAAACAGGAATTTCATTTCCGAGCATTTTGTAATCTACCAGATTGGTGACCAATTGACCAAACTATAAACCACTGAAATATTTCCATTCCAAAATACCGTTTAAAATACAAATACTATGATATTGTACAAACACTACAAAACTATAAATATGTAATCCCTTTTTTCATCAATCTATGCTTCTGTCACTCTTATGCATAATAAAATAAGACTGTTTTTTCCTTAACAGAACATTGTCCTCAAATTGCATCAATTATTCATCAACGTTCTAATGTTTGGGATCTGTTTATACAGGAATGTTAGCCGAAGAGAATAATTAGGATTCTGATGTTGTTGCTATATAACTTAATAAACAATAAGGCCCACTTTGAGAAACCTCTGGGATTACGATTTATAATACCCAATTAACAAGTTCGACTAGAAACAAAAACAAATTCTGTCACAATACTAACTACTTATAATTTTCTTTATAGTAAGTGCTGTTGGACAGGCAATTAACAATATAGAAAATTTTACTTCTAAATTCAAATATCTGTTTTTAAATTAAGCCAACACACAAATAAAAGTTTCCTTCTCAAGATTAAATTGTTACGTGTATATATCTTTCATTCTTCTTCAGCCAATGTTCGCAACAACATACATAACACAACTACTAATAAACCAACTAATACAAATGAAATGATGATACAACGCTTCCACATCACTAGCAACCCCTCAGTAAGTGGGGTGTCCAGGAGACTGGCAGCCAATATCCAATTTGCCACCTGAAGGCTTGAATGGCATTACCAATTGTTTACCCAAATAACAAAGCCAACCCTCTGATCACGCGAAATTGCGACCTTGGAGAAAGGGGCTCAGTCCATTAAGAAAGGAATTTTGAAAGTCAGTCTTTGGGTGAAACTAAGTTTACAAGAATCTAGTGGCATAACATTAAAGATACATAATTTAATTAATTGTAAAGTATATATAGTTCTTATAAGACAATGACAAAGAAATGATTTTAATGAAGATGCAAACTTTGATAGTCTTACTTCTTCATATAAATGTACAAACACAAAGTATAAAGATGACAGACACGGAAAATATTACGCAATTAAGCGTAAAAGAACATTTCTATCAAATAAAACAAACATGGTACTGCTGCTTTAACAGAAAACCAATAACTTGAAATACAAAAGAATATATATCGAACTGATTATTAGTAGCCAATTTACAGTTAATACATTTCTGCACACAAGTATTCACATTGAACGAATAGTATCCCCGTCCATACCGGCTAATTATTTCAAATTAATGTTTCAATATTTAAATGGTTCATTAATAATACCCAATAATTGAGTTACAATTTTCATTTGAAGAGCAATCAATGTTTGAGTACATGAGAAATCAATTTACTTGACAGATTTGATGAATAAAATATAATAACGATATTATCGGCAAAATAACACTGTCATTTTTAAAGTAGCAGGTGCCTGACAGCCATATTCCTTAATATCCACTCTGTTGTTACATTTCTTCGACTTATTTCGGACACTCTTCGAGCAATAATTTTGCTGAAGAACCTTTTATTTTGTTATGGCACTTAACATTTCATTCTTGACAACAACAATCTCCATTTGATTGTCCATTTTGCTTTTATTTTATTTTTATTGCCTCTTATACAGATATTGTGAAGCGAAAAATTTCCGTAGTCGATATTATTAGATAGGATGGTATTGAAACGAAGAAGATTTCATAAAATCTGTTCTTTGACACGATAAAAATATAGAAAAAAAGTGTTTTACTTGAACAATGGCTGTAATAAATATAACTCGAACTTTCAATACACATAACATAACATCTCGCCTTTTATCCTCGAAGGGGTAAGCACAGGTGCGCATTACGCCACTCAATGTCACTGTACCATGTAACATACTATTCCAATTATCAAGAACTATATGTATTTATTTAGCAACTATGTTAATATATTCACTTACTCATCAAGTAGTATTGTACTGGTATAGTTTATAGGACACCTAATAACTACAGACGTGGGCGCCTAAACGCTTGTACTCGTTACCGGAATGCGAAGTTAGCATGCCAAATGATCCTAGAACACCGGTGCGTACCTGTTAAGCTAGTGACAATTAGTCGCAACTGTTCCTACGATGTAGCTCATGTAGTAGGTTACAAATCGAGTGCCATTGTGTTGGACGTTAACGTTTAGTTTAGGGCTCCAATACCTATCAATACACTATAAAATATAGTTTTATACGACCATATTGTAAGATAAACTGTATCGGTCGGAATATCTACATGGTGTGGTCGCTATAAATCAGTGTTGTGGTGTGTTGTTATTAAAATATTATTTTTCCTCATAAAATTGCCTAGAAATCAGATGGAGATTAGTTAAAGACATTTTAGATCAAGAGCGTGTTTTTTGAGACATGTTATATTTTTTAAAAGCCGATATAATAAATATTTATGTATACAATACAATAATTCCCAACACATAATACCCTAACCAATACTTTATTGCTAAAAACAATACACCTTTTATAACAAGTACTTAAAATATCTGTGTCATTCACAAACTGATTAACTGCCCCGCGTTCATAATACAATTAATAAATTAAACCCCTCCATACAGTGTGACCTGCCCTGAATGTTTAAACGGAAATTAACACTTCGTATTTTACGCCTCAATCCCGTTAACCTTTTAGAAAAAAGAAAATTCGCCTCGAGTAAGTGAAGGTAGTAATTTCATTCCCAGCTTGGCTGTTAAGAAAAAGAAATAAGTGAAAGTTTATAAAGTTATTTGTAAATAAAATTTCATTCGTCTGAGTCCTTAAAGTCCACACAGCGACTATAGTATAGTAAATAATATGGTAGGTACACCGACACGTACATAACTGCGCAAGTCGAGCGAAAATACGAAAACTTTCGTAGGGCGCGTTACTAAGCGCCTGAAGCTTTTAACTTATATCGACCTACGTCACTCCACCGCTCAAGTATTTGTTAACAAAGTACGCTTTCGTTTTAAAATTAAGCGCCTTAAATTACTTTTGCAGTGTATTTTTAATTTTAATTATCTACTTAGCTTTTGTGAAGTCTTTGTGGGGCTCCACGCAAAACCAACAAACACTTCATTTTGTTTCAGATTGTCGGAGCTCATTTGACTAAACTAACATAACTAAAATACGAAGCATAATTACTTAAATACAATTTACGGTAGCAAGACTTTGTTTTAAATGCTCAGTTTTATAATGGTTATGCAGGCCCCATCTAGGAACAAGACACGTAAGTAGAAACAATTTAAGCGAAGTGCTGGTAACTGGGATGAAGACATTAATTAAGCAGCGAGGCCACGAGGGAATTTTGTAGCGCTCGCATGCAGAGTGCATTCATTGCAACGCAGGTGGTCTCTAACGGTGAGTAGTTACTGCTAACTACCCTTCACCGGGTGGAAATCTTAACTGAACCACTTGCCGAGACGTCTCGCTTTCACGGCCCCAACAAAACGGGCTATTTGGACACAAACACCAACCACACATAACTTGGTAGATACACATAAATTCACCTACTTTGGACTTGGTCAACGAGACTTCTTGTTGCCAACTACACACATACTCGTTATTACCCGGTCTCACTTAGTAATTTATTTCTTAGCCATTACTCTCTCCTCTTCCTGAAGGGTTACCCAAATGGAAATTGTATTATGTAGGTACATGCTGAATTTAAAACAACAATAACAACTATACTGTGTCGTGTAAAAAACTTGCCAGACTCTACTATTCTCCTAGACTTTGACACTTTCCAACTTCATAAATTATAATAATATTTCGTATTTCTCTACAACTCTAAGCACTTACTCATCTACAGGATCTGAGAGTATTTTAATTTCCCCGAAAGTTTTCCTTCTCCAAATTAATGAAAAAATATCTCCAGGCTGGTCGACTGTCTGCGTTAATTCTTGAAAGTCTTTTCCTTATACAAAAGAGTTTTAATATTTAATTAGTTTCGTTTTATTTTCTGTCGCTTCTATCTCATTGCTATTGACAGGGAGTGTTAGTAAATGAGAGTCATGTAGTTACACTAGGTTGGAACTATAATCATTAATATTCATTCACAGAACGGCCTGTTTCAGACGTCTAGCTAGCATTGTTCGCGGAGTATAAATGAAATGAGATAATGACCGCGAGTGCCGTTACAAACGATCCCTTCTACGCCGGGTGTCACGGACTTTGACTAAAATATGACCCTGCGGGGCGCACTGCCTGGATAAATAATACGGTATTAAGAGCTCCGAAAATATCAAACAATATTAGGAAAATTCAGCAGGCATTTTCTGTCGTGGTTTATATTTCATCTAAGTTGTTGAAAGGTATTATTTACTTATTCGTTTTAAATGTAGCAAAGCTTATTACTTCGTTAATCGATGGAGTACGTCTTTTTAAGAGAATTTAATTATTGTACTGATATTGAAGATACAAAATACATTATTGTAGTCTCTAGCAATAAGTCACTGGAATAATAAATATTACCATTACAGGTTGACTTAATCGGATCGCAAGTTCCGCACGATCTAACAAATAAATCACAGCATTAGTAGATAAAAGGATGATGACGACATTATGAAAGTTTACATCAGATTAAAGAAGACAGAAGCGTGGAAATGATGTCAGAACGGAATTGCTTTGTTTCAACTCTATTCGCTCGGGACGAGGTAAACTACAACTAACCGCTTTTAGACCACTGAAATGTTAGCTGACAGTTGAAAATAACTTCACTGAGACAAGGCACCCCTCGTCTGCGGCGTACGATTTTTCAACGCTTTTAACTAAAATCACAGACTGTGTCAACAATAAATTCAAATTACTACTTGTCTTATCAATATTCATAAACTGCCTTTTTTAACTCGTTAGATATTCTTTGCCACGAAAGTCAAAATAGAAAAAAATCCTAATTTCCATCAGTAACCATATTGGAGCACTTCAGACGGTGTTAGATTTAAGCGCATCGCATAATTTGCATGAAAATATGAAAATCATTCATAGTGCACACTTGAACAGATATAATTCTGCTATGAATTAATTTATGCAGTTAATATCAGAAATCATGTTTATTTTTTTGAAAAAAGTGTGTCTAATTTCAGAAAATGTGACACCGTTTTCAGAATATTATCACTTTTTATAATGCTTATAAAAATTTAATTTGCTATGTAAAAGTCGTTTCTTTGATATTCTTTTCTTGCTCTTTAGTCAGGAACAATTTGAGTGACACATTCTGATATACGACTACATTCTAGTTAAATCACATTCCTTCTGGTCTACTAGGACAAAGCAAAATTGTAGGTGTTTATATTTATTATCAAAATACTGAATTCTGGAAATTCAAATGCACAAGTTTAAAGTGAATTCGTATGTGTAAGGAGTATTTCCAAGAACTGTATCAAAGGCTTTTATTAGCATACCCAGAAACCGGCGTGATGTAGGATACTACGTACTAGCAGGTGGTTGACCGGATTGTCCGATCACGTAGGTACACTCTACATTTCCAATAAACACACCGTACACTTTGTTCAAGTAACTAAATGTTTGTAGCCTTTTTATTTTAAATGCTTGGCTTAACGAAAGATAATTTACTAGACCAACGAAATATTTTTGCGTTAGATAAAATTAAACAACTTATTTTTTGTTTTTTTTTTATATTTGTTGGGCCGACTTTTGAGCACTATCTCGCCTGTTGGTAAGCGATGATAAAGTCTATGATGGCAAATAATACGTTCGTTAACATTGAAGTTCAAAAATATTGTTATTGATCAGTTTTTTTTCGTAATTAGCAGCCGAGTCTCTACGGGAGCTTACGGTTCCTACCTGCCTCATGAAGAACTAATTTACAATTTTTTTTATGAATCCAATTTACCTATAAGTAAGTAATTCAGTGCTGTTGAGATACGTGTTTACAAGAAAACTTGTATAATTACTTAAATGTATGATACAATACAATTTTCTTAACATAAATAACCCCTTTCTTCTCTACATTATGATTTTCACTGAATGCATTTAGTACAGATAAAACAATAATGATGGCGGACAAAACATGACCTAAATCAGCCACAAAAGCACAAACAATCGGTAAATAACTCACGAAAAAGTAGCCACGTAACATGACATTATGAAAAGAAAGAAAGAGAATTATTAGGAAGTCGACAGACATATAAAATGGAATACGAGAGAATGGAATGAATCAAGACATCCACGGAACAGTGCCAAAAAACTTGAACAACTGCAAAAACGTAACCAACAAATATTAATGTCAAAAGTTTTACAGAAAAGCCGTCACAATGAAAGCCGTGGTAACGTTCTCCTTAATTAGATACCAGGTATGCCTGCCAAGATGATTTGTGAAGGTCACAGATAAAAAAAATGTAAAACATAGAAATGCTTTTTGAGCAATGTCCTCCAAAACACTATTATTTATTTACTACATATCACCTCTCGTGATTTCAAGAATGTACCCAAAGCCTTTGCTTTGCTTGTATCGCTAATTCACCAGTAGGT
This sequence comes from Spodoptera littoralis, assembly GCA_902850265.1. Lineage (NCBI taxonomy): Eukaryota > Metazoa > Arthropoda > Insecta > Lepidoptera > Noctuidae > Spodoptera > Spodoptera littoralis. The sequence continues at coordinate 8,999,442 of LR824535.2, read as the reverse complement.
GTCTAAGCCAATAGACTATCTGCAATTAGTGTGAGAGCTTGAGATCGCTACTGATAAGTATCTAGTACTAGTACTCGCTGCTAATGCACTCTGATCACAGCAATTGATAAATAACAAATTAATAGTGGGAACTGAACATACAGCAATGTAAATGTAAGATTAATTTAAACTTGTTTGCAACAAAATGCTCCAAAACTACGTTATGAACAAAAAGAGCTAGTTGAAAATAACACCCTTGCACGGAACTTTATGATTGTAACGGCTTCCGAGTAGAATTATGACACGATTCAAGCAATGCTATTATTATATATCATTGTGAAAGCCTTTTAAGAGTAACTATGAAATAGTTTACAGCCCCTATTAGTACAAGCATAAAACAGGATAATAAAAATGAAGAAAAGTATGACGTGAAGTTTTTGACGAGCGTGAGTGAAATTCTATACTGAAAGAAGCGAAGGTACACTGATACGGGTGAGAAGTGTCGGGTGGAAACTCACGGAATAGGGGGAGCAAACATTGGCAAGAATGGATATGTAAGCGGCCTTGGTACACAAATACGATTCAGTCAAGTATACATTTGGTCAGTGTGTTTGTCCGTAACGTAACGCGTGAGTGGGGTTTGTTTAAATAACGGCCAGACGTGTTTCCGAATTGACCCTAATGGTGAATAATACCCAGCGCTAAAAATGAGATCAATAAAAGTCGTTCCAATTATGTATTGTGTAGCCTGGATAATTTATTTACCAGGCAATAGAATGAATATTTACTAAACAAGAACTACGAATTATGTATACCTACTGAACAACACCTAATCAACTGATGTTTTATAGCTCGACGTACAGTGTCATTACTCGTTGTATATTATTATCTCTTTCGTTACTCTTTAATTATGAAGGTAGAAATTTTTGTCTTCTTTTAATAATCTCTTCACAAAGCAAAGATTACAAGAACAACCCAACGTTGCGTGAGGGGAACAAAAAAATACGGATCTTATTTGAATAGTATCCGTTGTCATTGAAAGAATAAACACAACCATGAAGGTTCACAAATAGTTTTTATGTTGAATATAAAAGAGTTCTATTGTTATAAAATGAAACAAACGTAGGAGAAGATTTGTATGAATCCTCTTAATTAATGAAAATACATATATATGTACACCTACCATGCCTTGATTGCTTACTGTAATTAACACATCTCTCAGTAATTCAGACCCACTCAAAATGTGAAATGGATACAGCAATTTAATAGGCACAGTCCATTGAAATGATATTAATTAACTTGTTAATTTGTAAACAAACGTGCCATTCTATACAGATGATTCCTCGTTGCCGACATTACTGTCATGGATGTCAAATAAAATTATCTTGATACGACAACCGTCAACGCGAAATGACAAGTACCTGAAGGGTCTAATAAGGTAAATGCACCTTATTCCGAGGGGTTCTAAAAATGGCATCATATTCCGATGTATTTAGAAAAACAGTTTTTTAAAGCAATTTACTAGTTATTTATGGTCTGCATGATAAAATAATGAATTAATAATTATCTGTTCATATTTATTTATACAAAGGAGAGTTTAGTATGGTCACACTGTAAAATAATCGGTCATTTTGCCGCGGGGAGCGGCGTCGAAAGCACACTTCATACATTTGGGACCTTATGCACGTGAGTATTACGATTTGCCAAATAGTGTTTTACGTAATAATTTTATACAACGCGAGTTTTCGTTTAGGTTGAAATATTGAAAGGATAATATTTTTTATCGAAAACACTTAAGATTTCAGTATTTTATTTGCAAATTAGCAAGAAAATAAGTGTTTAAAATACTGCGGCATTAGGTGCAAAATATTTTAGTGTGTTCCTAAAAGCCGATGTATACCACGGAAAAACAAATTTAAAGACATTTAGTTTTTTTAAATTTCGGTGTCTGTTTTATGATTATAAACTTTAATGTGTTAGTTCTGACTTAATGAATAACTCATACATTTAATAATCTATTTCCGAGGTACACCGTGGCGTCGCATTTACTAATTATAGCAGGTCAAAAATTGTTTGTACAGGTACTTTATTAATACGTTGTATAGAAGATTTTAGTGAAGACATTAGGTTTTATAAGTGTTCTGTTATTATATGTATGTACTTTATATTTGTTTTCCTTTCATATTGTAACTATACATTATTTTATTTGCATAATATTAAAAAATCTTTTACTTTTTAGTACTCGGAATTAGAAACTTTGATTTAGCATCATAAAACGCTATTCCGATGTATTTACGTCGGAATAAGGTTACATGAGTACCTAATTCCGATGTATTTACGTCGGAATAAGATTACATGAGAACCTAATTCCGAAGTTAGTTAAGACCCTGTTTAAATACAGAGTGTTCATTATTTTATGTGCTTAGTAGATACGCGTTTAGTAACTGAAAGAATACTAATCATCTATACAAATACATAAAATTGGAGTGTGTGTTTGATATTGTTAATTCATTTTTATATTTTTATAAGATAAGGGATAATATTAATAAAAACAGGGTTTAGAATAAAACTAGAATAAACAAAAACAGAATTGATTTAAGTAATATAAAAAATAAACAGATTTGACTTTTAAACATCATGTATAATTCTCCCTACATAGTTCCCTTTCTATTTTTATACTCGGAATTAGGAACCAAATGCATCGGAATTACGATTTTTAAATCGGAATGAGGTACCTCGGACTTTTTTATATTTTTATTTATTTTATCAGCTTCAATAACCTTCTACTGACAAACTGCAAATATTTTTCAAAAATTTGATAGCTAACACTTCTGATAAAAATATAAAATTGTACACAAAGCACCGCTAATTAGTTAGCGGCGCTACACATCGACACAACTATCATTTACACAATATACATGTGTGGGTAATTTCATATCAATAGATATGTATAGAAACATTCGTCTATCACACACATCTTGGTATTTAAAAATCATTTTTGTGTCGGTATACGCAATAATTTAGTAAATAAGTTTAAATAAAAACGAGGGTAAAGATAAAATTACTCATAACAAACTTTGAATAAATCGAAATCAAAAATAATGAACGATCGAGCTATACAATACCCATATAAATATAGTGCTTTCTCATTGTAATTTTATGTTACTGAATGATATAAAATATTTCGATGATCTCATCTACAGCGCGCCTGGCGCAATGGTTATCGCCTCCAATTGTCAAGTAAAGTGCCGCCGGATCGATTCCAACATTCACATGTTGTTTTAGAATTAATTTATCAAATATTTGAAATTTGAAATTAGAAACAATTAAATCTTTTTTTTTTTCCTTTCCTGTTGTTCTAAATCTTATGTTAATTTTAATAGTAAATACTTTAGATTTATTTATACCTATAATATCTTTTATTTATATTTTAGTTCTAGTTATTTATTATTTAGAATAATCTCATTTGCTTCATGCATTTCAACCAACTTAAATAAGATAAAAACAGTAAAAAAGTAATTAACTGTGATTTCTTAATGGTTCGATACCTGAGTATATTTGCAATGTTTGTGGCGACCATAGAAATCTCGAGTCATTTTATTTTACACGCTTATGAAGTAACTACCGACTATTTAAAACATGTTTTTCAAATCACCCGACTTACAAAATAATTGCGTTCTTAGTTGTCAATTTATGAGGATTTCATAGTTTATTGCTACACTACTTATATTCGTGTGCAAAGTTATTTTTATTTTTACAAGATGTTCCAACACCTATCAACATTTAAAAAGGCTGAAACCATTGTTTTGCATGAGCAAAACATAACTAACAATAACTGAAATAGCAAGGCGTTTAATGATATCGGTGAGTAAATAAGATACTACGTTGATATTCTAAATAATATTTATTTCATTTTGTAACTCGACACACCTATCAATTTTTGCACTAGAATAAAATAATTATTGCAACTTATTATGAAGTTCAATATTATAAAGATATATTAATAATTTATTATTAATTGTATTGTAACTTGACTTGTTTTTGTTAGGAGTGTTTCTTTAAAACATATCTGGTTAGGGATTTTTATTCCTTACGCCACTACTTAATTATAAATTATTATTCTAACATTGTGTTTACTTATATTTATTATTATTTTTAAGTAACTTTAATTCCTGTAAAGTATTTCCTGGTATTTTAAATACTTATTTGTTTGGTATCAACAGAGGAGATCCATGCAGTTATGGGTGCACAGATATGCGGAGACCGGTGACGTTAAACATCGTCGACGTGGGCCTAAACCAAAGGCAAATTCATCGGCTCGGCACTACGACATCGTAGCCAGGCACATGGCTGATCCGTTCCTGCCAACCCGCACTACAGCGACAGCACTGAATGTTTTAATACAAACTGTACGGAGACACCTGCATTCTGGTTTAAGGTGCAGGAAGCCAGAGAAGAAAATATTGTTATCTGTGGTTCACCAGCAAAAGCGCTAAGAATTTGCTAAGGACTTTATTAATTTTGATTGGGCGAACAGTGTAATCATATTGAGCGACGAAAAGACTTTCAAGTCGATAAGGATGGGCGTAAAATATTGTGAAGAAAAGATGGAGAAAGGTATACGAATTGCAACCTTCTGCCTTGTAGGATCAGTGATTGTATTGATTTCGGAATCAATTATTGAGCCTGTCAAACTCTGCCTTTATTAAAATTAACATAAAATAATGTTTAATTTTTTTAAGAATATTAAAATGCTGTCTAGAACATACGGTGAAGTGATGTTATTGTTTTGTGGTTAGAAATTGTCATAATTTCTTTCTATTCAACATGTTTATTCACTTCACTTTAATTTTTCATTAACAAATTTATTTAACTGCTTTCGAACTTGATTGACATATTATATTTACGCCCATCTTCAATTAATTTAAAGTTTCCCTGATTCTAAAGGTCATGAAAGTTAAAATCGTTCCATAGCATTCGTCACATTCTTTTTACTATCATACAGCCCACTGAATATTGAACCTTATAACAACCGTCGTAAAATAGATAATTAATGGAAGTTCAAACGACAAAAAGTCGCCCATTTCAAGAAATATTATGTTGACAGTGTAATTTTTTACATGTTTTACTTGTTTATTACTGTAAAACTGTAATTTAATAATACATTATATTATTAAATTACAAAACAAGAATGTTGTATATTTGTTTATTACCTACTTAATAAAAAATGTTGCTGCCATCGTATTACCGCTGTACCGCATGATATTTCCCGATTCGACTATGAGGTTTATTGTCATATCTATTAATTATGATTTAAAGAACTTTAAACTTAACATGTGGTATATAATTAATTATTAGATATAAATATTGAATATAAAACAACATATTTGTATAATAAATAAATTAATTGTAATAAAAAATAGTATTGTTTTATTTACCAACTCATTTGCTTCTTTTATAGCCTGATATTTATATTTTATGACAAAAAACAAAAAAAAAATAAGAAAAATAACAAGGTAAAATAAAATTAACTTTTAGCTGGAATAGAACCCACATCATTGATCCTTGAAAGACGATAAAAGCGTGCTCATTAACCAATCGACCACGAGCACTACGATAATGACAGTGAAAATGTCGGGTCATATCAATGATTGTAAATAGTTTTAACCTTACCTATGCATTAAATTATAAAAATACGTATACCGACACAAGAATGAAAATACCAATGTGAACGTGGTGGACGAATATTTTTATATACAGTTATATGAAATTACGCACACATGTACACTGTGTAAATGACAGTTGTGTCGATGTGTAGCGCTGCAACTAATTAGCGGTGCTTTGTGTACACAAAGGTCCGATAAATACTTAATTTATAATGTTCTTTCGTGTTATGTTAAAAACAGCGCGGAATTAGGTGCCTTTACCTTAGTCGCTTCCCGTAATAAAAATTTAAGCATGCGGGTATTGAGTATCGTAAATTCGATTTCTTCCATAATATATAATAAGAGAAAACATTTTCCTCGTTCATTTTCTTTGACGCTGAAATACTTGTATATCTATTAGGGTCGATTGTCATCAAGGTACCTTTCTAAATTGAAACGCCTCATTTGACAATCACAAAAAGAAATAATTTTTAGAAATTACGTGGAAAGAAAATTCAAGTGTGAAAAATAGGGTCGAGGAAATGCGAACAAAGATCTCAGATGAAAAGTAAAAACGTGGTCAGGCGAAAGTGAATTTGTATCCAAAATAACTTTGTTTGATGACAGAGAGAACAAACATCGTTTCTACTTTATCGTATCTTTTTAAAATGTAATGTATTTTCACTATCGATCTCTCCAATTAACGAAAAAAGTAAAATAACAAGCACCGTGCACCTGATTACTATAGATTTACACGCAGAGCATACGCACATTGACACGAAGGACTCCTGTCATTTTCTTTAATCTGGTAACGTGGTTACACACGCACACATGAATAACCCACTAACATTTTGATGCTCTAATCATTTCTAAGTGACATTATGTCTGCCTTTTTTTGAACATCCTTGTTATTAGCTAGCTTTAACTAATTGAACGTTTGTATAAGTACATAAGAATCATAAGATGGCAGCACTGAACTAAAACCGCCCGGTACATAAAATCATTAATGGCAGGTATATTACAAACAGCAGTAATAAAATCGTTTTTATCTGTAACGATCCTCTGGCTATTTACGCTAATGTGAGTCCACACCCATTCGATTTAAATTTATTTCACCAATCCTGGTAAAATTAAAAAATGTTGTTAAAATCCATCTCGAGTTTGAAAATAATTTGAGTAAAAACACAATAGAGCGTTTTGTTCAACAATGTACTAAGAACCGTAGACGTTATAAATGTACGCCATCTTAAACCAAGTCAATAATACAAATCGCCCGTTTAATTATTGAAACGTATCACACAATACAAATACTTTGTTAGAACTGGTCTGCCTCGTCGTTAAAATTAGTGTCATTGTATTATAAACAGTCCTTAATTTAATCACAAATCCTGGTCATAGGCTCTAGGCACGTCTCCAAACTTTGTACATTCCGAAACATGATATCAGCAAGTTTCACAATAATACGGCTCCGATCAACCCCTAAATCACCCCTTGAATATCTATCACCAACAACCAATAGAGATTATCTCACAAACCGCGCACGTATTAAGTCAGAATGAAATCAAAATGGCACTCGGCATTACAATCCCTAGTCTTTGTACTTTCTACGAACCATTATCTCTAATGGTTTAACTTACCCTCATACAATCCTACTGTTATCCACTAATAGGACTCCCAGATTTTGGCACCGAAAACATTCACGGCGGGAATCCAATACAAACTCCATTTTAACACATACACACCAAAATTTAAAATGATAATGTGAAATGAAAGAATTGCGAGTACTTAAGTTATCCGTTTTGGAAATGACGTCACCCCCTAAGTTTTATGAACGCTATTTTCGGTTAGTACCTAATATCGCGTATGTTGACAAGATCAGCGCTAGGGTCGCGGATTTGATCTCAGCGCAGCCGGTTACGCAACCGCCGCACTTCATGCACTTGACTTCAATACCCAATAACGTTTGTTTATCCAATTTACACAGTTTATTGCCAAGACGCAATTTGTGAACAAATATTCCAGAAAAATATTTGGAATTGCCGCCACACTTTATTGAAGATTCTTGTCGTATGTAGAAACATTTGTCTGCGTAATTTTAATTTGTGTGTGAATTTTTGTTTTAAAATATATTATATCTTAACAAAATATTTACTAAAATCTTATTTTAGTAAGAAATATTTTATATTTAAAGCCAATTTTTTATTTTATTGTTTAAAACGATAAAAATATATTTCTTAACAACTATATATAACTTACCTGAACTTTTAACATCCGAACTTGTTAACAAAACACAGAAGTAGCGATAATGTCACTGAAAAATAATTTAAGTTCAAGTCCGATAAAATCCCTCACGCACTTTTAACGGAAAGTTTATTTTATTGCATCGGCGCGGGTAGGCGAAAGTTGTGGTGGGCGGACGAGCGGGTGCAGGTGTCGCACGCCGCCCGAGAAGTGGCGGGCGAGGGTGTGGGCGGGGCGCGGGGTCGCGGGGGGGACGCCGGGACGCCTGCGCCGTCCGACGTCCGCGCCCGGACGCTGACGTCACGCGCGATCCGCCACACTGCCGCCCGACAGAGCTCAGCCCCGACACCCCCGTTTCGCACGCTCAGCTCTGCTCCGGAGCCCACACTACCCACTACCCGCTCTCGTCACTCAACACTTCTGTCAAACAACTCATGTAGTACTACATTCTAATCAATAGATTACATGACACTGTAAACACGCTGAAAGTAAAGCAGCTTGAAATACTTCACGCGCTTTTCTTTGATCTTAAGCAATCTCTTTCATGTTTTTCGTCTTTTCGATAAGCAAAACAAGTGTGAAATAAAATGAAATTAATAAATACATATTAATTATCATAAACTTTCTAAATGGTAAATTAAAACCAAACTGAAAACTAGCAGTAGTAAAAAGTACATAAAACATGCACCATTAGTTTTATATCCCTTTCATTTGCTTAGCAACGGAAAACGAGTTTAAATCTCAAAGATGCAATGATAAGATGCCTCCAGTTACAATAAAATAAAGAATAGGGAGGTTTCAATATTACCAAATATTTCAATTACCTAACATTTCATTATTTTTAATTTTTTTGCCCTTCATGATCCTGCAAAATGGTTCTTTTTTGTAGTTGGCCAGTATTTGATTAGTTAAAATCTCCATGGTTAGCCAAACTTTTTTATTGCTTTCATTTTCCGGCCAAAGGAACAAAGTCGTAAAGCAGTCTGTGCCCGTTAGATACTGAAATTAAATATAAATAATCCTCCAGTTTTTGTTCAGAAAGAAAGAAGGTTAATTAATTCGTTATTAAAACGTGCTTCCCAGTATCTTGTTTAATATAAAATAATACTTTGTTTTTGGGGTTTAGTGAATTCTTAAAATATAGTTTTAAAGAAGTTAAAATTAATTATTAATTGGTGTATTTACTTGGCTTATTAACATTAATTGCATTTGCATAAGTTACCTAAGTAGCTCAAAATTTACTTGGACTACTTAATTTGTGTAGTAGCTACCATAACTAAACTTACGTAATATTTAATTACCTATAATAAATACCTTATTTACAACAAGCAAAAAGTCTGAACTCAACTAAATCACACATCCACTAACAAAATTAACTGCTTCTCTGCAATTTCTAGAAAAGCTTAAACGAAGTGTTTATTATTTCTCTAATAGCTTCCATTAAGTACCTATAGATTTGTACAAAGGAATCTTACAAAACATTTTTAAGATTCGCGAAAATTGCGAAACCAATCTTAAATATACCAAAGTTCCGCCATTTCGCGATGTCACATAAAGAACGTTGATGTAAAAGGTGCACACGATATGGTACTTTTAATCAAATCAATTATGTTTATTAGATACGAAAATGCTTCTTGACTAAATATTCTTTATCAAAATAATGATAATATATTATACAATCCTCAAATTCTTAATTCCCAAAAGGCAGGTAACGCATTTGTAACACCTTTGGTGTTTTGGTCCATGGGCGGCGGCGATGGCTTACCATCAGATGATCCGCCTGCTCGTTTACCGGTATATATTCCATAAAAAACAAAAAACAACAGAACTCAGAAAATCATGTTTGCCCCCTTGAAAATATTATATCATGATCGTTCATTACTCTAGTCTACAAGTTTCAACAATAAAGATTTATTCGCTTGTCGAAATTCGTTTATATCCATCTAAACTTGCTTCAAAGCGCGCACAATGTATAGTGCTCTTAATTTAATTAATTTATCGTAATTCGTATCTCATTTATTAAATTTAAATAAAGTGTATAAACAATCCATGTCGACACATGTTTGATTTTCAATGAAGATTAATATTGAGCTGTATTAGCATGGTTAATGTATATCATTGCTTATACCTATAATTTTTAAATATAATTCCAGACTCCGTGCTACTACTGATATTTTTTTTAAACACTTGCAACCCCTCGGCCAACTAGGCAGTCAAACTCTACTATTCACCAGTCGGCCAATATATTTACACTCTGAAATCACAACATTTTCAAAAGTCTAAGTTTCCTAGTTCCCTAATGAAGATTAGGTAAACTTGTAACCACTTTTCTTAGCGAATCAGCTTCGGAACTACTACTAATAATTCTGTTTTCCTAAAGCGCCACTAAAAGCTTTAGGCACTTACTTTATTCATGTCAGATAACTTCCTTCACGTTACATTAGTATTACAGTCAAAACTAATAACTCTGCTCCGGCTGCACCCGTCTTTACATTGAAACATTTTAGAAAATAATGCAACGATTTTATTGTATAAGAAGTTTTTCTAGACGTTTATTTATATGCTAACAGATAGATATCAGACGCTCTTTCCTGTCTACGAAAACAACAAATGAAATACCATTTTCATTCTGAAACTACTCCGGAAAAAATAGAGACCTTTATTGCTGCTCCCCAAAACAGTTTATAGGCAGCTATGAAAACAAGATTAACTGAAATAAATTCTCCTACACACACAGTTGCGCCAGCATAGATTGTGTTTATGCTGTGTGATTATCAGCTAGCTGCGGCCTATGTGAAATCATTTGCCCATCGGATTGACTCAATGCACCTATAAACGTATCATTGTTAAGCTTTCATTATACCAGTCCGCTGTGGCATAATTCCGCAAGTTCACCAAAAGTGATTAAACTCGATAATTACCAAACTTCGCCACCATTCGGTTTTGTCACGCTCCAGTTGCCATAAAAATAATTTATTTTACTCAGCGTCGAGTCGAAGAATTCCGCACTAAAATTTATCGAAATTCTTCAATATTTCATCTTTAGTGATATCGTGGGATTGAAACAATAATATAAAGTTGCCTTTATTAATTGAATGAGCCACAGTATATAGATCTGTTTAAAATTTCATGAAATGAAAGGCACCCGTGAAATGAAATGCTCGACAATTCGGTTACAGCTACCTGCTTGCGGTGTGTGAAAAAGTCTGACGTCGACGTTTGTGGCTATTTGCTGATTATCATAACGTATAACGAGGCGCTTAAGCAAGTCGCTTTCTGTTAAACCAAAAAAACATACCAACCTTGTTCCAAATATGGTTTGGGTTTAGGATTCAGTAAGTTTAAATTTCACAACGTTGTGTTGTGAACCTCTATCATATACTTACATAAGTTCGAACAGACGAGATACTAAGACCCAGGTAACACAGGTGCGCCAAAAGTCGAGTGCTTTGGAACATCTCAGTTATAGTAAAGGACAAACTATTTTGTGTAAACTATAACAGCTCTTATCACATCGAATCTACTAGTGTCCTTAAAACTTCGACAGTGAGAAACTTATCTCCGGACACCTTATCGACACCATCTTTGTTTAGTCTACTAAAATTTCCTAGACGGGAATTTCTACGTAGGTAGTTGTCGAAACTGTATCTCACATCTTTATCTTAAGGAAATAAATAGGCTCTTTAGCTTCTTGGCACATAAAAAGTGAAGACTTTTTCAAATATACCTATCATGTGGAACAAGAAGTTCTTGTAAATGGTCCTATTCTCTTTGTACCTGCCTTGATAATTATAATTCCAGACCCTGCATATGTACCTCCAGAGGTATATTAAGCCGCAGCACCCAACGGCTTTTACGGTCTATTAAGTCTCTGATAACTTCGGCACAAGAAACGTTTACCGAGATGAAGAGCCTACAACCATCCCATACCTTCCTTGAAAAGGATGAAATAAACCTGAAGAACGGTTTAACACAACCCAGAGGTCGGCGGCACGCAAGTTGGGTGTATTTTCAACCTTAGTAAAATACAATAAAGTCACTGACCCCCTATTCGGCAGGAAAAGGTGTACGTCTTTGATAGTGAGTGAGAATGTAGCTCGTAAAAGTTTAATATGGAATTCCTCCGTCGAACTTGATACCTCCAGATGATCGATCAGGAAGTTTCACTTGCTTTACTACAAGAATTCCTGACTTTCCGTCTGTCCCTAAATAATGTATACCGAAACGTTGTACCATTGTTTACTAAACTTCACGCGTTGTGGTGTACCTTATATGTAATGTATTATTTAATGTAACATGCTCTAGGCAAGGTTTTCTGTAAATAAATTACAGATATTGCTAACCTTTCGTGAGTTTCTGGAATTAGGGTAGCTTGTCATACATTGTGGAACATAACAGAACACAGAAGTCAGTTCTAATTGTTTTTATCAACAAGGTTTAGCCTACGCTCTTATTGAGCGACCGTGAGCTGCGATTGAGAAGACTCTTAATTTTCTTCTAACTAATATACACTACAAAATGTTTGTATTTTACCTGCAAAACAAAATGTAAAATACAATGTTCTGCAATGTGCAGAAACTTCATTAGCGGTAAGATGAAAGTTTAATATTGTCTAACAGAAAACGTCGGAAAACTAGATAAACTAGTCAGAAACTAGTAAACTATGCAACGCTATTGTTCAGCACAAAACTGCATCGTTTTATAGTACAAAATAAAAATTCTATTTCACCCGGTGATCAAACAAGCTATTGTTGTTTTCAAAAGACTTCTTGTTACGTTACAAAATAATAACATTATATTTTCATCATAAAAAGGAAAATAGTTGAGCTAGGCAATGCTTTGTAAAGAACAGTGAATTTTTGTCATTAATATCTAAACATGTTAAATAAATAGGAACAAGCAGTAATTATTATATCATTACGGTCGAACCCGGAGAAAACTTCCACTCATATTAAAAAAGTTTGAAACTATCCTTCGCAAACAAAGGATCTCCTCGAGGATTGAAAAGAGAAGCGTAGAGCCATATCAAAGCTTTTTAAAAGAGGTCCTATTAGATTTCGAAGAAGCCAATTTTCTCGATTTTTCTATCGAATATACTGCTGCCTGACCAGAAATCAGAAGCTACGCTGCACTTGCGAAAATCGCACGTATTACTGTACCATAAGGACCATGAAATCAGAAATATAGAAATTCAATGGAAGTATGGAATGATATCTGGACTTCGGGACTTGCTCTAGACGCGTCGTCTATTTAAAAGTAATAAATAGGTAGCAGAAATGACGAAAGTTAGAATCATTATACCAATGAATCGCAGGAATATCAGGAAGATTTTCTCGAAGAATTTTTAACTGAAATACCTCTTATTGTCACAAATAAAACTATTTACTTACCTACAGTATTAAGTCCAGTAACCACAAGTCTAGAATTGCGCGTGATGTTAGGTAGCATCATTTACAATTAAAAAGTAAATTTACTCTGAGACATTATTCTCTTAGGCTCACCCCCTATTACATGGGACTCATAACATAAATAGTGAAAAATGGGTGTTACATAATAGATACAGTGGCATTAAGTGCTGTTGCGTGATATTATGTGTTACATTATTCTCAAATCATAAATCCTACTTAAGTCAAGTTATTACAAAGTCCATACATATATATATATATATATATATATATAAGATGAGGATTTGAGACAGCAATGAAATAATAGGATTCATCTATAACAATAGAGTTTTATTTAAATAAAATAACAATATTTTATTAAAAAATATAAAATATGAAACCCGGAATACAAACCTATAACAATAGAGAATCGACAATTAATTGTCACTGCTTTAGCCCGTCGATCCTCACTTAAATTCTTTAAATTAAATAACTAAAATAACAATCCTATATTATCGAAATAAAATTAATTCTTTACAATATTTCAATTTGTAGCTAGAATATTTCAATTGACGTTTGTTTTATGACACGTGTGTCACCTTATCCAAAGACAATACAAATATAATGGAGGCTTTCATATATATATATTCTTTTCTGTTTAGTTCATACAAATATCTCTTCAGTACACACATAATAATTAAATCATCACCAACCTACGAGTTCCCGGTACATTTCCGTAACATTAATTATTATAATTTTGGAGTTGTAAGCACATTTCTACTGCCGGGGACCGCAGCAGCAATATCGTCACAATTTGCCCTGATTACTTCGAATCTAATCAAGTAATCACGTGAATTATTAACAACACATTAACGTGAAATCGTTAGTTTATATACTCCAGCTATGTTGTAAACACATATACAGACGTATTTAATAATATGCTTATTCGATTTACCATTAGCTGGAATTTATAAAAATTTACGTATAATGTCTGCCTTTTTGATCTAAATAATACATAATATTTATAAATTATCTGTACACAAAAAACGCCTATCCAGTTCAGCAGGACTCAGGGTCCTAAGAAAATTCCATAATTTTCGTAATCCTCAGTAATGCATAATATACATGGAATTTACAATATAACCATGTAGTTCATAATATATTGTATTTTTTGTAGCCACAGCACATTCATACAGACTTATTTAAGTTTAAAAAAGAACCAGATACATTTACAGATTTACACAAAGATACGTCTATATAGTCGGTACAAACTTCAATTTTAACTTTGTATCAAATAATTTGAAACGTATGACCGTGTGTCTCAACTCACGTATTATTAACTTATTTTGTTCATTATAAACATCTAGACTAGCTATCAACTTCCAGCTCGGTCTTTGGATACCCTAAATGTTTTGTTCTTTTATTTTTGATTATTTCCATGACCTATTATTTTATTTCATTAATACACCATCACTCGTTTAAGCTTAAGTACAACTAATAATCCGAGGCTAAAATTTTAAGAATTTCTTCTTCTACTCGAATGTTTAAGCATTACCTAATCGTCACAAGAACAAATTAAAAAAAATATATAAATACTATTAAAGATTCCCCAAGATGTGCTACATTAGATACACACACACACAAATATTAAAAAGGATGCGACATATGTAGGTCGCTACCCTGAACACGCTCTTATTTATAGACAAACTTACTGCTTAATGCCCCACTAGTGACAGATCGCATTGCAAAATTATTTAAAAAAATTAAGAATACTTAAGTATAGTTACTGGCCCCGAGTATTGGTCGAGTATTAAAAGGCGACATAATAACTTCATCACTTCGATTTTCTCTTATTAAATATTTTTTCCTTACAAGACTTAATTAGCAAACACAATCAAGTTAAAGTTACCTGTATATAACAAGAATGTCGAACAACACGTCCTCTATATAAATTGTACACAAAGATCTTGTTTGTGCGCTTGTGTTGCGTTCAAAACAGCGAACGAAGAAAAGTAATCAATTTGCAAGTTAAAACCATAGATGGCGCTAGTTGAGGCTCCAAGTCAATCGTCTTGCAAGATACTTAACCGTTTTCTAGACCTATCTAAGCATATAGTAGCTAGCTACGCAATTTGTATCGTTTCATCAAAGTAAGGGTACCATGAATAAAAAAGAAATATATAAAATTCCGTACTGAATATAGGTATTTGATTTTCTAATTTCCACCTCCACTGTTCCACCTCTATCTACGAGTTAAAATATTATCTCAGTTAAAATAAAGTACGGATAAAAATAATCCCGAATTAAAAATGTCACCCATTAATTCAATGTCACGGCCACAAAGTTTTCGGTGGGGAGGACTTTTCAAATATAAATGGGAACCTAAATTTCATTATCTAAAAAAGCGGAATATTCAACGTTCTGGGTACCTTTTAGTTCTACAAATCATTTTGCTGACTGGACATTAAATTAAGGCAGTCGTTTCTTGCAGCGCGCATTTACATGGCAAAGTAGTCTGTGTTTTATCGACTTTTAACTCGCGTGATTTATACCAAGCGTGGTTACAGGGCGCTTTACCTCTCATTGGATTCTGCTTTGCCATTAGGAACTGAAGCATGATTAAGCCATAAATATTCCAGCAGTTAATACCTCCGTGTTATGTAATTACATCTTTGGTAATTAATACGCTGATAGAACGCCATGAATGTTGTGAAATATTTAATTCCAATGTCATAATAACGACATTTAGAAAAACAACTCTACGCCATAAACAATCGATTTCGATCACGCCCCGTATAGCTGGCTGGTAATAAGAGAATACCAGTTTGTAAAGTATTTTATTAACGTCACTAATACACATGTACAACTAAGATAATACGTGTGTATAAAATTGGAAAGAAACTTATACCCTCGCGACCTTGCCGTTCACTACATGTTCACAAGATAGGTATTCGACAGATCTCGTGTTGTTCGATTCGACTCCGGTTACAGCCAAATGCCAATATCACTCACACAATACTGTTTCAGAACCCGTGCGAAATACGGATTTTAGAAAAAAGACTAGCGTAACACTAATTTATCTCTATTCTAGATTGATTTTTAAATTATGTTAATATGTAAAATAAAATATAGAATGATAATAATTAAAACATATTTTTTTGATATCTACATGACAAATTGCCATAAAGCGTTCATTATCACGTAATTATTTAAAAATCGTGTCTATGAATATTCATTTTAGTTGTATTACTACTCTATAAATTAATCGTTCGCTACTTTTCATTGATTCTACGCTAATTGATGAGTAATAAAAAGCGCGATGTAACGATAATTAAAAATTAAGAACTATATACCAGAATGATGAACCTAAAAGAAGAAGTAAATCAAAAAACCAAAAACTAATAACAAACAAAAAGTCTAAACTAAAAAGCAAAAAATAACTATTATTAGTACTGATAGGTTACCCACCCACTGATAGGTAAGAAGTCGGTGCCATAAGTTCCATACAAAATTATTCATTAAAACCTTAATAGGTACCTAATTCACAATTTTGTGGACAGTTATATCATTATGATATGAGCTTATGGCACCGACTTCTAACCTATCAGTGGGTGGGTAACCTATCAGTACTAATAATAGTTATTTTTTGCTTTTTAGTTTAGACTTTTTGTTTGTTATTAGTTTTTGGTTTTTTGAAGTCGGTTTTTTAAACGCAGTTTTTATTTTATTATTTTATCATTTTCAGTGTAAAGCTACATATACCCGTTTTGCTACTTATAATCTACATAGGTGTAAAGTTCTCATCAATACAAATTAATCAAGCCCAAACACAATGTAGTTACTGTATACCGTTGAGGAGTTCCCTTAGCAATTACACTTCTTCATCATCAGACCTTTAATGACAGCCTCACTCTATCTAGGTGTAAAGTCTTCATCAATACAAATTAATCAAGCCCAAACACAAGGTAGTTAGTATAAACCGCTGAGGAGTTCCCTCGACTGTCTATCGGCTCCATCATCAGGTCGACTCCAGACCCTTATCAAATTGTAGTGTTTAAAAATCCTAATTGAAAAACATAATAGACGCATCACTTGCCCATATAATTTTCGAAAGTTCCCCTCGATTTCCCTAGGATCCCATCATCAGATCCTGACCTCATGGAAATGGGACCATTTTGGGAGTATACCCTTTCCAACAAAACAAAAATTTTGCAAATCGCTTCACGCATCTCAGAGTTATGCGCGTACATACATACAAAAAAAAAAAGCAACATACCGGCCGAACGTATAACCTCCTCCTTTTTTTGAAGTCGGTTAATTACAATAAGGCAAATACAAACCCGTCTAAATATTTCTGAATTGTCTGGTAGAAATCATTAAAAGTGATAAGACCGCAATGTGCCCATTATTATTTTTATTTATGTTTGTCAGTTCTTTTTTCTGTAAATACTATCTTATTAATGGTATAAAATAAGGATTATTCTATTCTTTTCTATTCTAAAGATAAGTCTAACCTAACCTTTCTTGTTGTATTTCATTATCATGTGGAACATAATATGTTCCTAATTTTTTATTACTTTACTTTTGAATTGGGTACTTCCTGGCCTTCATTAAAAATAAATTGTTTCTACTGTTTTATGCAATAAAATATTAAAAAGTAATAACACTTTCATTCATTTAAAATTTAATTTTAGTAAATTTCATTTCAAATTTAATTTTAATTTTATGTATTTTTCCCGCAAATTTTTAAGAAATAACTATTCTGTTTGACTCTAATAAAACGTGACGTCACAATACACAATCTCGTACAAAATTCATAAAAAACTGTCGTTTTTGACAGTTTGAAAAATTAATTGAATTTTACTAGTTTGCAAGTACCCAATTATAATAAAATTAGAGGTCCAACGACCAGGACAATAAACAAATTAATTTCATAAAGTTCGGTTAAATTAACCCGTAGGCAGATAAGAGGGTAATTAATTTCTGATTCTAGACTTGACTGCAACATGTAATACAAATTATCTGCGCTCTATTGTAGAAAAGAAAAAAAACAATGTCACGGCTATGCATAAATTAAGAACAAAATTTATATCGATGTTTTAATGATCCGTAATTGATTTTTCAACGTCTTTTTTGAAAGATGACGTATATTCTTATATATGCATGTCGATTTTAATAAATATCTAGATTTTCCTTTCATTTTTTATTTGCTTTGTCTTAAACTTGATTGGTTTACTATACAGATAAAATTTTAACGATCGGGGCCGGAATGAATATGGTTTTTTTTGGATTAAACTTTGTCTGTCTCAGTCGTGACTGATTATAAGATGAATGGCCGGTTAAGTTTGTACTTTAATAAACTACTACATTCAATAACATAATTGTATTACTTTTATGCTTTTTCATATTTCGTACATGTCTCCTAGACCCCTTACTTCACCCAGTTGTACAGTCTCTTCTATGTGTCTTTAGGCTTAATTCATTCTGTCTCCTGCAGTAATTCACCGAGGGGAGTGGAAACTATAGTTTTTTCTTCTTCTCCTCTTATAATATCTTCTGATTCACTTCGTTGCGGGAACCAAGACAGTTACTCATGTCCCTGGGACGCGCCGGACTTCAATGTTCCGGTGTTTTCATGGTTGTATCTACTGTAGATCCTGGCTTACAGGAGTTGCAGCGGTTTTAGAAGGTTGTGGCGATCGTCCCAAAACAAAAAAAGACCACTTACTTCAGTCAAAATCAAATCAGACAATCCACACAGTACAACTATACTCAAATATATATACTTACAAAAAGTCAATATAACTTGACCAATTTAATTTTCTTTCAACAAAAGACAAGAAGCTATGAGTAAGTATTTTACATGATTTTGCATTGAAACAAGAATATTTAAATTATAATATGTAAAGCTGACGCTTTGTATGCACGCCTTGATATTAAGAACAAGCTAAATATTTTTGGAAATATTTCATAGGTCAACATTCTGTAAGACGGAATGTTGCTACGTGTACTATTTGCATTACGAGAACGACTTTAGTATATTTGAAGGATTTTTTTACGATTTATCGCAAGGATCAACGAATAGTATATAGAAACTTTTATCATATATGTAAACATTGCAGAAATGTTGGTTAAAATCATCATCTTGATAAAACATATCAATTACTTACTACCTAGGACGCTGAATGTTAGGCCTACCGTACACTTAAAGTAATTCCTGATTCTTAAAGTAATTTTGATTGTACAAATATCTCCCTATCTAGCATCAAGTCACAAAATTATTATACTTCAATTAATATACTATTATAAAATTCGCAATATACAATTATAAAATAATTATGCATCTTCTATTACATGAAATAAACAAAATTTAATTATTTGTGCTTTTAGCAAAAAGTATTAATACTCGTATCAATCAGACTACATTGAAATGTAAGTACTATTTAATATAATTAACAGTATCCTGTAATAAAATGAATGCCAAATCATATTAATGATGCAGATTTTTACTTTTAATAAACTCTATTTACCTTAGCTTACATTGCTTTAAGCATAAGCTTTTTAAGTGTGGGAGACCCATGCTTCGGCACGAATGGGCCGGCTCGACCGGAGTGATATCACGGCCTCACAGAAAACCTACATGAAGCAACGCTTGCGTTGCGTTTCGGCGTGTGAGTGAGGTTACCGGAGGCCCAATTACCCTCCCCTTCCTCAATCTCCCAAATCCCTAAATCCCCAAAGATCCTTAAACATCTAATCCCCAAAAGGCCGGTAACGCACTTGTAACGCCTTTGGTGTTCCAGGTGTCCATGGGCGACACCGATTGCTTACTATCAGGTGATCCGTCTGCTCGTTTACCCGCTTATGCCATAAAAAAAATACATTTATTTATAGGATACTAACACCCAATTACTGAAAGGCTACTGATTTTAAGTCGTACATACATATTGTACCATCTCTGTCATTTCATAAATAATGTATAGTGACAGAACTACCTACATACTTGTACTACCCAAAGGATGACTGGCAGAGAATTCTGTTAGCATTAAGTCTTCCTTATGTAATTGTATAAAACTGAAATAAATAAATAAATATACTTAAGCGCGACTTAAAATTCAGTGGCGTTTCAATATTCGGACATAAATGTGTTATTTATAGAGCCATATAATAATGCACTACTTAATTCATATCTTCTAGAACTAAGAGGCTGTTCTACGTAAAAAGTTTTGCCATAATCTCGGTTTCAGCCAAGTTAGAGATCACAATTTAAAAGGCTCAAATATATTAGAGAGATTACTGGCGTTAAAAAATGTATTCTATTCTGCAGCCGTCACTTGTTGAAGTAGCATTGGTATTTAGTTGTTCAATTATACACAATCATGCAAATTCCTACATTTTAATTCCTATTATTCCGAGGCTCATCGCAAATACCAGAGAAAAAAATAGCTTAATGAATACTTCTGTCATCCACTTCGGACAAAAATGGCGTGACACGGGAATTTCTCTCTGAATAGTTTTTTTATTGTAAGTTATTTTTTGTAGTAAATATTTTCCTGTAATCCATTGTGTCGTGGCATGTCTAATATTTTCATCTTTTATTATTTCTTTTCTCCTTTCTTTCCTTTATATATTTTTACACATTCTCATCTTTCATTTTGGATTGATGCCAAAATTTGTTTTATGAAACATATTGGCTTCGATTCTTCCTTGTCATATAACAAGTCAGATTTCGTTTACTAAAAGATTTATTATAACATTCTATAAAAAGAGCTAGCTAAGTATTTTACTTTTAGTTAATGTCTTAAAAATTAACACTTAGAAGGATTCCCTTTTTTGTATATGTACAAAAACAAAATAAATGTTTCTTAGTACTTTAGACCTTAATTAAAACTTAGTGTTTCCTCTACAATACACTCCGACCTATAAGAAACGTCAGACCCCCAAATCACTCGACAATAATCATAGTTGCTTTATTCACACAATTATTTATTTTATTTTTCGAAGTCATAGTTAAATGCCAACTGCAATTCTCTATTTCGTAAACAACAAAAATATAATACGTGTGTCAAAAATGAAAGGTTTCATGAATCGCAATATTTTATCGCATAATATTATGTAGGCATAGTTACGTATGCACGTGACTCATAAATCTACTAACAATGTCTACTCACTCGTGAGCTTAACCCGCACTTGACCGAATTAATTTTTACTTAACTTTAAACCCACCTACTTGGACCAAATCTATTTAGCGTGGCTTGTAGGTGCAAGGTCCATTGATTTATTAGACGACAGATATTTATCACGTCTATATACCATTGTACAGCTCGTCAACCTACACTTTTCTGTCAAATTCCTCTATCACATTTTCAACTTTACCGTTTTGATATAAAGACGAGAATCGAATGATTATTTGTACAGATTGGAGTAGGTTAACTTGCTAATGTCTGTATATAAGTGCCCAAGTATCAATTTAATTCAATTACAGCAATATATTCATACATTAACATATTTATCTTATCTTGTATAACTTTCCTGTAGAGAAACAACAGGATATTATGACATTCGCTATTTGGTTTCGTTAATCGAATTCAATGTATATTTTGCTAATAAAATTAATTATGTTTATAGTATCAATGTCATTATGTGAAGTAAAAAGCGAATTGTTACATGTAAGTAGTGTGTTAAATAATAGATAAACTTGGACTGCGTCATTGTCAAAGAAGTAGCAAGCGTAACTGCTGAGCAGTAAGTTTTGGAATATACCATAGTCAGGCAAAATTTAATTGTGTTTTATTTTTCTTTTCTTTTTTTAATTACATTGCCGTAGTACTCCTTTTTTGCTTTTTTTTATTCTCAATGTGCAATGGAACCTCCTAATAACTAGGTTGGAATTCAAAAGAATTTTATAATATTTAACATATAATTGGAAGTAGATTATAACCTTTTTCGTCGACTTTATTTTTTATTATTATAATATACTACAAGGACAACATATAAGGTCAATTCAAATTCAATGACATAGCTAACAAATAACTAAAATGCTTAACAATACTTGTGATCGACCAAAGAGTCTCCAATGTTGTACACAAATAAAATAAAAACAGTAACAGCTATGTTAAAACAATAAAAGAAACGACACGACGTTAAAAGGCCAAAATAATTAAAAAGAAGAATATTTATAAAATTCCAAGTTATGATTTATTGAAATATGTATAATAGGAGCTTAGAGATGACATAATGACATTTAATTATAGGTTGTCTGTTCCACTGCATACTTCCCTTCACAACAATATTAATTATCCTTCAGGGTAAGCTGGAAAACATTTTGTAACAAATGGATGTACCCGATAATAAACGGTATAAAACTCATTGCAAAAAGATTTTCAATAAGCTCGACTAATGATGAATTACCATTGTTCTTCATAAAAATATTAATTACCGTGTTTCTGTTCATTGTCAGTATTTCCTATGAGTTATTAATATCTTTTTAAATTCATTATCATGTCCGCATTTCCCCTGTGGAAGTTACTGTTTTTTTTTAGTACCTTTACTATTACTATTCGAGAGATGACATATATTATAATGTACTGGTCACAAGTCTCGATACCCATACTATATCAATGAAAATAATAAAATATTTCTCATTTTTATAGGCCTAAGCAGTACTTTTACATAGAACTGAAAAAAATTGTAAAGTTTGACTTCTACTCCTTGTCCCGAGAGCGGAGAGATAACCATGACCAAAATCTAAAATATTTTATACATAACTGGAAAAAGGAATGACAATGGACAAAGGCTGGTGAATTTTGCTCTGAAAAATAACTTACATATAATGAACACTTACTACAACAGGAACCACAACAGAAAATGGACATGGATGTCACCCAGCGGAATAACAAAAAACGAAATTGATTATATACTTACAACTAAACCGAAACTATTTGTAAACGTAGAAATTGTCAATCAACTTAATTATAATACCGATCATAGAATGCTCAGAGCCCAGTTATACGTTACTGAACCAAAAAAATCAAGGAAGAGCGTAACAGGAAAGCGTATAGAACTACCATTTAATTGCCCACTCGCAGATACCATCATACAATCTTTGTCTGAAAGTATAAAGTCTATAATCAACTTGAAAGGAGCTCAAATAAAATATGATGCTCTGGAAAAAGAATTGAAAGATACTGAAAAGAAAATTAAAATTAACAAACAAATCAAAGATAAACTGGGACTTGAAGCAAGAAATTTAATTAAGGAAAGAAAACATTTATTTATTGATAGGAAAAGATACAAACAAGACATAACAAGAATTAGCAAAGAAATAAATAAACACATACGTAGACACAGACATACGACAAGAACTAACTTGATCAACTACCATATCGAAAAACTAGGTGGAGTGAAAAAGGCACTGATGGAACTAAGCGAGAATACAAATTGGATAGAGTCTATGACGCACCTTGTAACCAAGAAAAGACTTACAGACAGATTAGAAATTTTAAATGTAGCTACTGAATACTACCGCATGCTTTATAATGATCTAGAAACGAGAGAGAGAATCTAAATCATTAACAGTTCAGGAAGCCTATGAGGAAGATGTTCCTGAGTTCCTGAAAGATGAAATCGATAGAGCTATCAAATCGCAAAAAACGGGAAAAGCACCAGGAGAAGATGGTATATCAAACGAACTACTGTTGAAAACATCTGAAGCAATATTAAGCATTATGACAAACATATTCAACGAGATTCTATGTACAGAAATTATACCTAAGCAATGGACTACATCAACAATAATATTACTACATAAAAAAGGGAAAAAAGATGATATAGCCAATTATAGACCGATCAGCCTCATGTCTAATCTATATAAAATATTCTCAAAAGTACTTTTGCATCGCTTAACAAAGATCTTGGATGAAAACCAACCCAAAGAACAAGCAGGTTTTCGCAGTGATTTTTCCACAATAGATCATATCCACACAATAAAACAAGTTGTAGAAAAGTGTAACGAGTACGGTATTACATTCTATTTAGCATTTGTAGATTATAACAAGGCATTCGACTCATTAAAACATGCAAAAATATGGGAGGCTTTAGGAAAACAAGGAGTAAACAATAAATACTTGCGCCTCATCATGAATATTTACAAAGACATGAAAGCAAAAGTGAGAACTGAAAGAGATGGAGAACATTTTCCCATTAGGAGAGGAGTGAGACAGGGTGATCCCTTGTCACCCAAGTTGTTCTCGGCTGTTTTGGAACACATATTCAGACACCTTGACTGGGATAACTATGGGCTAAATATCAACGGAGTACAACTAACGCATCTGCGGTTTGCCGACGATCTTATACTAGTCTCTGACAACCCGAAACAGTTGCAGATGATGTTGGAACAGCTTGTTTACCAAAGTAATCAAGTGGGACTTTCAATGAATACTGCCAAAACCAAAGTAATGACTAATCTTGCTGCCACTCCTATTGTTGTCAATGATACCATTATAGATTACGTAGAAGAATATACTTACTTAGGACAAATCATATCTCCAAGGAACCTAACAGGAAAAGAAATAAACAACAGAATAACTCTAGCATGGAAGAGATACTGGTCTCTTAAAGAGATTATGAAAAACCCACAAATACCAGTTAAAGCCAAGCAAAAAATATTCGACTCATGTATCTTGCCTGTCATGACATACGGATGCCAGACATGGAGTCTAACTAGTAATTATATGCGCAAACTAGAATCCTGTCAACATAGTATGGAAAGAAGCATCCTCAATATTAAAATAAAAGACAGAATAAGATTAGAAAGCATAAGAAAACAAACAAAAATTATAGATATCACCCAACATATAAAAAAACTTAAATGGAAATGGGCAGGCCATTTAATTAGGAATAAAAGAGAAAAATGGGCAAGAGATGTAACAGAATGGTGTCCGAGACAGTACAAAAGGCGCAAAGGGAGACAATGTCGCAGATGGGAGGACGACATTAAAGCTATTGCTGGACCAACCTGGAGGCGCGACGCGCTAGACCGCTCGCGATGGCGAGTTCTTGGGGAGGCCTACGCCAGGAAGCGAGACAATCTTATCGTACCGGTGTCATAATAAGATAAAAGAAAATGTAATGTAAGATTGTTAATAAAGGCTATTATTATTATTATTAACATTGACCTTTAACATGTCATGAGCTTGTCTATGACTAAAGCTTTTATGGCCGAACATCGGCTGATCGAAAATGTCAGGAACTCTGAGTAATGTGTATTGCGCAGTGACACGTTATCTGACGTTGACAAAATAACTTATCATAACTTTATTCCAACTTTCCTAATGACCAATACACGGCTAAACGAAAATGATTTGTCTTATAACATTCAAGATAATAATAATGTATGAGATTTGTTAATAGTTGAATGTTATTTAAAACGTGAGTTAGTAATTCATTGTAATTATGAAAGCTATTGTAAGTACCTACATTCCATACGTAATGGTGAAGGACTTTAATTGGGTGGGTTTACTTCCGCGTGTTATACATTAGATATCTAACATTATTGTGACCCGGGCCATGACATCAAGCGGATATTAAATCATAAGGTAAGTCGTTCTAGGAACACAATTATATTAGCATTTGTAAATAATAATAAAATA
The DNA here is from genome assembly GCA_902850265.1 of Spodoptera littoralis. NCBI lineage: Eukaryota > Metazoa > Arthropoda > Insecta > Lepidoptera > Noctuidae > Spodoptera > Spodoptera littoralis. The sequence continues at coordinate 8,973,543 of LR824535.2, read as the reverse complement.
GAGATTAAAAAATGCATATTAAAAAGGTAACCATAGTTTCACTTCGTGATTTTTGGTGTTTTAAATTTAATTTTAACAATTATTCCTTTAAGAGTTACGTTTAAAAAAACCTATTTCAAACTATTTTTGAAGTTGGTTAATAATATATCAAAACCTTCTCCTAAGTGTAACAAACACTTTTCTAAGACCGTATCAAAATTTATTCAGATAATCGCGAGATAATTACGCATAAACGTACATACAGGTCAAACAGAGAACCTCCTTCTTTTTTGAAGTCGGTTGAAAAATATTAACCAATAACAAATATTGTAGTTTTGAAGAACCCTTTTCAATAATCTGCTAGATCGTTTATCTGTGAGCCGACCTCTAGCCCAGTAATTACTTGCCAATTGCAAGTAATAGTTTTGCGAATACCTTGAGTTTAATTTCAAGTTTTATCCCATAAAATGCTGAACTTAATGTCTAACCTTCATATTGTTTAACAGTACATACAAAAAATAATACTACCTGTAGGTAAACAACTTTACTGATTGCTATCTATTATGCTGGAAATAACCACAACGCGTCAGATTGGTATCTCTAGTTATTAACGACATATATTTATTAGCCCACATTATTGAGAAAAAGCAAAGTATCATTATTCCTATTTCTCATACACGTATTCAATAGAATGTCAGTTCCCGCGGTAAATGCTTGGCACTTGGTTGCACCGCGTCACGGCGGTAGGTCGTGCCGATCCTGACAGGTGGCGCAACCTACCGTATCATGGCGCCACACACCTTCGGAATTTATTATTAACGTGTGGGTTTCTTCACGAACCAAGAATACGACCATATGCTGGAAAGTCCGTTCCACAAGACCACAACTACTGAATTCCTGTGTTCTCTAAACAATAGTTTCCAGTTATTAGTTAAATCGATGGCCATATCCACTTACGAAAGAATAATTAGACGCATAATAAGTGATGCCTATATAACGATCAGGAAGGCGTAAGTCACATAAAAACTGGTAATAGCGCAGACAGGAAGCCCATTGAACGCCTGGTATTCGTAACAACGCTGTGGACGGGGAATGAAAACTTAATTTTAGATATAATATATACGAGTACCCTACTCGTATGTCACTGTTGCCACCTGGCTTAAATTGGTGCTTAACGGTTGATGAAATATTTGCGGTGCTCTTAAATAATTTATGAAATGAATAAAAGTTGTAAAATTACAGGGACACTCGTAAAAGTAATGGCGACCTGATTTTTTGTTAAATTGTAATTCTTTTTTTTAATATTGTTTCATTATTTTTATTATTATTGCCGTCCTTATACAGATAAAAATAATAGTCAAACTTATAGCAATGTCTGTCAAATAAATCTTATAAACGAAATGTTCATCACGAACCATCATTGCAGTCAAGTCACTTTAACCAATTTGCCAAAGCCCGATATTCAGTTGACAGCTCTGAAAGAAATATAAATCACTGACCAATCACGTCACTAGATTCAATATCGGAACGTTCCTGAAGCGAGATCATATCGAGGGGTAACGGGCTATTTGGTTTAAGCGACATTTTGGGCGATATTGAGTTATATATATATTCGGAATCAGCGAATTTTTCTCCGTCGAATGATGCCGGTTTCATTAAAATCGGAGCACTTTTTTGGCGTTTCAAACAATTCTATTTTCATGTTGTTTCCAAAGTGGCAGTGTATTAAACGACGTGGATTTCGCATTTTTTATTAAATTATGTACTTGAACCATACCATCATATTAATAACCGAGACATAAACCAGTCACCCTATCTCTAATTATTAAGTCAACATGAGTTAAAGCGTTTTTCTTGTTTCTAATTTTTATTAACAAGTAACTTGAATCATTTTGACTTCCCACTGATCACACGGTGTGATGTCGCTTAAAACATTTGTCCGTCATCCAAATGCGTCATGGTACGTCTCTTAAACATTTCTAGCTGCCTCTATTTTACACGCAGGGTGCTACTTAAACCAAATAGTTGTTTTCGTTCAGATATTTTGTTTAGTCATAAACCATTTAACCCTCATTTTTTTTTAAATGCATGTCGTTTTATACAGACGATAACATTGATAATGAATATTGAAACATTTTTCCAGTATTCATAGACATAAGAGTCGGTCTTTCAATCACTAAGTTTTAATATGGTACATTTCAATCATGTCATATGATACCATATTTAATTCATCGCCCTGGTGTTAAAAATCGTTATCATCCAACTGGACTATCGTGCGCTGGCGCTTCAGTCACTCCAGAGTGCGCCGAAGACAGACCGGACGCGTGCACACCGCCAGTGTTTACGTAAAACGCTCATCGAAATTGAATCCTAAGTACTTTAATTTCAAGATGAACCTCGCGGTCGTTCGAAGACTTTGGCAACAATGACTTTGATGACATCCAATCTACGGCTGATTTAGCAACAGCTTTCGACGTTAGCGTCAAAACAATATTGGTACATTTGCGTCAAATTGGCAAGGTAAAAAAGCTTGATAAGTGGGTGTCCCACAAACTAAATGATCAACAGAGCTAAGTATGCATCGAGCAGTGCGAGGGGGACTGGGATGCCGTCTCCTCCTTTTGCGAAGCAGTTATGCTAGCTAAGGAAGAAGCGGGACGCGTGAGGCAGCGAAGCGCTGGCTCCTCGCAACCCAGCCATCGCGAAGGACACGCCTGGCGTCGGGGATCGCGGGACGATCTCCAGTTACCGTAAGCGCGGGCCTGCGGACGGTGAGCATGGTTGGCTCCCCGTCCGATCAGAAACAGACCCGAGCGTACGGCGCGTCGCGTTCCGCGCGCGCCTCAAAGAGCCATCAGACCACCACAGATGGGGCCCAACAGGGTCGATGACGATTCGGAGTCGCGGAGAACCTAACGGGTAACCGGGGCTCCGGCTCGACGTGCAGGAGAAGAAACGGGGTGATTTTTAGTCAGTAAGAGTCTGACACTCTTTCCCGCCTCACCCAGGCGGGAGCAGTCATTCGATGATTTTCCACCCTTAAAAAAAATGCATCGAGTAGTGCCTTGCACTGCACTGCTCAATATACATACAAATGAAAGAATTTTGATTTGCATTGTCACCTCCGATGAAAAATGAAATCTGTGTGATAACCACACGCGTTTAGCATGTTGGTTGAATCCTAGTTCAGCACCTAAACAATGCCCTAAACGAAAACTTACCCCTAGAAAAGTGATGGTCACTGATGGTCTAGCGCTCGCGCTATTCTGATTCATCACAAATTCTTACCAAACGGAGTGAGCATTACTACGGATGTGTAGTGTGAAGAACTGAACACAATGATGGAGAAGCTGACACATCTCCAACCAGCACTGGTCAATCGCTAATCTCCATTGCTCCTGCATTACAACGCGCGACCTAAAGCTGCACAAGAGACGGCCTCCACGTTACGAATTGTGGTTGTGAAGCTCTCCGACATCCACCCTACTCACCAGTCACCAGACTACTTCTTTTTCCAGAATTTGGATAACTTCTTGGCGGGAAAAAATTTAATAACCGAAAGGCAGTACAAAATGCATTTGAAGAATTTGTTGCTACCCGTCCAGCTGATTGCATGGGTGATTACGTTGATTATACAAATAAAAAATACATGAAAAAATCGTTTAAATTTTTTCATACAAAACGGCAATTTCAGTAAATGACCCATTAATTTAATTGATTTTGCTGAAATATAATCGATATTCCTATTGAAACTGTAATTATTACTCTAAATAAATACTTTGATATTGTGTTGTGTTTATTTATTCAATGTAAGCATCTGAGATTTTCGGTGATTGCGATATATCCAGGTTGTTTTATCAGCCATTAATCGCCTTAGATGTAAATAAACATAAACATTAAACGTTATAATTTCAATGTTATATGTCACATAAGTAAATTAGCCTGTCACTCATTTTAGTCTGAATTGGTAGTTAAGATAAATAGCTTGCTTCTATTAATTTTGGGTTTCGTCACTTCATATTTTTTAGCTTACTCTGTAAATAGAGTGCATTGTCGCTTAATTTTTTTTCCTTGTAGCCAATTGTAGTTATGAAGTCACTTAAATCATTTTTCCTGACTCTAAAAAAGGGCAGATTGTATTAAGCGACATTTATCTTTGTAATTAAAGGTCCGCTTTATTTAGAATTAGCATCAGCAACTAGATAATTTAATTTAAATTTCAATGCAATTTACCCCGTTCAAATAACTGCAGAAGCGTTTTTGTTACGAATTTTTTTTCGAAATTTCAAACTTTAAAAGGCTCTCCTGTAAAGTTGCAAAAATGTCGCTTAAACCAAATAGCCCGTTACCCCTCGATATTTTCAAGACGCGACCCTTGTGAGCTGTCAGTGATGTCACTATAGAGATGCTCTTAGTTTACATTGGAGCAGTTTTCTTGACAAGCTCTTAACTCAAGTGGCTCTATGTATTATCATAATGTGATATCATTTTCATCGAAATTCATACATAATTTGGGCTTACGACTAACAAAAAAAATAGTATTTGGTACTGGTATGCATAATTATTATAAGCGCCTTTTCTTTGGACGAAATTTTTAGGTAATTGTAGAAAAAAATATTCCAGAACTACCTAAAAGATTAATTTAAAAAGTTGTATTAATTTTAGAAATGAATTACTAGTACGTATTGTATAATACATATGAGAACACTCCCTTTGATTAGTTTATCTTGTTATTATGAAAATTGATGTTATTACCCACGTTTCTCATTTACGATTAAACTGCTACCTGTATATCCTGTACGTGACTTTATGAAGCGAGATTTTTTATCGTCAATTTTTTGTCCTATTCATACCAATAATTAATTATAACGCGGCTACCAATAAATGCTAGCATACATAGCTTCCAAATAGTTACCTACCTTGATATCCTGTCCACAGAGTCGACACCAATCTTAACTTTTGACATTACATTTATCAGATTGCACTTGCTTTGAATTATTATTTAGGACGAACAATTGCGTAAGTAGATAAAAAGTTGTGGTCACTATTAGTGAAATTTAAAATCAGGCTCATATATCTGGTACATTTGTTAATCAATGCGGGCGTATCAACTGGATCAGATTATTTGGTTGCGTACGAGGTCGTGGCAGGCACGACTGCGCCAGGCTCACTACTCCATCACTTCATAGACAATACGATTGGTACAAACCCTTGAGTACAGGTTGCAACATCAATTCTTTAGCATTTTGGCGCTAAACACAACTTATTAGCTAACTCAGCAATTTGATTAACCTCGCCAGGAGGTAAATGTGTCAACGATAATGCACTTTGACTTATTCATTACACACTCACGCCTGCCCGTAATCATACCATACAACGCTAAAGGCAATCTCGTCATTTGTTAGTAGTACTTATCTACAAAATAGCTGGAAAATTATTTCTCTAAACCACTTTTGTTTTCCCGAACATTGTCACGTAGGTTTTCTCAAATTGTAATTCGGTTGCGCATCACTCAATCGTATAGTATTAATCAATGGTAATCATTAAATCTAGTGCTTCCAAATAATTTTTGGTATTCAATGCCCGTGTTAAAAAATTAAACATACTGCTTAGTAACAGACAGCTTTCAGATCAAGGTTTTTAATGCACTCAATCGATACTAATATTATATCTCACGTGACATTGCTCGCGCATGCAAATGAGTATGCAATATAGTCATTGAATAAAAATAATATTATCATCTATTACCTACTTAGTATTTAAATAAATAGTGGAACGTAACTGTGATAATACTATGGTACAAATTAGTGGAAAATGAAAATTATATTGGCTATTAGGTTGACTTCACAGTAATTAATAAATTCCATGCAACAATTACGGTGTTTGACGCCCTGGTAATCATCACTTTTCCGTTCATTCCATTGCCTTGCCACGCAAGGAAATAAGGCAATACTCACCTAAAATTTCAATGAACCGTGACCATCACTTTGCATAGCAATAATTTAATCTTGCACAAATATTCTTATGTATTTCTAGGCGTACGGTAAACATAAATTTTCCTGGTAGTATTACAGAGGAGGAGAGAGACCTCTGTTTTTCTCTTTCGTGGTCATACAAAGAGTGAAACGGGTGGCGCGACGGTCGCAAGGTCCCCGTGCGGAGTGGCTAGAGGCGCAGACGCAAGCACGCCGCAAGTCTCATAAGTAAAAGTAACTTTTAACAATACCTTGGCGGCGCTTGCGCGCTGCGTACGTCAGTTTCGCCAACTCCAGCCGCGCGCCACCACATATCGCTCTTTTTTCTTTTTCGGACATCGAATCCGACGCCAGTGGCAGTTCGTAGACTACAAAAAGTTTTCCGCTACGTGTCGCGTTGTAACATTTTTCGGTGCTTCCTATTGGATAGTTTGATGTGATTTGCTAAAACTTTCGTGAATTATTTTATGACGTTGCAAAAGTTCAATAACGTTAATGAGAATTTGAATATTTTATAGTTGTTGTACTTGCCGGCTATATTGGATGTTACGCTCACTTACACGTAAGTATTTTCAACGTTTGTTTAGTATTTTGTGTAACCTTCCACCTAAGTTTTATCTTTATTTCCGTTTATTTCTTGTGTACATATTCTTTCCCATGCCTGTTGATATGTGTGTGTACGCACGACCGTAGGTACTTGTATAGTTGTTTTTGTAGGATATTATTCTTATATATTATTAATGAGGTGATGAAAGTGGTCGCGCGTTTCCCGCCAGTGACTGCTATGTGGTCACCCGGCCAGTCGGTGAGCGAGTGATTAAATCGACTTGCAATCGGATCATAGAACTGGTTTCAAACTTCTTGTAGACACGTGTCGTACTTACTTCGAAGCCTCTATCTAGATTAAATCTAATATCTTATAAATAGCCCTCCTTGGAAGCCTTTTCTAAATTTGATTAATTAATCTATTAAATATCAGAAGCCTACTATCCAAAGTGTAACCGGTAAATGAGTTTTCGCGAACGCTTCTAGGAAACAGTGGTAACAGGTTCTATATAAATAAGCATTACGTTGTCTATTGATATTTGTTACCTAATAATGTTTGCTGTGTTAGTGACAACAGCTACCAACTTAGATATTCATAAAATCGGTTTACGCATACACCAAGTTAACATTACTTGCAAATTTATCACTTTGAAACATGCAAAGGGTTACGTATCAATCAAGATGCATGTGTGTCAATGAATATTCGAACATAGCCACATTTTTGACGTGAAATTATGCATATAATGTTTATGCAATTTCCAGCGTTCATTTACATATTAAAGCTTGCATTACATTGGTAGTAATTGATCAAATTGGATGAACGCCTATGAGGCAGAATTGAAATAGTTTAAATGTTAATATGAGCCTTAAAATTTAATATAGTCGAGCTGTTTGTTTATGTAAGTATTGTAAGTATTATTCTATATCTTGTTATATGGAACTTAATAACATAATTCAATAAAGCCTTCCCCTTTAAGGATTATCAGGCATTCATTCATCAACAGCTTATAAGTACTCAGTGCTGAGCAAAGCCTCTTCTCACATGGAGAAGGATTGAGCGTTAATCACCACGCTTTCTCAATGAGGGTTGGCGATTTCAAACTTATAATTAGAAATTATAAATCCAGGTTACCTTACGATGTTTTCCTCCACCGTTTGTTAGAGAGTACATATAACTCGAAAAAAGCCAGATTGCTGTACTTGCTGTTAGTAGGTTGTGAACCCACACCCTCATGCATGAGAAGCTGGATAGACATCTAGCTTCTCATGCATGAGGGTGTTAAGACTAACCTCCGGGAATCCATAACGATTATATGATGATTACGCCTATGTTTCTCATGATATGATAATAACGACAATAATCATCAACGGCCTATAAATGCCCACTGCTGAGCAAAGTCTTAAATAATCTTAAAAAGTACATATAACTCGGAAAGAGTCACATTGGTACTTGCCATTGGTAGGTTTCGAACCAGCACCCTCATGCATGAGAAGCGGGTGTCTTAAACCTCCGGGCCACCACGACACTCACGATGATAACGACAATATTCGATATAATGATCGATTCGATATATTCAGGTAAGAGTGCTAAGAATAAAGCTGACTAACAGATCCATATTTTAATCAAAAAGTTACTATTACGTATTGGTTAGCTGCATTTCAGGAATAGAGATGATATAGTAAAATTAAGAGATCGATCGAATTGGAACTATATACTCATCTAGATTTTTTATGTACTTGGTAATCCAATCACTAGATGTTAATGCTAAAAAAAATGTCGATCAATCTAAATAAGAACGGAACTAAAATAGATTGGTTTATAAAAACGGCCTATTTACTTACAAGTTCAAGGTATTGTAATTTATTTTTTACATTACGATCTTACAATAGACTGCCTCCTTAGTCGTATGCTAACAAGCTTGAGTGTATATTATCAACTATAGAGAAAAATGGACTTGAGCGAATATTTTTTCCTTTTGGAATTCAGAGCATCAGAAACCGTTGAATATGAAACTAATATTAACGTACCTAACTGATACAATGAGGGTGTATCAGTCTCCTACTATTAAGTTAAAGTCTACCATATGTATAGTATTACCGGGTTTTTTTTTAATTCTCAGTAGTAGCACGGAGTCTGGAATTGTGCCCGGTATATGGCAATAGGCTCACCCCCTATTACATGGGTCTCATAACATAAATAGTGAAAAGTGGGTGTTACATTGTACAGTGGCATAATGTGCACCTCTGCTTACTTCTTCGGGGATAAAAGGCGTGATGTTATGTTATGTCTACCATATGCTTAGAAAATAAAGTGCATAGTGTTATATTATTTAAAAAAATAAATGTAACAAGACTGACTCCTAACAGACGCAATAAAACACAACTACCCAATGTATATTTCACTCACGAATAACGTATACTGATCTATACATACACGATTATTTTGCTTTCCCTTGCCTACTGATTTGCAATGCAACAGGATACAATAACGCTACATTTAACAGCGAAACCGTTTTTGAATCGTTTTCCCTTTTATATATACGACTTGTAAAAACCATAAAGCTTTTCAAACTTGATTATAATTCATAAGAATTTTCTTCACCTCTAACATTTCCTTGTTCCAAGTGCATCCGCGTAGATAAACACAATGATTACTGCCGATCAATGTTACTTATAATTGGTGTTCGAAGATGGAAATGTCTGCGCGTCAGACGTTCGGCAGTCTAGTCACGTAGCAGAACAAAACATTTAGATTTTATACGCAATACCAACATTCCTCAACATTTGCATTCACAAGAACCATCGAAGTCATAAAACAATATTGCTCGCATTTAAAGTTTTGCATTTACGTTCTAAAATGTTAAGCACATAGGAGTAGTTACATACGATACATTAAATTCAAAATAAAGCAAATAAACCTCTATAGACTTCAACTAAGTGACTCGAACGTTTCAAAATATTGGAGCACTAAATATCTTATGAAATTGCACGAACGTTGACGTAAGGAAATTGGTTGTGAACTACCAATCGCAAATTGGATCGGTTTCACTTTAATGGGTATCATTGAATCTTTTAATCGTTATCAAATCATTGAGAGATATATAAATACATAATTGAAATTAAAGCAATCAATCAAGTAACGGCGACCTCTAAGTCGTGGCGTAACTAATAAATGCGCGCACCCGCGTCTCGCTTCACTGAACACTTTCCACGACCCCAACGCGTGCAGAAAGCTTAAAAAATATTTTACCTAAAAAATTTCAAAAAATAACCTTGATTGCATCAACTGAAATGTTCACTAGAAAGCATTAACAATTGATAAATTAAATGTTACCTAAGTCAGTACTAAAACTTTATAATCGGTAGTTTGATACTGACTACTGAAGAATGTTATAATAAATGATCACATCAATCTAATAAGAAAACAATGTACACAATACATTGTTGTAGATAGCTCGACAATACGTCAGTTGTCCAGTAGTAGTGCAATGTATGTTTTCTGTCAGCAACATTGGATAACGAGGTGTTTCGACAGGTGTTTAGCATGCGGCCAACACACCGGCCACAGCGACCAGCGACCTCGAGGCGGCTCTCTAATGTCTGATGACTTTGACTCATCCCGGCCTTCACTTTTTTGTAATCATAAATTGCTTTCCGAACTTTTTGTCTAGTAATTGTATTTGAATCGGCGTTCCTAATGTTTTGATTAAAAACATTTTAATTAAAAGCAATTTTACACTAATTAATTTGCTAAATTAATTTCCATCAATAGCTCGATTAATGTAAGCAAAAAGTTAAAGTTCATCATTATGCTACCGAGTTTTTATCGCGAAAATATTATAGCATGACTCAAAATGCCGAATCTGTTTGTTGCAACATGAACAGCTGACTTGACGTGACTACAACTGTCTTTGTACCCGGTTAATTTGCGACCTCGTTCGGCATTAAACATGCAGACATCTTTCTCTAAGCTAGAAAAAAGATTGGATAGTTCGTGCTTGGTTTTGTCGATCGTGAAGGTCGCCGGGTCGCGGAAGACACCCTGCGATGCGCCAGCGCCGCGTGCTTACTGACGCAAGCGCACGGTGAAGCAACTGCAACGTTACGTGCTTGTACGTGCCACCGCACTCGGAGACGACCTATTTAACACGACAACCCGTTTTAAGCAGCATCTTGACGTACAAACGAACCTTGGCCTTTTTATATAATACGTGATTAATTTGAGGTATTAATGACATCACAAATTGTTGAAATAACAGTACAAAATGATAGGGCATCTTAAACTATGACACCTTACACAGTCTATGAATATTTTTTAAGTCAAAATATTCTCAGCTTTAAACAATTAAACCTGTTCACTTTATACCATATTATACCGTGATCTAAGATCATAAAATTATTTTACATAATTCGCCTGAAAAATATCACGTAAATCTTATGTAAAAACTAATTTTCAAACAATGCAGTTGATTACTTTAACGTATTATCAGAACTGATCGCAGATCTAGATTGCGCACTGAAGGCGGAGATTACAAAGATCCTCTATTATATTAAATAGTTGCTTCTGCTCGAGAATTGCTGTCCTATTTTTGATGGCACAACACTCAGCCCGAGTTGCTTGCAGTAATTATACTGTAAGAAATGAAACCACGAGGAATTACTACCCGTCTTGTCTCCACTGTCATTTCTAGCAGTAAAATCTAGTTGTTTCTATTTTACCATTCTCTTGTATAGCCAGACTTCGGAGCGGTTTCAGTACATTTGTAATTCATACTATATAAAATTGTTAGACAGACTATCAGAATAACATTGCTTAGTGGTAATGAAGTGTGCAATAATACATAGCCCAATACATACATTTTCTACCCAATAAATCAATAGTTATCAGTAGTTAGGTATTTAATTGGCTAAATATATTTCGCTAAAGGAGTAGACTGTGTACAAACAATGAAATTATTATTATTTGCTATTAATAACAGGCGATAAGTAATCACGGGGCAGTTGCTCACGCGACGGCGGAGATGCGCGGGTCGACGACCCACACCGTGTGTAAATACTCCAGCGGTGACGCCGCACCGCATGCCACCTCCATGCCAGCCATTGTAATTGAAAACCAATGTCGATACAAATAAGTCTATTTTAGTTAATCGCTATTCGCAGAGTTTCGTTTTATTTGCAAACTCGCCGCCTGCTGCGACGCATACGTAACTTTTACTCTCCATAATATACGTATTAATATATCAACTTTTGCACCATAGGGCAACATATGGTTATAGTTGTCTTAACAGCCTTGCATATAATATTTATTTTTGGCCGTGTATGCTTTATAAGTAAAAATAGTGAAAGTATACGATTCTCCATTTTTTGTGTCACGTTTTTACCATGACCACTCGAAGAAGAAACATTTGGAAGTATCGTGAGGCTTTATTCGCAAGAGACTTACTGTAATGAAACCCAATTTTAAATTCAATGACTTAAATGCAATTTAAAATGTTTTTCCTTGCAGTAGTTTGCAATTTCATAAGCAAAGTACATCTGGAACAAATAAAAGAAGTGTGTTGTATTCTGAATAGGTTGTGATAAAATGTTGCACTCGTTACAAGCGTCATGCGCCATGATCCGCGCATTCTATGGCAATGCGTTGCGCAGGCGGCTAATTGTTCAAGTGTCCACGTGATAAGTTATCGCCATCGCCGTCTGTCACGACTGTGCACATTATTCCCATCCTCAACTTTCTATCATTAAGCCCAACAATGTCAAACTGCATTTGCAAACCACATAATCTATTTCCATTCGTCTGCAGATAACCTTCTTGACAAAAATATAATAGCTTGAACTAGATACCACTCCTACGAGTTAAGTTAAATAAATAACAACGATATAATTACGCGTGTCAATAAAGTCGATCAAAGCGGGAGTGATAGAGTACAATAATACAAATGAATTATCACCAATGCAGTGGCCAAGTGTTATTGCAAGACAATGATAAACCTCCAGACGTATTAGAGCGGATATCTTGCTTGCTTGACACAACTGTCTGTCGGTTGTCGGTTGCACCTTTGACCTTGCACGTGCCCCTTTCAAAATAGCACCGCATTCCATAGTGTAACACCGCGATATTCACGCGACCCACCACCGCTCTATTGTTCCTCCATTTAAACTTTACACATCGGCATTCTTGACATATTTACCCATTCGCCTTCCGCTGCAACTTGGCAACCGATCATCTGATATTTTCAGTAGCTATAAAATTAAACTGCACAATGCAGCAGAGCGTTCATTCTGGCATTTTATTGTTACAATTTATACATTTTGGATTACACAGTTGGAAGGCAAGTGAAGTACCAATCGGAATCGTCTACTGGTTCAGATTAAGCGAAGTGGTGTTCGAAACTTGAACTAGCCAGTGATAACGTACAATAAACGTCCGTGTTCGCAGTAGTCCAGTGCAGGTAGGCGTAGCTAAAATGTTATTCAACTTGACGCAATAATAGACTGCCGGATTTAATAGCTGTATCGTGACGGTAGGCTTCCGCCAGGTGTCACAAAAAGTAAAAATTCAGTGGCAAACAGAAGTTGAAAGAAGTCGTGACTAGTTTCTAGTGAAATTCGAGCAAGCGCGGTAATAAACCTGATGACTATTTTTAAAACTTACTACATTGTCTGTGTCATTTAGTTGACAATGTTTTTTGTCTCCGAGCACTAAATGAAACGGCTAGACTTGTTTGCCCAATTTATAGTTGGTACATATTATACGAGATGAATAAAACCAATTAAAATATTTGGCTGAATGAACAACTATTTTAAACACTTGACCTTTGAAGACGATTCATGGCGACCTTTAAAGAACGAAGCCAAAAAAAAATAGCTTTAGGCATGTTTGTCGCAGGTGGATAGTTGTTTCGCAAAACGAGTGAATCGACTCAAACCCAATTAACCTACTATTGGCGCGCAACGAAAATAAATGTTGAAATCATAATAATATGGCAAACATTAAAAATGGACTATTGGATTACGATTAAGGCTTTGATTTTAAGATTACACGCTTACGATGCGTAATAATATTGAACAACAATGTAACTGTTTAATGGAAAAACTGTAACTCGCACAACACTGCAATTAGTAACATAACGATTTTAGTGAACTACAAGAAGTTTCATAAAAAACATAATGAAATAACAAGAACCAAGGCGGGGTTTAGCAAATGCACAGAAAAGTGTTGCGTGCCGGCGTAATTGCGCCGAAGCCAGTAATTTACTGATCATGTTTACATTTTGCAACGGATTTTACACAACACCATATCTGAAATAGTTCCGGTAAGGTTTACTGCCTTAATCAATTTAATCGGTTAAGCCTCCAAGTTAATCTTCAATGCATTTCACTTATAGTAAACATTTTACCACTTAAAAAAGTTTAACAATTATTAAATCACAGCTGGAATTATAATGCGCAAACAGTTTGAAGAATTTTAATTGCAATTTTACGTTAAGAAATCGGTTTTGGTAACTTTATACAATTTACTTCGATTAATCGTCTTTGATTATTTTGTTAAACCTATTGAATTGATCTTGTGGTGTCGCAAAAGATCGCAGTGGATGTACGAATCTTACAAATGAAGTGATATTACTTGTAAGTAGTACTTTAAATAAATATCTACATATATAATTGCTTCTTAAATCAAATGATTACAAGACTACTTAACTAATTATGATGAGGTCACAATTTGAAATTCTAGACCGAGTCAAAGTATTATAAAGCTTTTCTATACCCAAATTCTGATTTTTTTTTAAAAATGTATACCAACATCTTCTGTAAACACAGTATTAAGAGATAACAAAGGTAACAATAGGTATTGGACTTATACAGTCAATCGCCAATTGGGATGATGACAGGGTATGAAAATTAAAAATATAATTAGTCCGTAAGATATGTAATGAAAAAATATTAGACACGTATTTTTTTATTTTGTCGTAGAATAAAACAATACTTAGATAAAACGAATCAAAGTTTAGGAGTGAGGGCTAAAGCGTCATTTCTACGTATAAAATGTACATAGAAGTGACGTCACGCGACATTTCAAATCAATATATCGTCGAAAGTATTCGTTTCTGTAAGAAAATAAAAAATATGTGTCTAAGGATTTAAAATAATCTACCAGACGGACATTAAAATAAAAATTAGGCATCTACCCTATTATAAGTTCAACTTTACAAATAAGTGATAAATAAAACTATACAAACGAAACAGGAAAATAAAATTTTAGTAACTGAAAAAAAAGAAACTACTTCAATCTCCATTCATTATACTTACATAGTAAATTACACGATTACCATTCATGTCCGAGGTACACACATAAAGTACTTGAAACTTAATTAATAAAATTCCTGGCCGCGCCAATGCCTGTTAAACACATTTTTATTCCTTTAGAGCAGCAATGAAGGGCCAATGTTAAGTACCTCATTATAATCTTCTCAAGGAACTCGATAGTCTGACTAGTAGGTACCTATCTTATAATTTTAAACACTAATATATACATATTTACAATTTGGTTTTACTTTCCGTATTTATAAATAGTGTGTCAATAAGTGTATTGGTGGCCGGAGGTTAAGACTTCTTCTGGAGGCTTCTCATGCATGAGGGTGTGGGTTCGAAACCTAGCAACGGCTAGTACTAATGTGACTATTTCCGAATTATATGTACTTTCTAAGATTCTTTAGACACCACTGACAAACGGTGAAGGAACATTTCGTTATGAAACCGGGACTTATAATATCTAATTATAAGTTTTTACAAACTACAAAAACGCCAACCCACAATAAGAAAGCGTGGTGATTAATGCCCAAACCTTCTCCGTGTAAAAAGAGGTTTTCCTCACTTATAGGCTGCTGATGTATTTATAAATACTGAATCAACCAATTAGTTAAGTCATAATATGTTTTGCTAATTTCCCTCAATCAATGAACAGCGCTTTGCTTGCTTGAGTATTTTGACTTACACCTTTGCACACGATGAATGTTAAAATTTTTCGCTTTTAAATAAATTTTCTAAAATCCTTACAGATATCCTAAACTCTTCAATTAAAGTGTTTGCAGTTCGAAGAAGCTACATTCAAAATTTCAGCTTTCCACCACTAATAATTTGGACTAACTCCCAGTCCTTCAGTCACTTCAACGCGTAACGAAACAGTTTCTTGCAACATGTTATAGATTTTCTCTTAATACAATATTTTGCTTATTATCCACCAGTACATACAGCGTATCTAAAAATCTCATTACTTTTTAACACCTTATCGTTACTGTAACGAAATTGAGGTTAATTCAAATTAACTCACTTCAAATGTCACTTAAACTATATTCGAATGAATGAACGCTAAAGTTGTTAATGATATGCCTTTCTATTTACATAAAGTATAATATTAGTTAGCACATATCGTGCATTCCATCAACGGACCGCCAGCGTTTCGCAAGCCATCGCGAAACGTTACAAACTGCCGCATAAGTTGTTTAGTTTTACGCATTTTGTAACTTCACTAGTAAAAATATTTTCGACTATTACAAACTATGTTTGACAGTATCTCGTGACCGTGACAATAGAGATGCGCTACTGTTGTACTGAGACCTACTTTGTAAACAACCGTTCAACGAGCTAGTGATGGACACCTCCAAGACAAACGACTACCGTTTAATAACTATAAGTAAATACCATTGAACAGATATATCGTTATGTAACCAGCAGAGAATATTTTCAATTTTCTTCGAAAATGTCAATATCCATTAGTTTCGAAAAGTAAAACAAATAGGTAAAGTTTTAGTTCAAGCAATGCTGTAGAGAAATTCTTTGTTCTGAAATAAGCTGTTCAATTTGTGAAACAAGAACTTAACAAATGGTTGTGACTGCGCTGCTGAACTTATCATTTATAATGTATCGTTACTTTGGAATAAGTAATAGGTATAAAATGAAAATATATTTGAGGAGGGAAAAGTGAGTACTAACTCTCTTTACTCTTTTTAATTTTCCGTGAGACTATCGCCCGGATACTGAAAGACTACTGAATTTGAAGTCGCGCTTAAGTATAGTTCCGTCACTACAAATTCTTTGCATAATGCCAGAGATGGTACGATGTTTAAGTACAACTTAAAATTGAGTAACCTTTCAGTATTCGGGCGTAACATACATACCTAAGTAAATTTTATATTTCCAACTCTACCAATGATACCTAAGATTGGCAGATATTGTAATCGCCACTTAGCGATATTAAATTTGGGCTCGCTGCCATTGCAGCGGTAAGTCCCCTCTTTGAGGAGTGGCTTGAGAGACGCTACGGCGTCCTCACCTACCGCCTGACGCAGGTCCTCACCGGACATGGAAGTTTCGGGAGGTACCTGTGTCTGATGGGGCGGGAGGAAACGCCCGGGTGTCATCACTGCGAAGACCGCCTTGAGGACACGGTGGAACACACCGTAGCGGAATGCCCTGCGTGGGCTGAGCACCGCCGTGCCCTCAGGGAAGTGATCGGCGATGGCGACCTCTCGCGTCCGGGCCTAGTGCAGGCCATGATGCGGAGCGAGGGGGACTGGGATGCCGTCTCCTCCTTTTGCGAAGCAGTCATGCTAGCTAAGGAGGAGGCGGGACGCGTGAGGCAGCGAAGCGCTGCCTCCTCGCAACCCAGCCATCGCGAAGGACACACCGGGCGTCGGGGATCGCGGGACGATCTCCGGCCACCGTAAGCGCGGGCCTGCGGACGGCGAGCATGGGTGGCTCCCCGTCCGACCAGAAACAGACCCGAGCGTACGGCGCGTCGCGTTCCGCGCGCGCCTCAAAGAGCCATCAGACCACCACAGATGGGGCCCAATAGGGCCGATGCCGATTCGGAGTCGCGGAGAACCTAACGGGTAACCGGGGCTCCGGCTCGACGTGCAGGAGAAGGAACGGGGTGGTTTTTAGTCAGTAAGAGTCTGACACTCCCTTCCGCCTCACCCAGGCGGGAGCAGTCATTCGATGATTTTCCCCCCTTAAAAAAAAAAAAAAAAAAAAAAAGCGATATTAAATTATTAAATAATACATCTTTGGAATAAACAGATGGAAGATTAAAACATTCTCAGTAGTAGCACGGAGTTTGGAATTGTGCCCGGTATATGGCAATAGGTTCATGCCCTATAGGTCCATGCCCAGTCATAACAGTTTGGAATTGTGCCCGGTATATGGCAATAGGTTCATGCCCTATAGGTACATGCCCAGTCATAACATACATATATAGTGAAAAGTGGGTGTCACATTGTAAAGTGGCATTAAGTGCCGTAATGTGCACCTCTGCCTACCCCTTCGGGGATAAAAGGCGTGATGTTATGTTATGTTATGAACAGATCTCAGTCGAAGGTAAATGTGAGACCATTAAATATTTGAATGATTGGTGTGCCCTACAAGAGGTGTAGTGTCTCTGGCGTGTCGTTAGGTAACCGAAGATGCTCGGTCGCGTTCACAGCTAAATGCCAGCTCCTTTCCCACGGCCAGCATTATGCGCCCATTGTATGTCTAGTTCAATAATTAAGTCCGTTATTTACGGCAGATGTGCATGCATACTTTATTCTATATTCAAAATTATATGCCCTCTTATATCTGAAATAAACTTTACTTTTAAAACTATTTTTATTTTTTAAATGTTTTATTTGCTACAACAGTCCTGATGCTAAAAACAGTCGTAGATAAAAGTAGAGAATTTAGATTCAGTGACGAATATTTTTTTACATAATCTTTTTGAAACATTTAAGACCTTCGTTGGTACATTGGCACTGACCGCTCAGGTACACTCGCACTCATTACAATTCGTGACATCACATTAATGTGAGTACCCAGTGTAATATGTATTGTTCAATAAAACGATGACGATTAAGCAATGCGTGCAACAGCTAACGAAACTCCATTTAAATGAAAACGCAACACACGCGACTGCGAAGGTATACCTCCGATTGAAATTGTCACACCAGGAAAACTGCAACAAAAATTACCTCGAATACCGATCCAATAAGCTAACGACAACTCGTTATCCTTAGAACTCGTTTAACAAAATGAACAAACAATTTTTATTTTAGCCACGTCTTGCCGTGTTACTTACCGGTCAAAAATGCTATTGTTTGATTTTGAAATGCGGAAACTCGATGATTGTAACGCACTTACCGAATTGTGCAAAGAATAGCCTTAATCTTGTTTCGTCAAGGTTTGAAGGCCTAACAATGAAGATGAAACGTGCAAATAACATGAATTACGATTCGTTTCGCTAATGGAGTGCACACACGGTGAGCAATCTGTAAGCTTGCACATCCACTTGATCTGCCCACCAATTTTTAAACCCGGTGCAAGGTAAACAGTAATCTGATTTACATATGCTTAAACATAGCCATTACTTAAGAGAATATTTAAGCACCTAGTTTAAGAGATTAGAGTTAACAATGCATAAGTCGTTTTATTTGAACAATATAATTAATCTCAGTATACAACTAATAGTTATTCGATTAATTGCAGCAATGTGCTCCAGTTATGTATAGTGCGTATTGAATGAAGTCAAACAATACTTCATTAGCAGCCGTCAACATTTTTTGCTATTAAGATTGAGCCATATATGTTATCTATAGCCGGCACCCTGCGTGGTAAACTAGCTAAAATAACTTTCCTAGTATTGTTTACGTATTGTGTGTTAGTTGCTCACGGTAGGTAAGCAATTATTACATTATGCGATTGGTTTGTTATTTGGCTGGCGAGGTCGGGGCGTGCGGCCTGCGACCCCGCGTCCTGCCTTGAAACTCCGGCTTTTTGTACCACCGCCTCACCGGACAATAGTCAGGTCACCCAGAAAATTGATCTCGCTATCGTTCTCATACCTATCTTATAAATCAATTATGTGAAAAGGTAAGTATCGTTGATATCGATCTGCTAATTATGACCTCGTTGCTTGTCTGTATTTGTTACCTATTGACACATTGACTACTTTCACGACGTTTACTCGCCCACTCACTTATGACCGATCAGTCGCCTAGAAACAAATTAAAGGATAATAATATATTTAGCATATTATATCACAGCCCGTGCGTGTACGCGGGCGCAGCCGGCATTAAGAGCAACCGGTCGGATGGCATTCGACCAGTTATCAACTTTAACATTCTCAATCACCTTAATGAGATGACCCAACCTCTTTCGCCATAGACCATTAAGAAAAACCAGATTTTTGCAAATAATTCGATTTGCCCCATAGATACGTATTCTGGCTATTTGGCATTTCCCGTGTACCTGCCAAAAAGTCGGCTAAGCAGACCTATTACGTAATTCGAGTGACCTTTGAAAGGATTTCATCGTCGCAAACGTCGTTTATTTAAGATAGAATAGTACGATGTCTGTACGTTTAGAATATTGCCATTTGATAGTTATAAAACGGCAGGCATATCTGATTGCCATTGTCCGCTGTCACCGTCAACATAAGAGGTATAATTTATAATGATTCCGACTTATGTAAAAGTCATCAGATAATATGCAACAATCAGTGAATGCGTTTGACAGGTTGAACATTGTAGTCTCGACACGTGACCCCCATTGAGGCCATAGGTAACGACTCCGTGACCTACAGACACGTCATGATTTTTCTATTAATAGCTTTCAGAAGTCAATCACTGAGCTACTGCGTAGTAGTGGCTACGCGGTATGGCTACGCGCAGTAGCCACGCGTAGTGGCTACGCCAATAATTCTCTTTTCTGTGGGTTACGCTAGCATGTATTTTTTTATATTATATTTTACTGACATAAACAGGTCAATCTACTTCAATCTGCCAACATTAACATCAGTTTTGGTGTAAGGTCAAAAATCTAATAATTTGAAATTGAAAATCTAACAAAGATTTTTTACAAAATAAAAAATGTTGACCTGCTGACCATTATACTTACTTTTTTAATATTTCCCATATAAAACAAGACTTATAATATTCATAAATATCAAAAACTACAAATCGTTAATTAATGTACCTATTTCAAAATAAAACTGCAACGTCTTAGACACCATTATTTATTTATTTTCCAATAAAATACACAAAATCGAAATATTACATATAGCATCAAATTTCCTCGATTGATGTCACCTTCCTAAAAAATATGATAAGGAATACAGCACTTCTGCCATCAACACCAATTTTTAATGAAATGTTGAACATTATAATTCTTAATAACCCAGTTAACATTTTCCGCGTGGCTCCTTAGCTCACGGTCGCAGGGTGAGTGCCCTGTATAACTAGTTCCCTTTCAATACAACTTTAGTTACCTACCTTTATTTTACAAAACAAATGACCAACAGGCGCGTGCAGAATTGTAAGCCAATTCCATTGTATTGATTTTCAGTACAGGAGTTTCAAAACAATTAATTATAATACAAAAGCTAACAATTTTAGTTGTTACATAGCCGGTAATTGATTTTCTATGTTCTTATAGTTGTTTGTTATTAACTCGGGGAAATGGTTGTAATTCTGTTTTTTAATTACACGTCTTGCTTAATGCGATGTTAGAATGTTACTGAATTCTACTTTACTTCCTAACAGACATATTTAGGAGCTAAAGTGCTATAGTTTTCTAAATTACATCATCACGCCTTTTATCCCCGAAGAGGTAGGCAGAGGTGTACATTATGCCACTGTACAATGTAACACCCACTTATCACTATTTTTATTTTATGAGTCCCATGTAATAGGGGGTGAGCCTATTGCCATATACCGGGCACTATTAAAGACTCCGTGTTACTACTGAGATTTTTTTCCAAAACCCAGCAGTCGCACTTGCGACCACTCGGCCAACGAGGCAGTCAAAAAGAGTTTTCTAAATAATTACAGCTTTTTAATCTCAAATTATTTCTACTTACGTACGCATACTTAAACGTATTGAAAATCTACTTTTTACCTTTTATACATTAATCCCTTCCTATTGCCATACATGTATCCATTTTTGTCCAAATTAAACTTGAACAACCTATCTCATATTGATAATATCAATAACATTTTGCTTAACCTCAGAATTTCTTAATATGAAGTCCAATTCTGTACTAATATTGTTCCAGGACATGATTCGCCGGATGTATCGGTGTCGCGCGGTAGTGCTATGACCTGAAGACTCAACACCATGCGGGCGGGCTCTCGAGTGGCCAGCGACTAGCCACACGGCCTCATTGCGCTTTGTGTTATACTGAGGTAAGATACATACAAACACATTGTAAATCATACCTATTTTAAGACTAACTCCCTCAGGATAAAGGCAATAGAACGCTAAATAACAAGATACGAGAATACCTTTTTGAAAGGAAGAAAATCACTTAATTCACCGTCCTTAATTTCTTTGTTTGTATGTATAATAATGTCAATCAAAACTTCCCTAGTCAGTTACCTACCTCTCTGAAGTATAATGAAACTAAAAGTTATATTAATGACGTTAAATATTGCTATTTTATCTGTTCCCGATAAATCAGCATCTCGACGATGAAAACTGTAGGTGTAGGGCACCTATAGGGTAGGGTATACAAAGTAAACCCTTTACCAAAATGCTACAAATATTTTCATTCATAATTCAACACAACTAGACACGCGGGAGCTCCCAACGTCAATCCTATGCCCTTCGGGTAGTTGACCCTTTTTTCGAATGCTGATAAAGACAAAAGACTGCCACATCAAATATAAGTCGCTTTCTCTCTATAACATTTGGCACAGTGGCTTCTGTGTTAAGTGGACGAAACCAATATTTACTTAACCTACAAGTTACTTTACTCAGGGTCTAGCTACTTACGTATGACAGATTTGCTCTTGTACGCTTTACCGCAAATCACTAGTTACTGTAGTGTATCCATCTGCTTTAAAATATTTTGTGTGATTATTTATCTGGGGGCTCCAAAGAAATATTTAAATTCATTATAGTATTGTATATTATGTGTAGGTAAATATAGTGTGAAATTTATAAGCTAAGTAGCCACACGACCCCAATGCAGTTTTTGTCATGAGAAGCAATTACTTCTATGTATGTACATATCAAATAGAAATGAGGCTAGGATTATGAAAGTCACATGTTATTGGTTTTGTTCGCTGAGAGCCAGGGCATTGTTATAATACCAACCAACAATTAATATGTCAGTATCCGTCTAAGCTTACAAGCAGTTATTTAAGATATAGTGCTTTGATTCAACCAGCAACTTGCTAAGTAATTACGACACACTTATAACGTCAGTCACCAAATAAGCACATACCCACTCATTTGTTTTAGCAAGTTATATTGACAAACCACAGCCGTTCAAAGGACCATTGTAAACAATGTAAAATGTTCTAGGTGAACAGACATTGCGACAAACTTCGCACAGACGGTTTAATGAGTGGCTCGATGAAGTGTTACGTTGACGAGACGCGACGCGACGCTGCAACTAGGATTTCCCGGACGATTCACGCTCTCATCTTAAGTTACAAACAAAACGTTCTGCCCCCATTTTGTTGAGAGAAACTCTAATACGTTAGTGTGCCAAGGCCATCGGACAAATTGATATTACATCTAGAGAGAGTTTGCCGCACCGAACTGCGCTTACAAATTCGCAGTTTGTCACGTTTTTATGCGACTGCAGCGTTCACCAATATCAAGTATTTTCTTAATAGGTATTCAGAGGCTTTAAACCACTTTATTATTGCAGTTTCATAATATATTTCAGGTGAGCTGGCAATAATGCTGAAAGTGCTACACCAGACTGACATGTAATTACATTGAAATTAAATATTACGAATGAATGGCTCAGTTGCAAGTTGATAGGTCAACGAGCTGGTCGCGCCGTCGCCGGCAGTCTAAAATTAGCTTCATTTACAAATGTCTTGTGATAAGAACCATTCCGTCTGTAATGGGTTGTAATACAACTGACTGCCATGTGTGCAATTAATTAAGATGGAGTCATTGCACGCGTTTACAGACGCCATGATGCACAGTAAGCACCACAAACAGCCATATTCACTTCTGCTTAAAATGAATGGAATCGTTACAGCGCGTTACGTTTTGTGAGATTATAAAACCTTATTCAATACAGTATTATATGATTACCGTATGGGTTGTTGCTCATTGACCCCCTTACGTGTCACGTATTAAGTACACATTGTACCTAGAATATTCACTTAATAAGATTATAACTGCTAACAAACTACGTCTTGTTATGAGCTTAATTGCTTAGCTTTTTAGTTCATAACAATGTATAAATACATGATGTAAGGCACGACTGGCTGCTGGTAATTATTATAACTGTTCCACTGGTGCTGCCGTATCTTAAGCTAGCTAGGTCATTAGATAAATCACCTACTGCGGAACAATCGATACATAAGATTGATATTAAACGATTTAGTCGACAACAAGAGTGTTACTCAGATTAGATGTAACATTTTGAAACCGCTACACTGTTACGCTCCGCTTGAACTTATTAAATGTTCATACAACTTTACAAAACAATAATTCTATTCTATTGCAAGTGATTGCGATATTATTACGATCGATACTCATCAAAGTCATCAATCATGGTCGGCGCTATACGAATGATCGCTAATGACTCCCTGCGAATGGTAACATCAGACATTCAAAACCACATTGTCACGACCTACTTTGCAGTCAGAATGTAATGTTTGTAAAATAGTGGCGCCGACGCAGGAATTCGTAATTCGATTGTCAATTTGTTCCGCTTCTAAAACCAATGCGCTCGTCTAAAACCACACCGGGATCGTTCCAAAACTTGTTATGACAAAGTTCGTCCCGAATAGTAACTACATTTTTTGTATATTTTCATATAATACTGGCGAACAGATTTTCAGATGGATACACCAGTTGAAACTTTCACGAAACTACGAAATAGCTGTTACTACTCTATTAATTATCATCAAAACAGCAAGTTAATGTATTTTATTGCAGTAGTTGAACATTATTAAAATGTTTCGTATGAAAGTGAACACTAAAATAAGATTCCAACTATGATACAGGAGTCGGAAATAAATTTTAGTGGCCGCCTAGTAAATGTTTCTGTCAGCACAATGAACAAATAAATTAATTTTAAAACTTAATTATCTTAAAATAAGTATGTATATATATTCTTTATGTCCGGTTAAATTGTTCAAGTTAGCACCTGTCGTGGAACCTGATTTAGCTGTAGTTAATTAGGACAAGGCTTTCGGCTTACTTACACACTTACCTTAGTGCTTTCACTGTGCGCTGAAAGTGTGGATAGCCGAGTTATTGCAAAATAAACCTTATTCAGCTGGAATATAGACCAACCACTATAAAGCCAGCTTTATAGAACAATCAGATGTGCATCAATATCTATTATATTGCACGTCTACGAAGTTTATTACTTTTATACTGTTTATTGTAGTGTCGCATTGATTGAGTGGTACTAAATGCGATGGAACAAGAGACATCCAATCTGATTTCTATGTTATACAGAAAAGGCTTATTCACGAAGAGATTCAGTGTGAAGTCGTGCATATTAGAGACCAAGTATCTCATTAAATGGCCCCAACAATAATTTGTCATGTTCATGGACATGTCCAAGTTCTTACGAAATTGTAATTAATATTCACTACTATTATGGTAAAAAACAAATGCCATTTTTAGTGCAGCCAAGTACAAAAATAGTGTAATTTCAACATAAATATGACTTTACATGTGTATTACGTGTGGCAATGTAGAGACCAAATTGTAAACAATCATTTTTGTAGGCAAGCCTTGTGACACAAACAATTGCTGTCAATTCTCCTCTAATCTAGTATTAATTACGTTTTAATTTAGGGAATTTTCATATGACCATAACTATGAATTTTAATCTGATTGGCAACCTCGAAAGTGTCTAATGAACTGTGTATTTTTGTATATCAACCCAACCCAAATATAGAAGTTTAAGACATATTAATCATCTAGCGTAAACGATATGCGATAAGTATTGAAGAGAGAACTTCCAACCAGCCGATCTAAAAATCATGACGAACCGAACACTGAAACAAAAGTCCCCTGCAAAAACTGCATTCACTTCTAAATAGAGCTTCAATTTTGGACATCAACAACGTTCCAAAGCTTCAAATACAAACAGGACTAATCCGAAACTAAAGTCTAACACTAACAGTGGAACGTACAAACACGTTGTTCACGCAAAGGTGTGAGTAGTTGAATAGTGATTGACAGGCAACAAAACAGCGGGCGCGAGTGGCGTCGACCTTGTGTGCCCGATTGTACCGCGGCTACCGGAACTCACATACCGGTACAGCACTGTCCTTAATATTACACTATCTTGTCTATCTTAACAAAGCACGTGTTCTCATAGCAACTGTTGCAGCCGTTCAAAATACTGGAGATGTTGCCTTCATATATAATTAACTAACAATCAAACATGACTATTGGGTTTATTAAAGTTTACTTTTTGGTTTTCATTGATTAGTGACATTCTAATTATAGTATTGTTAAACTTAAAATCAACTTCAGGTTTCCTTAAACTGTCAAACACCGGTGCTTATTTAACTCATCGAGTACCGTCATTGTAGACACAATTAAAGAACAATAGGTTGCGGTCACCGGTGACCGTGTCTATAATGTGTAATTATATGTATTTAATATAATGCGTAAAGTAAAGGAAAGTAAATATAATGTGTAATTGTGTCTATAATGACGGTACTCGACGAGTTAAATAACATAAATTGCATCTGTATCTACTAATGTCAATGTGACTTGCTTCAGGAATTCAAACAACTTGAACAAACCTTTCGTTGTTTGTAAGCAAATACATTTAATACCTTGGGTTTACACACAAAAGTGACTGTAACCGTATTCTTTCGTTCGTTTCAGCAAAGCTCTTTATTGAACAATTCAAGTCAAGTAGAGGACGTTAACTTTGTAATGTGACAATAAAATCTACATGAACCTACTTTACAATAAAGGTGCTTATGAAAGCCACTTTTAATGAGTGTTTCGAAAAGACACAACTTCAAGCAAATTGAGATATTGCTTAATAACCAAGTTTGTTTCTCGATTCGATACATTTTTTGGAAGAACTGTTGCTCTTTATACGGATAACCTTGAATCCAAAAATGTTAATATCTCAGAGCTACCTACTTTAATAATATTGTTACGCTGCTGATCTGCTTAAAGGCCTTCTGAAGATTAATTACGAAAATAAAACTACGAGAACTCTAATCTGCTACCTTGCTGCATCATAAAACTGCACCAAACCCGTTCACTCAATCTGACTTTAAGCACTTATGAAGAAAACGTCTAGAAACAGCTTAGGTCAAACACATAACCTAGCTATTATCTGCCTGTCATCAGAATATAAAAATAAAGAATTATTTTTTTAGTGATGTGAGCGTGAATAATTAGTAACAATTTAGATTTGAAATATATTCGTTTGGAAGATGAAGGCATTTAGTTAAAGGTCTGTTGAAGCGATGCCGAGACCGGAGAAGTGTAACGAAATGTCAAGGGCGAAGCGACGTCGACCGAAGCACTATTTGTTTTATTGAAGAAATGTTCGTTTACCTAATACGTTTAATTAATATTTAGTTACGGTTACAAAACATGCATTACTTGATTTATTAGATTTTTATGTGTGATGCTTTAGACTGATACATTGTACAAAACATACTTCTCGATGTTTAACTTTGTAAAACAATTATATTTTGAGGTTACATACTCGTTCAGCATAAAGTCGAGGTATGTCATTTTACATGATTGTAATTGAACATAACATTTCTGTTAACATTTTACATAATTTTATTCTAAAGTCTAATCTATTGTCTCAGGTTCAACAATCACGCTTACAACCGACTTACTTACAATTAGCCACTTTCAAATAATATCGTTAAGCTCCAGGGATTCTGATAAATTCCCCGAATTAATCTCTCCTTCATTTGAAGAGAGAGTGGATTCCACTTCATTTCATTTTCCACTAAAATTATTTACGCTTTTCATTCCGTAGTAGGTACTCCGTTTCCATTAAAATGATCCCGACATGAATTTTAAAGAGCCTTGTACCACAAACCCTTATGTGGCAGTGAAGTGGGTTGTGTTGTGATAACCGGCCACCAACTGACGTCACACTCTTGTGCTTAAAATAATCACTATACGGGTCCTAATGACTACATAATTGTCATTATTGCTGCATAAGTCTCGGTTCGCGACATAATCGATCACTTTAAACTATGGTTCAAATATCAGGGCCAATGTCAGTGTATGCAAAGTATCGCGTATTAGTCGGGTCGAGTCTCGCCTGTACAACGTTTGCGGTTCCAAAACTGTGTTATTGTGAGAAAAACGTTTGTGTTTTTTATGATACCGCGTCACGATGAAAGTAAAAGTAGCGTTGTCTTGCATAAGTAGACTCCGCTCCATCTGCGCAGATTTACTAGTGCAAATGTTTTAAATTAACTCTTTTCCGTTGCCAAAAACAATTGACCGTGTTGATGTAATGATGAGTCGATGTTTTATTTATATTATTTATTAATAAGTTGAGTGTCATGGCTCCAAGGATTGTCGCGTGGTTAGAGATTAATAACATTTTATAAATTAGGCAATCCAATACCTTTATTTTGCAAATTTCAACAAAGGCCATCAGCGTCACAAGTAATATTAAGTTAATTTTCTGTTTAATCTATTTTTTGAGTCAGACACAAAACAGGAATGGAACCATTTCTGAAATCGGGGCGTACACAAATATTGATACCCGATACTCGTGTGATAGACCACGCTTCTTATATTATGCAACCCTAAAAGGAATATTACACAATCGTATGCTATATCACTACCGACATAACATGTTATTATTGTTTTAATGACCGACCGTGTTGCCCTATAATTATTAGACCTGAATGAATATTTACAATGAGATGTACCATTTCATAACCGATATCTACACTTGTATCAGATATTGTGAACCGCTAATTAAATAACAATCATATTATATCGACTTTTCTATAGAGATGTGGTAACTAGCCGTTGCAAGTACATACCAGCAGTAGTTGGTACGTGAATACAATTTTTGATACAATTTTACGTAATTGACGCGTTCCATGTAAACGAGCGGCGAGTAAAAGCGGGTTGAGTGCGTTGTTTGTTGCGCAACGTTGCGCCCGCGCCGCGCCACCGTCACGCGCCGTCACGACAATCTGCAGCAGCGGACATGCCTATAGATCCGCCTGCAACCTGCAAATAATGACACTCATATACAACAACAGCTGGACTGGGTTCATCGTGTCGCGAAAATCATTGCCACACTATAAGTGCATGTGACTAGACGGAACTCATCGCATGTTAACCCGGTCAAAGCCAGAAGAATGTAGCAACAAGCTAGTTAAAAGCTATGCAAGACCACGGTAGGGCACGCATGATGTTTGACCAAAAACCACAATACAGCCATGAGTGGTCAAAAAAACAATGTAAATTAACCAACATCATCTTTTTTAAATTAACACTTACCATTGTACGTGTCTAATCTTCATCTTCACACTTGACGGGCCCATCTATCTAAACATAGGCAATTTATCTGTCAATCTATGCATATACATGATGTAAAATGGCCTTGAAGGTTACAATAAGACAGAATACTGTGCCCTTGGAGAGCCACAATAATTTGCAGTCGATGCGCGCCTGTACGCACATCACCCACCCACTGCTCGCAGCCCCGCATCCTATGAATGAATCATAGGAATTCCATTGATATACACTACTCATGAAAGCGTTTTATTCTACGATTCAAGTTTTATTGACATTTTATGGGTAGTATGTCGGAACATTTATGTGATAGGCCTTTCGCTCCAGCAGGCTAGAAGTTGTGGTTGTGGATTGAATTGAAATCACCCTGAACCTACACTTATCAATATTAATTTCCATCTAATGTTTTACCTACAAATTCATCATCTTGTGACCGTAATGGTCATTCTTGTAACTTAAGCATCAGTAATAGGAGGTCCAATTTGTGACAGAGCACTAAAAACAGTAGATAATGCATTGGAAGAAAACGGCTTCTCCAGCTTTTATGTGCCTTAAAGGGCCCCTTTTTATGTCAGTAATAAATTCGCTACAAATATTTTACCTCTCTGTTTTTCACGTTACTTCTCTTTAGAGTATGGTAGTATTAATTTTTATTAGGCTATTTTCGTTAAGAATATTGGAATGAATATCACCAACAGTTTTATATTTCTCTAAACAATTTGATGCTAAGTATTATGTAACTTTATACCTAAACTGACATTTGCGTTTTTCTACATAGGCATAAAAATCTCAGAATGCAGAAGAAAAGTTTCTTAATTACTTTATTAATTAAAGGCTTATGTCCAATTACGACTGCAAACAATACAATGTAAGCCAATGTTTGTTCAAGATCGTCATTAGTGACTGTATTCAAATTGTCAATGAGAGTGATTAAACTGTCTGTTTGTCTTGTATGTATGTTTGTGTTCATGTTCTCAAGATGATGATTTCGTTTGATGCACTGCTTTCTCCATTGTTTGTATATCGCCACTGACTGAGTTACGCCCCACATATAGTCGCATTGTCTCTTGACATTTGACAAGCATCTCCTCCCATATAATATAATGAATAGACTAAATAATAACTTTATCAAAGTAATATAGCGAAACCTAAAATTTTATGTCCATATTTTTCCAAAATAATGTAGTCATAACTTCCTTTATATTTGAACATTTCCCGCTTTTCTTACGCAATTATATCATTATTGCCTACAATTAGCCAGTTCGTGTTCGCGTTTGCTAATTAAATAGCATTCTTTGAATAAACAATCTTGGATATTTGCTTTTTAGAATTCTATTAGCGAGAATGTTCTCAAAATATGATGTACGACTTGATGTCTGTACGATAAGTGTCTACACTGTAGTTAGTTGCGGGTGAATTATTATAAATCAGATTCAGATGTAACGCTTCATTTCCCTGGTACGTGTGCACTCATTCACGTTTTGGCTGCATGCGATGAAGGCGATGTGAGGCGTGTTGCAGCTATTTGCGCGTCATCCCTTGTCGATGAGATCGTGTGCGCCTGCGCTCTCACCGAGCACGGAAGTCGTGGTGGCTCCACCATCACGTAGCGTGCACGCGCTGTTTGCTCGCCCGTGAAGTTTCCTACAACACAAATTGTACAACATTAATTATATCATATTACGTCTTTTTATTGCATTCTTACTTTTTGTACGTGCGCGACAGTCGCATTCTGCTTGTGATACGATTCAATTCGTTTTCTTTTTATTGTTGTCTAAGTGTTGAAAGAACTGTCGTAACTATCTTTATGCGGTGCAGTGTGTATGCGGCTTATAAAGACGCATGGGCAAAGATTAATGGCCGAGATGACAATGTACTAGAAACCTCTCTAGACTCTTCTATAACAATTCAAGAATTTTCTCTGATTCACTGTGAAAGTTTCATTGGTCTACGAGTTATACCAAATGTGTTTTGACTGTCACTTACTGATGTTTATGACTAGGTCTGTTTCATGGTTCTCACGTGTTTCTAAGTCACAGAATTATGTCAGATAGTGTAGTAGTAATTTTCCTCGAGGAAAGCAGTACTAATCAAAACAAGCATTTTGGTAAATATATTCAGAGACCAACATGAAATGATAACTGCAGAGATATATTGTGAAACTCTCCGTGACACCGGCGACCTCCCCTTCCACAACTAATAAATTAATTTTATGTACTAAGTTATTGCTTATTAGATATTGACGACTTTACCTGTCAGCTGAATATCAAACAAGTAAATTATAGAACAAAATATAGCGATGATAAAATGTTCAACAGATATTTACTTGTCTGCGGTTGTGATCTAATAAATTGTCTAAATTATAACCTCGGTAGACCATATCTTAGCTCGCTTGAAGGGCATTCAACCTATCACATTACGATCGATTTGTACCACAGTACACATATAACCTAATAATTTTAATTCAATTTTATCAAACGATATATACGAATTTTCGCATACAATCTTTATGCGGAAACCGGATATTAAGTCATATATTTATCTAATGTGAAGTACAAATTGACATCTGCGCATTTCGACCTATTTAGAAACCACAATAAATGATATTTAATAAGTACATGTGTACGTAAACCGAAGGCAAGTGGCTGACTCGTAAATAAAAAGATTAGCGTACGGCCACCAAACGAAAGGTCATGGGAACGATTTCCGCTAGCTGTGAACATCACGCGGAGGATTGAATGACAAAACTTTTAATTACTACCCAACGTAGTTATAAATCTGACTCGGTTGCTGTTTGTAACTTCACCAATAACAGAGGCTTCATTTCGCCATATTGTATAATTTAATTAATAATTACTCAATAATTTATAAACAAAAACAGTAAGTACGTATAATTTAAAAGACAATTTTGAACAAACCAATGAAAAATAAAATTTTTCCCACATTTTGTGGAATCATGATAGTCTTGCATTCTTAACACTACGCTTTCTAAGTTTCGCTTCGCACATATGTCATACGGACTTACATGGGGTTTTTAGAAAACAGTCAATGCATATTTACTTTTACATCTTTAATAACTCTTAATTGACAAAACATGTGAAAGAATACTAAAAAAGATGTTTACAAATAACACAATTACTGCTTTGTACAGAAGAAACTTTCCACACAGAAATATTTTTCTTCTAAAACTTACAACGAAAGCGTCGCGCCGCAGTGCTGTTGTAGAAAAAGAGTAAAAAGGAATCTTTGGGGCAAAACTTCAACAAAACTGTCAAAGGAAAACATAAGTTACGTAAGAAACGCGAACATCTCTCCACATACACTACTATGACGAAATCCAAAACAATTTCTATGATTCCACTTCTTATAGTGGTTTCGTGAATTGGTAAAATATACGATGACAGCTACACAGTAGCTAGTAGGTTACTGGTTATTCATCACAAATTAAGCAACATTTTTCATAATGTAGTCCTTCGCTGGATTTGGTTCGTTGATAGATTACAAACAAGATAAATTTGATTACATTAATACTCTATTAACATTTAAGATAATGACAATAAACCTTTGGTTAGTTATTAAAATAAACGAGATTGTAAGGCTTAGCTACGACAGCTACGTGCTATAAATTTAAGCCAGATAAAAATATCATTAACCATAAAAGGTGTGGCATAATGAAGACATGTCGCCCAAATCAAATCTTGAGAACTATTTACGACATCTTTAGCCTCACTTAAATTCAAAAATGCTTACACAGATTTGAATGAGATAAACAAATATGTCAGTGCGGTCTAGTATTCCATAAAGTAAGATATAAAAGCAGAGACATATGTACGTGTGTAAGTGCAACACGTCTCAGTATTGCTCAGTGAGGTCAAATGTCTGACGCGGTCTTCTTCTAAAATATTATATAACCGTAAGCGGACGCATGGGAACTTTTCTGTCGAAACTGCTACTAGTATCTAAATGCCAGCAGTAGAACATGTACGAAATAACTAAGTATATTAAGGATAATAATTGCAAATTATGCGTGAAGATGATCTGACAACACAACCAGCACTCGAATAAAACTGTCGACTGCAATAGTTGACATTTAATTATGTGAATTTCATCGTTCGCTTGCACTCTCGACTGATTCCAATTTCACTGTCTGTCATTAGAAAAATAAAACAATATAACGACGACGTGACTGCAATTATTCAATGAAGATTTTATCCATCATTGTAAATTGAGGAATAAACAAAAAACTTGTGAATGACAGAGGAAACGTCGAGGAATGCGGCGGAGGCGGCACAATGGAGACGTTCTTAGTGCACACAATTGGCGTTCCTTTATTATTTTAATTAACAAACACAAGACGTAGTATTAAATATCTTCTTCGATTCACAAAATCAAATAATCAATATTATTTATTGATATAATAACACACGTTATGTTATGAAAATAAAGTTAACTTTATTGTGACAAATATTTGAACTTCGTAATAACATGGAAGTTGATCTGGAGTCACTCAACATAAATTCCACCAGAGTTGATTGTACGATTCATTTCCCTTCTATCATAAAATTCCAGATATAAAAATAACTATTAAATACTTTAGAAAATTCGGCTTTACGTTTTAAAATGCCAGTGTCGGTATTGCCCATCAGTGTGATAGTCGCCTTAATTCTCGTAGCCCACACACCGTCTACTCATCCCGGCCAGTACGCGTGTTTCTCCGACCTTCATCCCGCATTCCTCCATGTAGTCACCCAGTCATTCAGGATACGCACTATTTGCTAAGTCGTTGCTGGTCAACGACCTTTGCCGCTAGTCTCAATGTCTCAGACAATCACAATTTAAGTTTTTCTTCAACACAATTCAATCCTGTGAACATAGTTTTTCATGTATCAGTTTCGACAAGAGTCATTCAATTACGTTTATTAAATATATTGATTAAAAGCAATTTACTCCTGCCACTTATCGCTACAGTTTGCAATCTTAGTAAAATTATTTAATCCAAGTGTCTAAGGTATGTTGTTCCACTTTCATTTCCACGTCTGCTTGTTATGAATAGTTAATTTTCGTGAGATGTACTTAGGAGTTTGCGTAACAATACGCATGGGTACTTATCACAAAAACATTACTCGGTACTCAGCCGTGGTGATACATAAATTGTTCCATATCCTGTGAATATGAGTTTCGTGCGTAGCAAGTGACTCACTGTCAATCAGCTTTGGAGACCCAGCAGTCTAGTACTGTATAAGTATATAAACAAATCTAACACGTGTTTAGTGTTGTCACTAACTATAATAGGACAGACGTTCACGTTCTATATTATTACTGTACCGAGTGCCTCGCGGAGCTCCGTCACAACACGTTACGAAAACTTTACTAGACCAGTCAGGTACGTAGAGCTTTTACGAGTGCCCTGATACACTGCACCCTCAAACCTTAAAGTATTCGTTTCGAAACTTAAACAGATGTGATTTAAGATGAGTTAACTTAACAATGAATATATCTTACTTCCAAAAAGGTACAACAATTGAACGAACGACTGGTGTAGGCGAGAACGCGTCTCTGTCAGTGATAAGGATAATCACGTCGTGAATCAGTCCCGGGATTAAATACACAACCGGTAGTTAAACAATCCTAATATGGTGCAGGTAATATTCGCCATGCGTGTCGACATAGGTCACAATTATTATAACTTAATTGTCTTAGCGAGTAGGCGACCCATTGTTTGCGCTTTGGTTACATATCGCATGCTCTATCTAAGACCTGACTTATTCATGCTTATTCCTTATTTATACAACTTAATATTTCGTAACAATACGAGACCTCATTTGTTTTGCTCTAAAAATTGGAGCATTCAAACCATTTTGACATGCCACTGTGGTCAAAACATATCGTTGATCAAAGGCCATTCTTATGCAATGGTTCTTTTATCACATTTTCTCCATCACGACTGTCTTCCTGAATATCATTGTGTTTATCGGGTCCCAACACGAGACGACATATTGATGTAATATTATCATACTGAAAGGATCTTGTGGGTCAGAATCAGAGTGGTTTCGTGAATGTCCGTCACCGATTGTCAATAATATAGTGGGTGGTGTCATTTGTTGCGAGAGAGGCGAGACGTGATGTCTCAGTGAGGATAGCTTATTCATGTATAATCATTACATAACTTACTTTGTGGTTAACTGATTTATGTAGACAAAGTAATTGAAGACGAACAACTCGTTTTATAGATCACGGCAATACATTTTTGAAATTTGACTAAATTGAATATTAATTGGGTCCATCGGGTACCGTAACTGAATAGTTGATGAAGCGTGATGCGTGTAGTGTAAAGTAGTGTAGTGACCGGCATTCTGTTGGCTACCAGGTGCTTCGGACGCTGCTCTCGACATACTTGATGACATAACGGAGTGCGGCCGACTCGGGCCCGTTACATCGGTGCACCGTTCATGCGTAGCTTTTTGTTGTATCTCTACGTAACACGATAATACCATTCCTAATAGACGTAGGGCATTGTGCAAACTTACAACATTAAGTCACGACCAATAGTCGCCTGTTAATCAATCTCGGTCACATCCATTTAAATAATACCCACTAAATTGTTAATCAAATGATCTACGATAAACTCTAAGTAGGATACGACCTTCGAGGCGGTGTTCTCTTTCAAAATATCAGTTTAGTTGTTTCGCATTCCATCTACTTTATTGTCACCAATTTAAATCAAGAATAACTAAGGACATTGAAATATCATCATTTAGTAATCATTACTACCACCGTTATAATTCTAAATAGTTCCTGATGTCGTGAAGTGTGTGTTTGACCTCTTACCACTCAAATTACCCGCACTACTAGCACTTGACACAGCGTCCATAGCTCGCACTTTGCCATGAATGCTAATCGAATAGAACAGTACGCAGTCGATCCTCGATTTAAATTTAATAGTACGGTTATTAAGAAACGATTAACGATTTGTATCCTGCGGCAATAACATTACATAAACGGTTATAGAATAACAATTATTTGTCCCGTTATACACGTAATGAAGTGAAATAATATCACCTAACTGCTAAGTTGACATCATGAATGTAATTAATTAGCTAACAATAGGCGTAATTGCCTAATTGCCGCTTATTGGTCGCAATTATTGAAACCTCCGCTTCCTCATTTGATATACTTGTTACTTGCTTTTATGTGAATGTTTAAAGAAAGTGTTCAATTAATAGGACATTTATAGTCGCTCTATCTGCACTTGCACTTATTTGGTTGAGCTGTTTGATTTCATTGGACACGCAATGCTTTGAGTAGTGGTGCATTCATTATTAAGTAGATAGATATCTTTGTAGTTTTCTTATTATAAATTACTCACACACTTAATGAAAAACAGCAACTAGGTATTATGTTTAAATCCACTTTGAATCATTTTATGAAATAGTAACAATTCTTAAAAAAGACACAATTTAAAATCTTAAGTAGTATATAATGAAAATGACATCAATCAGTCCGTTTACAAGATGATATTCATATAAATACAATATACTTAAAACCATTCCAGGTGCCTAACGTCTAGTGAGAAGCCGACCACAAAGTGCAATACCCCCTTGTGGTCCAAGTCATTATAATGTAACCACAACACAATTTGACTGTATGAATGTACCCAGTAGATATATTTTCAATTACACTATGTATACCTTACTAAGGCCGCGGTAAAAAGATTATTGTAAACATTGTCCTTGTGTAACAAACATGTCAAAGTCGAGAGATACTCGTTATTATTTGATTTGATTCTATATTTTATAATTTAATTTTCAATCACGTAGGTTACAATGTTTCAATCACAGTACCGTCTAGTATTTTGGGCAATAAAGCCTTCTCATTACTGAGTAATGATTTTTTTATTTAGTATAATAATGTAACAATACGGATACAAGTTCACGGAGTAGGCAATGTATATTATATTGACTACGCACCCACGTTTCTCCAGTTATATTTTTAATCCGATTATAATAGGGAATGACTCGAATACTCGACTAACAAGGCAGTTAAAGTATCTGCATCCTGGCTAAAAATCAAAAATATATACGGCAATGACTACGTATTTTGGTTTAAAACATTTTAATCAATTTGTCTACAATAGGTATTGAATTTTTATAAATGCACACTTCTATAAAAAGTCACTAAAGACTTCTTGGTTTTCCTCTATTAGAATATTATACAATCCAAAAAATGTGCATATTATGATCAGCGGTGTCACGGCCACAACAATTACGGGTTCATATTAATTACTTATGATCTCAACTGCGTTTAACAATAATAAAAGCCATTATATCTTTTCAACAGATTGTTTCTTTAATTGTACTCACGATATAAGTATAGATAAACAATCAGCAATTTGCTTCAATTGTTTTTATAAAAGTTCTCGTAATATATCATTCTCGTGTTGCGTAATATTATGGTGTATATGCTTCCTGTTTTACGAAAGATATATGATGCAGCTTTACAGAATCGAGGCGATCCAAAGCAAACTTTCTAGCTACCTGACTTTGTGATTTATTGTCAAATTTCGTAACTATTAGATTATAGAAATATGCAAAAAAAACCTTCACTTGCCCCTAATTGCAATTGCGCTTAGTGATATCTTAAATGAAGTAATAATCCTCTGAAGTTGTAGATCAGATAAATGCAGAAATATCACCCAAGTTCAACGTATTTGTGTTCATAAATCAGTTATAAATAGCATAACACCTCCCCTTAACGCTTGCACACTTTATTTTCAACATTAAAGTGCAATATTGTGCCACTGTTTTGCACTTTATCGACGATAAAACTTTTACGTAGTTTGCGTATAGCTCGGGGGTGTTCGCATTTAGGCCGTATATTGTCGTAAAAGGAAATAACAGGAACTGCTTCAAGCACACTAAATACTCGTAAATAGTCACATTTCATGGCATTACGCAAATGGTACCATTTTACTGAAGTTCGATATACTATAGTACTATGCACACACGACCCATACCCTTGCAAATTTAATTAATGATCAGATTACAACACGTCAAATGGCTGCCATTACAAAGCGTCTCTCATGCTATAATATACATAATGGATAACTAATTCTAGTTCCGGTTTAACCATTAAGAATACATAACGTCTGTCAAACATTCTTTACGAGGTTATTATACCGGTTTCGTACATAATATTCTAGACTCGTGAGATATGACTGCGTAAAACTAAAAATATGGCTGCGAAGAAATTCTTTTTAAAAATCTGTGGTTACAACACCGAACGCAGTATATTTGAATGCATAAAATATGCATCAGTAACGAAATCTTGTCTACTTTATGAAAATCCTTATTAATCCTTAGCTGAAACTCCTTAATTACCACTACACTATGATGCGAAAACCCGAAAAAATAAAATTGTCCAAAATTATTCCATTAATCACTTCGATGCCCTAATAATCTTAAGTTAACGGCCTAACACACCATACTATCATCTGGACATAGCCTAAGCGTTTGTGTCGCTCGCAGTGCTCCAGTTTCGTGCCGGTCCACTGGCCGTCGGTCTTACTGCTTACATCAAGGAAACCACGCCCTACGACAATCTGACACAACTACTCATTGCAACAGCTTTCACGGTATCGAATAGCGCTCAACACTATTATATGTCGCAGGTACTACTTCACAAATCACCGGTTTTATAAAATATTTTTATTATAGCATCCGCGCACACCGTACCGTCAATCATGGGGCGATTTCTTACGGCGCGCGATGTCTAAGAACTGATATTATGGACTCAAGCAACGTTTTATTATTTCAGTTGGAATCAAATTGCAAGAATTTATTCACTGGCAATAAATGACAGAAAAATAATATTTAAGTAAAGGATATCTAATAATAATATTATTATGGTATACTACCATTAAATTCCACAAAATTAAGTTCCGGTACAGTAGTTAAGATCTTAAGGTACACAAACCCCTGAGCGCCATCTACTAAAATTCTTAAAGACTTCCGTCCTTACCTCTACATTCATATATCTAATCGTATTCAGATAATCTTATAAAAAATAACAAACTTAAAAGTCCACGTAATTTGTACAAAAGCAAACTCAACGTACGTCATATAATAGCTGCTTTGTTAAAAATTCGTGACGGATTCTAATGTAAAGTTCAAATTCCGTACTCAATTCTAAGTAACCGTTACAAAAAAAGTAATAGGATTTAAATTCCGAAGTAATATCATTCGAATTGGGTTTACTTATTTCATAATCGATGTTAGTATCGATTATATTGGGCCTAATATCATAACCAGACTTTGTTACAAATATACGTATCACTTTGTTACGATTTAAATGGGCGGTTACATCATTATAATAGTCTTGTTAATGGTTTATTAGTAAAAAGGGATTAATAAATGTCGGACATACTTTCTATTATATTCGATCAGCGTGCACGTTTCGTAAATTAAGAGCAGAGAGGTACGTATATAATTATTTAGAGTAGAAAGGTGCTCATGTAATACGTTAAAATGAACAGGCACATCCCACGTTCTTTTAATAAAAGAATATCGTTACACTAAAGTCGGCTCTATTAAAATTAGTCTCGATTCTAAATTAACAATTCTTTATCGTGTCACCATGTCACCAAGTCAACCTACCTATTTTTTTTTTTTTGTTATAACACGGAACGTTCTCCACATATATTATGTCCTATTCTTAAACATGTTTTCTTTATCATTGACTATTGAGAGACCTTGACATTTCATAACATTTTTTATATCCATGTCACTTTTTCTTCTTGATGTAAATGTTTTATACAAAGTACGTATGTCTGTCATGAGCCGGAAATTAATGTTTTGATGATAGATACATTTGTGTTTATTTTATTTTGTTTTTCAATGGCACTTTATTATCCTGTGACAAGCATTGTTATAATTCTGATAGGACGGCAAGGAAATATATGTCTCAGCAATTTCTGAATCGATGACTGTCCCTTATAATCATCATTCGTTTTAAAATGTCCAAAAATAAGTACACAGACACAACATGCCATTTAGTAATTGTAGTCTAAATAGCACAGCATTCACATAGATTCTATAAATGGTTTCCTATCATTCATTTGTCGTCAGTACAATAGCTGACTGTAGCTAATAAGATTACTAGAATTATTTAAGCTAAGCTAATCTGAGAGATGCTCAATGACCAGTAATTCAAGAATGAATTAGAAAACTGGCTCATCGTTATGCATCGAAGTATGTAATTATAAAATTATGTAATTTTAGATGAGGCATATCGGAACAATTCGCTGTAGAAGGCTAATTGTGGGTGTCGCAACACAATTGTTCCGTGGATGCGCGTGCGAACACCGCGACCTACCTATTGTCTTTTTTGTTTACATCTCTGTTTATATTTACAAGGAGAAAACATATATTTCCAGGTTTTTAAGAAAATTATAAAAATATTTTTTTATGTTTTCGGCTTACTCACGTAATTATTTGACGAGGAACTCGACTAGTTTCAAGCCATGCTAGAGGCTCATATTCATGAGCAGCATTTCGCGACCCGCGATCAATTATGAAAAATTGTCGACCCGACTTTTATACAAGCGTACACTTTAATACGGGACAATGGATACTTCTCCGTACATCAGTTATAGAACTCACATAAAATTAAACATAAGTAAACTTACAATAGAAACTCCCACTTTACGTCATTAATGCCGCTACTACGAATTTCATAAAACATTAAATTTTATATTAAGCGTCGTACTTAGGTACATCTGACCCCAGTGACCCATAAAATACTAGATTTTCGCAGTTCGATCAGTGCTCAAGCAGATACTGACGCCCATGCAGACAATTTGATATGATTAAATCACTTCTTACGTCAGCCAGACTAAGTTGGCAAGTGTTCATGTCCTACATCTAGACAATCGTTTAGAAATCCGGGGAGTTATGCCTAATATTATTCTTATAATATACCTATCTAACAAAATTGACACATTTATCAACAATGAATAACATCAAGAATCCTCCTGTTATTTTCTATTTACACGTGAAAGTTGAATTTCTCGTTTTTCCCTCTTTGGCACAAGAAGTGCTGTCGAGCCGATGATAATAACTGTTGATGATATGTACTATGTACTATATATTTGTTTTTTTATCTATAAGGTATATATCGGTATTACTGTCACCTAGTAATAGTTCCAATGTCTGTTCATTTCAGATGCGGCGGCAGGCTCGGATCTCAGGCGGCGGCGCGCTTGTCGTGCGCACCGCCTCTGCCTTACAAGGTAAACTTCATAATTTTATATGAAAATTAAGTATATATACATATAAAAACATTGTTATTTTTGAAATGGAACTCCTTTTAGTAAACCTTTGAAAAATAAGGCTCAATAAGCAGTCAGGAAACCGTGTTGATGTGTGCTACCGTGTCGCGTGGTAGTGATTATATTTAAACTCATTAAAATTCAAATAAGTAGTTATATATGAATGAAACTGAATATGTAAACGTAAACAAAAAATCAATAAGTTAAAATTATGAGATAAATTAATGTATTGATTTAATTTTATTCAAGTCACACCAATATTTTCATTCATAAAATCTCACTCGTAGCATGATTAGATCAGAACTAAAATGATGACGATTTCCGATCACAACTACGCTTATTTATAATATTTATGGTAATATAAACAAGTATTAAAAGCTTATTTCATAACTTGTATCAAAACATAATTAATCATAATTAATCAGAGGATAGACTTTCTTAAACAGGAACAAAGTGATAATTATATCCTAATTAAAAAAATACTAAGCATTTTTTCTGGACTACGTCTTACAATAAGTGCTATACATAACCATTTTATACATGGTATATTAAAGTATACATATTCTAGTAGAAATCAAGTCTAGATTCTCGAGCTGACTATTCAATATTCAAAGACAGTACCTAGTTTCTAAAGGAGATACCTTCAAGATATGTTAATTTTACTTTTACTTAGCGTTATAATTCTCGTTCAAAGTTTTAACCGTGAATTCGGAAAGGTTAATTTTAAACGGTATCCCATCAGGAACATAATCGATTTATGGAATATACCTCTAGAGTAATTGTAACTGTGAAACCTTTTATTAGGTATTCATGGTTTATTACCTCATAACATAACAACATAACATAACATCACGCCTTTTATCCTCAAAGGGGTAGGCAGAGGTGCATATTATACCACTGTACAATGTAACACCCACTTTTCACTATTTATGTTATGAGTCCCATGTAAT
Source organism: Spodoptera littoralis (assembly GCA_902850265.1). Taxonomy (NCBI): domain Eukaryota; kingdom Metazoa; phylum Arthropoda; class Insecta; order Lepidoptera; family Noctuidae; genus Spodoptera; species Spodoptera littoralis. Next base: position 8,931,268 of record LR824535.2, on the reverse strand, counting down.
AGGGGGTGAGCCTATTGCCATATACCGGGCACAGTTCCAGACTCCGTGCTACTACTGAGAATTTTTTAAAAACCCAGTAATACTTTGCCCGACCCGGGAATCGAACCCGAGACCCCTTGCTCGGCAGTCGCAATTGCGACCACTCGGCCAACGAGGCAGTCTTATTACTTACTTTATTACCTCATACAATTCTTAAATTATATTCTTGAACCTAAACTGTCTTTAATAAACGTAGATCCTTTAGTATCATCCTGAGTCTTCTAAAGTCACTAATATGTATATTGTGTTTCTATTTCAGTTTGGCTGTGGTTGCTGATATTCATATTCCAGAACGAGTTTCGAATATCCCGGTCAATTCAACCAGGTGTGAGTATCTATACATTGAAAAAGCTATACTCCAACACGAAATAACCTTAGCCTTGGTATGATTTTATATAGTGACGCTGGTTATGCAAAAGTTCAGTATTTCAATGTTAAATAAAACACGAGATATTAGAACAGACTCTACTAGATTTCTAATATTAATTTTATCAATCACACGTCTCACTCACGAAATGCACCATAACCAATTTAATTCAAAAGTGTTATTCTTATCAGAACCACTGTTGATTGGGCCAACTGCATTTTTTTCCAATCACCTCTTTATCGTTCAACAAGAAAAAACTTCAGTCAATCAAACTAGAACCAAGTCTATTGTAATCGAAGCTTTATATTGAACATGCCCTACAATTTTTTTGCATTAACCTTTTGTTTATTTTCCAGTATTTGGATTTTGACAACTTGCCCGAAACGAACTTCACGTGCACGGGCAAGGTTATTGGCGGGTACTACGCGGACCTGGAGACCTCGTGCCAGATGTTCCACGTGTGCACGGTGGGCCAGAATGATGAGCCCATGGACATCAAGTTCCTTTGCCTCAATGGCACTGTCTTTGATCAGGTCAGTTTATTGACCTCTCATTTTCCTTTTTATATATTAGTTTATCTTTTCGATATGTATATATCCATATCGGTCATATTATTTAAGTTTTACTAGAGGTATATATGGCTACGACAATATTGAGATTCATTAAGCCATAATTCACATGTGATAAAAATATTCTCTTATTTCAGGAGACAAGAGTGTGTGAAAGAGTAGACGAAGTAGATTGTACAAAGTCTGAAAAGTTCTACAGTTTAAATTTAGAGTTATATGGTAGCACAGCGCCACCTATCATACAGCCAGACCAACAAAAACCTCAAGCACAACCAACTGAACAATCACAACAACATACCAAACCAAATTTAGAAGCTGACCCTTCAGTAGATGATAGTTCTACCACAACACAGGACAAAACTCAGGAACACACTCCAGATGCTACAGATTCAACGGAAGACCCAATCCAAGATATTCAACGTGATGAGCCGAAAGTTCCGCAACCCAACCCTACGCACCAGCCTTTACCATTATCAGAACATGATGAACTTACCGGAGGAGGTACTTATTTTTAGTATAATTATTATAATGTATTTATTAAATCCTATCGCATCCTAAATTGTCGCGGAGAACCTAACGGGTAACCGGGGCTCCGGCTCGACGTGCAGGAGAAGGAACGGGGTGGTTTTTAGTCAGTAAGAGTCTGACACTCCCTCTCGCCTCACCCAGGTGGGAGCAGTCATTCGATGATTTACCCCGGAAAAAAAAATCGCATCCTAAATTAGAAATTGTAGCACGAATTAGTAATAAAGTAAATATATCTATTTCAGAGTACCAAGAAGAAGATGAAGATGCCGACTACGAAGATTACGCTCATCACCCAAGTACAACGACGACACTACCAACAACGACATCGACGACGACTACAACCACCACAACTACTACAACCACGACAACTACTGCCAGACCACCTATAACAACAATATTGCCTTCCACATCCCACCCATCTCCAATACCTCACATAATTTCTTCGCCAACTCCCATTCTATCGTCACTATCTCCTCCTTCGCCATCATATCCACCTTCAGTACCATCCGCTCCGTCAGCACCGTCCGGCTTGTCAGCTCCGTCTGCACCTTCTGCACCATCTGGACCTTCTGCTCCCTCTATACCAACACTTGACCCCTCCTTACTTTCACCACAAGAATTTATCTACCGTCATCGGGGGCCAGGATCTGAAGCTATATCATTTCAACGTCAAAGCTTTCGACCGGCTGATGGAGTTTATATAACACATGCACCACCGCAACAATTCGACCACTTTCAATATGAGTCGTCTCGAACTGCTCCGCGGCCATCAGCGCAGCGTCCCGCTCCCTTTGTACAACGACCTCAACCAGCTCCATTTCGGCCCACCACACTAGATCCTCGTGATCAGTTGCTGCGTCCTGGACCAACTTCTCAATCTTCCGAACGACATGAAACATCTGTTAAACAAAATAGGCCACAAAACTATCCTCAGTCTTTACCAGCGCAAAGACCCTTGCCATTTAATCCATTCTATTATGATCGCAAACGAAGTGACGACGTAGTTCCAGAAACAGCATCTGCATTATCAGCACGATCTGTTGCTCCACCAAACGTAACAGACAAACCGCAAATAAAGTTAAAAAGTCCTCCAAGAGTGATTGTAACAGCAAGCGCGTCAGTCAGCGATAGCAATGGTAAAAGACTGAACTATACAGTTGGCAACGTTGTCAGTGCAGTTAAACCAATAGTTCCGATAAATTACGACGATTATAAAGAATCCGATCTTATTTTTGACCCATTCTTTCTTGATGTCCCAAAACTACAAAAGAGACGAAAAACTAGATCTAATAAAAATAGAAACATATTTACGGTTCCGTCTACAGTAACAGTAGCGTCCGAATTATTACCTGAAAAAACCACTGTCACGGTGTCGCCTATGACATCAAGAGCAACAACTACGCGAATAGCAGAACACCAGGTATCAGTAGCGACCACGACCGCCGTTTGGAACCCTAACGACTACGTCGATGACAACTACGAACCCCATGCCTACATTCCACCAGTACCACCACTAGCTGTGTTAGTGCCACACGAGCTGAATAAGTATAAGAAACACGATAGACTATCTAAGAATGATTTAGGTGAAAAAAAGACTCACAAAGATCACAAAACGAATATTGGTAATATCGAACAATCCAAGCCGACGTCGGCGTCTGCGCTGCAGACATACTCTAGTCATGTGGCGGCCGCGGACAGGGCGCCCACTGCCGCCTCGCCGCCGCCTGCGCCGCTACTCGAGGCGCCCGCTCCTGCGCCCGCCTGCGCCACCTCGCGCTCTACTCACTGTCGGACTCGTGCCTAATTAAATTAGCTCACTTTAAACGATAAATAGATAAATACCTAGTTACATATTTAGATAGGTAGAAAATTATAACAATTTTTCAGGCGCACTGTTAAGTCATCGATCGTAAGGATTTATTTTTAAAATAAATAAAATTGTGAAAATACAATCTTGAAAGCCTTGTTTGTGTCCTATTAAGAAAATCGTTTATTAAGCTCCCTTCGAATAGGTGCTAAGTTGATTCTAGAATCTAGATAGTACCTCTGATTGAATCAGTGTACCCTATAGTATATAAGTTTAATTAAAAAGATCCTCAACAACCTTTCGAACTACTTCGTACAATACGATACAAGTATACAACACAAATAATTATAACGTACATAGATATCTATTATAATTTTAGACCGGTTCGGACGGAGCTTTAGTATTTATGTTTTCTAATTATTTTAAACATTGTAAATATGTACCAGTTTCGATAAATTGATATAATGTTATTTTTAAATTTGTCATATCTTTTTATAAGTACCTACGGATATTTATGATGGAAACTTTGTAAATATCATAAAATATACTTGATGTTTCTATAGATGTTTTATTTTATTTTCTTAGTCGTAAATATAACCAATGGAAATGTGTCTGTCTGTATCTGGGTCTTTAATGTTTCTTGAAAAAATTCTTAAAAACGTTTTGTTTGTTGGTTTCTTCTCTACCCCTCATATCACAGTCGACTCCCAGGCAATGAGTCAAAATTTTCTCATAAAGTACACGCATATCTTGTCACCTTAAACCCCTTAGACTTTTCAGTCACTAAAGGTCAAATTTTATATCTTTTGACATAATTATAGAAGGCTAAATGATGTAGCGCATGGATAGAATTTATTATAAGGAACCCTTTTTTCAACGTCCTCCAGGGAACCTTTTCATCTTAACCAACTGTATTTTAGGAATCGAAACTAAAACTTGGCTAGAACATTAAATCGATTCTCAATAAATCGTAGTTTATTCTCGTCTCTTGGGGGTCACAGGCACGAGAATAAACTACAATTAGGGGCCCACTGGATATTTAAATCATTGGAAGATGAGAGTGTCCTTCATCAAATAAGTGTAAGTGTAAATAGTGAAACCAAAGTGAAACAGCTTGTTTTTAAATGTATTTGGCAAGTACTTGGAATGAAGGTAAATTAAAAGAGGTTGTACAATATGGATTATATAGGTCTATGTCAAAGTGACAGATTTGAAAAACCATCTCGATTCACATAATTTTATAGTTGAAAATATTTTTAGGTATTTGAATATATTATTTATTTAACAATGTCGTACCCTAAAGGGCAAAATATAATGAATGTTAGAGAAATCATTGAATTCGCTTTTGGCGATGTAGAGGTGAGTCATTCCCATATTAAATAGGAATATAGCATTTCGGCTCAAGTTTTTTGCGTTTTATGCTTTTACTGCTAAATATACAAATATAATGCTGCAAATGCACCGGACTGATGCTAAGGAGTCTCTTGCTAAGTCTGAATTTGGGTTAGTTCAAGGAAACAGTGAATAGGGTGCTTATGGTTAGCCATGTTCCAATATACGCGGCATCATTACTTGTAGGGATTTCAATTGCTAGATCCAGCATCCAATAACTCTGCTGGATCCAGCATCCAGGAAAGATAAAAAATGAAGTAGCTGGGTTAGATGTTTTTATACTGTTATGGTGTATATGATAAAGATACCACATACAATAATATATTATAATGTGTTCTGAGCGTTGCCGAGGAAAGGCTTTTAAATAAATGCTAGACAGCATGTGCCATGGCGTTAGGCACAGACAATGGAACGCGAATTGCTACGATTCTTACATATCTCTTTCACTTCCTCAACAGTCACCAGTCTTTTCAAGCATGCTCGTCGGTTAAGGGTCCTTTTAATTTGACCCTTTTTTAATATAGGCATCACCAATCTGGTCGATGTCGTCTAGGGCAGCCTCTACCGATGCGACGGTCCCATTCATATCCGCTCTGTATACTTCTTTCATAAAGCTACTCTATTCTATCCTTTCTACATATGCCAATTTCTATATATCAGTTTTATGCACATAACGAGCTGTTCCCCGCGACTTGGTCCACGTAAATGACTTCATACATGACAGAATTTGGATTTTTTAATTAATTTATCTTATCCTAGCTTAATTTCAATGCTGTGTAAAAAATCTCATCAAAATCGACCGGCCGACCGACGACCTACGTTATATATTCACATGTTTGCGAAATGAATTCATTTTAGTGATTTCAAAAACTAAACAATCCCACACAAGTTTTACTCGTATATTATCCATTCCCGCGTGGTTTCAGTGATTATAACTATTCTATGTCCTTTCCCGGGTTGCAAACCATTGTTGTACGAATATTAGTGGTTTATATAGTAGATAATAATATGAGTATTCAGCCTCTTTGTATACCTTAATGATAACATTATTGCCAAATAATGATCAAAAAAATGTCAAATAATATGGAAATATATAGATTTCATTTTTTTTTTATTTAAAATCACTGGTCCTGATACATCTAAATACTGTTTTTAGTCTTTGAAAATAGTTTGGCTTAAGCAATATAAGGAGATTTTTGGAAGTTTTTCACACATCGGGTTACGTTACGGTTCCTGTTTTTTTCTCCTATTAAATATAGCGTATGTTCATCAGGGATAATGTAGGATTCCAATGACAAAATAATTTTTCAAATCGATCAGGTAGTTTCGGAGCCTATTCTATTCAAACAAACAAACAAACAAAAAGTCAAATCTTTCCTCTTTTAGTGTAAAAGTGTAAATAAATTTAAATTTTTTTGTGTTCTAGGGAAATGCTGTGAATTTTAAACTTATTCAAACCGTACTTTTCTTGATTGCTAGACAATTAAGATTACTGGAAAGAAAGGTAGAGATTGAATTGGGACCCATAGCTTTTATACCCTCGGATACAACTTTGGCAGTTACTGAATATAAATTACATGCTGGACACAAGAAAAAAAGGAAACCTAGAGATGAGGGCGATAAAAGAATGAGCGTAGGAAAACGTGGTGCAAGCATTAGCTCTGATAGTGGCACTGGCTATGGTGGCGGTGGTGGTAGCGGCGCTGGTGGACCTGGTGGTGGCCTTGGCAGAAGGCGTAGTTATGGTGGTCCAGGCGGTGGCTACGGTGGACCCGGCGGTGGCCCTGGTGGAGGACCTAGTTATGGTGGACCTGGTGGTGGACCTGGTGGTGGTCCTGGCGGTGGCTACGGTGGACCCGGTGGTGCTCCTGGTGGTGGACCTGGTGGTGGACCTGGTGGTAGCTATGGTGGACCTGGTGGTGGACCTGGTGGTAGCTATGGTGGACCTGGTGGTGGTCCTGGTGGAGGATCAGGTTACGGTGAAACTGGTGGTGGCCCAGGCGGAGGGCCTAGTTATGGTGGACCCGGCGGTGGCCCTAGTGGAGGACCTAATTATGGTGGACCTGGTGGTGGACCTGGTGGTGGTCCTGGCGGTGGCTACGGTGGACCCAGTGGTGCTCCTGGTGGTGGACCTGGTGGTGGACCTGGTGGTAGCTACGGTGGACCTGGTAGTGGCCCTGGTTATGGTGGACCTGGTGGTAGTCCTGGCTCTGGCTACGGTGGACCTGGTAGTGGCTCTGGTGGAGCGCCTGGTTATGGTGGACCTGGTGGTAGTCCTGGCTCTGGCTACGGTGGACCTGGTAGTGGCTCTGGTGGAGCGCCTGGTTATGGTGGACCTGGTGGTGGGCCTGGTGGTGCACCTGGTTATGATGGACCTGGTGGTGGTACTGGCGGTGGCCACGGACCCGGTGGTGGTTATGATGGAACGGGTGGTAGAGCTGGCAGTGCGCCTGATGGTAGTTATGGTGGACAAGGTGGTGCACCTGGTGGAGGATATGCCGGACCTGGTGGTGCACCTGATGGAGGATATGGCGGACCTGGTGGTGCACCTGGTGGAGGATATGGCGGACCTGGTGGTGCACCTGGTGGACCACCTGGTGTTGCACCTGGTGGAGGGTACGGTGGACCTGGTGTTACTCCTGGTGGACCTGGTGGTGCACCTGGTGGAGGGTATGGCGGACCTGGTGGACCTGTTGGTACTCCTGGTGGACCTGGTGGTGCACCTGGTGGAGGGTATGGTGGACCTGGTGGTGCACCTGGTGGAGAGTATGGCGGACCTGGTGGTGGTGGTTATGGTGCCCCAGGTAGTGGAGCGAGTGGTGGTCCAAGTAGCGTCCACAGTGGAAGTTTAACTGGTGGGCCTAGTGGGCCACCTACTAGTCGAACTGGTGTTAACTATGGTTCGTCTAGTGGTGGTGGTCCTAGCACTGGAGCCCCAGGCGGCCCTGACAGTGCTTACAGTGGAGGATTAACCGGTGGAACTAGCACTGCCCCTGGAGGTGGTCAAGCTGTCGGACAATACGGTGCGCAAGAAGCAAACGCAGATAAAACTTCATCTACATATCCGGACAAATCTTTGTCATCGTATTCAGATAAAACCTCAAGCAAAGCCAGTAAAACTACGAGTAAGCGGCCGTCACGTACAAGTTCCTTACAAGATCAACAGCAAAAAATGAGCAAAACGAAGGTAATGCTATAATTGTACTTTGCTAAAAGTATTCGTCCAAGTATTTTGAAATGTATTAAGTAAAGTATTTATTGTTGTGAGCATAATAATAAAACAATGTATTCTGCAGCTACCCTTTCTACCCGATATTCTGGACGTCATAGAAACGCAACGAGAAAAAGAGCTTCGTGTAATTCATCAGGTGCAATAAATTTCATCGCATCAGAAAACATTGTTCATTGTTGTCTTTCTTTTTTAATTTGTTGTAGGTTTAGATGATTTATAACTATTTTTGGTAAGTATTGGACAAATAAATAACCATAGCGATCAGGTAAAAATAAAGAAATTAGGAAATAAGACAAAAGATAGAAAACTACATGTAATTAGTTTGTAGTCAATAATATACATAACTCGTATATTTACGATGGACAAACAATGATACCAACGATTGAAACATGTTAGCTGGTGTTAAAATGGTCTCAGGAATAGAAAACCTTACAAGCGTTTAGGTAATGTGTTCAGTACTAATTATGAACAACAATATTCATAATGCAAAATGTCACCTTAATAATCCAATTATTTCATGAAACTGCAGAGGGCCAATTCTTATGAAGAACGAGCGAAAACACCGACACCTATGGCCTCGGTGGGTTCTATAGGTATGTCATAATATTTAATAAAATAATATTATAAACATTAATATTTCATTATCAGATAACGTTTTAAATGTTTGCAGCTGAACAATATGAAAAACTTCTTGTTGGTAAGATTCTTATTACAAAAACAATAATTTATATTATAATTTAGACTTTTTTTATAATTAATATAATACTTTTTTAACAGTTGAAAGAGTACCGAGTAGAGAATCAAGGGGTGGAGGTAAGATTTGACAATTTGTTAATTAAGTTAAAAGCGCAATATGGTGACATAGACATTATGAAACATAATAAAAGTTGCATCGTTTTTCTATGAGCAGAGATTGTGCAAGGACAAGGACGTACCCCTCGCCTTTCCCTGGTAACTCAAGAACAGTTTGATAAATTGGCGTTGGCTATCCAGGAGCTACAAAAGAAGCTTTTGTCAGGCAGTCGAAAGTTTTCTGAACACGAAGGACTAATACAAGAACTCCGAAAAGATGCTTCGCTCGCAGATCCAATGGTAGCAGTACAACTTTCTGCTCGACTAGAAGCAGCTGAAAAAAAACTTGGAAAGATGCAGAAAATGGTCAATGAGTTAGTAAGTAGAAAAACATTAGCTGCTTTAGTAAGTTTTAACAAACTTGTAATAGACACTGTAAGTCTACTTGACATTAGATAGCTAAGTAATAAATCATAGCAATTATTAAATTTCAGCCGGTTACTGTACGCCATTATTATTATTACAGGGCAAGCGAGCAAACTATGATACACCTATTGGACCCTATAACACTGACGTATCGGCGTCAGATTATGACCCTAAATCTCAAAGCTTACGAAGTGGAGCTCCTGGTGGTCTTGGTACTTCACCAGGAGGTAGACCTGGAGCTACTTTTGGTGGACCCCAAACTGGCCCTACTATCACCGATGGATCGTATCCACCGGGTGGACTGACTGAACTCGATGAACTTGAAGCTACTGATACTTTTGATGGTGATGTTAAACGAAGGACCTTACCTGGTACTACTACTAAAGGTGGTCGTAAAAGTTATAAACAGGGGAGTTCTGCTACTCCTTCCGTAAAATCACAAGAGACTACCCGAAAATCATTATCTTCCGCTGGTGGTGCTTTTTCTTCCAGTACTACTCCTTCAACGACTGCAACTGCCACCGCAACCACCAATGCCACTACCACTTCCTACAGCCCTGGAAAATATTTAGAACCTAGTTCAATCCTAGATAAACCTCCTGAGTCTGATATGCTCCAAACCCAAACTACCGAGGAAGGTGAAGAATATGCTCTTAAATCTGATTATGTCACTTACAATGAATTGGAGTAAGTTATCAAATGCTTCGTTTTTTACATTTAAAGATAAGTCAAATCGGGGTCGATTCTTGTAAAAAATTTTGTTATTTTCACTCTAACATAACGGGTGAATAGCCTCAAATCTGGATATACTATGTATTTCAAAGTTTAAACATCACGACTAACCATAAAACAATGGTGATTAGCTCTTACAGACAAACAATTTTTTCTTGCTTTCTTGCCAAGCAATATAACCTTCGATTAAACTGTACCTAAGTAATATCACGAAATTTCCATTATTTCCAGCGCAGCAACACAAAAATTATATGACAACCTATTGAATATTTTATCACAAATAACAACGCGTACCACCCATAACGCTGAAATTGCATACAAACTTTCTATAAATTTAGGTAAAGCTGTGTTTTTTATGTTATTTGTTATAATATATTATTATTAGTAATCTGTGTAAGAAAGGCCTATATCATATTCCATACAGTGTACATAAACTATCCCTTCACTAACGGCATTTATTTCCACATAGTAGTAGACTAGTAGACTGTAGACTTTGCTGACATAATGTCTAGATAGAGCGTCACCATACAATAACAACAAAAATGACGTTCCAAAATTTCTTGCATGTGTGTGAGCGGCTTGTGGTTTACAACAATCTCCCATCAAATTTATATCTCCCATAAATATTTGGGTACTTGTACTGGTACAAGTACCCAAATATTTACTTTTAACATTTTTAATATTTACTTTACTAAAAAAAAGTATTGAATTTCATTTTACCGCCGCCATTTATAATTGTAGCACAATTTTATGGAGCACCTAGATTACATGCACCTAGTAACGCCTATGTGACACAATTGGTACTACTTGACGGGAAAGTGCATTGCAGTGAACAGTTCACTGCAAATTTTTGTGACGCTTTTCGTAAACTGGCACTCCATCTTGACATTATAAAACAAAGTATGTAGATTAGGAAAAAGACATTTCAGTTCATTAAAAGATTATAAACCTAGGTAGTAGCTACTAGGAGTAGAGGCTAGGTAGCTACTTATGTAACTTACTAATCCCATTACTAAATTTTAAATAGATGCAAAAATCGAGGTTGCATTAGCTGCCGCCGCTCGTATGTCCGATTTGGAAGATTTGGTCAAACAATATTCCGATCAAATAAATGCACTTGATACGGGGCTCTCCTCTCAGGTAACAACCGTTTTATTCAAAGGTACTGTGATGAATGTTGCAACTTGCAACATAAACAGTGATGTCACAACCTTTACCTACCGGTACTCCTAAACAAGTTGTGTCTGCATTGTACGTAACTCCCTTTTGTGCTATTTACGGAACATATTTTTTTACACGCGGTTTTAGATGACGAACTACCAAGAACAAATATCGCAAATGCAACATGATTTAGAAACTGGATTAGAGAATATGGCAGAAAGATTAGGCAACACTGGCGGGGATACAGCAGGTATTTATTAATGTTAATAATTTGCAACACTGTAGTCTACAGACCATCAGTACAATGTTCAACTTCGTTGATCGCCTATCTTTTATGAAGTTATGTAACACTCTCAGTCTTTTCCGGTGAAATTGAAATTGAACATTATCGTATTTTTGACTTATAGCGGTGACAGAGCTGAATTCTCACTTCACGGCCCTTCAAGTGGATTTCGAGAATATGTTAGTTCGACAGAAGGATTTGAAAGATTCACAAAATTCTGTAGCTTTTGATCTCGAAGTAAGTAACCATTTACGTTCTAGTTAGATAGTTCTCACATACCTACTTATTACTATATACTACTTATGACTAATAAGAAGAATAGATTACCCAACACCAAAACGTTTCCTACTAGTCTTGGCATTGGGTAATACAGGACTTTTCCTACATTATTGACATTAACTTCTTTATTTTTCGACTGCACGATTGGTGCAGTATCGTAATGTGTGGTGGGTTCGTTTACCGCACGAAACAACTAATAGGTAAACAACTAATAGGTGTCTTTTTTTTTTTTTTTTTATTTTAAGGGGGGAAAATCATCGAATGACTGCTCCCGCCTGGGTGAGGCGGAAGGGAGTGTCAGACTCTTACTGACTAAAAACCACCCCGTTCCTTCTCCTGCACGTCGAGCCGGAGCCCCGGTTACCCGTTAGGTTCTCCGCGACTCCGAATCGGCATCGGCCCTATTGGGCCCCATCTGTGGTGGTCTGATGGCTCTTTGAGGCGCGCGCGGAACGCGACGCGCCGTACGCTCGGGTCTGTTTCTGGTCGGACGGGGAGCCACCCATGCTCGCCGTCCGCAGGCCCGCGCTTACGGTGGCCGGAGATCGTCCCGCGATCCCCGACGCCCGGTGTGTCCTTCGCGATGGCTGGGTTGCGAGGAGGCAGCGCTTCGCTGCCTCACGCGTCCCGCCTCCTCCTTAGCTAGCATGACTGCTTCGCAAAAGGAGGAGACGGCATCCCAGTCCCCCTCGCTCCGCATCATGGCCTGCACTAGGCCCGGACGCGAGAGGTCGCCATCGCCGATCACTTCCCCGAGGGCACGGCGGTGCTCAGCCCACGCAGGGCATTCTCCCACTGTGTGTTCCACCGTGTCCTCAGGGCGGTCCTCGCAGTGATGACACCCGGGCGTTTCCTCCCGCCCCATCAGACACAGGTACCTCCTCCCGAAACTTCCATGTCCGGTGAGGACCTGCGTCAGGCGGTAGGTGAGGACGCCGTAGCGTCTCTCAAGCCACTCCTCAAAGAGGGGTCTTACCGCTGCAATGGCAGCGAGCCCAGCCCTCGGTTGCGACAGTCGTTGCTGCCATTCCGCCATGAGATCGCGCCGGAGCTCATCCCGCCACGCACTTATCTGGCGCGGCAGAGGAGTTTCGCCCCGGCGACGTGCCTCCGCGCGCATGCGATACACGCGCGCGAGCACCTTCGCCTCCAGATCCCACGGCGGTGATCCGGCAAGGAGGTTCGCCGACTCCCCGGAGATCGTGCGGTATCCGCGGATCATTCGGATCGCCATGACCCTCTGTGACATGAGCAGCGTCCGAGCAGGACGCCGCAACAAGTTCGGCGCCCAAACAGGGGCGCCGTAGAGGGTCATGGACCGCACGACCCCGGCGTATAACCTCCGGCAGGAGGCGTTTAGCCCCCCGAGGTTGGGGAGGATGCGCTTAAACGCAGCCCCCGCCCTCGCCAACTTTGGAGCCAAACGTCGGAAGTGCTCCACGAAGTTCCACCGACTGTCGAGGACGAGTCCCAGGTACTTCATCGTCGTCTCGACGCCGATGGTAACCCCTCCCGCCATTATTTGGGACCCACCCGGAGGTGGCGCGTTCCCGCGGCCATGAAAACACATGGCCTCGGACTTGTGGAGCGCCACCTCGAGTCCCAACTGCCGGATTTTTTCAACGACTGTCGCAACCGCTGTCGCCATTAAATCGGCCGCCGCCTGGTGCGACCTCCCGTGCGCTAGCACCAGCGTGTCGTCGGCGTAGCATATTGTGCTAACGCCGTTCGGGAGGTCGGTGCGCAGCACCCAGTCATAGCCGATGTTCCACAGGAGCGGCCCCAGAACCGAACCCTGCGGAACACCGCGTGACATCTCTCGCCGGTTCCACTCGCCCCGGTGACCGGGTAGCTGACGGACCTGTCCGTCAGGTAAGCCTCGATTACACGACGGAGGTAGGTAGGCACCCGATGATATCGGAGTGCCTCCAAGATGCAGCTCCAGGGCAGGGAGTTGAAGGCGTTGGCGATGTCCAGAGACACCGCCACTACGACCTTACCCCTGGACACTGCAGTCCCCGTCGTGAGGTCTCTAACGCGCATGATGGCGTCCACCGTGGAGCGCCCTCTGCGGAAGCCGAACTGGCCGTCCGACAAGTCCGGCCCAATGTCCGTCAGGTGCGCGACGAGGCGGTTCGAAATGATTCTTTCGAAGACTTTCCCCACCTCGTCGAGCAGCACTATGGGCCGGTACGCAACTAATAGGTGTCTAATACCTACTTAGTAGCATATTTCATTAATGTCCAAATACAATTTTGAGTTGCGCTTAAGTATAATTCTACTTATGTTACTACAAATTATTACTGTCATTTTGCAATTAATTTGTAGTAACATAGAATTAGTAGGAAAAGTCCTTTTAGATAACCTTCTGATTTAGCCTCTAATTATAAAATATAATTCCAATGTCAGAATTTATGGAAAGAAATAGAAATGCTTCGGGATACGAAATCAGACCGTGAAGAAGTAACTGATGCGCTCCGTGATAAAGCGGGGATTGGTGAACTCAACGGTCTTGTTTCTTTGCCACAATTCGATGCTGTACGAGGTGAAATTGAAAAGCGTATAGGTGCAGCATACGATAAATTTAATAATCAAGAAACTGTTTGGCAAGTACGTGATACATTTATTTTTAACTTTAAAAAAACATACAGAGCCCCTACTCGATTAATGTTGTACTGAATAATATTGTTAATTACACAATTACAGAAAGCTATAGATGACCTTATAAGAGATCTAAACGAAAAAGCTGATATAATTCAAGTAGAATCTCTAAGAGATGAAATTGCTAAATACATAAATAAAATGAAAGAACGCATGCAATTCATAGAAGACATTGTGGGAGATCCAAAAAGTGCGATGCTATCTAAGAAACTATTCCGCGACGCCGCATGTCTATCTTGTGGTAGCCCGGCACACATGGACCAAGAAGAACCATTTTCCATCCCTGCTCTACCTAAATTTCCCTCAAACAGACAGCCAGGTGAAGGAGCTGAAGCTGAGACGACAACTAAGGGAGGAGGGGATCATGAAATTTGTTATAAAGATTTTGTCATACCGCACCCGAGAGATCCAAGGTACGGAAAGTTTGATATTGTGAAATATCATCCCCATGACTAGGACTAAGAAAGCACTCACAAACTTTGATCACATTATCATTTTTAAAGCTCTAATATTCGTGAGTAGGTAGGTACTTACGAGGCAGTACTGAAACGCTATTACCTACTTATACTTACTCAATTGTCTTATGAACAGGTCACACATATGTCAGCGGTACTGTGGCGGCTCTCACACTTTGGTTACCGAAGGACCGAGTCGAATTCCTCCTGGCATGCTCGTACAACAGTCCGTAAAACCAACGACTACAATACAGGGCACGGATGGAAAAGTACGAACATTATGTCTTAGTTATTAGGTCATGCTAAAATGGTTTAGACAAAATCTTTTGGTAGTTCTCTAATTGCAAAAGTTCGTCAGATTTAATGTCACCAATATTTATTATGGTGTGGGATTAAGAGTACTTACCTATTTAAAACCTTCATTTTGTTTGATAAATAATAATTAGCCATATATTCGTTTCAGACGTATTTGATGGATGAAGAACCTATAGAATTAAAAATACCATGCAAGCCATGCAACAAGGCAAAATCGCCATTTGATAGAGGTAATGATGATATTAGTGCTTTGCTTAATAAGGATAGGAACAAGTAAACAGATCACCTGTAAGCAATCAGCAGCGCCACAACAGTTACAAATGCGTTGTCGGCCGGGAGAGGGATTAAACTGAGCCTTCGGTAAATAAGTTCACTCAGTCAATGAAACAAACGTAAGCGCTCTTACACGCCATTTTTCTGCGAGGATGAACTCCGGTAAATCGAATTTTTCTGGACCAATCTAAGATTAGATAAGATTTACCTATTAGTGTGGATTTGAGATCAATATCGGCTTTATTAACTACTTACCTATCAAACTACAATCTTATTTTTTATTTTAAGGTAATACAAATTGTGAAATTGGAGATACTTCCATGACTACGCCAGAACACGACATGACATCTTAGGAAACTATTTACCTACTTTACTTTCTTTCATTTAATACAATTATTATTCGTTCTTTTTCTGCGCTCTATTGTTATTCATAATAAAAATATTCTACATAATAACGTGCTTTTTATTTATCAGATTTGTCAGCAATTAAGATTTATTGCACGTAAAAAGTCAAACACGTTCGATAAGATAACTTTTAATTTTAAGTAATTTGCCTCTTTTATCAAATGACTGATTACTTATCTATTATTTATGAAGGTAAATAACGGCCCTGTTTATTAGGAGGCTAGGCTGTTCAATTAAACGGTTGATTTAACTAATTGGCACTTGTCAGCCTATGATATTATGCTTAATGCATCCCAATACCTATTCTATTTTTTTTTTTTTTTTGTTATTTTCCATTCCAGTAGTGAGTAAAACGGTGAATAGAAAATATATTTTTTATAGTGTAGATATTATATTATCCATGATATTACGATAAGTTATAATTATAAAATTATCAATTAACAGTAAGTACGACAGCAATGTTAAATTAGGCATCAAAAACAACATTAGATTTATTATTTTTTCAGTATTGGCAAAAATATTGTTTTCTTTCTATGGGTTTTCTGACCACAGATCACAGTTACCTAACTGTCATAATTGACAGGTGACAATCCATTTTGACGTCTGACGGTCTGACGCAAGTCAGGAATGTATTGTGGAACAGGGGTTATGATGAACAGATGAACTGCTGTATAATTAAATAATTATCATCTGTTGTATTGAAATTGTTGTTTTAATAAGGTAAACGATATCGCTGATAGTATTTTCATTTTATTACACACGGGATACGTAAATTTAATAAAACTTCCAGGGAATCACACGTCTGCAAAGATGCATAAAATACTAGAGTTTCAAGCTGTTGTACTGGCTGCGGGCAGAGGATCCAGGCTGCCTGATGTCGGTGGTTCTGTTTCTAAGTGTTTGTTACCTGTGGGACCGTACCCTGTCGTGTGGTACTCATTAAACTTATTGGAGAAAATTGGATTTCAAGGTATGCTCTTATTATCATTAAATTAACTGTATTTTATTCTTAAAGAATCATCTTCGTGTTTGTCATTAAATACAGTACTACTGTCTGATACAACTAATAAGTATCTTACACAAAGTGATAGCATTTTTACTAATAAAATTATGTATTCTTTACAGAAACATTGGTAGTTGTACTCGACGAAGACAAGTCAAACATTCTGAATGCCTTAGAAAAATGTCCTCTAAAAATTAAATACGAATTAATAGTTATCCCATCAGATGAGGATTGGGGCACAGCTAACTCACTGAAGCACATCAGTAGTAGAATAACCACAGACCTATTGGTGATCTCTGGAGATCTTATAACTAATATTAATCTAAATGAAGTGTTGAATGTTCATAGAAAATATGACGCAGCTCTTACAACCCTATTCTTTAACAATGGCCCGGAAGAATGGATTGAGCTCCCCGGACCTAAAACTAAAGCTAAACCAGACAGAGATCTAGTGTGCATTGATAAGGAAACACAAAGACTTGTGTTCTTAGCCAGTGCTAGTGACTTTGAAGAGAATATTACAATACCCAGAATGTTATTGAAGAAATTTGATTCAATAAGTATGTATAGCCGACTTCTGGATGCTCATGTGTATGTAATGAAGCACTGGGTGATCAACTACCTTGTGGAGTCGGACAGATTCACATCAATCAAAGGGGAACTTATTCCACACATAGTCAAGAAGCAACTGTCCAAGCCTAAAAACCCTTTGGAAAAGAAAGGAACTTCAGAGAAAAATGTTGAAATCACTAAAGATATATTTGATTATGCTGTTGAGAATGGTTATGAGAGCAAGATTAGAGAGATGACAGCATACAATGACCATAGACTAGGCAGTAAGGGTGTATTCTACAATGACTTGCTACGCTGCTATGCTCATATACCAGACAAGGACACATTTGGTATAAGAGTAAATACATTGTCATCGTTTTATCTGTCTAATAACAAGGTAATATTTAAAAAGAAAACATTATTAACTTTCTAATATTTTATTATTCAACTAGCGACCCGTCCTGGCTTCCCACGGATGCAATATGCATGTATTATACATACATAATATAAACCTTCCTCTTGAATCACTCAATCTATTAAAAAAACCGCATCAAAATCTGTTGTGTAGTTTCAAAGATTTAAGCATACAAAGGGACATAGGGACAGAGAAAGCGACTTTGTTTTATACTATGTAGTGATAATTATTAATAGGAAAATTATCAATAACTTAATTTTTTACTTTAAGATTAATTTAAATTATAAAGTTATTATTTAACTGTTACTTGGCTTCTTATACATAACAAGGCAATTCCATAAAACATCAGTAGATGAAGTAAAGGTTTGACTGTTTTTCATTTCAGATCTTGTCTAAGTGGGAAGAGCTGACAGGTACTCCATTAACGGAAAGATTCCACCCAGATAGTGATGTGAAAACAAAACAAATAGATGAAACCAGTACAGTCGGTGAGAAAAGTCTTGTCAGCGAGAAGACATCTATCAAGAACACATTCATCGGTGCCAACTGTACTATTGAAAACAAAGTTAGATTGGCTAACTGTATATTGATGAACAATGTTACTATTAAAGAAGGGTAAGATAGTTTTATTTATTTATTAACAATAATAATACAATAACTTAGTGACCTAAAGAGTTGAAAGTTGTATTATGTGCTTTACTTTACTTAGTTACTTCTCGAGTTTGTAACTAGATGGCGCTACGAGGCGAATATTTTGTTGACTATAGTCAGAATTTTAATTAGATTCCAGATTTGACAATAGCTACTGTCATTTTGTGAAATAATGATACCACATATAATAGTGTAGTGATGAACACAAAAATCGATAAACAATCAGTGTGTGTGTTTTATAATAAATGTTACAGAAAGTGACAGGATAGCGATAGCGATGACGGCGACAATTTATAAAATAACTTATTACCATAATACATCTATCTGTTTTATTTGTCATGTTCCTTCATGATTACATTTTTTTATTTATTCCACACACAATTATAAAAGAAAAGTCTCAGATCGTTAATTAATCGTCAAAACTAAATTATCGATTCAGAAATTTTAATTTCCTGATATAATTAGTTTACTAGAGTAAAATTATAAACGAGAAGAATCGATCCAGACAAATTGCATTTCCATATCGAATAATTTTGCAACGTCACTATTTAGTACTTTTCATAACGTTGTAACACTGAAATTGTCAAATCTGGAATCGAATTAAAATTCCGAGTATAGTAATAAAATTTTAATGTGCATTTCATAATAGGAATGTTTCTATCTTATTAATAATTTATTTGTTCAGTATTTTTTATTATCTAATTATAATAAGTATGAAACAAGACTTGGCCTTTGCAATGTTAATTTACATCAAAATAAGATTAAGAATTGTTATAACAACCAACCATTATTTATTTCTACAGTTGTGTTCTACAAGACTGCGTAGTGTACACTGGGGCGACGGTGGACACTGGTTGCAACCTACAGTACTGTCTGGTGGGCCCACATCATGACGTCGCAGCCTCGACTACCAGCAACCATCAACTACACGCCGAGACCACTGACAATATGATCACACTCGGCTAATATTTTTACTGAATGTACAAAACAATAAACACTTTATAGTTTATATTATATACATAAATGTGAAATGTGTATTGTATCTTTGACTTTTTGGTCAGTATAGTTTGTTACCAGTTGAGATAGTTTCCACTTGTTAATAGTATCTTATAAAGTAACCACCTGTAGTCTAGGCTTCTTTATTTACTAACTTATTCACATCATATGGTTATTGTATGTTTAAGTAGGAAACACATCCAGTGGAAATTATACCATTTTTATGTAATTGGATAAGCCGGTAAACGAGCAGACGGATCACCTGGTGGTAGCAATCGACGCCACCCATGGACACCTGAAACATCAGAGCGTGTGTTACAAGTGCGTTACCGGCCTTTTGGGAATTGGGAATTCGAGGATTATTGGGGAATCTGGGATTAGGGAGACTAGGGGGGGTAATTGGGCCTCCGGTAATCTCACTCACACGACAAAACACAACGCAAGCGTTTGTTTCACGTCAGTTTTCTGCGAGGCCGTGGTATCGCTCCGGTCGACCCGGCCCATTCGTGCCAAAGCATGGCTCTCCCACACTTAGACCATCAACATACAAATGTGTATTTTGTGTGTAGCATTTAATAACAAAATCTAGTTTAGGCCTATTTAGTCAATGCACGCCAATGTCATACGCACACAAAACAAGTGTGACAAGAAATAAACTAAATTGCAGTGTTACCTAACTAATTAATTGGAACAATTCACACGTTAACGTCGCTCTGTGTCACGATAAATTGTAACTATAGCGATGAAGTAGGTACTAGTATTGTGGTTCTTGTAGGTTTAGAAAGAGTTATCTAACCCAACACTAATCAACCCAATTAATCAATATTAATACTAAATACCTACAATCGTCGCGTCTTTATTCCATTCCTTTGATTGAAGAATGAAGACTGAACATAAATCTTCAATTTCATCGTGTCTGTTCATCAATTGCAGTTATTAACTTTATGTACAATTATGTAAGTTCAAAACAAAACCCACTCGTTTAATTCGGTAGTTCAAGAACATACGACGAACAACGTAGTTCAACACTCACAGAAAACCGACGTGAAGCAACGCTTGCGTTGTGTTTCGTCGTGTGAGTGAGTTTACCGGAGGCCCAATTACCGTCCCCTTCCCCAATCTCCCCAATTCCTGAATCTCCAAAAGACCGGTAACGCACTTGTAACGCCTCTAGTGTTCCAGGTGTCCATGAGCGACGCCGATTGCTTACCATCAGGTGATCCGTCTGCTCGTTTACCGGCTTACGCCATAAAAAAAACATTATCTTAAAACTATGGTTTGTTAAGACTTAACTGCTGGCGACAGTATGAATGTATTTATTGATTTTTTTTCAGCCATGATCGTCCCACTGCAGGGCAAAGGGACGAAGGTAGGTAGGCACGAAGTATAACTTTTAAAATACCTACTTACGTAGGTATATCTTTTTTCTCTGAAGTGAAGTGAAGGACATTTTCTTTCTATGAAATCATTATTTTGTATATTCTTTCACACCTATTCAGAGATAATAAGCTTAATACACTCAAAAGATTAGCAGGTAGGCATTATCTAGAGTAAGTAGGTACCTATCTAATCTGTAAAATACAGGTATGAAACATAGAGGTAGTTAGGAACCTACCTACAGTCGAAAGTAGAACCTAATTTTACTGACAACCCATAGCCATAAGTGAAGTTTTCACAGAGACGTTAATTAGACATACATACCTAAGTAGTTCTTAAAATAATTATTGGTACCCACAGGTTAACCTACCTTATACTTAGGAATCTTAATTTAATATATAGGATTCGGAGTCGCGGAGAACCTAACGGGTAACCGGGGCTCCGGCTCGACGTGCAGGAGAAGGAACGGGGTGGTTTTTAGTCAGTAAGAGTCTGACACTCCCTTCCGCCTCACCCAGGCGGGAGCAGTCATTCGATGATTTTCCCCCCTTAAAAAAAAATACTTAGGAATCTTAATAAATGTACTTACCTAATAGCTAATGGCTAACACTGACCTTTCCTAATATGCAGCCATCAACGCCATCTGCCTAGAACAATCTTCTAATGTTGACACGAATTATTTAGAGAGTGTGATAATTCTGATTCGAAGACACGTATTTATTACCACTCACATAAATTACTGAATTGGGATATGATAATAATACTTATTTGTAAAGTACCTAAGATTGATTATAAGGAAAACAATTATATCCAAGAAATTGTACCTATAACCTACCTACTCCAAGGCATACTAAACACAGAAGAGGACCTCGGGTCACAGACCATCGAGCTTTCGAAGGCATACACACAGAAACCCAGACTCTAGAATAATGTACCTAATTGTGCCTTTTCACACGTACCGGCGTAATTTGTAGTATACACTGCGCTGCCGGGTAGGCGGGTACCTACCCGGCACCGGCTATCCGGCAACTGGAACGTGTGAAGAGGCACCAACAATTATAATAAAACACTGCAATAAAAATTGGCATCGACCATACAAACTATGATATCTAGACAAGTGAACTTAGAACTAGAATTCTTCACTACTCAAAGACGAACACGTCCAAAGGAATTCCAAAAATATGCAGCTCAATACATCTCCTAACCAACCCATCGGCAAGCTTTCTCTTTAAAACCTCCAAGGAATGCAAGGAGCCAACATTTTTTGTTTCACCTTTCAAATCTTAATTGAGAACAGGTATCAATTACTGCACATATTAGTATATCTATAGTTAAATCAAAAAGCTAAATAGAACGCAAATTGTAGGCAGGTGCGGTAATCAAAGAAATGTTATGTAACTGTTGCGATGCATCCGACGCCAGTAGCATAAGACCTAGTATGTAGAAATAGGTATTCCAGCACCTCAACCTACCCGAAACTGTGAGATTAAATTAATAGATTTTCAACTTTATTTTAAAATCTTAAGGTTGAAATCTATTAGAGAAAGAGGGGTAGTGTGATAGGTCAGTCACCAAGTATCGTAACTAGCAGGTCAAAGTACTAAAAATGTTGTGTTTTATTATTATTGCCTTTAATTGCTATAAACTGCCAATGAGTTTCATTATCACGCTCAATGACTCGTTAGTAGGCTAGAATAAAAAAAAAATTGATTTTACTACCTAAATAACTCAGATACATATGTAACGTAACATCCGCCTATATTCGGAATCGTAAACATTGGACTAGACAATTATTGCCAGTGCTAATAGATATGAGCAAATCCATTGGTTGACTAGTTGTACAACCCTAACTTAAGTAGCTAACTTGCTTTTCCTGCCGAAAAATATTCAGGATATCAATAAAATGTTCACCCTGAAACCTGAACGAAATACTAAGTATATACCTATATTATATGAGTAACCACTTAACCCAAGCGTGTAAGCTTGACGACAACGCTTTTTGTTGTACCTGTCTAGGCGATTGTTTTTAATTACCATAATTTTGTATCAAGTACCTGATATAACACCTAATAATAAACATTAAAATCTTTTAGCATTCACTCAACTATATAATTACAGCAAAAAATGCCAGAAATCGTGATTACCTATCCAATTCAATGTTTGTAATCACGATATTTAGAGTCTGTCTAATAAGCAGGTTGCAAATAACATTAGAAGAAGAAAGTCTAATATGATGTTAATTATACATGCTTAACATCACGCCTTCTATTCCCCTAAAGATGCAATTCCATGTTATGCAATATTGGCTACATACATCGACTTTTCACTAGTATATAAGAGCGATTTTTGAAATTTCCCTAATCGAAAATCTTAATAGATAATTGTCTGGGTTAATAAATTCGGTGGTTGAGCTCAAGATTCCTTGTTTGGCAGTCGCAGCGCCCGGCCAAATCTATTGTTACTTAATTACCTGTCGTGCTTGCTATCTAAAGTAGAACATGCCCAATTACCCCCTCCCTAGTCCCCGTCTCCCGAATCCCTGAATCCTCCACAATCTTCAAATTCCCAATTCCCAAAAGGCCGGTAACGCACTTGTAACGCTTTGGTCTTTCGAGCGTCCATGGGCGGCGCCGATTGCTTACCATCAGGTGATCCGTCTGCTCATTTACCGGCTTATGCTATAAAAAAAATGCAGAATACCTACATCTTAAAAACTTCACAATAACAAGTAAATCAAAACAAATTATAAGAGCATATCCATATTGTTACCTAATTAGGTATTTATAAGTAGATAGTTACCCAATTAATAATTTCCGGTTATATTAATCCGATATTATCATAATTGTACAATCAGAGTTATAATACATTTCTCCATACACCTTAATCAACAATTCAATTAGGAAGTATTAAAGTTTATTGAGACGGTAAAAATGAATATTAAAAAACGATCAGAAGTTGTGACCTAACCAAAATTTTGCAATTTTTGACTGCAGACTGGCGCCATTTATCAGATTGTTGCAACAAATTATTGGACATTGCGTGCCAACGGGTTGGGCTAGACAGATAATAGCTGTAGCAATATATAGAAGGTACCTACGTGTTATATAACAAACACTGGCATTTAATAGCAAAAATACTGGAAGTGATAACACCGACTGCATTGCGTGCGACCGCGTAATTTGCCGAATAAATCTCTCGTCTTCTTTGCATAATAATAATTACGTGTGCCCAAGTCTTACGAGATAAATAGGACTATCTCAGATTGCCTTTACGAAACACGTGCAACATGCAGATGCATATCTACTCTTGAGAAATTATAACAAGACTTATAATAACTTTGTAGTCGTGCTCCGATCTCACAGGAGCACTAAAGATTTTGAAACAGAAGCTGGAAGTAGAAGCACTTCTTTATATCTGTTAAAACCTACATGTATATATTGAAGGTCCTTTGTTTGGTAAAACCAAGAGTAACTTTCCACGGAATCTGATCCTCAATTGCTTTGAGATAGTTACGTTACTTTGAAATACATACTGAGATACTACACTTTGACACTTAGATAAAGAAATTAATTAGGTAGTCGTTCCTAACTTCTAACTTCCTAACTTCAACTCTGAGTTGCACTTCTTGATCGCATAGGTCCGTGACGAAATTAAGAACATCTTATGAGCTTCTATGCTGTTACTCAGTTTGTTTTGCTTATGTAAAATAATAATTATTCTTACATCAAAAAGTAGGCATCATTTGTCACAATGGTCAGTCCCAATGACTTATTGGTAAATAGGCCTATCCCGAAGTCACATGATGGGAATAACCAATGTTTACAAAATAATGTACATTACAGTTTTTTACGTCATATCAAGGTTAGCCGAACCTTTCCTGTTACATACAAGGATAATTGAATAAAATACCAACTACATTTTACAAGAATTAAAAAGTAAAGTACCCTATTGCGTTTTATTTTATAACTCTACTTTACAACTTCTACACCTTATTCAAAATATTTACATTGCCCAGCCGTTTGGCTACCGTATGAAATTGAACTTATAAATCTATTAAATATTTATAATTATTACTCTTCTGTTATACAATATTTTTTGTAGTAACAAAATTCTCAGACCACAAAATTGTATAGAGTTCGTAAACCCTTTCCTTACGCCTGCTTTTACACACTGGAGTCCACGGTTCCCACGATGAGATCAAAGCGAGTAAACGCTGCTACGAGCTACACGCAACGAACTTCGAACTACGAGCTACGCGCTACGAAGTATGCACTACGAACAACAGCTGGCAACTATGACCTACGCGCTACGAACCATGGACATGCACTACGAACCATGAGCTACGAACTACGAGCTACATACTACGAACCATGAGCATACGCTACGAACTGCGAACTACGCTACGGCTATAATATTTTGTCGTAAGTGAAAAATTACGGTTTATCGATTTAAGGCTGAACATGTAGGTTTAAAAAGTTGACTCTAAATGAGACCTGATTACTTTTACGACCGACTTCAAAAAACGAGCTTCTCAGTTGGACCTGTATGTATGTTTGTGCGCAATTATCTCGCGATTGGCTAAACTGATCTTGATGTAGTTTTCAGAAAAGTGTTTGTTACACTTAGGAGAAAGTTAACTAACTAACTAACTAACTTTAAAGGTTGAAGTCGATTTTTTAAACGTTGTTTATAATTATTGCAGTAAGCTACGTGTCTCATCTTCACCACAATTGAGAACAAAAGTTATTTTTGTGATATCTACCTCTAGATGATGAGACATCATACGTCTGAATACTAAAAAGCTACTCAATTTTAAGTTGTCTTTAAATATCGTACTATCTCCGTCGTTTTACAAAGTTTTTAATAATTTGATGCGACAGAACTATTCTTAAAATATTTTTTTAACACCGAGAATTTTTTTCAATATCTCGTGGTTAGCAGTTCTTTGTCACTGTTAATATTAATTAATTCAAAATCAAAATCATTTATTCATTACAATTTTGTTTAGATTAATTACCGAACAATTAACGGGCCAAAACGGACTCATTTCTATAAGAACACTATGTCAAGGCTACGAAGACTACGAATTTCTAAAGAAGTTTGTATTTTGGTTTGTGTTTACGCTCTGTTTAGTATAACTAATCTAAGACAATCTTGGTAATAATAAAATAGATCTGATTCTGTTTTAAAGTAAAAATAGGGATGGCAGAAACGTAGGACGTACTGGGTATGTCGAAGTGAATGGGTTTATTTGAATTGATCATTATTCAAATAAATCACTTACTTTGAATTGATTATATTAAAATACGGTAAACGTAGTTCACTGCCCTTCGTTCCAGATCTGATACTGCACCTACCTGAAACTGTACCTACTTACAAATTTTAGGTTTATCTGAGACTCATTTCAAAACAAGGATCTTTGTTCTTATAATAACTATCGTAAGACATATAAATAAACTAAAAATCGCGGGTCACCGAGGGGCTCATTGGCTCGAAACTAGTAGAGCTTTTCTCAGTATTTTCACGTGAAGGAACTTCTTACACCAGTAGTAATTACGATTCTATTGAAAAGGTTTACAACCTCTGAATTATGCTAATCCCCACAAGATCATCAAATGAGAGATTTATTATTTACATAGACACTTTTAAGAGAAACTGGAAAATTTTATAATTGAATTTAAGAACTGCTCTCAGGTGCCTCACACCGTACATAAAAGATACCCATGTCAACCCTACGATGCATCGATCAATATAAATGAACCAATAAACTAGTAATTTTCATTTAGAAAAGCTCTAACACTGACTCAAATGACGCGCCTAGTACCTGTAATATAAACCTAGCTGTATCATACATAAACATTCGTCTAGACTTTCTTATTCATAGCCATTTCACCTGTCTCTTCGACTGTCAATACATTAAACACTAACAATTACGAGGCAGCTTTAGAGAACGCTCTCAAATACTTTTATGATCTTGAAATATGATTTGTTATCTAGGCATCAATCAGTGGAATAAATGGCGACGTGAACACGAAATGACTTCTCGCAGTTCGTCAGGTTGCAGTAGTGTAATGAAAGTGGTGCGGTCTGAAGCCGGTCTGCAGTTGGCAGTGCGAGTGTACCGGCTGGGTTCGCCACCACAGGCCAGTCTACACAACACTTTCCCGAACCGCGCACGCGCGTACGTTCGCCTGTATTACAACACTCGGAAACGCTCCGAAATTACGTGATTCCATTTAAAGCCATTCCCATTCAAAGTGTAACTACACATCAATTCGACTGATGTATGTTATATAAAATGTATTAAGTAACGGGTAGCTGTCAGTATCATCCCGTGGTTGTTTACGTGAGCCTCGTGCTTGAAGCACAGTTTTCAGCGGTGACACAAACAGCTGAGCGAAGCGGGAAATTGGGAGCAAGCGGTACAAAAGCGAATTACAGGATATCGGGTAAGTGATAATAAGTATTGTGTTATTGTACATAAAACGTGAATATTTCTCTTCACTGTTATAGGCATCTATATGTACCTATGTTTTAATAAATAAAGTATATAAGGTAAAACATTTAATATTTAAATTTACGTCCTCATAACACTAACGTGAAAAATGTAACGAGTTCTCAACATTACAGCCATAAATTGCAAATATTTAACTAGTCCCAATAATTATACAGTTTGGTTTTCACGATGAATAATAAAGAAATAAATATTCCACAATCGTTAATTCTAAATATCTAGAACCAACCTTCTTAAAACCATTCACGCATGACTTTATCAAATAAATTGTAAGATTAATTCATGTATGGATAGTTTCTTTAAAATTTATGTACTACATAAAGCCTTATTTTCTCTCGATCACATACTCAAATAATTTACTTAACATATCTAGAACAACAGCCTTTTAACTTTAATAATTACCAATCAAGTTATAAAAAAAGAAACGTAAATTGTTAAATATATTTATAAAAAGCTCCGACATTAAAAATATCTTTCGAATCAGGGGTGTCGTTACGAAAACGAAACCAGATTTCGAGTCCAATGTCATAATAAAAAGACAATAGTGCCGGCACCGCTACGTTATGTCAACAGAAACTTCAACTATGTCGAGGAAATGTTTCCGAGTTCGTAACCAATATAGCGAATCATGAAAAACCTTCTACGCCTGAATGCGAATCGCAATCAATTTCCAAGTATCTACGTAATCGCTCAAAACCCTCATTACGTTAACTCGGCTCTTCATTCATCAACCTTAAATAATGCGATTGAACAAATTGCCATGAAAAAAAAATTATATGCCAAATTATTTTAATGACATAAAAACATTCACATATATGTATAACAATTTCTAGTAATACCATTACGCGTATGCTTATGCGATTGTTTCTGCAAATCAGTTTAGTCACACGGTTCCGTTTCATACAATATAATCTTATCATAACAAATGCTTTCAATACCAGAACATTTTTAATAAAGAAAAACGAGGTTAAATCTGCGGAATATAGAATTGTTTACAATTTTGCGACTAGGAAATACACATTACGGTAAAACAGGGTAAATAGAATTCGAATAGTGAATATTATAGTATCTATGTTGTTTTTTTTTAATATTGGAAGGCAAACAGCGATATTCAAAACAAGGTTAATGCCCACATCGGGCGATGTGCAAAATACCGTAAAATAATAAACATACTAGAAGATAACATTTTGACCTTTTTATCGGTCGAAAAAACGCTAAACAAAACAGCTATAGGGGCCCCACATTTCCTAGATTATATTATTAAAGTTAAGAAATACAAATGTAGAAAAAATTTATCACAAATAATTCAGTTAGAAGAGACCAATAATGAACAAACCATCCTAAGGCAAAAGCTATGTAACAATCAAGAAAGGTGCTTATTAAAATTGAGATAGTACTTGTAAAGTTGTTATTAGTTCCATTTACGAGGCTCTTGTTTTCATTTCATACATATAATGTTATGTATATAGGAAAAATACCATTAACCGCCCAATTATGCGTTCTCTTCGTATAAATAATTCTGTCCATTGACCGGATTAACAGCTGGAAAATCTTACAAAATGGCCACATTTGCCACGCTTGGCAGAGGATCACGATACAATGGAAACATTGCACAAGTGGATGTAGCCCTTCCCTTACAATCTCTGAGACACCCTTGCGACATCTACTGAAGATTCGTCCACTGTTCACAACATAATACAAACATGTACCTACCTACTAAGCCTTAAATACTTAGACTAACAACAAATTTTACTTGGACCACTTTCTGAGTTTAATCTTAAATAATCTGAAAAGGAAAATTCAATTTCATATTGGTTTGACAAGAAAACTTTTTCGATCGACTTACTGATTAATCGCTCTACCTCTATTATCAATGAAATTATTAACGCCTAGTTATCGGGAGATCAAGTAACAGATAATGGAACGTCAGAGATTTGCATCTAGATGTACCGGATTGCACTAAATTGAACATATCAATAGATCGTTATCACTGTCAATGGTTACTCAATATTTGTTGTCGTAGTCGCCTTGGCGGCGTGCGCCTCGCACGCGAAGCACGTGCATTGCATTAAGCAAGTAGTCGCCGACACCGGCGGGCCCGCAGCGGCCAGCTGCTTGCAAAACGCATCGCTTTCTAATCACTAGAACCTTCGAAAATACATAAAAGTGCTATAATTAAAATACATTGAACATCACTTGGTAGGTGCTAAGCATGTGATTTAATCAATGCATCATTTACACGCGAGCGATGCTTTCATTGCGTGTGTTGCTGCACCAACCTCTTCAACGCAAGTTGCTACAAATTTTCTCATCGTCCATTCATAGCTGAATGACAGGAAGTAACAAGACTGTTATTAATATTCTCAGTCAACAATAATTGGAAGATACACCCGACAAACTGTGATTAGAAAGTTGTAAACATAATTGATTACACTTAACGCTTATTAATACTTAATTTCCTGAGTTTCGATCGATTTTAACCATCGCTTGATATATTCAAGCGGCAATTGAAATCAAAACACAAATACAGTGAAATATTAAATGCTTACCTTAATCACAATATCTATTCCGAGATCTAGGAATTCAGAAACTACTATTTCTGTTCCGCATATTATGAAATGACGTGTCTCCTGATCCAAATCAAGTTCACACTAAATAACTTAGGTAGAAGGAAGCGATATGGATTGGTAAAGTATCAAGATGAACTTTGCACGTACGTAATACAGTAGGTATTACAATGATGGATGTGTTGTTGTTGTAATATAACTAAACATAACTACTTATTACAAGCTAGGCGAAATTGTTTTTGTCTAACTTCCAATCAATGTCCACCTAATGTGGTTTTAACAACATTTTAATGTGCGATTCTGTCAATAGTTCCCATTCCCAGGAAGAATCAGTGAAGTGTGAAAGTTCATAGTAAATTACACAACGATATCGTTTGATACGGCAGCTGTGCAGTGCAGTAGGTGAATATGTAAAATGAGTTGCACAACCGTTGCAGAACATTACGTCCCTGCGTTTTAATGCTCCGCTTCTGCATTACGGCATTAGACGAACACTTCACAATCGTGTAAGATAAAACCGGGTTACTGCGTTCGATTACAAATATCTTTCACAACAATTGGCGGACAAAAAGGACGGTGTGACAAACTAGACAAATATATTACAAGTGTTCTAATAATGTGGAACGCATTCTTACACAATAGAGTATAAGTACTTACCTTACAGGGACGCGGCAGTCATGGGTGCTCTCTTGGGCGGGGAGTGTTGCTTGTGATGGAACGAATGCAACATGAGGAAATGTGTGTGCAAAAACATGTAGAAATAGAATATGACCAATTGACTTTGGACTATTGTACGCTTTATTGGAATCGGCCCATGTGGCAAGGGTTGAGGCGTCATGCACACATAAATGTCCTACAGTCGGTGGCGCTGTGTGTTGGGTTGTTCCGTTCCCAATAAAAAGGTTGACCGGACCAATTGCTGACACACACGTCATACTCGTGAACGGGTGCCTTCTGCTGGGTCAGGTCGGCTCTCCCATCTTGTTGGTGGGCTGGTTTCATAAAGCCTTTGAAATAGAAATAAATAAATAGTGCCTAATTATTATGTAACCTATACTTTTGCTAATAATTATAGATGTAGTTAATTGTAGTATGTAACTAGGTTCCCTCTTTACTTTATAAAAATTGACTAGATGTATTATAATTAAAAAACTGTATGACAAGGGCACGGACCTAGAGTCCGTGGAGAAATAATCTATAATATTAAAAAAAAAAAATGTACTTACCTTTAAGTAAAGCTCATTTCGCTACTCTTACCTTAATGTCATACCTGTCATTCACTAAAAGGGTTCCCAGAAACGACAACATAATCAATCAATGACGTACACACCTTAGTTATTTAATCTACTAAAACAAAGTGAATACGTTAAGTATCGATTACAGCTACTTAGTTACGTACGCAGTAATCTATGATCTTACCGACTCATTACGGCTCATAACATAGCCATTACGGTCCAACTTAAATATTAGTTGGCTGCCAACAACCTACCAACTGCCGGATGACCGTCGACAGTTCCGATACAGTTGCCATACAATTATATCACTTATTACTTCCATATATAGGGAACTTACTTCAAATATCGCACCTGTCGAAGAAAGTGAAACTGTTCTTTGTTACAATATAAAATGTCTAACCATACCGTTCGTGCTCATAATTCATTATTTTCCAATTCCTCTAGGATTTATTAATTATAGAAAATTCTTTCTTCGTATTCCCAAACAAACACATTTGCCTACTTCATTAACTTTTTGACCAGTAGCTGGTTTCAGTTGAAAATTGACTATCAGTTACTCAATAACCAGTAACGGAAGAGGTTTATGTATTGGTATCCAGTTAATAAATAAAGTGAATCAATCAGCAATCGTCTCGTTTGTAATGCAAAATACAACGTGACGTGACTCTACAACGCATTATATCCTTCCTTTGTGGTGTCCATAGATTTCCAATGTGTCAACTCGATTATTGAACTATAGATTGTTATCCAAATCATCAGATAAAAATTGTTGATGGAAAATACGTATACGTAAGGGTACCTATGGGTTTGTCTCGGATTTTCCTTATTAGCAATGTACCTATGTACTTGCATTGCACACGATCAGCAGCTGTAGCCAAATGCCATTTAGCGCTTTACTAGAAAACTAAATTATATGGAATTGACGTAAATTTTGACCCTTGTCAGTATCATCCCCATACATTTTGATTTCTACTCTCTCTGTAAACAAGCGATAAAGTGGCATTTGACTAAAGGCGCTGAATAGAACAGAACATACAAATATATTTTTTTAATCAGAAACATTGTGTAGATAATTGGCCCTATTTATGTTATCAGCTGCCATTTTTACATAACACCTCATTAGTTTCCTACTACACTAATACTTCAACATCAAATAATACAATGTATTAATACAATCAGATATCTTCAGTGGCAATAGAAGGTGCAGTACATAAATATTATTTTTTAAGCAATCGAGACGACTAACATGTTTTGCACAAACTTTTGTAATCCTACTAACATTAGTATTTTCTACTTAGCTAGAAATTTCATTGTAATACATTCGACAATGTATTACAAAATAACTCACAATGAAAACTTTAGTTTCCAATAAATCAAATTGCAATTGGTTGATCCAACTATGCCAAGGCGAACAAGCCATTTTCGTTACATTTTTACGAATAGATTAAGTCAGATGCCTTCAAGGATTGACTTTTACGAGTATGTCGTTCACCTACATAATATAACACGGTCGAGACGGACATTAATCCGCTACGTTTTAAATTCTGCTGGCCGGTACAATTGGCGTTGCAGTAATCGCGACATACCGATCATAGTGCTCCAAACAATATCACATTAATTTTACTAGCCACACAATTGGCCACTGTTTGCCATTTATATAATACTACGTTAATTATAACTTTACAGTTAATTTTATTATTATAAACAACGCCATTTGCGACAAATGATTCGGATAATTCGAATGAATAACAACGATTATCGGGTCATTTCTAAAATTTTACGATTCTATCTGAAATTAAATAACCTCTGAAAATGTATAATATAATTTACACTTAAAATCAATAACTTTAAAGCAGGTTTTAGAATAATACTCTTTGTATAACAATTATCTGTAATTTTGTTTATCTTCAACCTTCCCTAAGTCACGTTCTTTGCATTAACGGACACCATAACCAAACTGTCGTCATGGTTGAGGGCTTTTGAATCTGGTGACTGCCTGCCTTCAATGCATCTAGAACAAATCCGAAGCTATTAACCTCGTATAACAGTTCTTCATTTAATTACCTAGTATGAAACAAAAACAGGCAATAAATACATGAATTAAACACAAATAAACCTCGAAAAAGAAACACGTACATAACAAATGCTAAAACTAACAATCGAGCTTAATAACTTCACTAACCACGTGTTAAGAATTACATAACAGAACAATTTAAACAAATAACACTTTTTGAATTGTTATTATAATACTAATAATGACAGTTTAAAAAGTCATTATCAATGTAGAGCAGTAAGTCAGTAATTCGTCTTGTTCTTCTTTCTCGTGAGACCTCGAAAACCGCGGCCTAATGGTCGGCGCATTACCACCGACCTTAATATCGAATGACATAACAGTCATAAGTGTTACGTTTGGGCCCCGAGTTCTAGTTCGATGCTCCTAAACTATTGTCTCATAATAACCCTATACAAGTGTACAGTAATGTATTGCAACCATTTCCTTGTTGTTGCATCAAGAAACAATTTTCTCGGACAGGGGACACCCAATTTATATTGTACTTACTTTGTAGAATTTTGGTGTGTTTTATTTATGCAATCATGCGATATTAGAGCATCATTACCAAAACTGTGTGGCAACTTCTTGTTAAACAAAAGTATGGCATTTTATTACGTCGTCAGCTTTTAATTCTCATGCACAGATAATAATTTTAAATAGCTATTACTTACTTATAAGTCAGCAGACAGGTTGTTATTGCTTTAAGAGCCGGTTGTGTTGTGTCTATGCAATGTCTAATTGAATGACAGAGAAAGCTTCAGTTTAAAATTCCATCAAAGAAATAAATTGATTCTTGATGCATTACGTCGGTGGTTGCAAGTGAAACAGTGACAAATGAATGAGAAGCATCGA
Source organism: Spodoptera littoralis (assembly GCA_902850265.1). NCBI lineage: Eukaryota > Metazoa > Arthropoda > Insecta > Lepidoptera > Noctuidae > Spodoptera > Spodoptera littoralis. Next base: position 8,897,337 of record LR824535.2, on the reverse strand, counting down.
TCTATTCAATAAATATAATAGCTGTTATGTTAAGGTAACTAACGATTTTATGTGATCCCTCATTTTCTTAAAGGCATTCCTTTCCTTTTTCGTGCATCGTTACTGTAAGGCTTAAACAAATAGATTTGTAACTTTGACATTTGACATCAATTCCTCAACAAATTGCAGAATGCCTTATGAGGAATTTAAACGGAATACACAGCACACATTGTTGGTAAAACAAACAGTGTGAGTACCTGACTACCTGTCACGTAACGATTGCATAGACTGTTTTCCACAAAAACACAATTTGTATGTCCACGACATCGGCGAGAAAGCCAATAAGGCTACCGGGACAACCCAGTGAGTTTTCAATCGCTGTCGCAGTACTGCGAATAGAATCGTTCGATATACATCTTGAAAATAAAGAATATATGACTGCAATGTCTCAATAAAATGAATGTTGTTGCGAGCATCCAGGACAAATATCAGTCAGTGAACACCTAGATTTTAAACAAACACTAATACTAGAGATCGTCCTAATATTTACTTAACTAAGGACGTATACCTGTGTGGTACAGTACAAATTAGATTCTTATTTACAATGTAAATTTTACATTACACAAAGAACAAATTTTTACTGAGACACCTTCAATTTTATTATTAATACCTATTAATCTTCTTAACTTTCCTTCATTAATATGTAATTGTCGTAAAATAAATGGAATTTTGTATCTATAAATCAAAGAAAATTAACAAGTTACCGAGGTGTGGCGCTTAATGCATGGCAAAAGCTACTGTAACTACTTGAAGCAAGCTGTTCAGGTAGAGAAACGAGTTGAGAGAGCATAATCTCGAGCACTTACCCAGTACTTTAACTACTTATAAGTCATTTTTATGTTCCGTCTCCGTAGTTCTATTTAAATGTGCACAGATGCAGTCGTAGTAGTCCTATCTGATATACTAGCAATAACTAACCGATGAAAGTAGGTAATAACGATGACGTTTCTTATCAACTCAAATCAGGACCTCAAGTCAAGTAAAGGTCATACACAAAATCCCCAAAGTCGATATATCAAATTACACAAGATCAATAACTTTAATCAAAGGAAGAATGAAAAAACACAAGACATGAACACGATAGAGGAGACATACATCATTCTCACCAATCATAAATTATATTTCCATACAGTGTGACAATGTCTACATATAGATATAGACGTTTCTAGATACATTGACAAATTATTTGGTTTATCAGACCGCGTCGCGCATAGCAATGATCGGAGTTTCAGCTCCAACGCTTATTGCATGCCAATCGTTTCATACTGCCGCGTTTACACAATCATCTTCGTTCCTGGTTCCATGGATGCAATTATTCAAGTTCTCTCTAATACATAAGTCACGATAATACTTGATAACAGCACTATTTCAAACTCATCCAAGTATCGGAAACAATGCATAATGTATCCTAATTCGAAATAATCTTCGATAACAAAATAACGGCTGCTATCAGATGCACTTCAGCAGTTATGACAGTTACATGTAAACCGCAACGGCAACCATTTAACCAACTACATGTTAAACAATTGTTTATTTATCAGTGCAATAAAATGCATTGATCTGTACGCCATATTTTCACCGTACGTTCTGAAGTCACAACACATCCGACCGTTAAAATTTTATGTTCACACATAATTACTGTTTTCAAACTTCTGAATAATTATCCTTTACTTACTTGTATAAACAACAGGCAATTATTTCCTTATGTTTTCTTTTTCCTTTTAACGTACCTAATCTTCACCTCCAACCTGAAAGCTATAGGTAATCAATTTTCTAATAACTTTCATCGAGCTAGTGGAAAAAGAAATTCTATACGGTCGCCGCTGGAGAAGCTAAACCAGACCGACTCTCAAGAGAAAACAAATACTTTCGCTGACTGCAGTGCCAGGTGACCTAGTCCTGTACAACAGCATCTGGGCTGCATTCACTAACTCCCACGCGATTAACTACTACTATTATGTCTATTATTTTATCAATATTTCATGAATAGGAACCCATTAAGTGCTGTTGCTTGAAAGTTCAGTACTCCAGGCATTTTATCTGTCAACGCGACCATGAAATCGATGATTCTTTCCATGGAACTTTCTGTTCAATACAACGTTTAGAAAAAGAAATTTCCCAGAGTTTTGTGGCGCAAACATGCATATAGCGCGTATTGTTACACGTGTATGGTTTTTACAAAATTTCTTAGTACTCAAAGAGATAATTTGTATGTGTCTGCGGCAAAGTTTTTCTCATTCAGACAGTGAAGACATTGTGTAATTCATGTTAACATTCTTTTTACAAGCCGAAATAATAACAACGTGTAAAATACAATTGTTTCACATAACCTGGCGCATTTCACTTGTAATTACAGCTGTACAAACCTTTTTCGTGTGATTTAATAACTTAGTATAGATGTCTGGAAAAAGTGCTTACCTAACTTCCTTTATTTGTAATTACATATTCTGTACAATTACCAAGACTCTAGCAATTAATCAAAGTTGCGTGAGTATTAAGTTATATTGTTCGGTTGGATCAAATATCTAGCCATCTAGGTACTAGTTTATGTCTGTCCGCATTCGCTAGTGAATGTAGATCTTGATTACTGCCTTTGTCTTGAGATATTAAATTCAAATGTATTCATTGATCAATCCTTTCTCCATATGCACAGTCACACAGTCAGCCAAGTTATTTGGTATGCAGGTAAGAAAATAAAGATGGAAAGAAATGAAATGACTGTCTCAGTGGCCAAGTGGTCGCAAGTGCGACTGCTGGGTCGAGCAAAGTATTTTAGGGCTTGTAAAAAAATCTCAGTAGTAGCACGGAGTCTGGAATTGTGCCCGGTATATGGCAATAAGCTCACCTCTATAACATGGAACTCATTACATAAAAATAGTGACAGTGAGTGTTACATTGTACAATGGAATTAAGTGTGTGATGTTATGTTGAAAAGATATGAAAAAAAAGAAAAGTTAGGATTGAGTGGTGCTTATGATGGCACTATTTTATACTCTTATTAAGCGATGTGTTTATTGATCATATTATGTTATAATCTTTAGCAACAACCAGACCACATTGAAAGCAATCAATGTGAAAATCATTTCACTTGCATACATATATCAAACACTATTAACAATTATTGAAAGGGAAATTTCTATGCAAGTAATTAGTAATTTGCATAAAATTAACATAACACTATGGTTATCCATTATGTAGATATCGGAAGTTTATTGACGTACCTGTCTTATTTACTAATATCGTTGATCCAGATCCAGACCAAACCTTGGTCACTAAAGTATACAGAAATCTTGGGCCCATTATCATTGATTATATGCGTTATTGATTGGCAAACTTCTTACACACTTACACTATCTAACATTGGTTATAGTTGAAAGGTTACAAGAATTACAATAACTTTAGAACTTAACTTTTTTGCAGAAGAATACTCTCCGTATTTAATTTCGCAATTATTTCTAAGTACATCCCCTTCTGGATGTAACGCTATTCTAGAAAGACGTATGTAGAAATGAATGCCTTTTGTTTTTATATTGCGCATGACAATCCTACTAAATAGTTAAAAATATTGTGCCAAAAATTCATCGACTGATAGAAATATAACAAGAAAAAGAATTTACTACTATACTATAACAAAAACCGTTGTTTCCGATACAGATTCAATGGCACGTTTCCATTAATTCAGTGCCGTTACCTGGACGTGATTTAAGAACGATTTGTGACTAGGCATACTTTTTATCTCGTATTCTCGTCCGTTTACTTGTTTTCCATAAAGTTCGGAACGTTTGACCTCGTGACTTACTATTCTAGTGAGAAGCGCATGCGCGGCCGCGCCAACAAGGCCATTGTACCGCGTGCTTTCTGATGCACTTTTCAACAACTTCGTACAGTAAGCAATTGTTTTTAAGATAACAATTAAACATAACATAAAGATAAACTTTGTTATAAGCATTTTATGCTAACAACCAGTGTAGTTATTGTAGTTATTTTAACCTGTTTCTTTTTAATTTAATGTAGGTTCTTTATTGCAGTACCTACTGTTCAAAGATTAAAGTGATTCCTACGTTGATAAATAAAACGCTATAGGAGCGTCAAATGTTTCTTCAACAAACCTTTCTGTCCTTTCTGATGGAAACCGCTAATACTTTAACAGATATTTCCATCTACGTATAACTCTTTGCTGCAGATTTTTTCTACCAATAATATTTTCCGGAATCGTGCTTTCATTTATATGCGGTAGTTTAGACTCTAGCACAAGGATATCCTGTTAGAAATGCAAATAACATTGGTAATGACAGAAATTAAAGTAGCGTGAACTAATGACAGGGACTTGAAGAAATTATATTTACCGCAACAGGAATAACTGTAAATATGCCATTCATGTGAGAATTTTCCCGAAGGAGTAGGCATCGTTGTACAAATGTTATGTAAAATCCATTTTTCGTCAGTTGAATAATTGTAATGAGCGTATTATGAGTCACAATACAAATACATATATATTATATCAAATTCTGTAACCACGATAAAATTTAATTATAATAACACTTTTTAAGGTGTCTCCAAAAAACTGCAAGAAGTCTTAAACAATGACATGAAACACTATAAATCACTGTCGGTACCATAATACGCGCTAAATTCTTTAATTGAAAAAATGTTATACCGATCTAGGTGAGCGAGCAGAACTAGAAATAGAGACTCGTTTAACCGGAGCTTTTTCTTTACAATTGGCTATTACGTTATACTTCACCCAACAGAACTATCATCAAATCAAAACAAACTACAATTATTTCTTTAATATTAAAGCTACACATTAATTTCTCATGTAAAACTACTTTCACAGGAAGAACGCGGTATCAATAAATCGTTCTGTATTTATAATTGTAGTTCATATCTCCTTAAACGTTCCACACCCGCCTTGTGTTTGAAGCGATTCTTTGAATGATTGCACTTGAGATTGCTTTTATAGAAATCAACAATAGATAGTATTACACACCACCCACGAAGAGGAAGTAATACAGTCACTACACTCAGCCGAACGCACTTCCACGTCTTTTTATTTAGAGCGACATTCAATCAGCCTTGCCACGAAAAAAAACGTCCAAGAATGCCTATCACAGATGGTGTGATCACGTAATAATATGAGTACCAACGTAAAGTAAGTTGTAATAGCGTAGTAAACTTAATAAATACTAATAATATTTTACATAAGTATCATAATAACGGTGGGAAGTAGTGGACAATACCATTGCGTCACAAGCTAGAGTTTATGACAAGCACGTTTTTGTTGACAAACGTCATATTTGATTGAGTGCGTGGATTTGCTCACAAAACTACAATGAACTTTTTTTATTTTAACGTATTGCACAGCATCTTGTTATGTAGATAGTAGTCATTGTTTAAATTTTCATTGAGATACTCTGGGATTTATAGTACCCCAAAACAAAAGTTATTTTTATTTCAAAATCGATTACTAAGTTGCTTATCAACCTGATGTGAACTGATGAACCTCATATGAGTAAGTTTGCCTTTTATTCCATACCTAAACCATTTTCAGCAAATAATGATGACACCATTTGTCAATTACCAATTATAATAACATGGGATTGACTTAAGTTAACAACGAAAAATTAATGATACCAAGCATTTAGTGCTACGTAGTACTTCTTAGATGTTCTAGAAAGCATTAATTAGTAGAAACATAATTCTAATATGTGAGAGCAAGCTATAACATAAACCATAATGATCTAATCAACTATTGTTGTTCAGTCGTTAAGCCTAGAAACTAACTTAATGAATCACACTTCTTACTGATAGGATTAAGTTGATGGCATTAAAAACCTGCTCTAGTATTGAATGGAGAAAGTATGAGAATAGTTCTCAGTGTGCCTCCTTCAATTATTATATAAACACCTATAACTGAATTATTAGCTGAGAACATTATTTGTTACACATATATTGTTTGTTTTTAATTAAACATTGTAAATTAATGAAGTAGTAATTTTGTTTTATGGGAGGAGAAAATTTTATACGCCTTCTAACGTGTTTCTTGTTAGAGTACGAGATTGCTTGAGATAGGTACATTTGTATGTATCTTGTATTCTAGAATTAGAATACATAGTACCTACCAATCATTATCATATTGTCACATCTCCTATTCCCTATATTTTATCACAGCAGAAGCATTATGAAAACAATTTTCACCTATTTTATAAAAACCTTGTCATTTATTTAATTTAATTATTGTACAGGACTTTAATAAGTGTATGTTTACTGAAAATTACCTACGCCCCACATACGCCACTGTGACTACTCGACCAATATGAGGTAGTAGAAAACTGACCGTAGATACTTTATTATCTACTACTAATTTATCAAATCCTCATAACTTTATTTTCTACATACAGATTGCTAATCTCCCTTTTACTACTAAATAATTTCAGTGTTGAAAAGACCAATAAACTATTACGTGTTTGGAAAGTAAGTACAACATGGACTACGTAACACGGCAAGGGATATAATTCGATAATAAATTTTCAATAAAACTTTATTTACTTATAACTTAGCAATAGGAATAATATATTAATTTTAAAATTACCTCGTTTTTAATAACATATATGTACCACAACCAACAGTTTGTTTTGATTTGTCAACAGTAGGTATTATGTACTACCTAAATGTCTCGAAAAGTATTGATGTTGAAATTACATTACTATTAAATGTAACCTACCTCTATAATATAGGTTTTTATTTTTAAGTTTATTTAATTTTTTTAAATACTAATTTGTTTTGTGCATACTGTCTATCTCATTGTTTCCGACAAAAGGGTTTCCGGTTGTGTTCGTAGATCTGGCAAAGAACTTTTAAATGTGGTATGGAGTAAGAAATCGTGTCAAAGAGTTATTAGTCTTATATTAAAAGTAACTCATAACTTATCTATAACCTGAGTGTTGTCGCTATATGTCCATCTCTATCTATCACTTAAGGAAATTACAGGCGTGCTAATATGTGATACTACGATTGAAATTAATTGAACTAATACTAGCATCAATTAAAAAGTTCTGAAAATATTTGAAAGTGACCACTGAATAGAAATTGACCAAACGTAACAGTAACTAAGAATGTGACAAGGAGGAAGTCTCGATTCGCATCATTTACGATTTATATTTTAGTTAAATTTAAATATTTTAATTTGCATGCTTTTTAAAATAGAATGTTACATAAATAATTGTATAAATTGAATTACACAATCAAACAATAAACCAGTACCTATTAATATGCATAAAATAAATTATAAATTGCAGTTAAGTAATTTTACAATCATTTTCACAATTAAATAACTTGCGGGTTTAGTTTTCCTAATATTATAATTCGTTTTGTAGACACTGATAAAAACTCTCAAAGATCTTCACAAGGTGAAACACGAGTTCAATGTCATTAAAAGACAAATTGATTACTAGGATTTTGAAGCCTAAGTAGATAAATAAGTGTGGATGCCGGAACGAGTAGCGCAAATTTGATTTTTAAAGTGACTGTGCCTAAGTACACATTGGCAAATTGACATAAATATTCAGAGTGTGTTATACTAGTTTACAAGTACATATGACTGTCAAACGCTTTGTCCCGACTGCGACCATAATCGTGCATTATTTAGCTAGTTAGATAAATAATAAGAACCTCAAAAATTGCGTCACATTAAATATGAGTTCTGTCCTAAGTAAGCCTTAAAGAAATAACATATTTATGTAGCTATTGATTGACTGTAAACAAATAAAACTACATTAACCCACTTCAATTAAAAAACCCGTGTTTATATTTCTCCGAATGGCTTTCTCCGTATGTGACCCCATTAGTAAACACGTCTTCGAGACAAGACGACGGAGCCTGTCCTTATTATGAGCCATAACCTCAATACCGGCATCACTTGAAAACCAATTACTATCTCTTTGTACCTGCACAGACGAGGAACTTTTGTCCGACTGAGGAACTTATTAGCGACCGAAATTAACCCACAATTGTTTACTAGTTTCTTGACAGAATATATTATCATAATATTTATATGAATATGCTAAGTTTAAGTTTTTATTAATTTTAGCCGATTATCCTCTCACGAATTAAACAACATAATTTATTCAGTCCTCGCTGGATTTTTTCCTTTTTTTTTAAGGAAAGACGAGGGCACGATTTCCTCTGTCTGCGCAAGCCTTTTATCGTACACATTAATAAGGTAGGCAGGTACGATGCACTATGCACGTAGTAGGTAATGTGCATCATAATTACAGGCTTACTGCCCAAGCTCTTGACGTTTTGAAATTAAGTGCATATTTACGATTTGTTTGACTACTTAAACTAGATACTAGTTGGACTTTGTATACAGAATTTAAATGTTCACTTTGTAACTGTAATTTAACATAACATCCTAAAACCTTCTACGTTTTATTTAAATAGTTTTATCATCAATACTCCTTTATAACCATAAACAACAACAAGCTATAAACAACTAAAATAATAAATCGTAACACGGCCAATATTCTTGACTTAAACTTTCAGTTGCCCAATTTCTTGGTCCCATTATATTTATAAGGGTTAAATAATATAATAATTTATTCATAATATCACTGGTCAACATAGGTACAAAAACATGTTAATTAAGCGACAAGATCTTAAAAATAATATGCCTATACTAGGAATATTCCTGTGTCACAGGCGATAGTAGCTCTAAAAATTTGTTAATGATAAGACAATTTATTTATAGTATATTATATTTAACACAATTTTCAGAAGTAAGGTAGGATTGTTTAATATAATACACTAAAGACATACATACATACAATAACATCACGTGAAATAAATGTTCTTCATTTGTTAGTTTCAAATTATTATTTTGTTATTATCGTCACATCATAAGTAACAAGATGCCCAGTATTGAAATTGCTGACTTTCAGATCGCCAGGTTAAAGTGCGTCCTATTAAACCTGCATCCTACAGCTTTAGTTACTGTAGTTTAAAAAGAAAAATAGACATAATGCACTGGTTTACTCTACACAAAGAGACAACGAAAGGTGAACCTGTGCCAACTAATTCTTAGCAAATATGCAAATCGTTTTAGCACTGAACGGAGCTGGGTGCAGCTATGTAAACAGGTCGTACCTACTTACCTATACCTACTTTTGTTATATGGTTAGTCCGATATTGTTTTGTGAACACAATCTAAGGTAGATATAGTTTTTATTAAAATTTAGATATTATAAACAAATCCCTTGCTTAACTTACTAAAGATAAACTATATTTAAAGATACAACAAATCATGTTTAGTTTGAAGTTTGCTTATTGGTGCTAGTTTGTTCGTATTGCAGTTTTTTTTTATAAAGAAGCGTAAATATTTTACGCGTGGTTCGCGTTCTCGATTGTCTGACAAAGATCTTTGACAGTCGTAACAGGTGGTGCGATCGAGATATCTTATAACATCTGTAACTAAATATAACTTCAACAGTACAAAACTGCCAAATCGTGCGGAGAAAGTAAGTTGTCGCTAAGCAACTCAACATTGCGCTACATCTCATTTATTATCTCTGCAATATTATATAATTATTTAATCACAAGATAGTAATATAACGTATTAGCATCCATAGACCACGTCGTATTATATCATAATCAATTTAAATATCATTTCTGAGGTCCTATGACCTATGCGAAAGGCGTCTTAAGCACGTCAGCCATTTGCAATTTTCTCGCATAAAATACAGCGTCGTGATGAAATATAACTTACTTCCGACATCCAGTTTAAAGGTTACGTCACAGTATAACTAATGTTGCGAAACAATCCTCAAAGTGTTAACGAACATTCCGCATCCTCAATTAATTCGCGAGTAATTAGCGGATTAGCATGCAGCGTCAGAACCGTCACGGGAAAGACAAGAATTGTATCGTTGATTGTGTTAAAAGTAAAGGAAATTCTGCGATACATTGTTGACTCGTGTCATCACACAATCATTTGCCTGTACAATAATTCATTGAAACAATGTATTTTATAGCTCATTCTATCATCACTTTAATTATATCTTACATAAAACAAACAAGTATTTGCATAAAAAAATAAACATACGCTACTGTAGTGCGCTTGTTTAAAAAGTAGAAAACCTACTATTACGATTAGGTGGTTTTAAAATTATTATTACGTAAAATTCGAGGTGCTTACTCGACTTCGTTTATGGCCCTGCTTCATTTGAAACAAAAGCAATTAGTAGAATGACTTTATCACAGTCTCGTCACCATGACTCAATATATCAATGATACAAGAGTAAAAATAGTGAGGGCAAATTTAGTAGTCTATTGTTTACTCGAGACTTGAAGCAAACATAATAATAATAAATATTTCCAACTGATAGAATGAGGTTTATAATGCATACATTTTTACAATTCGTGAGTCAATTACAATGCTGATTGCACGGTGCATTGTGCATAACTATGTATGTTTCTGTAATCAACACGATAATATTCGCACTATAAGTAAGAGTAAGACTTATTGTAAATCGTTACGATAACACATGTTTTCATAATTTAGCAGTCTGTATGAATTAACTAACTCAGGGTAAGTATATATATTTGTTTTGAATTTAGGTTAGCCCCAAACTACTCTTGCGTAGTTCAACTATTGCAACCATGACAATGTAAAATATCTACATAATTCATTACACACATTAATCAATACGTCCTTTAAGTTGATTACAAAATGTTTCAATAGATCGCTACTATCGGTAGTGTCTAGTACGCTGCACCAAAAGATTGATGTGATGGACAGGTTTTTCCTCCTACTTGTCATGCATAGCGTGACAGACCGCGTGTTGCTATTTCAGCTGCGTACACGCAAGTCTTATGTGGTTCTGAGATTAGAGTAAGTCTCATTGTCAGTTCAATTCCACAGCCCAAAATTAGTTTACATAAAAGTTTAAAGGAAGAAGGCAAACTTCGTTTGACCATGAAATCTGAGTTATGCATAATTATTAACTGGTATTACGTTTTACGTTCGACCTTTAGTGAATTGACTACGTTTTGCAAACTAAGCGTATTTATAATTGTTAGTACATTGTACTTTCGAAACTTTTGTCAGTTAATCTTACCATCAACAATTTTACAATAACAGTTGCGATACTTTTGTTATTTTTAACTACGATTTCCGCAATGATCAGATCACAATCATCCACGAATATAGCAACATTCATAAACTATCGCCTCACCTAAACCTCGCTCCAAATTTGGTCAAAACGAAAGGGCCAATCAAAGTAAGGACGGCCATTAAGGGACTCATATGCACACTCATTATTCATTGATTAAAATATTCATTAACAAAGTAATGAGAACATTTATTTGAGCTTTCATACTTTACATGTCACTAGCAATTTTTTAAATGAGACAGATCATGATCGTGCCGTAAATTCATTTTATAATACAACTGACATTCATACTAACTGTTGCTATAACGAAACGTAATTCTACACAATTGTCAAAAGAGACATTATTGATTCTACTGATTAATTTTATGAATATAAACCCTGAATCTTCTCTTATAAGTCGTAAAGTTGGTCGTTAACTCTAAATTATACTCCTTGATTGATGGTTCAATTTCTCTGTATTAATAAATCGAGATACGACTAAAAAGACCACGGCCTACCTAATTTAACGATTTGTCGGTGACATACACAAAAGTGATAGTGACCGCAATGACAAGTGCAGGAGGAGAAAGTATCGGTGCACTCGTGTCTTGCGCCTGCGCACTTGCACCATCTCCTTCACACTCACTATCCTGAGTGACATACTAATGCCAATTGTATTATATATTACAATGTCATTGTATATTATACGCCCATTTGATTATGTGTGACACAATGTCCCTGGTGTTCTTAAGTTGAATGTTTTTATCATATTCGTTGAGAGCTTACTATAAATTATTGTCATATATTTTTACATAACATATAACATCACGCCTTTTATCCTCAAAGGGGTAGGCAGAGGTGCACATTATACCACTGCACAATGTAACACCCACTTTTCACTATTTATGTTATGAGTCCCATGTAATAGGGGGTGAGCCTATTGCCATATACCGGGCACAGTTCCAGACTCCGTGCTACTACTGAGAATTTTTTAAAAACCCAGTAATACTTTGCCCGACCCGGGAATCGAACCCGAGACCCCTTGCTCGGCAGTCGCAATTGCGACCACTCGGCCAACGAGGCAGTCATATATTTTTACGTTACTATTAAATATAATATGTTATTGCGATTTAATTTTATCGTACCTCAAATTAATAAATTAGGTATTTTGATTTGCTGGTTTGTGCTTAGGTAATGTTTTATATCATATATTTTTACCTAGATATATAATGAGTATACTTACAAGTAATGAAAGTAAATAATTCTCTTTCTAGAACATATACGATTACATGTACCACGTTAGCATGTAAACATGATACGGCAAACGATTTCAGCGTGCGTTGATGTCTTTTATTAACGCAAGCGTAACCACCAAGTCGAACCGCCAAAAATACATATTATTATTAAATATTACATTTATTATTTACATAATTTAAATAATAAATTCAAGGTTGAAATTATAAAAATTAAATAATGTTATTTTATTGCATTTTAGACTTTTTAAGGAACGTTTATAGAATTCTTTGCGTATAGAAATATGACATTACAAATGTGTTCGTTGTTTGACAAGGCCGTTCATTTCTCTTTCGTTATTGTAACAGACCGTTATGAAATAAAGTGATTGTGATAATTTGTTAACTTAATTGCAGGCTGTGAAATTAATGTTTATAAGCATATGAATTATATTAACTCTTTACAGGCATGATATAGAATGTAAAAATAAAACGTTTGAAACGATCACAAAGAAAAAATAGATCGATTGCAAAGAAAATCGATATTCAAATTGAAACATTTACAATTCAATGCACGGAATTTCCTCAATGCGTGTAAACAATGCGAAGTGATGTCAACGACTCGTCTCTTGCGATGCACTTTACGAGAATATCCTCATTCGTGGAATATCTAATGCCCATTAGAAACAGGATGCAGCATACAATAATCATAAATGGCGATTAATCGATAAATAATCGAGTTAATAGTACGAAAGTAGCAACCATCATTAATTCACCAGGTGGCTCAGTGGCTGCATATAAATTGTCATTAGGTTTGCTTTCTCGTAATTACTAGTCGATAAGAAAATTACGCTGAAAATTGCGAGTGTAATAGCTAACTCTTATTTGTAGTGAGAAAGATAATCTAATTAAATATGTAGTGTTTTAATTAAATTGTTGTTTTATTAAATATGTAGTGTGTAAACGTGTCCATTAAATCAGTGGTCGATAATTGTTTTTGTTATATAACTTTATTTATTACCTTTTCATATGTACATGCAACTATTTGTTGATTTCTTATTTAAAAAAGCCAGACTGAATATTTTTTTAAACATAAAATATATCACCGTATCTACTCAAGTGCTTTCCAAATTCAACTGCTAAATGCAAAATAATACCTAAATGTGGGAGAGCCATGCTTCGACCGAATTGATACCACAGCCTCACAGAAAACCGACGTGAAACAACGCTTGCCTTGTGTTTCGTCGTGTGAATGAGATTACCGGAGTTCTTTCCAATCTACCTTAATCCCTGAATCCGTCCATCCTCAAATTCCTAATCTGCAAAAGGCGGGTAACGCACTTGTTAAGCCTCTAGTGTTTCGGGTGTCCAAGGGCGGTGCCGATTGCTTACCGCCAGCTGAACCGTCTGCTCATTTACAAGCTTATCCCACAAAATAAAAATATTAAATTGTGCAACTGCAAACTTAAAGAAACAAAAATCAACAAACTATGCTTTTTGATATTGGTACAATCGCCTATAAAATCTAAAAGGTTAGTTGAAGGCCGTGATGATCGAGCAGCGACAGAAAAACACTTAGTCACGACACGACAGCCGTACGTTTACCTACATTATATAATGTTAAACAAGAATGCAAGTGTGTACACAACCGACAGATGAAAACAGATTTGTAAGACTTATCGAGGGAATTGGGTCAATGCGTCAATAGAGAACGAGGCATTACCAATCTTCGGCCAATTACTATGAATTTATACTGTATACCCAACACAATGATGATTGAATATTGTAGTGACCCAGAGGTTAAGGCACCAGCTTCTCATGTATGAGGAAGGGTATTCGAGACCTGGCATGTACCAATATTGCTCTTTCCAAGTTATGTGTCACATCATCATCCTGGTATGAGTACTCACTACTGCTGGATCAAGCTGACTATAACCTCTTCTTGAACGGAAAAGGTTATAATTATATACTTTTTAATATTATATAGATATTAGTGAAATGAGGTGAAGAAAGAAACGTCATAAGGAAACCTCGCCAATCTGATTTAGTTATGCTCATTCCTTCTATGTGGGAGAAGAGACTACTGTTTGGTTGATAGGCTGATAATGTGACCCAATACATTATTGCATTACTTCGCATTTATTGAAAGTACTGACGCCTCTTCACGCTGCGTGAACAGTCTCGAACGATTACTCGCTTCACGATTGAGAAATGGGTTGGTGATCGGGTAATGAGTTCTAAACAGTACTATTTAAAAAATTTTTGGTTAGAATACATAAGGAATATGACTTGACTGCACTAAAAAAAATATTTTGTCACCAGCTGGTTAGGTACAAATAAAAAACTACAAAATGAACTTTCGCACAAAATACCGCATTAACCACACATCAACCTGGATAACGAAGAGGGTGTTATTTTTATAATAATGAGTATAATAAAACCATAATAATAAAAAACTTAATAACCTATCGCCATATTTGATTCAATAATAAAAGTGGAGTATTTTTATTGGTGAAAGGTTTTCAGCGGAACGTGCCAATTTAGTGGTTAATAATGTACACAATCACATTATGTACGTCGATTATTTGAAAACGAATCTTAAAATTGTTTAACATCCTATTTGTGCAGTTCAATTTTGCTTGAAATATTTTTTACAAGGCTAATTGTATTTACCCGAATTTAAAGTTGTTAGAAGCAAATGTATGTTGTAGACATTGTACATGCCTGAAGTAAAATTGTATTTCGTATTCTAGTTATATAAGCAAGCTATTATAAGGTAAGGTCCTTGCAATAAATAGCCGTGAAGTTAACCAACCGCGAAATGTTTTCAGTATTACAGTGATACGACCTTCAAATCTTCAAGAAAAGAGCCTATTCCTTTTTAAAAGGCCGGCAACACACGGAGGGTATCCATGGGCGGCACTGATCGCTTACCATCAGGTGATCCGTCTGCTCGTTTGCCTCCTATTCCATAAAAAAAAAAGTATTCTATGGTCAACAACTGTGTATTAACGAAATTCCTTACACAACGTCATTATTTATTATCATATTAAAATGTAAAACATAGATCTACAAACCTCCTTTCATTAATAACTTCCTTGTTAGCTTGAATATTAGTTTATTCGAAATCTTACTCTATTTTCATACTAAATTGCTTGAAATATAAGATGCATAAATATTATGAAAGCTACAGATATATTTATTATGATTTGTTTTTACCCCAATGAGAATTTATTTATATTAAGCTCCTATATGTTTTTCCTCTTAGTAGCGTCAAAAACCAATATTTATTTATATTTTTTTCGTGTACTGCTATTGCGTCAATCTATTACCTTACGATGAGTAACACTTGATAGATTCCAGTTATCCATTCCGAACTTTTACGTAATGGTTGACATAGCTTTGTGTCAAGGTTAAGTTTATTTTGTTAAATGAATTTCACAACTCGGTCGTTATGGGCAAAATGTGTCAAATGTGTTCAAGGGCTCCGTCGACATTAAGCGGTCAAAGATCTTCGATTTCACTGTTCTAGAACATTTTACGAATATCTATCAATTTCTTGTTTCGATGTATCGATGAATTCTGTGAGCTAAGTCGACTATGGACTTGGAGCTATGTAAAGGAACTTTATAAGATCTCAGTTTGTTAATTTGTTGATAACTATGTAAAATAAAATAGCATGGACTAAAAATATTTTTTTACTATTTACATTTATATTGTAAGAAAAGCAGTTTCTAAAGTATTTGAATATTTACACCAGTGTCGTTGCAATGATTGATGTTGTTATGTTACCCTATTTCATCAACATACAATTTGCACCTTCGATTTCGGGTGCGTCTGCAACTGTAACCATAGACCACAAACATGTGTTGCTCTGTACAATTATAACCTCTACAAATTGATGTCCTGTCAACTCGAACAGTTGCTAAAGCATGCATTCTTTAATTGCAGGTGGCTCCACCATCTATTATGGCGACAATCATTCATTTCCCGAGGATGTGCTTATTATACCACTAAATGCACAAATGAGAATTCAATTAAAAATGATTACCTCAGTACCATCATATGAGTACAGGATAGTCCTCCATTATTAAACATTTCGGTTTATCATTCTGCAACTTGACAAACTGGTATTACAACGGCTGTAATTGTGCAGATACGAGTCTCAATTTAAGTGAGATATTCGATATGCAAACTGAATATAACCATGTAGAGTTCTTTCGTGTCCTAAATAAGCAGTCAGAGGCGTAACAAGTGAACGATATGAGAACTAATATAGTGCGCTCACGTCCCACACTCTGTCCCAATCGTCTTCTCGAAAGCGCAATTCGCAATAACAAGCAAAAGAATTGCAAGACAGTGTAACACCGAAGTGTAACATCTGTTGCAACCGTCCGTATAATCAACAGATTGGAGATCAATCAAGTGTTACGTACGTATTTCCTAGATTATGCCATGTTTGTATACAAAGATTATCTTTACTACATAAACAAATATTGTAACTTAGGTAATAAATCAACACTTTACAAGAAACAAACATTGCAAATTGCAACACTTTAACTTAACAAAAACAAGTGCGTAAGTTAGTTAACGCAAGTTTTACGCACGAGTTCCTATTTCCACAAAATGTGAACAATTTATCTTCGAAAATGTAATAAATGTCATAATGTTAAAGTTTTAAACTTACGGTTATGGGTGTTGCATTCGCTTCGTTAAGTCCACATTGACCACAACAACACCGAATGTAGGTCAACGAGATACCGAGTGCAGAAGAAGGTCGCCGTCCGATATTTGTATACTATGTAATGTAGGCATTGACAATTGCAAAAATGTTATACAATCAAAACATTACTTACATGTGTCGAGCATGGCGTTATTGAAGTTTATTTGAATATGTTTACCAATTGCTAGATGATACAAGCTCTAAACAAAACGAATGTATGTAACTCGTACATCATTGTAGACATGATTAAAAGTGAGACAATAAGTTTTAGTCAGTTAATAGTTGTCGTGCGTTCGGAAGATGCCTTTCATGGGCTTACATAAAGTTGGCATAAGTCGAGCACACTGACATTAACAGTTATATCAGAGTTAGCAGGTTAAGGTACAATGCGTTCGCGTTGCATTGCATCACCGGTGCGGCAGTACTTCCGCGCGGCGCGGCGCCCGCGCCGCTCTGGAAGTGCCTTATTTTATTTGTAACTCGATGGATCGGTTTTTTCATCGATCGATTTGATGAGTTGCCGGTAGTCTTCCGGTTATGTTTATCTTACGATGCAATCAGCTCCGATTCTTGTTCTAATGATGAGAGAAAGTGAAATGTCCCATCAAATTATATCATAAACTTATTTGGATTATACAATTACAATGTACTTACCTACTCACGTTGTTTAATACTTAATCAGTTGTCTGCGTAAGTAGACGTTTCCTGTCGATTTAAAAAGTGTATTAAACACAAGACATGTTTGACTACAGTTTGATTTAAGTATCAGTTTCGTCTCGTTTAAATTAAACGCAACAAGATGTTTTCCAAATAGCCATTCCAGTTTCTGTACCTATACACATTTAACAAGAGTTTCGCTGTCAAAATATGCAATAGAATATTCTCGAACTGCATAAAATTACCATAAAATGCATAATTAACATGCAAAACATTAATCAAATAATATGTTTCGGATACTTTGACAACTTTTGTTTGCTTCTAAATTTCTTCAAAAGTCCTAACAGATTATCTCGTCTCATAACTGGTAGACAAATTTAGATATAGCATCTGTTGGCTGTATCGCAGATCTTCGGAGTCAAGGAGAACCTAACGGGTAACCGGGGCTCCGGCTCGACGTGCAGGAGAAGGAACGGGGTGGTTTTTAGTCAGTAAGAGTCTGACACTCCCTTCCGCCTCACCCAGGCGGGAGCAGCCATTCGACGATTTTCCCCCCTTAAAAAAATAAATAAAAAAATACCAGTACTTATAATATAACTTCGCAACATATTAAATGATATTGTTATTGGTAATCATTAGGCACTCAGATTGTGCTCGCATATATTAACGTTACGATTACGGGCAGCGACGCGTGTAGTGAATTTGTAAAACGATTACTTTCGTAATAGACCTTTATATTAATATCGTCTGTTGCCTTGGACGATAAATACATATAGGTTGCTTCAAAACGCAACCATTGCATTCATAAAGCCTTCGTCCTTAGGTATGCCAAACAAATTACCCTGTGCGCATTGTAGACTTGAACTAGAAATCTTTCAGAACACAATCACATTTTTAAAGAACTTTAGCCCATATAGAAGACCCCATGTCAGCTGCCGAGATCAATATTGCATTTGTTGTAGTTACTTACTGAGCTCCGAGACATCTGACATTCACGAGCGATTAAAAACTTATTAGTGTTCTTTTATAGAAGACGAGTCACACAAAATGTAGTAAGTGAATTACTTCATAGACGTACAATTTCTACAAATTAATACATAAGCACCTAAAACAATTAAATCAATAGGACGTACGTAAATTGACGTTACAAGGTTCTAGTACGCATCGGAAAAGCTTTCAACTTTATAACTCGGTTTCATTCATAACTGAAATAGAGTAGAATATAACAAAATTATTTCCAATTGAAATACATATCCACAATAAAATTTTAAAACATTAATTTATATAAAATACATAAAACGGGAGCTTAACAAACAAGTTTAAAAATTCGCCCCTTTCACTGACAAACTTTTTAATGACTTTTACTTTTTTTCAAAAATGTAAGAACTCAAACAAGTATTGTTATTGCTAAGCATTAAAAGGTAAAGAAAGTTAAAAGGATCGGGTAGCATTTAAGTCATACGCAAGCGCCTGAAAATTGATTTATACCTGGTTATAAAATAATTAAAATAAAATAAGCCTTTAATACTGATTTTACAAATTTACAATTTATTTACTATTATTATACATCAGTACTTTTATCCCCAGCTTGCTCTTCGACATAGGCCTTTTTTTTCATGGCATAAGCCTCCTCCATAGATTTCCACTTTTCCCTATCCCTCGCAATTCTCATCCACTCTGGTCCAGTAGTCCTCCTTAGGTCATCTCCTCAACACTAAAACTTTGGTTGTCGCCTTTTGCTCCTATTCCCATCTTGTATCTTTGTCAATCTCATATTCACACCTAAAGGTTGGCTAGTAAGAATGCCCATGGCATTAAGCCCGCCTATGTACTCTTGTTGCATAAAGTTAAATAAATAAAATAAATAAATATTCCTCTGGCTTATCATATGGAGAGTTACCTGGTTATAAATTCTTTTAAATCTATCCTTCGATCAAGCAGCAAGCAGCGTTCTACATAGTTATTACAGACAAACCTATTACAGTAATATTAACAGATAAAATAAGCACAAATTCTACCCTTTACGTATTAACACATAACATCGTAACCGCTCATACAGCTACCCATTGCATAAGAAGTGAGGGGGGGTACCTTCCGCGTGGCCAAAGCTAGGAAGCACGCCACGGTACAGCAAAGGAAACCAATCAGTACCCACGATCTGAACATGACTGTAAATTACTAGCACAGGGATCACGACACTGGCTACTTTGAATATTTAACTTTCCACTTGTTTTCTAATCTCTGTTTCTTGAAACATATATATACATATTATATTATTATAGATATATATCTTGATATACGCATAAAGGGTTTGAGAATAATTATTGTTGGAACATTGTAACAATATAGTGTTAATAAAGATTTTTAACAAGCAATTGATTATTAAAATATTATATAGAACGATACATGCGCATTCTTCACGCTCTATCTTTTTAAACACGATACTAATTCTGTTAATAAATAAAAGCCTATACATATAAGTAACGAATGCCTCGTTGGCCGAGTGGTTGCAAGTGCGACTAGAGACGGTAAGAGGTCTCAGGTTCAATTCTCGGGTCGGGAAAAGTATTACTAAGTTTTAAATAAAAAATCTCAGTAGTAGCACGGAGGCTGGAATTGAGCCTGGTATACTGCAAACGGTTTACCCCCTATTACATGACACATAACATAAATAATGAAAAGTGGGTGTTACGATACAGTAGCATTAAGTGCCGTAATGTGCACCTCTGCCTACCCGTTCAGGGATAAAAAGCGCGTGATGTTATTTTACGATATAACTAACAAATAGTTTTAGAGTGTTATGTTCTTCTTATCTATTTCTGTCACATTTTTTTTTATTATCAATCCAATTGTATCTAACAAATAAGATACTTTTGCGTCATTTGATATTATCTACTGTAATGTTTGTAAATAATATTATGACCTAATACATTAAATATAAAAAATCCTACGTTCTAAATTAAAGTAAATAGAGACAATGGAATGATTTAACAATTAATAAGGTTAACAATCGTGCACTTATGTTAGACCTCGATGGGATCGGCACGAGCAATCACATACTCAATCCATAATCCACGAGTGAAGCTATAATTGTAACGTAGGTACGTCCAACACAGCAAAATTATTCTGCAGTCTAACTGTACCTAAGTATAGACTAGCAAACTTACTATTATGCTGTAGATACGCACCATATAGGGACATGATAAAATGTCAATCAAAATGAACGATTTTTTTCGCTTTTTCAAATAAATGATATTATGTTTCATCCTTATCTAGTCCATTACGTACCCCTTCGAAAAATTACTGCTAATTTTAAAGCTTCGATCATAGTATTGTGTTCCTTTATCACTACAAAACACTGCAATTTCTATTAAATCATCTGTCTGTTTTAATTATCTGTAAGTCCCTATTTCAACGAAGAATGGTTTATATTTTCTTTACAGATCCACAGAGCATGCGACGGCTTCACTTGACAGACAGACATCTTCGCGTGATGCTGTGGTGCATTCTACTCGGGTTGCAACCAGCGTTCGCTGGCATTCTGGACCCCTTCAACTGGGCGCGTTCAGACCGCATCGAGGTCAACATTCCCTGGCTACCATGTATGTGTTTTATTTTAATGACAGAAAAAACATTTACAATCTGAATACGAACACCGACACAGTAGTTTGGCAATTTTGCTAACTTCAAATTGCTAACCAGCAGCTGTAGCCAAATGCCACTTAGCGCTTGTCTACATGTAGAATAGAAAACCAAATTACATGGGATCGACGTAAATTTTGACGCATGTCAATGTCATCCCCATACATTTAGTTTTCTACTCTCGCTGTAGACAAGCGCTAAAGTGGCGTTTGGCTAAAGGCACTGACCATAAAAACGAGGGCACAAATGCTGTCACTGAAAATTCAGAGAATAGAACCCCTTACACGCTAGATTTGTTTGGAATCACTTGATACCTCATATACCTATAATTTTATTTATTGATTGTTTCAGTTGAAAATGAAACAAGATGCTATGACGAACTAGGATGCCTGAACATCACTAGAAGCTGGTACCATCTCATTCACCGGCCCTTCAACGTGTTCCCGCTGCCACGAGTCGTCATAAATACTAGGTAATATATCCACAATGTCCCATTCATGCTAACATGGATGTGACTGGCCATCAACATAAATTATGTCTTTCCTTATACATCTGTAGTAGTTCACTACTGGCATTATTTGCGAATTGAATTTCAAAAGTAATACGTATATTATATACGATAGTTTGTAATTTACTAAAAACGAGATTTTACATGGTTAGTTACAAATTTCAATAGAGTCTGTCCGACGCTGAATTTTACGAGACAACGTAGCAAACCTAGATTTCACGTCAATCAATCTTTTATGAAACGACTAAAGAGAAATTTCAATTTCAGGTTTATTTTATATACAAAAAAGAACCCAACAGATGGACAATTGTTGAACGTGAACGTTAACAAAACTATAGTAAAGTCCAATTTCAACCCGAAGCGACTGACTAAGATGATCATTCACGGCTTCATCGACACTCCGCTCTCTAACTGGGTAAGTATCATGTCTTTGTGGCACGGCTCATTGTAAATGATGGAACATGCAATAAATTACCCCTTGATGTGTTGTGTTTTTAGGTCAGTGAGATGAAAGATGAGCTTGTGAAAGCTGGCGATTTCAATGTTGTTGTAGTGGACTGGGCTGGCGGCAGTCTACCGCTGTACACACAAGCTACGGCCAATACTAGGCTAGTGGGACTTGAAGTAGCACATTTCATTAATACTTTACAGGTAAATTACTATAAAAACTATTGCACTACGAAACAGAAATATTATATCTTACTAAAATGCCAAAATGTAATTACAGAAAGAACATGGAGTGAATCCATTGGATGTCCACATTATAGGTCATTCCTTAGGTGCCCATACAGCAGGTTACGCAGGCGAAAGAATACAGGTAAGTAAAAACCAAAAAGCAAAATTTACTAGATCGTGCATTATATGATGTTACGTATTTTCTTTTCATATTTTCTTTGATTTAGCTTCTCGTTCCGTAGGGCTTAGGAAGAATTACAGGCCTGGATCCAGCCGAACCTTACTTCCAAGGAATGCCGACGCATGTGCGATTAGATCCTAGCGACGCGCAACTTGTCGACGTCATACACACTGACGGAAAGAGCATTTTCCTTTTAGGTAATGCCTTGGACGTAACTCTGTGTATATTCATTCGTTCGTGATACTGCACGTACGCTTCTTATAATCCACACCGCACTATCGTGAATCATGTACATTTGTTGATCACGTAATAAAATGAAGTTTGTAACAACAAAATTGGCTTTGTCGCTCCACCATCTAATCATACTACTTACTAACCCTTATTAATATAATATTTATGTATTATATAGTATATATGTATTTTATTTTGTAAATATGTACCATACGCTTTTTAGCTTTTCGTTCCATCATTCATTTGTATAGTATATCTGAATATATATTTATCGCGTGACATGGTAACTAATTAATCGACGGTTTATTTCACGCGTGCGACAGATTTTGTGTTTATGGCAGGATATGGAATGTCACAACCCGTCGGTCACTTGGATTTCTACCCGAATAACGGGAAGGAGCAACCAGGTTGTGACCTCACCGAAGGACCGCTCGTACCTTTGACACTCGTCAAACAAGGACTTGAGGAAGCTTCCAGGGTACTAGTAGCCTGCAACCACGTTAGAGCCATTAAGCTTTTCACAGAATCTATCAATGGAAAGTGTTCCTATATAGGTAAGGAATATCGTGTGAATTATAATGAATTATTATTTAAGGTAAGGAAGTTAGATTCCATGCCTATGATTGAGTTACTAATGTGCAGCCCTAATTAACATTACCCAAATTTTCAGGACATCAGTGCCCGTCATACCAACATTTTCTAACAGGAAAATGTTTCCATTGCGGACACGGTTGCGCTATAATGGGGTATGATCAATTTCAGTTGTTTAAATTAAATACATACCTACGATTTAATTTCAATTTATTTTTGACCGATTTTTATTGATGTAATAGATTCCACGCAGACAGCTCCCCGGGTTTGATTACGAACAAAAATAATCAATCTGAGAATGAGGTGTTCCCATCTGAGGAGCACGACACCATTGGTGCTAAATATTACCTCAGCACAGGCAAGGACCTGCCTTATTGTCGTAAGTATTTTATTTGACACATTTAGCGTGACTAGTAAAGTGTCATTTTATTAATCAAATTCGATGGCTGTAAAATTAAAAGCTTCATATTTAAATTGTATTTCCGTACCTAATATATACTAAACTTATAAAATAAATCATGTATGTTGTGTGTTATATTATTCATGGCGGTTGAATAGGGTTCGTCTTGACGAGGTGCAGTTGACCCTTGCATTACGACATAGCATCTGAAATGAGGTTCCTTTCTCCCTAATAACAGCATGTGGCTGATTGCTTTCAACCTCATGTTACAACACAATACTTGCTAATTTAGAATGTGGTTTAGTAATATGACATTTGCCAAAAGATTTCCTAATAGTTTTGGACCAGTTAATCAGTTGCCCATTTGCAAAACACCTTTTCGAAACTAAGCAAAAGAAAGCCAAAACCGATTTTTTTAATAATAAAAATTAACAATCCGGTGACAACCTTTTCCAGGCCAACTTTGCATATAATGAACAATCGGAAAGAGATGTCGGTAAATGCGATTATTGTTGTTATCAACTGTTTAATACCGGGTGTATGACAATTATCTTAAATGTATCAAGTAGATTAATGAAAACTGTTCAACATCCTATGAACGTAAAAGTACCTATAGCAACATTACTTCTACATACTTACCAATTTTTTTTTTTATATAGGGAGTACTCCCTATATCCCTCCCTATAAGCGAGTCACTAAATCGGAATTTACTTCAAATTCACTTTATCATGAGGGTTAATTTGACCAAATATAACGCAACTGTCAGACAAAATTGATGTCCCCTACCGTCGTATTTACCCATGGAATAAAATCTAGTTTTGTTCTATTAATTGGAATATAATTTCATAATTTATTTCGTGGTTTTATTTCAGAACGACATTACCGTGTAGCTATTCAGCTGGCAAATCCTAAAGGAGCAGAATCGTGGGTGCAGGTAATAGCATTAACTATTTTTTCACTATCAAAGAAAACTAGATTTACCATAAACCTAAATTTCAAAATTCAATCTGGGGGTAGATTTGAGCACTATTGAAACTTGTAGGCCGCTATATAAGTAGTGTTAGTATTGATTGGCTGAACTGAAGATCGAGCTTGACGGCGATGGCATGACATTGGTTGAATTGAAAAGGTCTAAGTATGTCCAATCGTGGACGAAAATGGAATGATGAAGAAGGCAGATTTGCATACAGTCGCTGAAAATAATTAAGCCTATAGTCCTATATACATCGATTTTTTGTCCACAGGGTTTCCTCAAAGTAACTTTGTTGTCCGATAGAGGGGTAATTAGAGGAATGGATTTAACACCAAATAACTACGTTAAGTGAGTGTGATCTGAAATTTGTCTGGCAATTCATATTACTTTCAAGTGACTAGATATTTTTACGACCATCTAACAATTTTTTTATTTACAGATTAGAACATGGCACTACCTACACCATAGTGGTTACACACCCTATGGATTTGGGTGGAAAAGTAAGAAAGGTGTGTAGATAAATACCTATACATATAAGAGAAATACAAATGTACAAATACGCTGTTTCCTCCAATTATTTTTTTTTTTAAGAAAAGGAGCAATCAAGTGTATTTTTATGATAAACATGTTTCGTCATCTTTTGTTTTAGGTGGAGTTATCGTGGGAGTACGACATGAATGTACTGGAGCCGCGATCTCTTTGCATACTATGGTGTAATGACCGATTGTACGTCAAATCAGTTCTCGTCGACCAAATGGAACTGCCAAGCAGAGGGTAACATGCGCTGGTTATTATTGGTATATCTAATTTTTTTCAGGCTGTTTCTAAAAATTATTTTATTCTGCTTTTGCAGGAAAAGAAACGTCGACTTCAGCACAAAATTGTGCACACCAAAACGCGAGTTTGCTGAAATCCCCAACCGGGGCTCTGCCAGTTTCTATGACAACTGCGGCAGGTAGCTGTGCCATAATAACCAGTAGGCTTCCCACTATAGACTTTGCTGTCTATTTATATAGACTCTGCGAGTAAGCTTTAAATGAAAAGTGGACGGAGTAGAACGAAAAGGAAACATTTGTCGAAGTGTAATTATATCAGTGATTGTTTTCAGTGTGCAGTTGTTACAGGGAGAACATTTACATGCGTTTATTTAAATTATGAACACTTGTTTTATTGCATGTAGGTAGATTTACAATATGAGCTAAATAGTGTGCAAGTTCATCTGTTTTCAAAACGTGTTTAAAATAACTTGAGCTCCTGCTATACCTATTCTTTCATGCTAGGCGAGTACAAACTTGTCTCAACGAACTTGAAATGAATACTTAGGTACCTATTGTAAATATTATAGACGATATTACAAAACATTTTAAATAAATCCTCAAGATTTTAGATGTTCTTTAATAATGTAAATTTACATGATATTTATACTTATTGTTACAAAATTCTCAGTAACTGACTGAACTTAACTTTGTATTAAGTATTAGGTGCCTAGTTATTATTATCTTACGATTAGTGGAATACTCAAAGTTTTTGTAATAAATTAGTAAATAAGAAACCTTTGTAAATACTTAACGTTATAATTTTATATTTATGTTTTTGTAAAAATGTCTGATAAATATACATACAAAAGATTCGTCTTTTTTATAGCAACGAACAAGCACTTTTCAGGCACTTTTTATTACTAAGTGAGGGAATTAATTTCGGTGCGCAAGTTTCATTTAGAAAAATGACAAAATCTGTGGAACCAAATTCATAAGGATGATAGAAACTGTTGATTTAAAAAGAAATTAACTAACGAAATAAACTGTGACCATAACACATTTAATCGACATTTTCACGTTACCTATGTATGTGAGTACCTACCTACAATTTGATTATTAGGTAGGTACTTACGTGTAACAATTACAAAAATGTTAGTACAACTTATTTTTACCGTACACCTATTGTTAGGTAGGCAGGCACTTTGAGCTTATGAAATTGGTTCCAATATTCTAGTGCCTAGCAATAAACATAGTAGGTACCTACTTACCTACTTAGTGCATACAAAGCTAAAAGTTTTTAATAAAAGATTAAGTCTGAAGGTAAATTGCTTTTTTTTCATCTGATTTCTAAAGCATTCATACGGTAAAAAAATATTGGTGAAAATATCCTTCAAAGGCATAACAAAATTACAATGTGATAGTAAATCCCGAATTGTTGAGAGTATAATTCACCACTATTTTTACCAATCATAGGTTTACTATGTAGGTACTCTCTTTTAATAGGTACCTAATAATTTATCAAAAAAAAACACCACTTATATGTGTCTTTTTTTAATCTCATTCGAAAAATATTAATATAATGGAGGATGCTTCAAAGCAACCCACAAATTTCTAATTCTCCGCAATTAAGAAGTATACAAAGAACCATTTTGGTAAAAAAATTACCTTATGTCCCTTCCCTAAGTTCCTATTCTCTTCCCTATATGTTTTATCATCATACTATTTCATATCGATATCGAGCTATAAATTACCAAAAAAACATAAGAAAATTTAAATTTCGCGGGCTACCTTGAAACCTTAATTCTTTTAGTAGTAAAAGATTATTTTTATTCATTATTTTATCCATTTTATCCATTAATTCCATATTTTAAAATCAGTCAAATAAAAAAATATTGAATATGGTAACACTGAACCAACTGGAATTGAAATGTCAAGATTGTCAAATGTCAAATGACATTGACAAATAACAATTTCTTCGGTTTGTTCCGCAAGTGACAGTTTTCGAGACAACCAACATTTTCTTCGACATAAAAATATTATCTTGGAATTCATAAGATAATACAATCTAATTATGTGTATTGAGAGTGTTACAAATTCTATTAAGTAATAATGTCTTCAGGAACGTCTAAGTTTGTTTTACTGCTGTCATGTTCAGTCACTTTGGGTATTGTATCATATGTGCACATAAAACAACAAACAGACAGGTAATATTATCAGAAGTACATGCAGGTGCTTAATTTCTTTTGAAACTATCTTTTGAATTTAGCTGAAATTGGGTAGCTCTTCTATTTTCTTACTTGCAAATGTGTATTGTGCCCATTCAGACAATTTACCTATATTTTTTATATCTGCAGATATGATCTTAATTTTCCTCTTTACAATAACAAAACAATTAATATTTCAGGGAAAGAATGCATGAAGGAGTAATAAAGGATGTGGAGAGACAGCAAAGACGAAAAATAGAAAACCTTTACATATTAGAGAAGCAAAATGAATTAACAAAAAAACTAAAGAAAGAATTAGGGAGCTAATCAATGAAAAGCATTTGTGTTAAGTAATATTTATTATTTACAGAACTAATGTGGAACTAAAATTACTAGATAATAGGTAATAAAATGTTGAATTAAATTATTGTTTCTTTTCCTTCAGCCAAGCCTCAAGCATAACATCTTTTAGTTTAAGATTCACACCTGTAGGGTATTTTTTATCAGTATAGTCAATAACTCCATCGTACTCTAGCTTCTGCTTAGCTACGGCAGCTAAACATTCAAATGTCCGTGGTTCCCAACAAGCAAGATCAGATAATGATTTACGGTCTAACATGATGTTAGCACGATCCAAGCCTTGCTTTAATGTGCAAGGTGTAATGTTATGTTGTTCACAAGCCGCTGTAATTCTAGTGCTCCATAGATCAATCATGTCCTGCTTCTTCAACTTCCTAGCTTTGGTTGCATAAACTAATGCTCTGTGAACATTGCGTACAGTGACAGAATAACAGTTTCTTCTACGTCCTATGTAATGTGCAGCGAGCCTGAACATTCTTCTTTTTCTCCAAAACTCGTCAGGCCCTCGGGAACGTACCCAGTTAGCTATTGTTAGGAACACCATGGTCTGCAATTGAGGTTATGTGTAAATTAGTGTTCAATGCTTACTAAGAAAGTGGACTAAAATAATTGAACCAATTTTATATATTTCTATACTTACTTTCCAATAAGTAATATAGAAAATTATTTATTTATAAAGATCAATACAGACAAGAGAACACCTTATTTAAAAGCTTTCTGTCACAGTGACAGTGACATTGTAATTTGTAAGTATTGTAACTGTCAAATGACATCAGTCAACGACAACCGTTAATTACTTTTTATACCGGAACCAATGCCTTTTTAGAACAAATACAGGACCGCGCCATAGATATAGTAATTGGGCCCGGCTCGATTTATCTAACGCCAGATAGCTCTATCGTAGGAATAATTTTGGCATTCTTGACAATTCTTCCTAACCATACAAAATAATGTCAGACGTCAATTTTATTTTCTGAGTAACAAAAAATATTCATCGGTTGAAAAATTATCTGCAGTCTTTTTCAGTCGACACATACCAACTTGTACATTCTTTCTATAACTTGATTCATATTTCTAGCCGGTGTAATAGGAGCAAACTAATCTTACCATAATTATTTTCAGTGTTTGGATAGGTATTAGGTAGGTAGAATATTCTTTCGAAGAATGAATTGCATACGAAGGTACTTTCTTTTTTTTTAATGAAACCATCTTATCAATCACAGTAAAGTAGGTAGAAACTAGTCGTCCTCATATCTCCACTTTTTTGTCTCCTTCGCACTTTCTGAATCTTCATCTTCAATAACTCGATTAACTATCGTTAATCTACAAAATGAAAAGTTAGTTATAATTTAATCTTTTGAGCCCTATCCTATTTGACTGAAATCGAAAATCAAGATTTGTAGTTGTCGAAATGACAGAACACGTAGGTACTGGTAATAAATAACTAAGTATGTAGGTACATAAGTAAAAATTAGGTAGGATGGTACACAGTTTGTCATTAACTACAAATAAATACTTGTCAACATACCCTGAACCATCCATTCGTACATCTCCAAGATGAACTTCATTTTCATAATCTGTATCATCAGGATTCATTTGAAGTGAGTTGCTGGAGGCGAAACGATCATTCACGGACATTATGTGTCGTACATTCATATTCACCGGCCTTTTATCTTGAGGACAAGGATTATTTTGAATTATATACTTTAGAATTAAAATCTGTTGAGAAAACAGCTAATAAGAATACTTTGGTTACATACATGCATACAATTTAGCTAAATACCTATGAGGCTAAGATATCTTAATTATTCGCTTAACTTGCTTAACCAATAAAACCAACGTACCTCAACTATAATTACAGAAATGAACATTATTAAGTGAGCTACCATTGATGACAATATAATGCGATATATTAAATTCCCACATCCTTTAGTGTTAATTGAGTGCGTTCCTAGTTCTAGCAAATAATTTGATATGCACGATCCACTTTTACAGCAACTGTGAAACAAAAACCAAACATAATTGTGAACTATCAAAGTTGCCACTATAAAAAATGTGTCCACACACCACAGGAGATTGCCAAATTGGACTTCTGTGATTGACTGCGAATGGCCGCGAATTTTAGTTTTCTGAACCGAATTGATTCGCATTTAAATATTTATAGTGATTTATGTTAACCTAGGCAATTATGTTATGAATCGAATATTTAACCTTAATGGAACGCTATCTGACAAAGTCTCCAACTCTCTTCTCTTGTAGCCATTGCGTTTATTAGCACTCGGATCCCATTCATAGTCACGTATT
The DNA here is from genome assembly GCA_902850265.1 of Spodoptera littoralis. Classification (NCBI taxonomy): domain Eukaryota; kingdom Metazoa; phylum Arthropoda; class Insecta; order Lepidoptera; family Noctuidae; genus Spodoptera; species Spodoptera littoralis. The sequence goes on along the minus strand of LR824535.2, from coordinate 8,866,712 downwards.
TTATCGTACCAATCATGGTTAAACCAATCTTTATAGGAATTAAGCTGAAATAAACAAAATAATTACTTGTATATGTCCCTACACATACCTACTACTAAATATTCTATAAAATTTCCACAGTAATGTCAGAAGTCAGCATCTAGGTATTAAAAATTCAACTGAAACATACCCCACAACATTTCAAAGACCACTGCAAGTTATCAACAAAATGTTTATATTTTGGTACACTTCTATAATGCTTTATAGTATTGCTTATCTTTTCAAGGGTTGGATATTTGCCAGAATAAATCTTTTGAATGCAAAACGCAGCTCCCAACATGTTTATTATTATTATCCATACAATGCATAGCCACAGTGGACAGCAAACAACTTTCGACTTATAACTGCAATTAAAAATATAGTAACAGATGTCAAGCTTTAACCGATTGGGTTTACTGATGTACCGCGCCATTATAAGTAGGTAAGTAGGTACGCACGCAGCTGTTGCACTCGGCCAAAAAATCTCAAAACGATTCGAATATGTTACTTTATTGTGAACTCATTCTGATGTTCTTCCTTTCCCGATATTCGCCTAGCTGTGTTATCTAGGGCATGGTACATTATATCGGAGAAACTATACACAATACAAACTTACTCAATCCGTCTACCATTTGCTATAGAACATAGAATGTGTACGTTTGTTGGGAGCATTATAATTCCAGATAGTAAAACAATCGCGTTAACGACGTCTGTCCCAGTTAACATCAATATATCACCGACACCTAGACAGGAGATGAATATTTTTTAGCAAACAAACACAAGGCACTTAATACTAATCTACTCTGCATAGGCTGGTACCCAGATAGAACATCTTGTGTCGGTACAATAGGTAACACTCAGTTTACTTATAATAATCACACAATACGAGTATCACGCCTGCGCACAAATCCTAACTCCGTGTTAGATACGCGGAGTGTTTCAAAGAAATTTTATCAGGGAATCTAACCGCAGATCCCACGCTAGGTCTTGCATACGTCGACCATTGGACCAAACGAGGTACTAGTTAAGCAGTTAGTATTCGTGAAAATGACTTCCAAATCAGCCGATTAAAACAAAAATAAATTAATTTGAATTTGTCCCGCATCTTATTAACTTGATACTTACAAAAGAATAAAAGCAATGACCAAGTTATAGCAAACATTGACGCAAGCCATAGGAAGCATGCTCCCCACACAATGAAAGGGTGATTTGGACCCATACTCGTCATATCGGCAGGTGAACGACTATCTCAGGTCCAAGGACCAAACACGTAAGTTTATAACCCAACCAAATAAATCTATATTAAATGAAATTACTAAAATTATCTTGTAAATAAATCTTATCGTAAAGAACCATTAAATCAAACTTGACACTTTCACAATCAGATTTTTTAATTTTAATTATTTTAGCAGTGATGTCATTGTCATAGACGAAAATAAACGATTTATGAGTTCTGTTATCTTTAACACATGAGTTGGTAGTTTGCATAACAACTTGGTAAACAACCGTTATCAGTGCAAGTTCCATGTGGTGGAATGCGTCAATATAGTATAGGCATCTACACCCATTACGGGTAACTAAGATCATATCATAGATGGAACCATATTATCCCATATTCCTTTCATTGAGGGAGCCATAAACGCGCAATAAAGCATCACGACATGACAAATAATTGTTGGGCAGCAGGTGAAACCGCGCGGGGATACTAAAATATGTATCTATTTTGTCCTGTATAACGTACTTACCTATAATTAGTTTTTCAACTTTTGCTATAATTTAATATGAAATAAATCCAATAATCTAAAACAGCTATAATTGCAAAGCACTTTCACTTTTAAAAGAAAACTCAAGGAGTTTATTATTAACTCTCAAATTGAGAGTGAATCTATTAATATTGACATTTCGTTTATTTAATCTGACATTTATCCTTCTTTTTATTTTATTCGTATAATTGGGTACACAAATTATGTTAGTCACATTTTCATATTTATTTATTTTTATAATTATAATTATTTATTGCTTTCATTATTAATGTAACGTAGGATATCTCACATACTCACCCTCGAGCCCCTTGTTGTTGCGTCAGTGCTGGCGAAGTGTCGACCTGCTCGCTGTAACCTCTCGCAATGAGTGTCGGGCTGCGCGATAGCTTCACGACCACAACCTACCCACACTATTTTTAATTGTCGTGATATATGTGGTTTATAATGTTTTTATTTTTCTTCTCTTCGGTGACGGTACACGTAGCACTAGTTTATGTATGTATACTTATTTTTTATTTATTTATTTATTTATCGCACAATGTGCACACACAGAGGTCTGTGTTTAAATAATATCTTCCTTTTCTTTTATTGTTTTAACATGAGTTATGTATTCCATTATTTTCCTTTAAATAATTTTTCGTTGCCTCCGTCCGTGCGTCACTGCAGGGGTGCCAACTGAAAACCAGTGTTGGGTACTTACTGTGCCCAGCTTATGCTGAGTTGGCGGGCCCTTTCGTAGTGGACATGCTGCCACCCGGTCTCTTTTTATTTTGCTTTTTTTTTATATAACGTTTTTTTTGTTTTATTGTTTTTTTTTTGTTATTTTATGTTTTTTATATTGTTTTATTTTCGGTGGTCCATGTCTGACGACGAATAAATTTATTTTTCTTTCTTTCTTTCTTTCTTTCTATAAGGACAATTGCTACAATTAATTAATAGAATAAATTAAAATGTTTAAAATAAAAAGCATTTGTTACCATAAACACGTACAATATATTTAAATCGTCAACACTTTAACAAATTCAATACAGAAATATTAATTATAATTCATAACAATAACAAACATATCAAATAAAATAAATGTTTCAAATTGCATCTGTTTCAATAAAATGTTATGAAAATATCAATCCATTGTGTAAATTAAAACTTATTTTGAGACTAGAAATAGTCAATTCATAGAACATGATCAAATACAATAGGAATGTATTAACAAAAAGTATTAGTAATTAAAAAGTAGTTACATGTATTACTAATCAACCTTGCCTGATAAATATATTTAGAAAATTAAATTAATCTTAAACACATTTGTGACGCTAGCCATTTTCCATTTTATTATTCGTTATTATATACAAACTTTTCCATTAAACCATTATTTACAAGAATTTTTTGTTTTGAGCCATAGGTATTTGTGATTTTATTTTTTACAAGAGAATACTTAATAATATATCATTTTTATACTAACATCTTATCAACATGTCCTATATTAGTAACAAGCTGAATTACTGTGTAGTTTTCTTAGAATCTATAAAAATTAATATTTTACTTATTTTGTAAATATTTCTTTATTTTTAATGGCAAGACTTATGTGTTTATATAATTACTATATTGTTATATAATATTTAGATTGATAGTTACTGTAAATATAATAAAAATACGTTTTTAAGGCACTTAAATGCGTTTGGTAATCAGTTTTTTTATGTAAAGCTTATTCAGAATCGAGCTGAGTGACATCACCCATTTTCTTAATTTTCTCCGCAACATTAATTTCGCAGCCAGTGCTTACCAGTACATCTTCTACTGTAACTCCGTCGGCCAGTTCAGTCAACGTAAGACCTTTTTCTTTGTCGACTTCAAAGACGCACTACAATGTAAGAAAATTGAATTTCTTAGTTCTTAATAGTCTACTTTATTATTTGCAATTACAACTTCACAAACACAACAAATATAAAATATTGCTTACCTTTTCTGTGATAATCATGTCAACACAATTTTTCCCAGTGAGTGGGAGTGTGCACTCAGGCAGTATTTTATGAGCTCCATTTTTGGCGGTGTGTTCCATTGTTACAACTACTTTAGTTCTTGGAGCTGACACCAAGTCCATGGCTCCTCCCATGCCTTTTACCATTTTACCCTGAAAAATCAAACCAGCATTATGCCTACAATCAATCACCTCCCTTGCATTTAGGTAAGATGTTATGATAGCAGAAATAAAATGAAACTTACGGGGATCATCCAATTAGCCAAGTCACCATATCTAGACACTTGCATAGCACCAAGAATAGTCAAATTAATATGTCCTCCACGGATCATGCCAAAACTGTCGTCAGATGAAAAGAATGATGAACCTACATAAAAATTAATTCAAATAAATTTTGTGAAACAAAACAAACAAGTGCATAAATAACCAGTTTCTAATTTACCCACCAGGCAGTACAGTTACAGTTTCTTTGCCTGCATTGATTAGATCAGCATCCACATTCTCCTCAGTTGGGAATGGACCAAGACCCAAGATACCATTTTCTGACTGCAGGAACACTTTTACATTCTGTGGTATGTAATTACTTGCCAGCATGGGCATACCTGAAAAACCAAAATTGTAGCTTAAAATTGTATCTAAAAAACTCTAAAACGAATAAACCTGTTTGTATAGTTATGTTTTAATATCATATTGTATTATACTTTATTCTAGAGATTAGTATGTTTACACAGCTTTGTGGTAATCATAAAAGAATTTACTAGACTATTAGCAGATCTAGACCCTGTGAAGAACAACTCACCAATTCCAAGATTAGCATACATTCCATCCTTAAATTCCAAAGCAGCTCTCCTAATGATTCTCTCCCTCATTGAATCTGATTTCTTACCAGCTTGAGCGGGCTTCTGAACTGTCCTTCTTTCAATCCGTTTCTCATACTTTTCACCTTTAATCACTCTGTGTACAAATATGGATGGTACATGCACAAAGTCAGGGTCAATCTCATCCACTATTTCCTCCACCTCAGCAATAGTGATCTTAGCTGCTCTGCACATTGCTGGGTTAAAGTTCCGAGCACTCTTTCTGAATATTAAGTTACCATGCCTGTCTGCTTTCCATGCCTTCACAAGGGCAAAATCACCAGTAATTGCCTCCTCCATTATGTAATTCTTTCCATTAAACTGCTGTTCATGTCTAGCTGCACTTGGAATAGCAATCTAAAATAAATAAACAGTTTCATTTATGTATATTAATAAAGTATTTATAAACACACATCAAAAACACACATTTTTAACTTACAATATACACCTATATTTGAAAGTTGAAAGATTTTATTGTAATAACATACCTTTCCATCATTAGTATACTTAATAGGTGATCCACCTTCATGTATAAGGGTACCAAATCCAGTTGGGGTGAAGAAAGCTGGTATACCAGCACCACCAGCACGGATCCTTTCTGCCAATGTACCTTGTGGAGTCAGTTCAACCTAGTGACATAAAGAGGTTTTAGACTTTTTGGTATACCTTAATAAAAGGCATTATAAGCACTCATAGTGCTTATAATGTTTATATTACTAGTATATAAGGTAGTAATATTACTAGTAATATAAACCTTATTTCCAATACCAACCTCCAACTCTCCACTCAAAAACTGTCGCTCAAATTCTGCATTCTCACCAACATATGAAGCTATCATTCGCTTAACTTGCTTAGTCTTCAACAAAATACCAAGACCAAAGTCTTCAACTCCTGCAAATTATATAGTATGTGTAATTTCTGCTGTGTTGTTCAACATTATGTTAATAAAAGTATCTATTAATAGTGTATTTAAATTAATTCTACCTGCATTGTTGGAGACTACAGTAAGACCAGAAACACGTTTATCTTTGACTGCCACAATCAGGTTTTCTGGTATTCCACACAAACCGAAACCACCGACCAATAACTTGGACCCATCCTGAATATCACTAACAGCTTCTTTAGCACTCTCGTAAATTTTGTTTGAACGACTTGCTGTGCTATAACTGGCACATGAAAATATCTGCAACATTAGATAACAAAAAGTAAATAACTTCACAAAATGACTTACGAAAGTAAATGTAAACAATACCAGAATTCTACCTACCTTGGTGATAGTGTATACTTTATTTTTCGAAAAACCATGTGATTTGATCAAAAATATCCTTCCCAACACCGTCGACGCCATCGTTTTAGCACTAAAATATAAGTAAAATGTCTTGATTAAGTTTCACTGATTAACATTCACATTAACAATTTAATTAACGCTGTTTAAAAATCGAATTAATGAAACAGCCAATGTCACGGTCTGTACGAATAAAGTGCGTATTGTATTCACTTGTTTTTGAAACACTCGTATAAAGACTGTATTATGTAAATAGATAAGAAATGATTAACAATATTGTTACAAAAATAAAAAATAATTTTACGTACAAACAGACAGTGTGTACTTCACAGATTCAAATTTCACTCAAAAATGACAGCTTCAATTTTTCGGAAGAGTTGCACAGGGCTGTGTTACCAACCGCGATAAAGTAGATAAAGAAACTGAGATTTAGCAGTTGTTTGTCTCACTATCTCGAGGTCAACTGGGGGCTCGTAAGCAAGAGAATAGTTGTTTTATTTATCGACAAGAACTGTTTGCAAATTAATTTATGCGATTTAATTTTACATCAGTAGAGATTCCAGTTATTCAGGTTTTTTAGTTACTTATTGTTGATTTGGTTCTTTATAAAACATGCTGTACCTAAGTAGGTACAGCATGTTTTAAGTAATCGATTAAGTAATCGAAAACACTTTGATATAAACCTTAATGTCACGGCGACGCATAATATTATTACCATGCTAAGAATAGATCTTATTTGTTATCATAAATTCTATAATGTAAATAGACAAACAGTAAATTGTACAGTTGATATAAGTTTTAGAAATTATCTGTAAATAAGTAAAAACAGAGTTCGAAATCCTTAGAACTTGCAACTTTGCAAGTGACAATAGATAGGTAGGTTTATTTAAAATAAACGTAGTAATTGTAGTAATGTAGTGCTATGTAAATAAATTATTTACATAGTCCATAATTTCCATGAAGTTCAAAACACACAAACAAGTACAATAGCACAGAATCGACATTGCATTAGTCTACAGACTCTACAGAGCACCTCAGATCAAGCCCTACTTGCGTCATGTTTTTGTTAATTTATGAAGTTTTAACACCTAGGTAGCTAGGTTTTTTTTTAAATGGGGGAAAATCATCGAATGACTGCTCCCGCCTGGGTGAGGCGAGGTCCGAGGTAGCTAGGTTAGCTAATCAAATCGACTTATGTGGGTACCCAATAACTTGGGTGTTAGGTTTTATATATAATTATTAAGAGATTTTTATTGGATCGGCACGAATGATACCACGGCTTCGCAGGCAACCGGCGTGAAACAACGCTTACGTTTTGTTTCGCCCGTTCGCCGCGTGTCTGACTTCTGAATGAGTCGGTGTGGTGGCCAATCCTCCCCCACCCCGATTCCGAATCTGCAATTTCTGCAAATCAAGGCCGGTAGCGCCAATGCATTTGTTGCTCACGAACTCACGACACGACTTTCGTTGAATGTAGAATTGTAGATATAATGTATGCACAGTCAACGAAAGATGAATGGATGGCACCAATTTCTTTCCATGAGGTGATATACAAGTATAAGTACCTGCTCGTGTGTCGCCTTACCTTATTCCATAAAAAGGGTAGGTATCTTTAAGTCGCAAAAATATGCATAGGCCAGCTCGATCCCGCACTGCCCTGGAGTAGAGTGAAACAACGTAATAACGTATGTGTTGTTTCGCTGTGTGAATGAGGTTACAAGAGGTTCTCCCCATCCCATAATCCCGAATCAGATTCACTAATTTCAAATTTGTAAATAAATAAAGCGGCGCAGCGCGAAGTCTGCAATACGAAAAATAAATCTATTCTTGACTTCGAGGAGATTAGTGCGTGTAAACAAACAAACTCCATAGCTTTTTAATATTAGTATCTATCAAGATTTTTTTCTCATCAAAACACATCGTAAAAATACAGAAAAATATTTATTTCACATAAATAGTGTTCCTCTTTACATTTAATTTAATTCTAATAATTATGTATTCTATTCTCTAATATAAAAACATTCTAGATATCTAATGACTGTACATAAGAAGGTATCTAATAATCAAGATAATTAATAATGATCAAATCAAAATAAATTTTGTAAATAGGCACTTAGGTTCAACTCTATGAATATAATTTATTTTATAAGTATGGATATCTATTGGTACATAAATCCGAAAATTAGATAAATACATTTTTACAATTTACTTAGGGAGTTAAATATTAAGTAGGTAGGTATATTATACCTTTTAATCAATTAAATACCAAATTCACATTACTGAATTTCATAAAATAATACTTTGGAAGTTTTCTTCGTTATAGATAGCTTAGTGTAAAAAATGTATTTTACTATTTTATGCATATAAATGTAGGTACTTATACACAAAATAGGTAGGTACTACCTACGTGTTTGTATAAGTATTCCACAAATTAGATATTTATGACCGATCTTCACGCACATAGATTAAAAGTTGTTCTAAAATGCTTTATTAGGGTACATTAAGACCTTGATTTCACCATCTCTAGTTATGATAGGTAGGCACTGTTACTTTGTTGGCAGTTGATCGAACAGAAATAACTTATCAATGGGAAAATGGGCCTTAATGAACATAATAATAAGTCTCTATCTAAAGAACTTACCTACACGAGAAGTTATACAACTTTACTATTCTAATGCAAACTTATCAATTCACTTTCTAACAAATAAATGACTCGTTTTTATTAATATCTTCATTATTTGTAGGTAATTACCAATATTTATAATATAAATCACGTACCTACAGTAGTTACAAGCACCCATTAGGTACATCAGCATTGATATGTATAAAGTCTACCTAGACTTCTACAAACAAAACCTCTACAAGACTTCTACAAAGAATAGGTACCTACCTATTCTTGTAACTGCTGGGCTCTTTTGTAACTGTCAATTTGAACTTTCGAAGTGAACTCGATCGCAGTATCGCTCGTCATTGGTCGAGATAATTTCTCACAACCAATGACAGGGCGGACCGTGATCGAGTTCACCTCGATGTTTCAAACTGAAAGTTACAGAATAGCATAGCTGAAGTGAACACCGACGTCATTCATTTAAAACTCGTGCAATTAGCTTGAAACATTATTACAGGACCTCTTTCTTTAGGTAATGCATTGATTCACTTCTAACTATCAAGTTGAAAAGAGGATGAGCGATAGTACCTAAAATAAGTACTTAATACCAATATAGGTATCTCTCAAAAATGGAAAATTATTCTTAGCAAAGCATTTTAAATGAATTGACGTCTATTTTATTGACATAAAACAATACATAAAAATTAATCCAACATTATAGGTATACTGTTTTTAATAATTCTGTAATTATACATAGGTATGTTTAGGTTCCTGGACCGCATTTAGTACAAATAGTAATTTACCATTTCTTGATTTCGATAGGTGCATAAAAATACGTATTCTTTCTAATAATGTCGTAGGTACCAAAGTCATTGAAAAGTAACCTATTTTATGTAAGTACTAGCTTTTACCCGCGGCTTCGCTCGCGTCACAAAAGAATAAAAAGTAGCCTATGTGACATATACCAACACATACAGCGCCATCTATGCCAACACTTTTGTTTTCCCTCGGGAATATCAATTTTTTCAGGGATAAAAGTACCCTATTATTTAATCCAGACTACTAACTTTACGTCTGCAAAAATTCAATGCAATCGGTTTAGTAGTTACGGCGTGAAGTCGGAACAAACAAACAAACAAACAAACTTACTTTCCGATTTATAATATTAGTAAGGATTTGTAAATCTAATTTTCTTAAATGCTTAAAACATCACGCGGTTACACGACTGTGCAACTAAATTGTTGTACCCAGTGTTGTTAGTTAACTTCCTTTGTACCATTATTTTTCTTCGGTCTACTGACAATTTGAACCATTTTCATTATGACTACTTACAAGTTTCCATACAATCCATATAGTAATATAACGCCTTCTACCACAAACGCAACTGTGTAGTCACTAAGTGGTAGATATAAATTACTTTCTTTATTTAATATTAGATAAGTAAGTATCTATTATAAAGTAATATCTATCTGTATTTAAAAAAATGCATAGTATTTTTGTTTACAAGCAAAAATCATTAATTATAGTCAGAATTTTAATTAGATTCCAGATTTGACAATAGCTACTGTCATTTTGTGAAATAATGATACCACATATAATAGTGTAGTGATGCACACAAAAATCGATAAACAATCAGTGTGTGTGTTTTATAATAAATGTTACAGAAAGTGACAGGATAGCGATAGCGATGAAGGCGACAATTTATAAAATAACTTATTACCATAATACATCTATCTGTTTTATTTGTCATGTTCCTTCATGATTACATTTTTTTATTTATTTCACACACAATTATAAAAGAAACGTCTCAGATCGTTAATTAATCGTCAAAACTAAATTATCGGTTCAGAAATATTTAATTTCCTGATAAACATAGTTCACGAGAGTAAAATTGTAATTATTATAAACGAGAAGAATCGATCCAGAAATATTTCATTTCCATATCGAATAATTTCGCAACGTCACTATTTAGTACTTGTCATAACGTTGCCACACTGAAATTGTCAAATCTGGAATCGAATTAAAATTCCGAGTATAGGTCAGCATCGTTTGTTGTATTGAAGCAACGTCGTCACTTTTTATTTAGTACAAATTTATCATGCCGGTACTTAGCAATATACGTGTCATATTCATTATTCATATTCGACTCAAATTAATCATATACACTTTGAAGATAATCAACCAACACTGATATCATAAAAAATTTGTATAAGTGCTGATTACAAAGTTGTTTAAACAATTTAATGGAAAGAATGCACCACGTACAACGTGGAACTGGCTGCCGCCGCTCAAGCGGGGAGCGCAACTTTAGCACAACGGGACTATTAAAGTACCAAGTGGTTTTGTTTGGTTTAACAACAGGTGGAACTTCCAATTATTTCATTAACAGGACCGGTTCTACGAATGTAAATTTGTTCCAAGAATAGCAGAGTACTTCAAGTGTAAAACTAATAATATCAGAACCGCTGCTGTCTAACGAAACAAGTACCTAGGTAGGGATTCATATTCATATTCTCAACGGATCGAAATAGCGGCAGTTTATGTGAAGTTTTAAATAATGTTTAATGCAGCCGTCCAAAGTAGGTCACCGACCGTCATTCCGAGGATCTAAAATTATCAGTTTATAATATCTATTAAGGCAACTTTTATCTACATAAACATTCGTGTTATTATTACCTTACAAAATAAAAAAAATTCTAACTGAGTCTACCAGATCTAGCGTCAGTAATAACACCCCATAATTCAATTATAAACTCGTCCGTGAATCCGAATTCTTGTAAGTCACTATTATCGATGGCTTCCGCTAGTTGCATAGAGTTTGCTTTTCCTTCGGCAAGATCCCACATCTGCGATGCTAACTCGGAGTCGTTGATGCCCATGAACGATTCCAGTAAACTGTTGATTTTCTCGATGCCAGCTTTCGATCGTTCATCGTGCTGGAAAACACATAAAATAAATTTAAATATTTGATCTTTATTGTTATGGATATTTCAATACACGATATGTCGTAAGATGAAACAATCAATGGTACAGCTCGCTGCATGCAAGATCACAAGATGCGATGTGTACCTACCTACCTAGGTTTCAATTAAATTCCAATTCTATTGTTAACTACTTACGTCATCTACCTATCATTCCATATAACCTGCTAACATGATTTCGAAATAAAGAAACTCATTATTTATATATTATGTGAAGTATGTAGCTAAGTATTTACTACATAGATATAAAATGCCCAGTGCGTCGCTTACAGATTAATACAAATATACAAATGTGGTCAATTTCATTTATAGATAGGCATTAGTCACTCTTGATTCTTAAGGCAAGTTTTGTTAGTCACAGTATTAAAGTTTTATAAATAGGTAAGTATAGCCTTGAATATGTTCTAACAAATGGCAAAGTAATAAAGTCCAATGAAATCTAAAATATTTTAATTGTTTTGGCAATTCACGTGAATACTTAGAAAGGAAACGTTTAGATTTCTATCAATGACGACTATTATTCTAAAAAAGCAATCAGAAAAGACATTGGTAATTAAGTAACTGTATATAATATAATGTCCCAGTTCTGTATACTACACGAGAACACACAGATATCGTGTGTGAGTAGAATTTGAAGGCAATATCGTCGGCAAACGTCAGCTCATGAATGGGCAGACAGAGAAGCCAGACGAACAAAAATTCTGCAATCGTTGTTCATAAGTATATTTTCTATCAGACACAGTTGATAACATTGTTGATCTTGTAAAGAATGTAAAACTTTGTATCCCGGGCCAACCCAAGTGACCACAAAATATGAATCGAGGCTTTATTTGTTGCTTTATATTTGAGCATGTATGTATGTGAATATGAGCATTTGTGTTAAGTATGTCACTAATAATAATAATGTGATTCATGAGTGACAAGAGCTGCTATTATACTATTATGTATGTCTGTTCTTGTTGTTTACGTAGGTATTTATAACAAAACCTGAAGTAAATTCTTGTAGGTCAAAAAGATACTTACGTCGTTTTCTATAGTTGCCTGGCCGTTGGCCTTAAACCGTAATGTCTCTTTGCCAGATCCGTAGTTCTGTTTCCTTCCAGATTTTGCTCCACTCGTCTTTGGTCCAATACTTGCGAACCCGCTTTTAAGTGGTTCGACCAATCGAATCGTAAAAGTAGTTCCCTTTGGAATGTCCTTCAAAATCTTTGCGACTTCATAATGTCTTTTGCCAACCATATTTTCTCCATCCAGCTTCTCGATGTGATCTCCGACCTGAATTAAAAGTGAACAAGTTTAATTTTACAATCAGTTATTTCCGGTGAATTTCTTAACAAGGCCAACGAACGATCACCGTCAGAAACATGCCAGTTTCTTCAAAGACTCGCTTATGACGCAACGTATCTAATGCATGTAGGCATACATTCATTTCTAGCGATATTAACCGAGCTACCGTATCGCAACAGGAATTAACACCGATATTTCTGTTAATAGGCATTGTAACAAACAACAATGTTAAACACAATACAATAATCCATTAATTATGGAAGCGTAAGTTTTTACCTTAGAACTATGTATTTACATAACTACCAATTTCTTTCCCAGCCCAAGCTTTTTAGGTTGTGTTATTTAATGAGTGGGTACATTTCATTTTCTGTCTCACTGTATTATGGTACCATTCACTGGTACTGAAGACAGATAAGCTACATAATGATGACTCTCATCATTGTGCATCTTATCTGCAGTTATTATCTTTGCTAGACTGTTTCTGTTCATTATGTTTATATTTAATTGAATTAATATTTTTTTAAGTGTGGTAGTGTCATGTTCTAGGACGAATGGGCCGGCTCGACCGAAATGATACCATGGCCTCACAGAAAACCGACACGTGAAGCAACGCTTGCGTTGTGTTTCGTCGTGAGAGTGAGGTCCTCCGGTAACCAATTAACCCCTCCCCCCTCCCCTTCCCCAAATTCCCCAATCCCTAAATCCCCAATGATCGCCAAACTCCTTATCCCAAAAAGGCCGGTAACGCCTCTGGTGCTCCAAGTGTCCATGGGCGACGCCGATTGCTTACCATTAGGTGATCCATCTAATCTTTCACCAGCTTAGCCATAAAAAAATATTAAGGGAACAACAGTTTCATACGACTATTTTCATATCTATTCATATTTCATAACATTTATCAATTCATAGAGCCAAAGTTTAATAGATATCAACGCCTTATCTGAATCACTCGGTATTTCCTCCTACATAATTTTTATTTTACCTTAATACAGCCGGTTATTTTTGCTTGGCAACTTTAGTTTTAACTTAATATTCCGTACACTTCCGTAATCTGTAAGTACTTTTTATTCTATTCTCAAACCCGCCTGCTTACTTTCTTACACTTAGCACTTTTAATTTTTCACAAGTTCCATTAATTTCTAATATTAAAATCTCTCCTCTGCGGTCTATCCCGCATAAAATGGAATGCCCTGAGGAACTCCATAAAAATAGAGAGAGTGTATTAGAAACTACGATACATTTATAATGCTGTGCCCATGCAGTATGGACCACTCAACACCTACGTTTATTGAATAATTGAGTAGGCACTTGTGCCAGACGTCTAGCAGGTCACCTAAGTAGTTGAAAGCTTTCGCCAAATCCAAAAAGAAATGTACCCAAAGATAATTGAAAGAAGTCATTAAATCTTTGAAACATTTTTAAGATACACTGAGTAAAATGACTAAAATATCAGTTATGGATTATAGATATAGTTTAAGATATTAACGCTTTGCTCAAATAAATAAGTCCAAGTTTGGATTGAGATCGACTTTTGACATGGATTGTATAAATTTTCTGTCAAGAATTTAGATCCCTTCAGATATTTTGGATTGAAATCGGTAATTAATTTGCAGGGTTACTCATAAACTCGTAAAGCATCGACTCGAAATCGACTGACCATGTGCTGACACACATAAGAATTTCCAACTGCTACATCTCTATGTCATTGTCTTCTTATTATATGTACATACGGCCACACATCAACCTATACAAAACCAGTTTATCCTGGTATAGCGTCGCATCATCTTTCCGCACATTTAACGTTCAGTTTATACTGGATATGTAAAGCTCGATGTGTAGCCGTGTGTACAAAGGTATACCATTATAGTTCTTTCGTAACTCTTCCGAGCAATGGGGTCACGGGGTGTAAGTTTAAGGGCGAGTGACCTAACCTTGATAAGCAGACGTTCTCCCAAAAAAACTATGGTAACTTACAAAGTTACGTGACCACAACCACGTTTTTTTAGACGTCAATATAAGAAAATTTACATTTCAACATTATTCTGTTATTTTCTATTATAGATCCAGTAATCTTAATCTAGGCAGACAAATTATTAATTATTTTATCTACATGAGATACGAGTTTTAGTACCTCTTTATCGCATTCCATTGTCATCTGATTACATTGTTTATTGATCGTGAACCTTTGAAGGACTTCATCCAAATCCAAGGCCCTTCTTTACAAAACGCCGAGCACATATTTCTCACCTTTCTAGGAACAAGCACTATATGAATGATAAATATTTTCTTACCTCTATATGTGGTATTCTCGCTACAATAGAACCTTCTTTTATCCTTTTTATAAAAGCATATCCAGCACCATTATCTGTTATTGTCAATCCCAAGGCATCTTCAGTTTTAACTATTTCTATTTCTTTAGGGCGACCTTTTCTATGTGCAAATATGAAATCTTCTAATCCTATTTGTCCACCTAGTAGTTTCTTCATATCCACTTTGTGAGTATTCAGTGTGCAAAATAGAATCTGAAACCAAAGAAATGCATTGCTGGTACATTTTGTGATATTTCATTTAATACCACTAACCTAATTAGCCACGCCTTAGTTAGGTGCGTGACTAAAAGCTATTTTCTTTCGACCGTGTTAATCATTAAATAATACCTCAGATTTCTGGTATTAAACATTCTTCTTATTTACGATTCGATTGTAATTTATTTTAGTTTACCCAATCACATTTTTACATAACCGAGTTTACCCAATCACATTTTTACATAACCGAGTAGGTACCTAATTACCTATATCATGGTACTCAGCATTTAATTACAAAACAATATTATTTTAGTTCTTTGTTCCTACCTAAATTAGTGTTCTACCGTGGTTCTACCTATCTAGAAAACTTAACCAAATTCAATTCAATTAGAAGATAACATCTCTTGATCAAACACTAGGTTTATGAAATTAACTGTCAATGCGTTGGTGTAGAATGTAGATAAGCACCTACCTACCAGATAAGAGATAAATGACACACTGAGCGGCAAACCATGTGCTAGTTAAGCGAGTAAATAAAAATATTGATATTTATTTAGAATTTGTGTATCACACATTTGATTGAATTGCGTGTGTCTAAGTGCGAAATGGTTGCATGGCAAGGTATGCGTTGCAGGTACGACCGCGCTCCGGTCCTTGACCCATGTGTAGTAGGCCATCGCACAGGCACACATACGGCGGCGAAGCGTGTCTGCAGTCACTTGCCACGTTCGTTTATATCAACGAGAGACTGCGCCCCTGGGCTGATCCACTTCCTGGCTGCTCAGCCGTGCGTACATCCGCACACTGTGACATTTCATACTTACCCACATAGTTACACAGATTTATCTTTACGTTTCACGTTTTGTGCGATGCGATGTTACAATAAACACATTTTAACCTAGTTTATTATATATTGGCTATTCTCTGTAACAAGCTTGATATTTCATCAAATATGTGTATGTCAACAGACAACACGCAAAAATAGGTGGGTACAGAATATATCCACCTTAGTAGTGTTAGTTTCGGATATGTTAATGGTTTTTGAGAAAACCAAACCACGTGCCTCTTTTTTTTTCAGTTTAAATATTCTATTACCTATAACTAAAACTGCAGACAGGCGCCTCGTGAGACTTTGATATTATGATGAATGGGTGATTTACTGTCTAAGATTAGATAGAAGAATTTTGGTAAATATTTAACATGCTCTCGCTCTCGGGCACCTACCTATTTTATTTTTCCTCTGATTTTTATCACTAACGCGTTCTACTCTACTAGTTTCATTAACGGTAACTGCATTTAAAACGTCGTTATGATAGTAGTTATAGTTTTTTGTTTGGTACTCATTACTCAATTAGTTTAGCATTTAAGAGAAAAGAACTCTTAACATTAGTTTCTACGAACGCAGTAACCGCTTTTCTCCAAAAACGAAGTGCTTTATCTACCGCTATCTGTATGGTATGTATCTGGTACGATTTGCTTAGTTACGCAATCATTGCTACTAACAAAAGGTAGGTTTACAATATACATACCTACATAAAATTAGATACCAAACACTTACAGCAGACTGAAATGGTGTAAACTCTATTATCTTCATTCTCACGACTAGGCCTTGACAACGAATAAACCTTGAGCGTTTTCACAAGCCGTGAAATATCAGGAAATTAGCGTCCGTGCCATTTTCGCCGGTGACCTTTAAGGCATGAACTGAATAGAACGGTCGTTGGACCAAAATCGGTGAGATATTTTCATAGATAACATAACAATCAATTTGCAATAATAGCACCTATCTCAGTGTGGATTATCTTAAAGATTTTTTAAGTAACTTTGTTTTTTCGTTCCTAATATTTTTAATTTTACACCTGTACGTAAGTAGCTATATTACATTCATTCGAAATTAAGTATTAGGTCATTGCATGATAACTTCATTTGTCCTGCTAAAATGGGCTATTAAATTCATATGGTTTATTGCATTAAGCCTTATCAGGCAAATCTTATCAATCTAGATGTAGGTAGGTAGGTATCTGTAAGTGAACTCATTCGATTTAAATCTACCGAAAGGGAATCGATTCACTCGCTCATTCTGATTATAATCAAAACAACTTTCATGAAAGTTATTAATTATCTAGTCTATTTAAGTAACGAACGCTGATGCCATTCCATTGACTCTTGCGAGGTAGAAACAGGGAAAGATCAGGCAAAACCATAAATAGGATAGTAACTTTAGAAACCCGTAGGTAATCAAAATCCAATAATATGTATCTACTGGTGCCTACGATCCGCGATTGAAACTTAAGAAAAGCTGCTGAAAAAATCTGTTGTATTGGTTGTTAAATAAAATTATGTTTATTTACCTATTATCTTTAGGTACGGATTTGTGTGACAATATTCAATTAGTGTTCCATTGTTCCATGTTCTTTAATCTTTTTTATTTATTTTTGAAGAGTCAAACTGTGTCACTAAGTAACTAGGTCAATAACGTCAACTAGGTTTATCTTTCAGTAGTAGCAGCAAGTTTAAAAGTAGCAACTTTGTTACAGCGACATAGTAAAATTTACTTCGTAAGAAAGTACAAAGACACCACTGACAAGTGGTGAAGGAAAACATTGTGAGGAAACCTGGGCTTATAATTTGTAATTATAAGTTTGAAATCACCAACCCACATTAAGCTAGCGTAGTGATTAAACTGTCAAACACCGAGAAAATCAGCAATGGCGAAATACATAGTGTTAGTATTCTGTGGTACCCTACCATAAAGCACGGACAAAGTGGCCTGTACAAAACGTCACGGAACTCCAGATACGAACTTAACTTCACTTTTATTTTTAACACGCTATTTTTTCTGTTATCGACCGATCCTTTGTTTACACCGGGTACATGAGTAGGTACTTGCTAATTAATGTAAATGTGGTTTGTTAGCATTAGCACGTGACTCTAATCATTGTTGATTTTGGTACCCATACATACGGGTAGAGTCTGTTAAAGTTACTTTAATGAGAATATTAAAGGAATAAATATTAGGTCTGTATCTACAGGGTGGAATTTTGTAATGGGGAAGTATTCTTCATACTTAAGATAGATTACTCAAAGAAAACATTCCCTTATTTTTGAAAAGAAACAAAACTGTATTCAAATATTTTTTTAAATTTGCTTGCCTCACACGGTAATCGAACCGACTAAAATCTCTCAAAGTTTACACTCTGTACTTTTGTTGCATCGATCGTTCATTGTTTTCCTTTCATTAAATTTATGAAATTTATTAGAGAGATTTCATCCTTATTGACCCTAACAATCGATGCAATAAATGTACAGGGTGCAACTTTTACAGATTTTAGTCCGTTAGATTACCGTGTGTGGCATGCTAATTTTAAAATCTTTGAATGCAGTTTTCTTTCTTTTCAAAAATAAAGGAATGATTTCTTTGAGTAAATTTTCTATCTGAATTATTAAGAATACTTCCCCTACAGGTGGCATTACAAAATTTCACCCTGTATATACCTAGTCATAAAAATCGGCTCATCCCTGTTTTTGTTTACTAATTTCGAGAACTATCACCAATAAACTGTTTCAAATAGTGGTTCGTTTACACTGTTTCAAACAGTACATATACATTGATGTACTTCAACGGTTATTTATTAGAATTTGGGTCTGAAAAACATAGAGTGACAACACAAGAATAAACGATCGCGTTTTAGTGGTGGTAACCTGGAAAGATGTTTACATAAAGATCGAGGTGTGACTATAAGTGACAAGACAAGAAGAAGCCTTCGTGAACATAATTTAAGACCACACGAGGCAGCTACAGGGTCGAACTTGAACACAGCTCATCGACCAGTCAGTTTTTAATTTTTTGCAAAACCAATGACTTAATATGCGCTTTTGATGGATACAATAATGTTATGGGGCGACAAGGAAAACGCCATGTTCATGTAGTGCTCTAAGTACAATCAGAATCAGAATCAGAATCAGAATCATCATTTATTTGTTAAACATAGGTAGTTTACATAATAAGGTCTTACATATAAAGATAGTCCACTATGTTTTGCCGTGATAGACATACAAATATATTAGGTACATGCATTTAAAACATTATTACAATTTCAGTTAAATTTACAAAAAACAGTGATTCACAGTGGGTGATCTGTACTGTACCTAATGTAATTAGGGTGAGATTTCTTTAACTGTTAACGGCCGGCTGGCCGATACCTATACCTATTACAGAGATTCTGGAAGACCATTGTCATGTCTGATGCCGGCTAAATCAGGGAAACTTCGAGCTTATAAAATTAGCTTGTCTTTTTGGTTTATACTTTGTTGTCAACATATATAAAATAAAACCTATGTGTAGACTACGTAACAATAACTTTGTTTATTACAAATATCGTATGCAGTAAAACCAGTATAAGTAGCTAAATACCGAGGTAAGCTCTCGATAAAACAGAGAAATGGATAGTTACTCGACGAAAGATTTAACTTTACAAAAGTGAATCCCAAGCCCAGGTACCAGCACGCCGTGTAATTAAGTCGATTGGTGATTGATTGATAAATTGTATAAAATATAAATAACCTGCCAAGTGCACTTCTCTCCTTATCAGGGATAACAACGATAGCTATAGAACTTCTTAATAAATGGTAAATACATACCTTTTCGTCTAGAATATTTAGGGAATGTCCCTTATTAAATACAGCTAATCAAAATTCAAAATCTACAAGGTTTTAGATATTAATTTGTATAAGTAGGTGAGAAGACAGGGCTAGAAGAAAGAAAAACGTGTGTTGGACACAGTGTAGTAGACAGGTACTTCAGTGCCTACACAGAATTTACCCACTTATTTCGGATAGTTAGGTAACAATTAGGTACATACAACAGATTAGTAAGAATTAGTAAGAAATCATAGGTAAGACTTAGGATTTGAAAACTCTCAGGTTACAAACTTACAACATTTATCAGTGGCGTGTGCATCATATTCATGACATGTGCCACGTGCATGAAAATTATTGTATACCTAAGTATAATTGTGTCTTTTTTTTAAGGGGGGAAAATCATCGAATGACTACTCCCGCCTGAGTGAGGCGGGAAGGGAGTGTCAGACTCTTACTGACTAAAAACCACCCCGTTCCTTCTCCTGCACGTCGAGCCGGAGCCCCGGTAACCCATTAGGTTCTCCGCGACACCTATTGTGTCTAGGGATGAATTGTGTCGCGTTGGTTTAACATCTCTAGTTGTATTCGACCTTTATTATTCCAAATTCCAGATTGCTATAAGCTGCATTGGCTCGAAACAGCACATCTCGGTTTCATCATTATAATCTACTATTTCGAATCATGAATGTGCCTACGGTAGATATTAATGCACATTACATTAGTAGGTAGGGACCTACCTAGGCATGTACCCAGTTATACTGTTTTTATCCCAAGTCTTGACTTCTTATTTGCATAACTAGGAATATTTTTTTGCATTAATCGTACGTACAAGGTAGGTATGCTAAGTTTCTATCTTTATTTTAAGGGCAGGAATGTAACATCTGTCTACATTCTTTCTATGTAATTTTATATTATTACTGGAGTAAGATTTTATTTAAGTTAAATAATTATAATCATTGATAGGTACCTAGATAATTATAGGTAGGTATCAACATAGTTCTTCCACAGAAGTAAATGTTATTTACGACCTTCTTTTGTTTTAACGTGTTGTTGTTATTGTTTTTTTTTTTTGCGAATTTCGTACCCAGCAGTCCTGCGCTCATTAATCGATTCCACAGTCGGCGTTAACTTATACGTACTTTTAGGAAAGTAGGCACCTTTTATAGTTCCAAACAATGTTTAGCAATGCAAAAAATATTTAATGATTTGGTAATATCTAGGTACTCGTACGTAACAGGTACGTACGTACTTATTGTGAAATCTTAAAAAGAAGCAATTTGAATATCTATGACGCACTGCTTATGGTAAATTATGTACCTGTACCTACCTACTCTTATCAGTGTATTCGTGTACTCAGTGGCTGTCCATGAAATGCTTGTGCAGGCACTAGGTGCCTACTTAGTCTAACATAACATTACGTTGTGTTTAGTCATGCTTTGTTTAATAAATCTTGTATTAGCCAATTACACATACATGTAAGCACCTAAGTAGGTACCGACTTATTTATATGAAAGATAAGTTGTGATAATGTTTCAGGACGTAGCGTAGGTACGTATCCTATCTGTGAATTCCACATTTCTACGAACTAGGTAGGTACCTACGATGATAGGTGAACTGACCACCGTGTATTGTTTTATTTAATGATTCAAGATAACTTATGTCGGTACTTAGGTGCCTTAGTTATTGGCAGAATCTATATAGTCATCTATACTAGTCAGGAGACTCGGCAGTCACCTCGCTCATGGCACTGCAATAAATCATGATTCCACGTATTCCATTCAACAAATCAACAATGACTCAAACTTGTTCTTGAGAAATCTGTTTCAATAAATAAGTACAATGGTTCCACCTACGTTAAACTTTGTAAAACTTCTCAAAAATATGGAAAATAAACCTTACCTCGTCAGGTGGAAAATCGTAACATTCTGCTATTTTTTGATAAAGCTCCTTGACATTAGAAAATCCAGAAATGAGTCCGAGAGGGCTGCCGTGTGCCTGCTGACAGTGGAACACCAACTGTGACTTCTGTGCTCCATTGTTATTGTCCACTCCGTTGGCTTGCTGGTGAGGCTCCTCGACGGGAGACTGTGGCACTGGAGGCGGCGTGTATTTAGGCGCCTTCTTCTTAAATAACGACATAGTAAAAGAGCACTACGTAACGGTAATAAGTTTTCCTTTAGTGAGAAGTTGAGAACGTCAGTGCGCACACATTCTCTAACCGTGCACAATATAATTTAATCACCACACAGTCGCTTATCTTGAGAGAACTTTAAAATATATCGTCGCGTCATAGCACATGATAAGTTATCACTCAATAGCGATATTGGGTTAGATAATGCGATGTTTAGACGAGAGTTCTCTACTACGGGCAGCGACACGGAGCGCGCTCGGGCGACAAACGAACGACTGACTGCCGACTGGCTGGTTTGTTTGACAGTGGGTTGCCTTTGCCTGCTCAATGGTATGACGGCTATGAAAACATGATGCGCGCCCGCGCCTCCCGTACCCGTTGGCGCCGCTACGTCATCAAATGATTCTAATAAAAAACTAAACATGTTCACATTGCTTTGTTTCTTGAACCCCGGGAATCGAAGCAGTTAATAAAACGAAGTTAGGTCCATATAACATTTTAAAAATTGTTTTGTATGTAAATGTAAGTACCTACTTAGGTATGAAATATGGCATGACAGACGTGTGAAGACTGAAGTGATTATTGTAAACCTAAGTAATCCTAAAAGCCAATAGCTACCTACCCATGTATCATCCTTACCTATAGTAACCTAAGTATAGCCTGATTTAGAAATGTCATGCCTGCTTACTAATTGCCCCCTGCCTATCGAGTAATGTATATGAATGTAAAGTCGGTAAATAACAGTGAAAACCTCTATATTACGCCAACTTTAACCTAGAGGTATTGTAAAAATTGTGATTAATACCACCTATCAGTTTTGTTGTCTATTCCTGGACCGACTTATTACATTACTACCTACCTAGATTTTTTGAATACACAGCCATATATGTAGATAGGTAGGTTATAGGTTCGAATCAGAATAACTTTATCCGACTTTAATTATTAAGCTTTCTTTTCTCATATAGGTACCTACATAACATAACATTAGCATTACGCCTTTTTATCCCGAAGGGGTAGACAGAGGTGCACATTACGGCACTGTACAATGTAACACCCACTTTTCACTATGTTAGAGTCCTATGTAATAGGGGGTGAGCCTATTGCCATATACCGGGCACAGTTCCAGATTGCGTGCTACTACTGAGATTCTTAAAAACCCAGTAATACTTTGCCCGACTCGGGAATCGAACCCTAGACCCCTTGCCCGGCAGTCGCACTTGCGACCACTCGGCCAACGAGGCAGGTTAGGTACCTGCCTCATTGGCCGAGTTAGGTAGGCCTAATATAAATATTTTTAGTAAGATGAGAATATTTAATATCTATAATAGGGATTTCGTAATTTCCCTGATTTCCTCATCCTACTAATTACTGTATGTTTTATACACAAGAAAAACTGTGGGGTATGCCACTGGCTTAAAACTATGAACAAAGTTATAACCATCATGCAAACCCTAGCGTGTGTGGCCGCCTTTAGGGATGATGTGGGATGTGGTCAACCATGCACACCTACCTATGAGAAAACTGTTCACTCGAGTCTTGAACAGACACCCCCCCATAACGTGTTTTTCAGGAAACACAGACTCAATCAAAAACTAGTTTGAAATAAAACTTTTCATATGGATTTGTATTTTTTATTAGTTTAGCGTTAAGTTTACGACGAAGCTACAGCTTTCTTGGGTGTAGGTTTGCCTTCCTTGAAGCCATTGCGGAAACGCCTCCTCACGATTTTCAGGTGACGCATGCGGCCAGTTCCAGTGGTCTTCCTGCGCTTGGCCTTCACTGACCAGTGGTCTAAAAAAAACAAGGTATAACTTTAGTACTTTCTTATGACACTTCATGTCACAACAACAACAGCAATCATACATTTTAATTTTGTAAGGGACTAGCTACTTCCCAACTTTAGATAATAGTATAAGATACTATAAGTTTGTTTGAACACTTTAATCTCCAGAACTACTGGTCTAATTTCAATTTTGGATATGATATGAAGATTGGATAGTGCATTTATCGAGGGAGGCTATTGGGCTATAACACACCACGCTACGATTAATAAGCGCCAAGCTGAGCGGATGAAACCGCGCGGAAGTAGCTAGTAATAATATAAGACTTAAAGGATTGTGCAAGTATAGAATGTACATATTTAAACTGAAACTCGACTTTTATTTTGGACACTGAAGATTAAGAAACAAACAAATTAAGAATTAAGGAAGAAATTATATGGAAAATATTGTTTGAATTTATGATTAAACAAATGTTTGTGACATTTGTTCTAATCAAATTTCAATTAGTCTACCTACATTATACAAAGAAATATTTTAAAAGCAAATATCTCTTCAATCAGTGTAGGAAATAATATCAACATTAGTAAATATTTTCCCTAAAGACAGAAACTGTGGACATTCTGCAATGAGGTCGAAAACGTGTATACACCAGTTGTTCTGAACTGTTGTTGAATTTTTGCTGTAATCTAATGGCTAAAGGTAGCCTATCAGTTTTTTTTAATTTACAGTTTACATAACATAACATAACATCATGCCTTTTATCCCCGAAGGGGTAGGCAGAGGTGCACATTATGCCACTGTACAATGTAACACCCACTTTTCACTATTTATGTTACGAGTCCCATGTGAGCCTAATATTATATTTGTGACAGTGAAATATATGTTTACCCAACAATACTTGTTAAAACCATCAGCATATCTCTGCAATTTTGAAATTGTACCATTTAAAAAAAACAAAATATTGCCCCACTTTAGGAACTTCTCCTGTATGGTGGGTGCATTTACAAACATACAAGTTCACATACACATGACACTCAGACCTGGAACAACAATCTGTGAATCACACAAACAGTTGTTCCGAGTGGGAATCGAACCCGCGCCATGTTGCGCAGCAGCTAGTTATCCAGGCAGTGCACCAACCATAGAGTTATTATGAACCATTTTAGGAAAAGCTTGACATTGTAACCTTACATAATGCTTGTTGTTGTTTCTCTCACATCTGTCTCAAAATTGAAGTGAGAGCTACTAAATTTCATCCTCAATAGAACTCAAGTATAATACTAGCATAGTGGAAACTGGGTATTATTTATATGTAGAGATGTTGATAGTTTTAACAAATATGATAGATATAGTAGTATATATGTTTAATATCAATATCTTTGACTGGATTTACATGTTGCTTTGTTCTCACACAATCAACAAAACTATGTAACTAGAGAATTGTGTTGTAAACCCGATTGAAAAAGAGTATGGAGTTTCTTGCTCGCTCTTATCCATAGGTATCTACTACTTGGAAGGAGCAAGTAGCTTCACTTTTAAATTTTTGTCGTTGACATTCAAAAGTGCCTTCCTGGTCTAATTGAAATAAACGATTTTGACTTAACACATGTCATTACTACAAATTTTATATAAATCTTTATATACTATCTCATATACACTTGAATACTGAAAGACTAAACCATTTTAAGTTGTACTTAAATATTGTGCAATCTCTCTTATTTTACAAAGAAATTGTAGTGACAGAAACATACTTAACCCGTTGAAAATCATCCCCAAATTTGTTCATACAAAAGTGGTCTCTAAATATTGGAAATAAGGTCTATAATGTATTTAGTGGAAAGCGGTCACCGGTGACTGCTTGGGGATATACGGGTTAAGCGCAACCTCAAATTTAATGGCATTTGATATTTTAACAATAGTGCTGTAAATCACAAAAATCATAAGAAAATTTTGCAGGCTACCTTGAAGCATCCGCATTTTTATTGAAAGAGTTATGCACACACTATTGAAAAGTATCAATATGATATTGATCTTGTAAGAGTAATAATTTTTGGATAGTTTTTAGATAGCAGTGTATGAAATATTTAGCAACTACAACTGCTGAGCGGGATCTTGGTAAATCATCAGTGTTTGTAGACACATGGATTTACTATATCAGTACCAATATTCATCCCACACCAGTAAAAAATCAACAATTGTATTCTATGTGCTATTTTGTAATTATAAAATCTATTTGCATAGTACTTCTACTAGAATCCGAAATCCAAAACATTATATTATAATAGAAACAATGTTATGAAACACTGGAACATAATTACAAAAGTGCTCTTGGCAATTCCAAAATGGGAAAATGCATGTGCTTAATTTAAAAACAGTGCATGTATAGGTACTGTGTTAAAGTACAACCATACTTTAAAATTAAATTATTGACATGGTTATAATTAACCTGCATGTTTGGGCTCCATAATATTCAGAATGAAAATACTGGATTGTTTAAGTTATAATACAATGAGTTTCAGTTATAATACAAGTACTGATACAAATTCTGATCTTAAACACTAAGACCTGACCGGTATGAAAAGGTACTCACAGGAACGCAGCTTAGCTGCAGGGTATCCACACTGTGCACATTTTGATTTTTGGATGTGATACGAGGATCTGCCACACCTTCTGCACAAGGTGTGTGTCTTGTTACGACGCTTACCAAAGCTCGAAGTACCCTTCGTCTGAAATACACATTTTTCAGGTTATAATTTAATACCCATGAAAATTTCACTAATATACGTAATTCTCAATTTACATAGTTAAAACACAATGAATTATACAAAATTATAATAGAAATATTGTATAATTTCAAAGATTAATTTAGATATAAAATACAAAATCTATACACTACCATCTTGTCAGAATTTGACAAGCCAAGAGAAAACAAATTGGTCAGACAGTCATTAAAATGTTACCAGAACTCAAGCTCCACAGATTATAATATTATATTTCTTTTCAGTTTGCGAAAAAGTAATTGATTCTAATAATAATTTTTTTATCAAGATGAATTTAATCAGCAGGTGCATTTTATTTTTAAGTTTCTTCTCAAATATTATTTGTTATACTTCACACTTAAGTATACGTATAAGCTCACACACTCACTCACTTACAGTATATGCTTGGCAAAAAAAGACACGGTGACAACTGGACTCTGACCATGAAATAGAAAAACTATTTTTTTCTTAACTAGTTTTAAAAAACTAATTTTATAGAAATCATTATTTTTGTTCAATGGCTTTGACTATATGATTTTAATTATAGTTATCTGTGAGTTATGTTATCTGTGGTATTAATCATTATTATAATTGTCATAATCTTTGTCAATTATTCTCATTCAATGTTCGATCAATGTTCTGATTCTAAACTTCTGATGTTCTCATTATTCTAATTAAAATAAATTACAATAAACAATAGCATCATTCGCGTGAAAAGCGATTTTCATAAGTACACTGTAATCAACAGTCTGAAACAATCGGATAACTATTGGATATTGCAATAACTACTATATAACTTAACAAACAAGGTACGTTTTGTGTAAAAGTTTCAATTCAACAACCATTAGTGTAATGTTTAACTGGAAACCTTGAAAAAATCATAATTGAGCCCTAAGTATATGACCAGACTCGCTATTTCAGTTATATACTTCTACATCTGATGATTTCTATTTACTGTGTTCTTATCTTTTATGAGTTATTAGATTTCCGTAATAAACTCGTAAATATTGTATAGGAAATGAAAACCAACCTAAATAATGAACAATTTTTTTATATTATGTTATTTTAAATGTTTAATTACACAGAAGAATTAAGTTTATAGTTTTTTAAAAATTTACTCCTTAATATTTTGATAATATTGTTGGTACCATCAAAAAGAAAATTGAATAAAAGTTTCTATTTTAGATATCTGTCAATATGGAACTTCTAGATATTATGAAAAACTTAACTATTAAACATGTCCCAAGTGAAAGTGAACAGCAGTTGTTTAAGTCCATTGCTGCAGATATAGATGATGTACCTACAGAAGTAGTATATGCAGAGTATTCTGATAAAATTATGCTTATTGTATCTCAATATCACAAGATCGGAAGCATGCTAACCATAAAAAAAGAGCAAGTTTTTGATGGTTCTGTAGTTACTGGTTCTTTTTATACAACAAAGGTTATTTTTGGTGATGCAGGAGAAGAGCAAAGCGTTGCAGCAAGATACTTGGCGGAAGCAATTAAAATTACAAAACCACTAAATATTTTTATAAATCTCAAATCATATGACATTGCAACAGTCAAAGCTTGTGAAGAAGTAATATTAAATTTAATTAGTAAAAGAGAAGCTTAAAATGGCTACAGCAAGTGCAAAAAGATTTAAGTCTGTTCAAAAATACTATGGTCAGCTGGTTTTGGGACCTCCAGGTGCAGGAAAAACAACTTACTGTGGAAAAATGTCAGAACTTTTGAGGAAACTAGGAAGAAATGTTGTGGTAATTAATTTAGATCCTGCTAATGATGTAACATCTTACAAACCAGACATTGATATTAGACAACTAATTGCTCTTGAAGAGGTGATGGATCAACACAACCTTGGTCCAAATGGAGCTTTATTATACTGTATGGAGTTTTTAGAAAAAAATATTGATTGGCTGCTGAGTCAAATTAATGGTGAAAATTACACCAACTACATATTTGACTTACCTGGGCAGGTAGAGCTGTATTGTCACCATAAAAGTTTAAGCAACATATTATCTGAACTTAGTAGTGTTGGAAATCTACAATTTTGTGTTGTCCATTTAGTGGACTCACACCATTGTTCTGATGCTGGAAAATTTATTGCAGCATTAATGTTATCATTGAGTGCAATGTTAAAAATTGGACTGCCACATATCAATTTACTAACAAAAGCAGATTTGTTAAAAAAGCATATGGATAAACTGCAATTTGGTATAGATTTCTATACAGAAGTATTGGATTTAAATTATTTGCTTGACAGTTTAGATACTGATGCATTTACCAGCAAATATAAAAAATTGAACAGTGCCTTTGTTTCCATCATTGAAGACTATAGTTTAGTTACTTTTCAATTAGTTAATTTGTTTAAAACTGAAAGTTTACTTAATATTCGAAAATTAGTGGATAAGTCAAATGGATATGTGTTTAAAGCTGAAGAGGGTAGACACATAAACAGTATGTTAGCTTGTGCTATGGGTGTCAGTGAACCAATTGACATTAATGAACTTGAATAAAATGTGTTGACTTAATTTTATGTTTTTTTTTCATGTCACCTTGAATTTATTTTCCGTAAAATTTTCAACAAGGTACTTTTATAAGGATTTTATATCCGTTAACGCGGCGAACTTTGAGCGTCGCGCAGTCAGATAGCAAGTTGACTCGTCAAACAATATAAAACTGGGTAAATATAGACAAAAGAGGAAGAAATAGGTACAAACTATAAAGAATTCCCTAACACTTAATTAATCACACCTTATCTGTCGTTATTTAACTAACTTACGGTACGCAAGTCGTAAAAAAATAATCTACAGTAAACCATAAAAATATGTAATTAATAGTGTCCGACTGAAAGACTATTTTTGGCCGAAGCTAATTAACGATTAACCGGCAATCGCCAAAACCTTCGGCTTCCGACAAAGGATTATAGTATCCCAGCAACTTTGTTCAGTATTGTCTACAAGCTAAAAATTAATATTAAAATTATTTCAAAACTTCAATATACTTAAAAGATTTATATTGACTATCTCATATATAAGTTGATTTGGAGATAGTAATTTGTAGCCATTTGTTCCTACACGTACGAACTTGTCTTGACGCGCATGTCATGCGTTAGGTTTTTATTTGACACTTTGTCAGTGACTCCCCGCGGTCTTTGCAAACACGACTGGTCCGTCGCTCTCTCACTCAGAATTTATTTCGTAACAGTTCGGCGGCTGTGGCCCAAAACCAGGCCGAAGCCGAAGGTTTCATCGAAGATGGCCGATACCGAAACTTCAGTTTGAAGACACTAGAACATAATACTGTTTTTATTGGCTGCTGCTGGCTTTTTAGTACTATCGAGATCTTGATTTAAATTAGTAGGGCCAGGAAGCAGTTTGGTTGTCAGTTGGTCAGTCGCATAGTCTGGACTCAAACAAATAGGTGCTGCGTTACTTTGTGTAAAACAACCTTTCGGGGAAGGTAGAAAAAATTGTGTAAAAAAAATAACATAATCCACGTGATATACTCATGTTACCTCTATTTTGAAAAGGACAATTATTATTTGACAGGTAGAATGTCCAGAAACTTGAAAGAAAATTACAACAAACTCATTGAAATGGAAATGGAAATTGATCAATTGCTAAGTGAGAAAAAATATATCCAAGTTAAGCTGCTCCACCAATACAACGATATTAAAGATGCTGCTCAGATTGTTATTAGTCATATAGCCAATTTAGAAGAAACTACTATCACAGAGGTTCACAAAAGACTAAAACTAAAGGAATGAAATAAAACATACTTTCATATTAATGGAACGTTTTATTTGAAGACAAATACAACTCTTTACAATTTAAATTTTATCCAAATTTTGAGTTCATAAATTAATGAACAATTTTTAAATTTCACATTGCGGGTTTACGTACGTAGGTTCTTAAGTTATAAGTGTTTTCAAAAAGCCACGGTTCCACGTTTGCTACTTCAATTACGAAAAATGTATGTTTAACATGACAAGTATTCTAATATATTTTGATTATTATATGTTGATAATCATGACCATTGTCAGCAAACAAAATGTATTAATGTAGATAGTAAAAGTTATCATATTGTTGAGAATAATCTAAACTATAGTGAATAATGGATTTAAAAGAGATAAATAAAATCTACTTCTCTTTTGAATCATCTAGTTTGTAAGTATGTGATAATATGTATAACATGAAATAATGGAGATTAACAAAGGTGTCTTAACAATCCAATTATTATTATGGTAACATTTTTAAGAATACCAATCAGTGAAGAAAGTTAACATTATAATCTGAAAAAACCCCCATATTATAAGATTATTTTTCACATGCTTTACCATTGTTATACATAATTCTTAAACAAATCAAAATACATTTAAGTTAAAATTCTAATGCTAACATGGTGTCTATTTTATTAAGCAAGCAATAATTATATAAATGTTTAAATGTATAATATAAAGTGCGTATCGCTTTTGGCGACAGCTTGCGAATACTTTGCAATGTGAGCGTCCACATGCAAGTTGAACGCTCGAGCTGAAGAGTGGAGGGCGGTAAGCCTCCACTCTAGCCACTCTGTGGCATCGTTACGAAGTCAGAGGCATATACTTTGATTTGCATTTAGTGTCTTGGAACAGCGTTGTGGCTGCTGCGTGTGTGCATTGCACTCAAGTTCTGATCAGAGTTGATTGTTACTTTCAATCAATTATTATAATTTATATGTTATTGTGGCAACATATTTTGTGTTGTTCTGGCCTGGGTTTAAAGCGTTCAAAATTGTAAAGTCTTCATTTAGTTCCATTCTCGACTGGCGTGAACTGTGCAATTACTGTTGAGAAGAACTGAATGGAATGTACATTTACGTAGCAAATTGCAACAGTTATTCCACCATTCGAGTTATTTAGTAAGACTGTCCTTATATCGATGTTTCTCATTCCAGCTAAATTTAAGTATAACAATATAACAAATTTACAAAAATACATATAAATTGAAGAACATTCGCAATATTGAGAATCCCAAAAATGCATATAAATATATCACTAATAACAAATCTAAGATTTCCTATCGAAATAATACCCTATATTACGCGGATGTGTCAAAATGCGAATGCTCATTCAGTTTTAATAAACGTTTATCGTTAGACTTAAATCTATGAGTTTCAGACTCGTTTCAGGCAGTCCCACAGATTTCTAAGCACCAAGAATCATTCAATAAATGCACTTTTTTTTAAACTAACTTAGTGTTCCACTAACCAGAGTTTTGCCCTTAACTGGAACATATAACAAAAAACATTCTGTAATCACAGTTCCCACATTAATATAGTCCGTTGTGCCTTTATATTATTTTCAGAGATCGTTATAAATATATTAAGGTTATTCAGACATGTTTTATTTTTAACACAACAAACAACATTATAATAACGCCTAAACAATGACTCAAGAAATCCCAAAAACAAGTCTGAAAACATTTTGGTTTAGTCTATGCAATCCAGGTTTTTTCGACTTTTTGGTGAATATAATTATTGCCTAGAGATTTTCCTATATGTGGTTGAGAGCCCTTATATATTTTTGGTTTATTGACATTTCGCATAATTTGACTTCGAAATATTTCAAAAAGATTTCATAGACCAAACCCTCTTATAAGTAAAAAATTATGATTTGGTAAATTGTAAATATACTATGTGTAAATAAATAAAACATACTATGCACTAAGTCATCTCACTTTTCAATAAAACATGACTTAACAATCAACAGGTCAATTTAGCAATATATAATTATATATCTTAAATATCACTTGTCAAATAGTTGGTATCTTTCGGTCCTCATTACTTATTCTATGAGGTATTTAACTACCTCAAATAATAGAACCGCATTTTCCCTTAGGTCACATTATTTCTTTAGAAATATAGATCTTGTTTTTCAGTTTACATCAGTATTATTGGTCTCATTATAGTACAGTACAAATAACCAGAGTCATTTTTGTCTTATTTGGGATTTTATTGGGGCATAAATTGAGCCTCCACTTGTCTTTAACAATATTATTAATTGAACACTAATTTGTGTCAATTATAGTAATACAAAATCAGTCTCAAAATAGGGAAGTCTTTAAGATCTTCAGGCACGTATACATCTTAACCTGTGGATTAATATCCAAGCTAAATCCCTAATATAGATTTTACGTGCTAAAACAATTACCTTCCAACGTATTTTCCCAAGAAGTGTGAACACATTTGTGTCTTCATGTGTATGTTATATTACGAAAAGTTTGTTAGATTTCTTGTTTGAGGACAACTAAAGTATTAAAAATAAACAAAAGCCACGAAAAAACTAAACTAAGTTGATTTCAAATCAATACTAAATAAAATAAAACAATAACGAAATTACCTTTAGAAACGAATACTTTAGTTTGAAACTGGTGCATCACCTTGACCAATGTGTTCCTTTTCAGAATTGTGGCATTGCTCCGCCACCTAGAATACACCATTGAATTTAGTGATGTCATTTAAAGTTGTCATGAGGATAAAAACTAATTAAAGAAGGAAGCCGGTTGTAAATTCCATAGAGATGTTGTCGTGTGGTTGCTGTAATTTACTCTGCAGTCACCTTATTCTTATCAAGTGGGCCATTAGCCTCCAATGTTTGAGCGAGATCAGACTTCTGGCCAGAACTCTTTTTCTTCCCTTTCCCCATATTCTTCTTAACATTTTTGCCAGTCTTCAGTTTTTGAGGCTGTGTACCTGTTAAGTAATTATTTTACGTTATAACAAGTAATTTCTCAAGAAGAGACTTGACATCCCTTTTCCTAAATTTAAGAGCATGGCGACGTATGAAATTTGGTAGTTTGCAATTAGTTACGTTTATTTATTTTCTTAAAAATCACGTTGCATGAAAACACTGTCATTCTTCTCTAGCGGTTTACAAACCGAAAAGAGCATTTATGAAACATTAAGAAAACTTAAACAGAGGCTCATATTTACAAATATCCTAGAACATACCATCAGCATCGGTGTCAGGTGCTGAAGGATCCTCATGAGGACTGCCCTCCTCCTGTTGATTTATATCTTCAGGCCTTACAGTTTTCCTGAAAGTTAGGGGGTTGTAATTTAAAAAAAAATTAACAGGATGTTACAAACATGTTTCAGGAATACTTTATGAATATTACCCGTTAATAGTAAGCGTGGCGGGCTTAACAGGCTCATCGATATCGCGGCGAGCGCGTCTCGCAGTGCGTGCGGGGGGCGTGGACACCGCACCGCGGCCGCGACCGCGTCCCCGACCGCCGCGCGTTCCGCGCCAGCCCCGCCCGCCGTACGCGTTGCGAGGCGGCGGTGTGTAACCCACGTAGCTCACCTGCTGCAATTATTTTGAACAATATTAATGTAGAAGCCTGCTTCCCCTTGCACACTTCATAATATGTTAACTAAACTAGAATTTAACAAAAAATCTTCAGTTACTTGTGGGTAGCGAGTAGTGCGCGTAGGGTAGCTGCCGCCGCCCCACTGTCCCACGACGACGCCTGCAATCTCCAGGCGCGCGCCGCGTCCCCGGCCGCGCGGCCAGCCGCCGAGCTGCCCGCCGAGCGAGCCTCCCACGACGCCGGCCACTAACGGAAGCGGTGGCATCGCAAACTCCACCTCCAGCCCTTCCAAGATAGCTTTGCGCATACGTTCTACCTATTAAAATAATACATCTTGCTATATAATGAATAATATCGGGTACTTGCTATTGTATAAAATATTTATAAACCAAGAGAAAAAAGATATGTATTATTAAGAATACTTTTTCTAACCTTGACCACCGTATCCAAATGGTTATCGCAGAGCTGAGCAAGATGCTTGCAATGATTAGCGCGATGTAGGTTGCGTTGCAGTAGTTTGCCGTCAAAGTAGAGCCAGGGCGCAGCGACTAGCCAGGGCACGGGGGCGCCGCATGCGTCATTGGCCAGCAATGCCGCTTCCGCTCCCGCCATCACCAGCGCACCCAGTTGAACTCCGCGTGAGTTTATACCATTCACCTAAAAATAAACAACATTATTGATTTCACATTACAATGGTGAAATAACTCACAAAATTATGGAATGACGTTACTGACACTTTTCACACTTACGGTCATTTCTTGCAAATGAAGTGCATTCATGAGATCGTTTGAAAAAGCTGTAGCCAAAAAAGCATCCAGCTCTTGTCGCCTCAATATTTGAATTTGAGAAGTCATTATAAATCTGAAATGTGTAACAAAATCCACATGCACATAAAAAATAAACGTTTGAAATCATTTAAAACATTAAAGGGAAAAATAATTTTGTGGAACAGGTAATTTTGTAAAAAAAATAATAATAAGAAACATGATAACATTGGTGTTACCTCAACACAGTTGCCAAAATTAGCAAATGTTGGGGAACATAAGATGTATTCAACATCAATGGAGTATCAGAGCGCATGCACGATAGGAATGCTCTCATACGGCGGCATTTGTCATCTTGGGCAGTTCTGGAACAAAACACAAACTGGATTATAATTTATTTACTACAGCTTATGTAAATTAATAGACGGATAAAACAGAAAAATAATTTAATACTTAATTAACATATCAGCGCAATTTTTTCAATAACCGAATGAAAGGAAATATCAGAGAAACTACCTAAAAGGTAAAGCTCACCCGAACCAAAGCCGTTGCACAGTTGGTACAGGCCATTCTAGAACAACCCCTGGCACAACTTCAGGGCTTTTCCCGGGATTTACCCGAGAATAGATCCACTCGGCTACTTGTACAGTGCAAGGGCGATCAATATTCACTGAACTTGTTGAGCCTTCTTCTACAAAAAAAATCAAAATGAGTAATTTAGGTATTTAACATTACTTATACAATAATTATAAGTATTTGTAAGTATTTGTACAGAATAATACCTTTGGCTTTTTGAGCCATAAATCGGTGGTGGTGCATGTTATACAAAATGGCGTACACATTTTGTCTAACAGGTCTAAAGAAGTGGTGTATTGAGGGTATTTCACGGTGATTGTCATCCTCCATCAGTACAGGCAAGGTAACTTGACGATGTGTCAAGATCGATAGCATCTGAGGGTGCATAAGGCCACGTGCGTGTCGCTCGGCACATGTTCGTAACACTTCAGCTGGGGCCGGAGGACAATTGTCTTCATTATGAATTTGCTTCACATTCGGACGAACCTAAAATATACATTCATAATTATATGGTTAATAATATATTATTAGATCACTCAGTCATGATTCACAAGGCGGTGCTGAATCCCCAATATTTTTTTAATTAATTATAATTATACAACGTAAAAAAAGAACGATACTGAAACAAAGCTGAAAAGTACATCGGTCAGTCATCTATTTCGTCCAGTAAGCCATCACCACACAAGTCGGCTATGTAGGCCATATGGTATGTTTAAGCCCATATAATGTTTCGACCCCGTCTGGTATACTACGTTTGGCCAAACGTGATATACGTCTTACGTATTATTTAACTTAGTCGGGACTTTAAGACAATACTATAAAAGGTGTTGTTTTAAAGCCGCGTCATTTTCTAGGAGGTAACTAGGCTATCGATTCTGAGTCCGAATCAATAAAAAAAATTGTAGGCAAATATTTTTCATTTTTCTGAAATTACGGAAATCCGTAAGTGCGAAGTAGGTAGACGCCGCCTTTTTGTAATTAGCTTTATAACGCGGCTTAACACACAAACTCAAACACGTAATTGATATTATTCCTAATTCCATAAAACTCCAATAAGAAACATTGCTGTCGCTTATTCTGAAATATTGTCGAACTTAGGTAAACGATTTATTATAGCCGTATTTTTATCTATTGGCCCGAAACTTTCTTACATTGAACCTTTATGACTTCTGTGACTTGCCCCCGAGAAATGACACGGCTTCAAACTACACCTTGTATAGTGTCGCTGGCATTGCATGTAATAATTTCGATCGATGTGTGGCAGGTAAATTTTGCAGAAAAATATATTGATTGCCTGCTTAGTAGCACCTTAATCTTTAAACACTCGCAATAAGTAGTGGGGGAGATATCAGACGCGTGGCGACGAAATCCACCCTCTGTTTTGGATCAGTTTTGAAACCTTAACTCATCAAGTACACACAAACATTTTTCAGACCTCTTTAGGAGCAGATTGTGGTTTTTCATTTTTATCAGCTGGATTGATAGTTTGCTGCTTGGCTGCACCCGCATCGCCGGAATCCAGAGAGATCGCCGCAAGTCCATGCTGTATGTCAGAGGGCCTTTCTTCCATGCTAAAGTCGGCGTTAATTGATGCATTTGCTGTTGCCAATTTGTAGTCGTCCAAGCCTTTTTGCTGCAATTTATTGAGTTTGCAGTGTTCTTACTATCTGAAGTGCTTAGTGTAAATAACATAGGGATGTAGTAAAACAAAAAAGGTGTGGGTAGTTTAAACAAAAATTATTAAAAAAAGGTCACTTGCACTTAGACAATAGTTATTTCAATTTCGAACTAGTGATCATGCAATCTGAAAATCTGCCAATGAATGCCAATGGTGTTAATGACGGTGTAAAAGGCGTGGATGACTATAGCGATTTTCACTTAAGTAAAGAACATTTAAAAACCTCATGCTCAGATGATTCAGCAGCCAGTTTAGAAGTATCCAAGTCTAAAGAAGTTGATTGTGGACTAATATCAGACTTCTGATTTTTTTTGTTGTTCTTTGGACGACGACCTAAAATAAAAATTAAAACAAAATGAATTACTTTATTCATTTTCACTTTATCATAATATTACTAAAGCACATTTTAGAAATTACCAGATGCAGTTCTGTATTTTAAAAATCCATCTTTTGTGCCATTCAAATAATATTGAACAGCTTGTTTCAATTTGGCAGCTCGGAGATCATTAAGGTCACCAAAGACATCAATGCAGGCGGCATCCACATCAGAGGAGGGTAATTCTCGCACATATTGACAAATAGCTTTCACTAAAGCTTCTGGAGGAACTTGCTGAAATTTTTGACAATGAATTTTTAGTTTAGTGATATTCGTAACCAATACCTAGGTATCCAAAGGAAGACATTAAACTAGTATTATATGCATACCTTCTTTTGCGTAATTCCCAACCGCTTATAGAAATCAACAAGACTTTGCTCAGATAGAATAGTACCACCAAGTAGCGCTGCCATAAGGCATAGTCGATCCTGTGGCACATCTAATACTTGCGGTAGCTCGTGCACCATGTACTCTTTTGTCTCCAATGATGACTGTATTCAATACACATGACATTTATTTAATAAAGTGTTTAGTTGGTAAATCAGCCCTTTATTAAGGAGGCGTTCATAAATTACGTGTGGTATTCTAGGGGGAGGGTATCAAATTAAATCTTTTCAAATTTCAGAGTTAGCTCACACCGAAACGTGATGATACTGGAAGAAGCTAGTACCTCGTCGGATGGCGCAGCGGGCCATCCGATAAGTCCCAACGTCGCGTCGCTTCTTGGTGCGGGAGTTGTAGCAAATATCGCTTTTGTCGGTGAAAGGGTGAACAAAACAGTGTAAAATTGCGCGAAAACTATTTCTAAAATGCAATATGGTTAATCCCTCTATATTTAGGTATGACTAAAGTGAAAAGTCTATGGTTTCGGAGTTATATTGCCTATGTTGTTGCTAAGAAAGTGATCCTGAGCTAAGCAAATAATAATTGTAGCTCACTTAATTATAAATTGACTTAATGATAAGAAGAATGAACAGATGAATTGGAGTTGCAAGGAGCAGATAATTTTATTCTAAGATAATAAATGGTGGTTCCAGTAGTCGCCCTTGCTGTGAACAAGTCTCTATGGACCGAATCAGAATACTTAGTATTTTATATGCAAAAATGCACCTAGCATTACAAGTACAACTTACCCTGTATGTAAGTTTCAGCTGTGATGAGCTAAAGTATCTTGGTGGTTGAAAGACTAAATATTCTCCAGAGCACCCAACAAGTCCAGCATAAGTTTTCTCTCGACAGAGACCAACTACCTCTTGGCAATGATCATCAGAAGAGACCATCTGTTAGATAAGAATTATTGTTTAATTATTAGACATATTTAAATGTATTCTTTATACAGGGTGTATCTGAAGTCGACGATCAAATGGCACCAGGTGATAGACAGGGTCCCAACAGTTATCAGAAAAATATAAAACAAATTCCAGGTCATATAGTTCTTAAATTACACTGAACTGTGTGTTATCCACGAAAAAGTACACCCCGTGCCAATCTTTTGACTCACGCTGCTATAGTTCTTTATTTTTTTGGTCTGTATTTTTGCATACGATATCCTGAATAGTGTTACAGTATTATGGAATCATATTTATGGAATCTAATTTTGGGCCAAATGCGTTAGTTCGGAAAAGATTATCATTTTTTGATGAGTTTGCATCCACATACAGAGCATTATACTTACTATTGGGATATTAAGATATCTTAATGCTGTTCTGAGGCAGGAATGTAGGCCCATGGGAGGAACCCACCATACTTTAGGAGGAGGAGTGCCCTTTGTAGCAATGTGACGCAGCACCTGTGGCGTTTACAATATTGTACCATTTAAGAATAATTAAAATATCCAACAACATTGTAACCAACAAGAAGCATCTTAATTTGTTTTTGACCAACACCAAAAAGAAAGAAATTAAATATAGAAATTAAAAAGAAATAAAATATGTACAATATTTAATTTCCTTCTTTTTAGTGTTGGTTGGTGTTGTTGTTTAATTTTTACAAGATAATAAATAGTGTTTTACTCAATGATCAGATGTGAAGGAGATGATTTAATTATTTATCTATTTCAACTCTATAAATTGAAGTCATCTGGTTTAGTTCTCTATTTGGTTCACTAACTGGTAAAGGTCATTTAAAGTAAAGTTTGTTTCAAATTAAAACTAAGAAAACATTTTAAAACAAAGTTGAGGCAGTGTCGCACAGTCCATGCACAAAAATAGGTAAGATGCAAGTTTGATATTTATGAAAGTTATTTATTTATTTAGTATTTATATAGTTATATATTTAGTAAAGTATGATTAAAATGTTATAAAAATATAAAAGACGGGTTACTTCAACGTGTTTATTTTATATTATGTTAATTTTTAAGAATAATTACGAATTAAAATTACGTAAAACGAAATGCATTTCAAAATATCAATCAAAGTTTAGAGACGTCACTCAACGTTTTTTACCTTTTACGTTTTTAATAAAAATGGAAGTTGGATTTATCTTCTGAAGGTAACTTATTAACAACATTAATGAATAATTGAACTATTCAAAAAGAAGATATCGTAAGGTAGTCGAGAAATCCTCCTATCTTTTGTTCCTGATCTTATGACAGATTTTTAAAATGAAGTGATTCTTGCAGAATGTCTACATCAAAGATATAGTTTTTAAAGAAAAAATTTGAATTCATATTATATTTTATTCATGGACTTGTGCCCATGGCCCCTTGCTTGCGCTTTTTTTTTGTTGACATGATATTTTCATCAAGGTATCCAAAGAGGTTGGGAGAATTTCTTGACTACTAACTGAAATATATGGAATATCCGGAGTTCTATAAAAAAAGCGAATTATACAGGGTTGAATACTAGTATTAGTCCTTGAGAACACACAGTATTTTATTCGTGCCTGTGAGGGCCGGATTTACTTTGCCAGTCTCCTTTGTAACTTATGACAGCTAACAGACGCAAGCACGACCAGACCAGACAGACAGGCATGACGACATCGGAACTA
Organism: Spodoptera littoralis; assembly: GCA_902850265.1. Taxonomy (NCBI): domain Eukaryota; kingdom Metazoa; phylum Arthropoda; class Insecta; order Lepidoptera; family Noctuidae; genus Spodoptera; species Spodoptera littoralis. The sequence continues at coordinate 8,826,359 of LR824535.2, read as the reverse complement.
AAGGTCCCTTTTAGCGCGAAAATTTAAACGGTTTAAAACCGCATTTTTTAAATTAGATGTATGTTTATGACCTATTTTACATGAATTTTTTTTAAATAAAAATTACATAAGTTCCCTATTGTGTAAAAATACAAATAAATGTCAAAATCATAAAAAATAATGCCATATTATGTAATATCAAATTGTATAAAAATGTAACTACACAACACATTCAGGTAGTAAACGAACGCTCCCGAAAAATGCCGACAGGTGATAGTAAAAAAAAAAACTTATATTTCTAAAAAGTAACGAAATGTTTCTTATATGTAATAATATTTGTAATTAACTGGTCAAGGCTGATGTTGCATGAACAACACGAAAACAAAAACGCAATTTCTTATTGCTGACAATGACTTACTAACACAGATGTTTTAGGAGTGTTCCGTTAATACCCTGGAAATTATGGTATAAACATGTCAACACGACCTAGGTGCTTACTCTTGAAACCAGTCAATGCAATTTCAATGCAATAGAATCTTAATAATTATTCAATTTCAAAACTATACAACCCCTATTGTAGCTGTTAAAATAGCATTCAAAGTATATACGGAATATAAAGTAAATCTCAATACCATTTAGTTCATTAAATATGCAACATCCACTCAATATGGATGCAAATTTCACAAAACCAATGTCTATCGATTGTATTCGAGAGTAAGCCTAAGCCTGAAATTCTTTGTAATTTTATGTTTATGTTATGAAATATAACATCCATGTATTCTTATGCTATCTCAAAAATATACTAATTCTAACGAGGCAATTCAGATAAAAAATTAATTTTGATAAAATACTTACCGAGTTGACCCTCTGGCGATATGTAGCTTGTGTTTGTATCCAATGCTGTGGCAATGCAGGTGGAGTAGGATGTGCACCATTGAAACATACACATAGAGCTACTTGATGTTCAGCAAGTGCCTGTGCAAGTGTGGTTAAAAATTGCACACATCGAGCCCACTGGCCTCCACAAGCCCAATCTGCAAAACATATCATTTAATTTAATATGGAATTATTTAATTTATTAATAGTATACCAATTAGAAAGCTACCCTATGCAGTTGAAAAATTATAATAATACTGCAGTTAACATTATTATTGTGGCTGTAAAAACATTGACAAATTAGGAGTCGTCGGTGATAATGATGGTAATGTTTATTTTGATACAAGATTAAAAATATCGAGACAAGAGTAAAATGTTTGAACAAAATATCCACCTATTGCAAGTTATCAAAAACAATACCTGAGAAATATCCTCCGTAGAGACGATCTAGACATCCTTCCGCGTCGAGAACTAAGCGGAACCCGCCGGCATGGTTTCTAGCTATTCGAAATAAATCAACTCCAACACCTTCGTTTTCTAAAAACGTTTGAAGATCTTGTATACCCATAGTTTGAAATAAAAGACGTATTTAATTGATCGAACACGTTCGTCACTAGAAATTAGTAGCCTGAAAGAGAAAAAATTATTATGACGGTAACCAGTGTAGTAGGTCGATAGTTTTCACAATGCAGGTGACATGACACATATTTTCACGAAAAATTGATACAACACGACTATATGTTCAGTAATTAGATACAAATCAATTTTATTATTTATAAATATGTCTCAAATGAGCGTAAAATACAGAGATACGAAAGTTGCCGGCACGTAGTCAACGAAGGTCAAATTTATTAAGATTAATTACAGTTTTGGGGGAAAAATATTAATCTATGACTAAAACTACAGAAAAACTAGGAAACTGAAAAAGTAGCCTTACCTTTTTAGAAAACCATACCAACATAGGATTACGATAGGCGTAAGTTAAAAACGGAAGCCATTTGTAATATATTTTTTTTTAATGAATGTCACACTTCACTCAGCCGTGATACGAGCCAGCAAACTTAAAATAAATAAATGTGATTCATACTCGACTAACGGCTGAAACTAATAATAATTGATAAATAGTTTTAACATACGATACACATTGACGGCATAATAAATAATTGATATTTTTCTGTTATAACTTTCATGAGACCTATTAAATTAATTAACTAACTATCTTTTACGGTTACTCATGTCTAGAGATTCAGAATATACCAGTTTATGAATTTTGGGAGTATTTATCTGACTGCCTCGTTGGCCGAGTGATCGCAAGTGTGACTGCCAGACAAGGGGTCTTGGGTTCGATTCCCGGGCAAAGTGGTACTGGGTTTTTTCTAAAAATCACAGTAGTAGCACGGAGTCTGGAAATTTACCCGGTACATGGCAATAGGCTCACTAATACATGGGACTCGTAACATAAATAGTAAAAAACCTAAACGATACAGAATTGAGGATACCTGCGTTTGTGGTTATCTTAAACCCAAAGTGCCTTTTTGGTTGCTTATAAAATTAATATAATCGACTAAATAAAGTAGTAGATTGTGAAAGGTTACATGTGTCTATTATATCTGTCATCGCAGTTCGTCTGTCAAAGATTGCAATCGTAATCGTATCTGTGGGCAGTATGTGTCTATAGAATTTGTATTGGTTTGCTTGCTTTTTGCAGTGGGGCGTTGTAAATCAAAACCATTATAAAAAATCTATGAAAAGATGGGAAATTAGCATGGGCGTAAATATTATTACATGCTGGGCCCAATAATTACTAACCTGAAAACTGTTGTTGTATTTAAGATGTTTTAGAAGTTATTACAGCACTGTGATCAGTATCTTGCATTTCATATTGGTTACAAAGGATATCTACAGCTAAAATTAAGTAATGCCGGAGCAAAGTAATGATTATCGTGTAGTAGTTTTTGGTGCGGGTGGTGTTGGTAAAAGTTCCCTTGTGTTACGATTCGTAAAAGGGACATTCAGAGAATCATATATACCAACGATCGAGGATACCTATAGACAGGTAACATTATTTACGTTCCAATTTTATTATGTTTTGTTCCCGCGATTTATGCATGTAAAACAATGTTCGTTTAGTCCCAAAAGGAGTTTGTGGTAAATTGTACAATTCTGTAGACGCATTATTGAGTATTCATACAGATTATTAAAAGGAGTACTAAGTATTACAATTATCATCTAGGAATTTCCATATCTTGACCTATATTTATTGAAAAGGTGGTGTATGAAATACCTTGAACCATTGAAATTTTGCCAATTCCAGAAACTAACATTTTCCTTGGGATATTGCCAATGGGTATACCCCATAATAAGGCTGGCTGCTGACCTTATTGTAATCAAAATATAATGTATTTCCAAAATTAGATAAATATTTCTTGCTTGCAGGAAATTTTAGCAGCATTCATTTACATAACTAGATTAGATTTAGATGTATTTTTAAAAACAAAAGTATTTTACCACATTTCTTGTTAATGGTCAGCATTTAAGTTGGAACTGGCTTTGATTGACTTTTTTGGGATTGAAACAATTGTACAATGAGATAATTAACCTTATGATTTTAGGTAATAAGCAGCAACAAGACAATATGCACATTACAAATAACTGATACAACAGGATCACATCAGTTCCCTGCCATGCAAAGATTATCAATTAGCAAGGTGAAGCACATTTTTTTTTGTATAAAAATATAATTTTATGACCCTTCATAATATATATTTTGGTCTTATTTATTTTCACAGGGACATGCATTTATATTGGTTTATTCTGTGAGCAGTCGACAGTCATTAGAGGAACTCAAGCCAATATGGCAAACCATAAAAGAGATTAAGGGCACAGAGCTTCCAAATATTCCTGTGATGCTGGCAGGTAACAAATGCGATGAGAGTCCAGAGATAAGAGAAGTATCTGCATCAGAAGGACAGGCTCAGGCTCAAACTTGGGGTATTTCATTCATGGAAACATCAGCTAAAACAAACCACAATGTTACCCAACTATTCCAGGTACATATTTCTTTTGTATGTAGATTATAACTATGTTGTCCAAAATCCTTAATAAAACAAATCAGTTGATAAAATAATGCTTAATGAATGTATTTCCAATGTGAGTAGCATTGTTTTTAATTATTGTATTAGTAGTACATACATAAATGATTATTAATAAAAGTAATTTCAATTCTGATTACAGGAACTTTTGAATATGGAAAAGAACAGAAATGTATCACTTCAAGTTGATGGGAAAGGCAAGAAAAAGAAAGATAAAGCAACTAAAGACGGTGGAGAAGCCTCTGCAAGTGGAAGAGAGAAGTGCCGAATCATGTAAATATAAAAAACTCCAATATTATCTTACCCCACCAATTGTATAACAATAATTCCTAGTCATTTTGATCCTAGTCATTAAATCCATGACCCAACCACATTATTTACCAAAGCTAGAATGTAAGTATTGCCCATATTGCATTTAAAAGCAAGAAGTAGAATAATAATTACAATGCCTTTTAAATAATATTAGTTCCCATTGTGATGGAGCTTAGAAGTCATTGAAAACCTACATATTTTGCTAATTGTTAGCTATTAATAATTTAATATTGACTGACATGACAAAGAGGGGAGAAATATTCCATATATTGTTAGTGTGAAAATACAACGAAATTAAGTCTTTTAGGACTTACTGTTATTGAATTATACATACTGAGCTGTTATATAAAACAATATTGCCTATAAAACACTTTCATATAGTGACAAGCATTGTATATTTTAAGTATAGTTATATATTATTATGTAAAACCATTTTTTTAATAACATTCCATATACAAGATAAGGACCATAAGACAAGTTTGAGTGTAATTTACAATTTGTTTTACAAGTTTATTTGTTTCTAAAATATGTAGTGACATTTAAAAAGAAATGTTTAATTTGGTACTTTGGTTATTAAAAGATGGGTAATGTCATTATGAGAAGTTATGTCAGTGCCAAATAGTAGAATTCTGTACAAAAATTGACATCAAGGTCAGAATGATGTATAAATGCATGTATGATGTTGGAGACATATTTTGAAGTACTGCCAAAGCGGCGCAATTTCGGTTGTATAGCTCCATTCTTTACTTGAGATTACCTTAGTTAGATTACTAGAAGCATTAAGCTTTAGAACACGATAATATGTTGGAATGAAAGTAGAGAAACAGCGAGAATAAGAGGTCTATTTCATTGGGATAGCAATGACACCATAATCGTACGACCAGTCCCCAACCGGGGTGTCTAGAGATACCTGGGGGCTTACTCTTAAATCCATTTCATATTGATATTGTGATGTCTCATACTTCTAAACTGTCAAACACCGAGCGGTCACCGGTGACCGCAACCTATTGTTCTTTAATTCTGTCTATAAATACGGTACTCGACGAGTTAAGTTAAACACTAGCGTCACATTGCATTGTATGGAGTGGATATTGAATAATTATTGAGATTTTATTGGATTAAAATTGGCATTGAAATTAGTTTCAAGAGTAAGCCTGCAGGTAGTGTTTAGGTCTAGTTGTCTAGAGAGAAACCAGAGAGCCATAGGCCATAGCCAGAGGCCTATTAAAATAGAACTCTTATATCCAAGTAATGAAGTAGTAGCCTACTCAGATATGAAATTTAAAGTACAATAATAATATTATAATAGACAGGTAGACTTTTGATATTTGTCAGAGTCAAATGGAGGTGGAATATACAACACCTGGTTAGTTATATATTCTTAAGCACAAGTCATGGTAACCTACGTTGAACATTTCTTGGAAAGAAAAGTTCAGATGCACTTGCCTAATAAAAACATACCGGCCAACCATTGACTTTAATTAGAGCTGAGGTAGGTACTTAGTGTACTCAGTATGCTATTAGAAATAATCTTATTTGCTAGAATGAAACTCATGTTCAACTATGACAGGACTATGATTAAATGAAAAATAATATTAAAAATATTCGACAATATATAGGTACTTATACTTAAGTAGGTACTGTAGCAACCAGGAATAATCATCTCGCGATGACATTATCGATTTTAAGTTCGAAAATTATTTGTTATATATTGTTCATGGTTAAACATTTATCTAGAATTTATAATATTTAAACGTAGCTGTCGCTAGTTATATAATGCACTTTATTTAATATCACTCACATATCCAGTTATATAGATTTGTCCATGAAATATAAGTATTTAGTCGATTATCACTGTACAAATTTAATATATTTTTAAATATTCTGTATGCATAATATGAAGTGTTAAGTGGTTAAAATGCAGTGCTGGTATAACTGAAACCTGAGTGAAGCTACACTTACATTCCATTCCATTTTTACTATACATAACCACTTCAGGAAAATGTGTAGTGTTCATAGCTACCTAGTTTGTAAAATAAAAGTAAAGAATTTCAAGCACTGAAATGCGTAGTTCCTGAATCGTGCGTGACTGCAATAATAATGTTCGCAACCGGCATTGTGACTGACGGTAGCTGGCAGCAATCAATGTAAAACGACTTTAGATAGCGTTCTAGACTGAGGGTCTGCGTCTATCGTCAGCGACTGGTGACTAAAACAAGTATCCAGTTAATCAAACAGAAAATTCCAAGTGTAGCTCCACTCTTAGGTACAGTTTACATTCAGTCATGTCATAAATAGGCTATTTAATTTATTTTTTATGTAAAATGTTTTAATTTCATGCCAAATATATTTTTAATTGATTGAAAATTGTTACTATACCGTGAGGGGTAAATTGATCGGCAGACTTGATTGTTTCGATATCAGTACTATTTAAGATTATAATTAATATTTACATTCTGTTTAATATAATAATTTCTAAAAACATTTGAATATTATGCACATAAGTTGATAATGTATTTGCACGTTTTAATTATGAATATTTGCTTATTGGCAGAATCTATAAAATATTGTATTTATAGAGATAAAATTGTTAAACACTGAATTGTTATAGCTGGACCAAAGTTGTTTCATGTTGATTGACGTAAGTTAACAGTGTAGTAGTTGTATTCTATCTTTTATACTCTTCGTATTTTCGTCTATCCTTATTTCTTTACATTTTTATGTGCATTCTATATGTCTAAACTTCGTGAGTCTTGTCTTCCTACTTTATCCCATTCAGAATCGTCTAAACTGCAGTAAGCTAATAGCAAACACAATCCAAAGCTAACATTTCTATCTTTAACTTAGTTTTTGTATTTGTTATTTATTAATAATCTACCGATTTATTACAACTACATAACAGAACAAAGGTTCTATCAGTACATAACTTCAATCTCTTAACAAAGTAGAAGCAATAATTTTGTTGGTTTGATTGGAACGTTTGTCTTTCATGTTTCCGTATTTATTTTTAGCTGATGCAGTTTAAACAACATTTCTGTAAGTTAATCTGAAAATGATTCATATACGCACTATTCACATCTAATTTTATCTTCGACATTTTACAGCATTGAATAAATCGATTAGGTAGTTTTACCTGTATAACAACGTAGCGTTTTGGCTTATGTCCACGGATTTTTATTCTTTAATCCGCGCGTGTAATTCGAATCACTGTCGCTTAATTTTTTTAAATTCCAATTACAGTACAAATACAAAACAAAGGAAAGATGTCTTATATATTCCTCCCTATCGGATGGCGTCATAGCGCCCCGGTTAGCAGTCTATATCCTGTACCTATTTATATTCTGGCTAATTGATACAGTATCTCATCCTCTCTTACGATAAATAATTACTTTTATATAGCACGAGTATGGATCTAGGAGTTGTAGTTCTGGTAGCTAGATTTTAGAGGAATTCTATAATCAACGAAGGATCAACATTAAATATAATCAGAAATAGTGTTTTATATTGTAAAGGTGCATAGAGTGAACGAGTCGAAAATGTGAGTCGATTCATCCAGTTGGTACTGTATAGTAGACTTGATGGTTAATTTATGATCAAAGAGGTCATTATAATGTAATACAGCACACGCTTTAAATTAGGATGACGTAATATCGGATTATAATATTATAGATTTTTTTATATACAAGTTTCTACATTATATTTACTGCGAACTTTACATTCCGTTTCTAATCACATCATAACTATCTTCTCTGCTCTTTTCCTTAATATCTTCGAAAATGGTGCCCAATGTATGACACGGCAATAATAATATAGGAAGTAGGTAATAGGATAATTATCAGCATCCTTTTGCAATCTTAACAGTTTTATAACTAGAAATGTATAGAAATCCAAAAATTTACTAGAAATATTAACGACTACTAAGAACTTAGTTGAAGCTTTTGTTCTGCTGTTTAACTCGAACAAACATTTGACGATTTCTTAAACAACAAATTATTAGTAGAGTAATTTTTTCTAGTCGTCCATCTATAAGAGTTACCTAATTAATATTTACCTGGTTGCATTACTAATAGGGTAGTTGGGTAGAGGCGCCTCGTTTGATCACGGTTAATGTTTGCTCAGGGTAGGTCAGACTTTGTTGATAATGTTGTAAGCAATCTGACCTGTCTTGATGGAGGTCGTATGTTGTAGTTGTATTGTATATAATTATTGTTTTTTTTTTCCAATGTTATGTATACCGAGGTTGCGAATGTTTGTTGACCAATAGCAGTGTAGGTGTAAGCGTCTATTTAAAATCAAGACTAGAATTTGCTTAAATCTTCATAATACCGTAAATAATTATTTATGCTTATATGTTCCCAATTATGTATTAAATTGATCTTGTTTGTAACACTTCTCACTAAGGCATCACGAAAATAAAATATGAAAAGTATGTTTTGGTTTTATTTCTTTAGACACATAAAAGTATAAAAATGTAAGAAAAAACAACTTCAACGCAATATTTTTCTTTACAAGTACAACCTAGAGTTTAGATAATAATATATTACATTAAGCGTTAGATTACGTTGAATAAATATCAGTGTTTTATAAATATTAATTCGTAAAAATGTAAAATATTCAAGGCAAATGATTCATTCATCTACTATAACTACACATGTGAAGAATGGACTGAGCATTAACATTATATTCGTTTATATCATTAATAAAAGTGTGTAAAGATATAATGTAAAATAAAGAGAATACAATATTTATTCAGAATTTCTATTAAGCATCATGCATGCCCGTCAATATATGGAAATGAATAGAAATTCTATATATCTTTTTATAGTGTAGAATTTTGTGAATATATTCCTAAATCCATTGTCTGTTTGTCCAGTAAACTCAAATAGCCTGCACACTCAACCTGCATTCCCTACATTTACAACATGAAACAGTAAGGATATAGTTTAGACTATAATAATATCATGAAAATAATTCCTTACTACATAAGTACGTGATAGAATTATTTGCTAGACTAAAGGGCTGAAACTGCGTTAAGCGGACGTCCGCCATGTCGTCGCGGACGTCTGCGTCGCGACGCAGTTTCGAGCCTAAGTGGAATTAATTGATGCCTAAAATTAATGTTATACTTTATTATCACAGAAAGTCAATCAATACAAATAATTGCTATTCTTTTTATAACAAAGGATTTACAGTAATTATTAGATAATATCAATTATTTGTATTTACAAGCGTAAAATATACACAAATAAAAGCATGTTAACATTAAAAAATCTCATATTAAAAACAATGCATGAAAATTAATGATCCCCATCACCCCTGCCAACATTTGGTCTTCTCCTAAAGTTGCTGTTTATGGCCAATTGATCGTTATTGTCTGATGAAGAGTTAGGTAGACGCCCAGTGCTTGCTGACCTTCGTAACATCGGGACATTGTTGTTCATTGAATTTAAATTGGCTCTATTTGGAACATTGTTAGTGTTTGCCAAAGCAAGGGAGCAAACATTTAAAAGTCTGTCTAATCTCTCACCACTTATTCTATCTGCATCATTATTACGTATTTCTCCCTGTTCATTTCTGTTTGTAGAAAACAATGACGTCCTATTTTGTCTAACACCAACACTAACAACTCCAAGGAAGTTCAATTTGAATGGAATATTGAATATAAAATTGAACACAACCATCACAAGAAGATATATCAATGATATGTTGACAATTAAGATTAAAAATCCATATACTATTTTATCAAATGGGAACATAAGGCCATCTGGAAAAAAAATGTAAAATTGTTATAATACGTAAATTATTGATGACATTAAAGTAAGTACTCATAAGTAGCCATTTCTTTTCTTACCTGTAACACTATGGAGCATGATCTTTATGGTAGAGTTAATAGCAACAATAGGTTCAGATATAAAGGATGTGAACATTCTGATTGCTATTTTTAGTGGATTCATGTGTTTCATGAACAATAGTGGATCTGGTGGTGGTACTGTGCACTCTGTGGTCCAGAAGTACCATTTGCAAGCATTGATAGCAGACACGAATTTCTCATACTCTTGTTGTTCAGCTTCCTGAAACACAATATAATACAATGTATTATCAGTTCCTTTCATTTTAAAGATTTTATTATGTATCAGTTTTTTGCCTTCCATCCATATTACATCTGTCTTTTTTTTAAAATTATACATATACTTTATACTGTCCTGTAATAAATTTTATGAAAAAGATAAGATAAAAATACTCACTTTATAAGATATAAAAACTTCATAGACATATAAGAGGGCTAATATAATGCTGACAACATGTTTGTGAGACATGTGTTTCCAGAGCCACAACACTACTCCAACTGCAGCTAGTAGACCCAGCAGCAGAGTAATATATGTCTGAAAATAAACAATTTATCTTTATCTTTAAAAAACGTTGCCCCACATTAGGATTTTCTCCTGTGTCATGGGTGCGTTTACAAACATACAATATGTCATACACGTTACACCCAGACCCGTATCAACAATCTGTGGATCACACAAAGAGTTGTTCCGTGTGGGAATCGAACCCGCAACACGTTGCGCGGCAGCTAGTCGCACAGCCACCGTGCCAACCGTGCAAATTAACTAGTTAATTTGACTGCACGGTTGACTAGTTATAAAATATATTATCTTATTTTATAAGATTGCACAGGTATTCATAGATGAAAAATAGTTTTCATCTATGAATACCTGTATTTAACCTTTATGGAAATAAAATCTCTAACATTGGTCAAGTACAAAATATACTACAATTTATTAGAACTTTCAAAGAAACAGATAAATTGTTTAAGTAGTTAATCATAATCTTATCACAATCGTAATTTTATTTTTTAGCAAATTTACCTTATATTCCATTAGATATACTTGAATATAATCACTCCATGCCATTACAATTTTATCAGTAATAGTTGGCTTATAAATAGCTTCTTCAACGAATCCTATAGTGCGCCTGAACTTATCATCAGATAGTGGAGATTCAGATTTTAAATACTCGTCTAATACTTGCCATCTCTCAGGCTCAAACTTCATTTGAAGAGAGATATCGACACTGCCCTCTTCATTTTTCTGTAAAGTTTAAAAGTTAATACATTTATGTACATCGATGTTGAATGAGTAGTACAATAACAAATAAGTTGCCGCAGCACTATCCGCTTCACTTAGATCCACAATAATAAGGAAGTTAAGTTAGTAACAATTATATAATTATAAATACATGTAGTTAGTTTTAAGTTAGATAAGGGTATGACGCTAACATACCTTTGTAAGAAAAAACCTAAATAAGTAAAGATATTAAAAAAAAATTAAAAGGTGTAGTAAACACAACATCAGTCTAATATACAAAGGGGTAGAGATAAAAAAAATTGTTTTCGTCAGTTATATCACTTTACCATACCCGGAAATTGATTCCGAAACTTTATTGCTCTGACGTCCCACTTGTGTTTACTTTACCAACAAAACGTAAAAGAAAAGTTGTATAAACCTTGAATTGTCCATTTTTCAGCATAATGGCGAGTAATCTCTTAAACCACCATTCTCCAAAGCCAAATTTAGATTCGGCATGCCTTTCTTTCTTTAAAGGTGTTCTAAGATCTGGTGGTAAATCAGTTTCTTCTGGTCTTTGCACAACTTCATAGTTCCAAGGATCTGGTCCTACTTGTATGTCACTGTTACAGATGCTACAAATGCATAACAGACTTAGAAGTATTGTCTGCAAACTCATTTTTATGTACGATTAATTGTTATTAAAATAAATTTGAATTTATCGCCACTGTGCTCGATCTAGTTTTTTGAAATGATTGTAAATGTCAGTCTGGCATTCTGGCAGTTTCAGACTTGACATTGACATTTGGCATGATTCATAAACATACAAAGGACTTTTTATCTAGTGTTGGCGTAAAAACTAAAAATCTTTAACCATGTAAAAGATTAAATTAAATGGAGCTATTGAATAGTTTACTCTTCATCAGACTGTATATGAATTATTTTTGTATTTCTATTCTATAAATAAATCTTTTATCGAATTTTTACACGCGGTATGGTTTATTTATGTATTTATTATCTGTTGTTCTCTTTATCTCTCTCTCACTGTCCTATTGACTTTGACATAATGTTGTTCCCGGTTCCCGTTTGTCACTGTGAACTGTCAAGGGAAGAAGCGAAATCGTGTTTTTAAAAAAATTGCATTCATTTTATTGGCATTTAATTGCATTTCTTGCATACTACTGAATAATTAAAACATTTCTTTACTTTGTTACTTACAAAGCAGAATGTCGTCTATAGATTTCGACCCTGCGATAAAGTTATGCTTAAAATATTTGCATTCAAGTGCATCTGATTCCACTGAACAACTGCGGTTGACTTTAGATGACCACATTCGTCAGACTTATGGAAGTTCTAAAACCCTTGGCAACGTTTTACCGAAGAAGTATTTGGCTGAGGAAAAGTTGGAATCACCAAGATCTAAACATAAGACCGAAAAATCATCTACTACCAAGACTGTGGCTCTGCCTCAACAAAGTCCACAGCAAATACAAATACCCGAGCGTGAAAACGATGACGGATCTGTTATTGATGGAGAGTTATCTCTGGATTTATTAGAAGAAGATTTGACCTGTGCTGTATGCAGACAGATATCAGTTCAAGCTGGCAATCGCTTGGTGGAATGTGATGTATGCTGTGCTCTTTATCATCAGGTAATTATACAAGTTCTTGAATCAGTTCTGTATTTTCTGAAACCAACATTGTACATGTTTAGAGTGGCATTCATTACTTTGTATATTTTATACTAATATGTAACTATTTTTTCACTGTTTTAACCAAAAATCTTAATTTTTTTTTGCAGGATTGCCACAAGCCTGTAATCAGCGACAACGATGTAGCAGCAGGGTGGCAATGTGCTTCTTGTTTGGCATCACAAGGGATTACTGGAAATTACATCAAGGCTACCCCCAAGTCTCCTTCTAACATATCGGGTTCCTCTACTCCGGTTAAGATATCCTCAAGTAGTTCCTCTTCCTCATCTCCTTCTAAAGTGGTGACTCCCAACATCAACATTATATCTGCTGATAAGAGATTGCAGATCATGAAGAAGAAGGCTGCTAAGCAACATGAAAAGAAGAAATCTAAATGATAATAACTCTTTGTTTCTTATGAAACAAAGTAAAAATCAAGTGGCATGTGATGCCAGTGTAAGAATAAGCTCAGGAAACTGAAATACAGTATATATATTTTTTTCTTGATTACTGAGGAATGTAGTTATTATTAAAAATAATTTAAACTTAGCACATATTGGTAAGATTGTGTAGTATAACTATTTTATAGTTTCAATCTCATACAAATTTATTATTGTTTATATTGTCTGTCTACTATATTACAAAAATAAAGATGGGTAGTTAATATTCTATTTTACTATGCTTTTATTTAACTTACTATTTATGTATGTTTGTGCGTGAAGTGGAGTCTTGTACTTAATTTTGAACCAGATATCTTCAACCAATATGAGTTGAAACTCGACGGGTCTTTGATAGATGTGATCAGCTCTCTACTTCCACTTTAGCTAGCTTATCCTTTGGGCTATGTGGATACCTTTAATTCTCTCATTCTTATTTCTTGTTTCGGATTCAATACTTGTGAGAGACTCCGAGCAGAGTAGTACTTGATAAATAGATGTGACAGTTTTCTATAATAAGATGTTGTAGATCCTTCTACGAGATGTTTACTTCTCAAAGTGGTTTCTACCAACTGCAAGGTTTGCCTAAGGAAGATGTTACAGACTCAGAAAATGAGGCACTTATATTAGACTTATCTATACTTATAATAAATCTGTAGAGAGGTCATGAAAACTGTACATGAAATATATTTCCAAAATAACTATCAGGTCACTCTCGTCGTCGGTCGACACTAATGCCAAAATGCAATTAGTAAAATTTTTGTCTTTCTGTCTGTCTATCTGTATGTTCCTTATTCTATAACTACTCGACTGATTTTAACCAAACATGGTACAATTATTCTTCATACGCCTGGGGAGATTGTAGTATACTTTTCATCACGCTACAATCGATAGGAGCAAAGCAGTGAAGGAAAGTGTTGGGAAAACGGGAGAAATTACTCCATTATTTGCTTCCGTCGCGTGTGCAGCCTTAATGGTTAAAGCTACATATAAATTATATATGAAAGAAATGTTCTACATAAAATTAGGTAGAAAATATTTCACAACAGCATAAAGACTGGTGTGTCTATCTTTTATGGTTGATTCACAATAACACATGTAACTCCCGATAGCTTAGCAGTTCGGATTCTTTATAATACTTTCACTCATACAAAATTAAAAAAGTCAACAATATTACCTATTTAATAAAAAAATAATCATTGAAATCGGTATTTTTAAGGGGGGAAAATCATCGAATGACTGCTCCCGCCTGGGTGAGGCGGAAGGGAGTGTCAGACTCTTACTGACTAAAAACCACCCCGTTCCTTCTCCTGCACGTCGAGCCGGAGCCCCGGTTACCCGTTAGGTTCTCCGCGACCGTTAGGTTCTCCGCGACTGAAATTGAAATCGGTATAGAAACACTAAAATACATGAAATACGCTAACAAACTTAATTGTGCGGTTCAATCCCTAGGCACACTTACTGTACCAAACGCAAATATAAGTTTGTCGAATGTAAGTTGCCCGCAGTGGACTTTACGCTGTAACTGTAAGGTAGGGGATTGTAACTGTAGGGTAGGGGATTGTCGTGGAGAACCTAACGGGTAACCGGGGCTCCGACTCGACGTGCAGTAGAAGGAACGGGGTGGTTTTTAGTCAGTAAGAGTCTGACACTCCCTCCCGCCTCACCCAGGCGGGAGCAGTCATTCGATGATATTCCCCCATTAAAAAAAAAGGGGATTGAGATTAGCTTGAACCGATATTATAAATGTAAAAATATGTGAGTTTATGTGTTTGTGTGTATGTTTGTTACTCAGTCATATTAAAATGACTGAAAGGACCAGAATGAAATTCTGAATAGAGGTAGATTATGGTATGAAGTAATACATAGGCATTTTACCCCTGGGATCGCGGGCGAAGCCGCTGGCAGAAGCTAGTTAGAGAAATAAATACTATTAATACAATACATAGCACTTAGTTATACAGGTAATTACTTAAAAGCTATAGCTTATTGACTGCACGGTTGGCGCGGTGGCTGAGCAACTAGCTGCTATGCCATGTTAGCGGGTTGCATTCCCGCACGGAGCAACTGCGTGATCCACAAATTGTTGTTTCGGGTCTGAGTGTTATGTGCATGTGATATTATATGTTTGTATACGTAGCCACGACACAGTCAAAGTCCTAGTGTGTTCAACGTTTTAAAAAGAAAAGAAACGCTATATTTATTATCGACTACTACCTACTACTACAAGAAATATAGTAGGTATTACCTAACGTAAGTAAGTAAAACCTACCAAATTACGGCTCTAATTATCATCATCAAATCAGCTCAGATTCTCCTAATCCCAACGTAAATTACCTTGTTACCTAAATACTGAACTAAAAAAAAACAGTGTCGCATTAACCAAGCGTACTATACTTAGTTAATGCTACGGCTACGAGCCTACGAGGCATACGCATGACGCTCATAGCGTACCTATGCGGGAGTCCCGCGTAACCAAACTCGTCTGCTTTAGATTTTTTCTAGGTATAGTAAAACTTAGCGCTGATAATTTGGCGAATTACCTCCGCCACGACCTTGTTCAGTTGAATTCATACATCCAGCTACCAGGGCCAGATAAGATCAACGGGTTCTGAATAGATTATAGAATTTGCTACGGATGCCGCGCTTATTTTCTTTTCTTCAAAAAGTGGTGACTCCTATGACTAAATTTTCAGTAATAGGTACTTTACCTAATATCCTTATCCTTTCCTTACTATACTTACTTACTTACTAATATTATAAATCTGAAAGTGAGTTTGTTTTTTGTTTGTTTGTTTGTTTGTTCCACCTTCACGCCGTAACTACTCAACCGATTGCTTTGAATTTTTGCAGACGTAAAGTTAGAAGTCTGGATTAAATAATAGGCTACTTTTTATCCTTTTGTGACGCGAGCGAAGCCGCGGGTAAAAGCTAGTACAAGATAATGATAAGGTAGTAATACCTCTAAGTACTTTAGCCGATCCGGCAATTGAATCAGAGATAGTCGCAATTATCACTCCCTCACTAAAAAGGTAGGCAAAAAATCTAAAAGTGTAATCTTATGTCTTATTTCTTATAATCCATTACTAGTTTTATTGTATAAAATTGAATAGTTTATTTGTTTGTTTGTACGCACTAATCCCTTGAACTTCTGGTTCGATTTGAAAACTTATTTTTGTTTTGGATAGTCCAATTATCAAGGAAGACTATAGACTACAAAACATCACGCTAATATCAATACCGCGCGGGAGTACATACATACATACATAACTTCACGCCTGTCTCCCATGGGGGTAGGCAGAGACTAAGGAACGCCAATTACTACGATTCTTACATACCTCTTTCGCTTCATTAACAGTCATCAATATTTTCATGCATGCTCGTCGGTTAAGGGTACTAACCTAATAAAAGGGTACTAACCAAATAAAAGGGTACTAACCAAATAAAAGGGTACTTACCGACTTATGAATTAAAACCGAGAATACTAGATAATTTTAAAGTGTGCAATACTTATATCTATGCATATAATTATACCTGCCTCGTTGGCCGAGTGTTCGCAAGTGCGCCTACTGGGCAAGGGGTCTCGGGTCCGATTGCCGGGTCGGAGTCGGTCGAGTAATATTGGGATTTTTAAAAATCTCAGTAGTAGCACGAAGTCTGCAAATGTGTCCGGTATATGGCAATAGGCTCACCCCCTATAACATGGGACTCATAACATAAATAGTGAAAATGGGTGTTACATTGTACAGTGGCATTTAAGTGCCGTAACGTGCACCTCTGCCTACCCCTCCTAGGATAATAGGCGTGTTGTTATGTTATGTATGTATACCCTATGTATATTATATCTAATGTATCTGCATATCTACAAGTATATCTATTTGTAGACAAGACTACACACCTACATAATATTTTTGTAGTTCCTCACTGAACAAAAAACTCAAAGTTTGCACAGTATAACAGAATACTGTTGCTTGTTTAAATGAAACACAATCATAAAGGATCAGCTTCCGTTGTTTTTCTAAGTTTGTAACCAATCCTAACGGGAGCACGTTCCTATTGGTCGCTCTGGAGAGAAGGGCGGTTCGGGATGAGCGGGATGTTGCGACGTCGATACACTGCGATACACCAACTTCAGTTTAACTCCTTAGAAAATGAAGTTCATTTTCCCAAGAACCTCTTTTCAGATACAGCAGTTGTTACTCCTCCCAGTTTCACATTCATCTATCATCTCGAACATCTAGTTTTCATATCGATATTAGTTTCAGGGCGGAGTGTATTATGGGCGGGCGGGCTCTCTCAGCGCTTCGTGTACAGTTAATTATGTGAAACAGTGTTAAATGTTTGTTACCTGATTGTTTTTGAGTATCTAAAATATCATTGGTGTCATTTTCATTTGTATCAGAAATTTTAATTCGTTTAAACTCGCGAATATCTAAGTTGATAATCTCAAGTGCCTCTACGTAGTGCTACAAACCCAAGAAAAAAAAAGTAACGTCCCTTACGAGATTAATTCAGTGTATTCGATTATTGAGTGATTCTGATGATGAATAGTGGTCGTGCAAGGGTCCCCAAGTGTGCTCGTTGCCGAAACCATGGTCTGATCTCCAGTTTACGAGGTCATAAGAAAGCTTGTGCCTATCGACTCTGCCAGTGCCCTAAATGTGGACTGATCAAGGAGAGGCAGAGAATTATGGCTGCTCAGGTATGTGCTGAGGTATAAAATACTTACAAATATCTATCTTTTACATTATTTAATTCACAAAAATATTTGGTGAAACGTGTTATTTAGACTGGAATATACTTGATCCGTATCAAATATCGGCTCCGTGAGCCGCGGAGACAATTTACCGGGGCTCCGGCTCGAATGCAGGAGTAGGAACGGAGTGGTTTTTAGTCAGTATGAGTCTGATACTCCCTCTCACTTCACCCCCATAAAAATGACCAGAAAATACTGACCTAACACGTAAAAAAAGAAGAGTAAAAATCGTACAATGATTAACATTAATTAGTATTAGATAACAATATTCAGCCAAATCGGAATTGATCGTTTAAGAAAATTACTAATATTAGTACTTAACCATCTTACGTAGTAGAAAACAAAAAAATAGTGTCAAATATTTTTTCATTATCTAACCGATGAACTAATTTGATTTTTAATTTTCATACCCTTTCAACTACTCTATGCACCTAGGTAAGTACCTACCTAGGTAACGGTCGGTAACGGACGGTTAATTACCTAAATCACCGTCTGTCCGTTTGTCGGTCATGAGTAGGTATCTATCTGCCTATGAGTCTGTTTCACTTGTGTACGGGTATACCTTCCTGGTGCCCTATGTCTGTATTCTTCATAAACCGATTCATATTACGCAGGAAGGTACCGTCCTCAATTAATTTTTCTTCATAAAAATAATAATTAACTTCGGTAAGTAGGTACTTTGAAGTTTATAAAAGAGAACTGACATTAAATAAGAACAAAAGCTGTGCAAATTATGCTTGTACAACAAAGTATTTTTTATATCAATACTTATGCCACTATACCTACTATCTCCGGTGCGACTATACTAAAAACCAGTTTCTAAAAAGTTTCAAAACAAGTGCTATGGACATTTACAAAAGTGCTAATAAAGGAAACTAGGTATTCTTAGTTTAAACATAACTTGATATAAAAATGTATTACAGTATATTGTTAATGGGTACTTAGTCTTAAGGGCTAAATGATATCTTAGAGCCGATTTTTCGAACACCAGATAAAAACTGAGGATAACTTTGAATATTTGACAATTCTTTAATACTCACCCAGTTGTACAGTCTCTTCTTTGTGCCTTCAGGCTTAATTCATTCTGTCTCCTTCAGTAATTCACCGAGGGAAGTGGAAACTATAGTTTTTTCTTCTTCTCCTCTTATAATATCTTCTGATTCACTTCGTTGTGGGAACCAAGACAGTTACTCATGTCCCTGGGACGCGCCGGACTTCAATGTTCCGGTGTTTTCATGGTTGTATCTACTGTAGATCCTGGCTTACAGGAGTTGCAGCGGTTTTGGGAGGTTGTGGCGGGCTTGTCCCATTAAAAAAATAATTATTTAATACTAAATACTGTCAAATGTCTATTTTAATCTACAGTTATGAATAAACTGATAATCGGCCCTTAAATAAAAATCCCACCTTGGGGTCAAAAAACTTAATTATCTTTATGATACAGTAAAATCATTATTTTGTAAAGTTTGGTCTGTACGTTCCTAAATTATGAGATGAGATTCCTACTTAGATTAAGCAAAAATAGGTAATAAAGTCTAGAAAATGAAGAATAGAAAAAGTCGCCAGCATTAGAGTGGGTCGTTACTTATAGCATCCTACTTCTAAAAATATTTAATTATATTAGTGGATTATAGTAATTGGATGAGAAGAGCTAGAGATCAAGTTTTGTGGTGTGCTATTGGAGAGGCCTAGAGGCTTATGTCAAGCAGTGGACAGCCCATGTTTGTACCGTCATCATCAAATAATTATACCTAATTTTCAATTTCACTCACATACTGAAAAGTAATCATTTCTAGGATTCATTCTCTTAGTAAAGGTCGATTCATTTATTTGTGGCTACGCGGCTAAATTGCTATCTGGCTAAGGCTACACGGCTACTGCCTGCTACATAGGCTACAGCTACGCAGTTACGACTTGCCCATAACTTACATGGACTAATTTATCAAGATTTGTTAGACATAACCTACTTATTATACCTACACCTAAAAAAAGTTTTAATTAAATTAACCATTTTTATAATCTGACTTTACAAAAAGTTTAAACGCGACTAAATTAAAATACAGGACAAAAACCCCATTAGATACAAGTTACTAAATATCCACGAAAAGTTGTCAATAGCACACAAAAAAATCTAGACGTGGAGAGACATAACTAACCGATAGTTTCTTTGAGGATTATGTATGTGTATAGTTCTTTATGAAAAAGTAAATGCTTTAGCACTAGATAGTACCTACCTAAAATAGTATGTGTAATTATGACAAGTAATAGAGTTTAAACATAATGCACAGATACATATTTTATTTCTCCTAAAAATACATTTTCATGTTTTTTCTAAATCTAAAAACTTCATCAAAACTAAACGTAAAAGGAAAAAACATCAGAACAAAATCCAAACAATTAACGATGAAACGAGCAACAAAAATATGAATCGATCCAATGAAACGAGGAAATTCCCCACTAATACCTTATTTAGTACAGAAATAACACGCAATTTAGAGGAGTTAATGTGTTTTAATGTAGTGAAATCGAGACCAGCTAATGCAGCGTCTCGGTTTATTTAAACAAGTGGCACGTGTTTACTGTAGACGCCGGATGAACCATCGATCAGTTTACACAGTAATGCATCGCTGTCGATGTCCCACCACTTGCATCTCAAATCTGGGATAACGCGCTTTCATTAATCATAAAGGGATATAGATACCTACTGCCAATGTTGTGTTGAAATCGCATTAGTTAAACGGATTCGCTCATTGATTTATCCTCAAACTTTACCCTCTTCCTTTTCATTTCTCTCTATTTTAGTATTTATACAAAGGCCACTGAGCTAATATAAATTCCTAAAGCGTTTTATTTGATTTACTGGAGATTGAGTTCTGTTTACGTTTGCAATGAAGCCGCAGGGCCCCGGGCGGCGCCCTGCTCGCCGGCCGTCCGGTGCAGTCCCTAGGGTGGTCGCAGATAACAAATATAAACACCAAGTGTTTGTCATTGATTTTCTGCTAAATTAATTTGATAGTATTACATTTCCTGCACGAGGTTGCTGTAATACAATCATGTATTTATCATTCCTCCCTTCGGCTTCTATCGTAGTTTTTATTACAGTTCAGGTATAGGTTTTGTTAGGAGGAATTATCTTTACGTTTAGTACAATCCATGGAAATATGTTAAGCTTTTAAAATCGCATAAAATAGATAAAAAATATACATTTTTCATACGAGTCTTGTCTCTTGTCACCAGGTAGCCTTAAAGCGGCAGCAAGCCGCAGAAGATAAAATAGCTTTGCACTTGGCTTCGGTAGAAAGTGGAACAGCATTGGAAGCTCTACCTCCAGGTCGGATATATGGGATGAGAGTCACTGGCCCATGCCCCAGCCCTGGACCGGAGCCCGACTCTGTTGCTGATGACCATACCGTAAGAAACAAAGCTTCTAATTTTGTAGCTTAGGTTTTTGTTGTGACTTAGTAAATTGCTGATCAATGGTAATTTTACGGCAGGAAGGCCAATTTTAGGGGTAAAGACTGAGCAATTACGTACTCATGAATACCTATGAAACATTTGGATCTAGAGTGTTGTATAATTTGTCCTACAGCCAATCCACATCGACAGTGAGACGAGTGACTCTATGCCCGACTGCTGCACTGTTTCACCAGATTCTGCTGGTAATTCTTCGGCCTCTATGTCAGTGCGGTACGTTAATTTTTTTTATAAATAACTATCTTACATGATTATCATTATCATAGATGATTAATTCGTTACAAAATTTGAAACGTTTAAACAGTTACTTTATTGAATGGTGTAAGATGAGAATCTTATCATAAAGTTTAATTTTACGTAGCGTTCAAATAATATGTGATTCTGATTTTCTACCACAGGCCAAGTGAAGAAGGGTCTGAAAGTGAGAATGCAGTAAGCACAGCTGGTCTAGAGATGTTGCGCAAACTGTTTCCCGGCAAGAAGCGCTCTGTGCTAGAACTAGTGCTACGACGATGCAACCACGACTTGCTACGAGCCGTAGAACACTTCAATGCTACGCGTGTATGTAATATTTTTTATTTTTTGAAATTGTATACTTTTGCTTGCTGTTGTTGTTAGTATTTAACTTGGATATCTAGATAATATCGTTTTAATTTCGTGTACAATAGGGTCAATTATGCTAATTTTTATAAAAGCTGTAGAGCTTTAATTAGAGTCTACAGTAAAACACTGTTTGTCAATTTTAACTACGTGCTATAGACATATCAGTGTACCTATTTCATGTTTATAATTGGCAATAGAAAAAGTTTGTTAAAGGTTTCGTTCAATTATTCTTTCGATTAACAGGACCAGCGAGACAAGATACCAGGAATCAGTACTAGTAGCGGGTACGAGGCGTCGGTGTCAAGTTCCGAAGAGGTCGAGTCTAGGTGGTCAGCGTTCCGTCCAGTGGGCCCTCGAGCTCCAATACTACCGGCGTTGGTTATGGGGAGAGTGTGCGGTTCTGACTGGTTGATACCGATGCCAGCATTACCTGCACTCTCAGGACCACTGCTACTGCCTCTACAGCACCCTCATGCACCGCCAGCACCCTGCAATCCGTGCTCTCCTGATTGTAGGCAGTGTAACCATCATTAGGATCACTATGTATAAAACATGATGTTTTATTAAGGTCCGTCTGGTAGACTTATTAAGAATATTAGACACGTGCATAATAATTTTCGTACACGGTCTATCTACGTATCTACTACGTCACTCTGATGGTATCATTAGTATTGTAGGTACCATTTGTATCTAGCATTGTATCTTTAGCGTAGCTTAGTATTTTATTACTTTCAAGCTAAATTATGCTGCCATAATAATCCAATGCCAAAGAATTTTGTATTTAGGCTTGTAGATTTTCAATTTTTATTAAACTGCTGTTGTTATTTATTAATATTATTATTAAATCGTATCTTTTATATTGTAACTTTTGTTTTATTTGTGTCTATATGCGTCACCTGTAGTACTTAATAGCATTAGATAATATGTTTTTTTAACCAACATTAAAAGGATGAAATTATGAGATAGGTATTTACTTTTAACACACCCGCTACTTACTAGTTGCTTTTTTGAGTGAATAAAAATGTTGGAGATGAAATCGTCCAACCGTATTCTTATATTTGGGATTGACATAAGAATTGTGTTCAGCATCGGCACTGACTCTAGTGACTTCTCGACTGACACGAAGCAGTTTGTGAGTTGTATTAAATAAATTAAATAACTGGTATGGGACTATGGGACATCGGTATCTCCCCACCTCGGGGCAATTTTGTGCGTCATTGAGAAATGTGTAGACATCTAACAAACGAAGACAGATCAGAGAACAAACTGGGTGGATGGCTATTAGATTAGACAATACAAATCTTTCTTTATCAGAGTATTATTTCATTCTACAAAGTCAAGAGTATTTTTATATTTCCTAGGTAAGTAGTACAGGGGTTAGGACTTACAACTCAGTATATTTACAGCTATAGTTTCGTTGTTGTAAAGGGCCTAGTAGCCAATGTAAAAATGGTTTTTTCAAACCTTTTTAGAGATAGATTATATTAGATAATTGGCTAACTCGTTGGGCGAGTGGTCGCAAGTGCGATTGCCGGGCAAGGGGTCTCGGGTTCGATTCCCGGGTTACGCAAAGTACTACTGGGTTTTTAAAGAAATTCTCAGTAGCAGCACGGAGTCTGGAATTGAAGCCGGTATATGGTAATAGGTTCACCCCCTATTACATGGGACTCATAACATAAATAGTGAAAAGTGGGTGTTACATTGTACAATGGCATTGTATGCCGTAATGTGCGCCTCTACCTACCCCTTCGGGGATAAAAGGCGGGATGTTATGTTATGTTACTCTGGAGAGTGTTGGCTTTTTCCAATAACATTCCATTTTAGAACAAGAAGGTTCCCCACTTCGTCGATTGGCCCACATTAAAGAGGCCACAGCGTGGTTACAACCTCCAGCGGAAGCTACACAGTCCAGACATTGGCAATTCACAATTTCACCTTTATTTTCATCCACCACCATTGTCACATTATAAGAACTAGCTCGCACATTATGTTTATAGTAGGGGAGCCCATGAAGGGATTTCGGTAGTTACTTGAGCGCGTCAGATTAACATATGGGGAAAACCTAGTGTCATGTTAAATATACCCACCATATATCCGATCTGATTAGAAGGGGGGGACTAAAAATTAAAAAAAGTCTGACTAAATAAAGTCAGTTTCGTCAGATTAAGGGAAGGTAGGTCAGTACCATGCTAAAGGAAGTGCGTTTAAAAGATCTGCCCATTCCAACTTGATTTGCAAGAGTGGGGCGATTTTGAAGGGTTCTCGTTTGTACTCTCCAAAACATTCAACCCCACCATGCAAACTAGCAGATTAAGTAAATACATATGGAACATGTACACTATCAATATCTGACACGCTCGACCACTAGAACACAAGTTACGCTTAACAATTTCAAAGATCTGTGGTTTCTCCCTTCCCCCACCGGTGGAATAAATTTGTCACTAAACCATTTCTTCTTTCTATCAGCATATCTTCATAATCCAGTAGGTCCCAACGACGCTCAAGTAAATCCAAATTTAGCATCGTGGGCTCCCCTACTATTAGAACAGATCCTGCTTTTGACTGTACAAAGGCCAGATTCACGACGGAAATGGACGTAATCAATGGTATCATCCATCTCCATAAGATTCTCGTGCAACTCTGCAAACAAATATAAACTGTTATAAATACGAAATTAGCACATACCCTCAAACTCCTAATCCCCAAAACTCCAACAACACATGTCATTTTGCTGTTTTGTGACGTCATCGTAGAATCAGCCAATTCAGAATATTTTCAATAAAAAGACACCAGCTAAAAACATGACGCGATTTTTGGGTGTTTATTTAATAATTAATTTATTATTTTTAGTCGGATTAATGGTCATCGCTTTTAAACAGCATAATCTATGCGAATATCAACAATTACGACATTATTTTTAATACTGTCAAATCAAATAGCCTATTGTGCCCAGTATATGGCAATAGGCTCACCCCTTATTAAATGGGATTCATAACATAAATAGTGAAAAATGGGTATTACATTGTGGCATCAAGTGCCGTAATGTGCACCTCTGCCTACCCCTTTGAGGATAAAAAGGCGTGATGTTATATATATATAAATCAATATCATACATAAAAATAACAACACACTTAAAACTGAACGTCTGGATTCTTTCTGTAAGAACAATTAAAATTCTAGCTAAATACTATTACAAAGGTCAAGACGAGCAGCGTAGTATTAACATACAATGACATCCGTCGCTCGTTCGTTCCACAGATAAAAAACTGCTCCAAAGTCAGTAGCAGTAAGGCAAAGAAACATTTTGATACCAATATGTTACAATACGTTGTATTAGTGTTTGTAATATTGAACATAATTTGTGACATTAACTACTTGATTAGAACATTAATCTCAGTTTTAACTGGAAGGCTGTATCAAAGGAAATATTCTTTGAATGAAACAACGACGATATACGGTAAGTGGAATTGTGATTATGTAGTTAGGTACTTCATTATAATTATTGTAGTGTTGTTAGGTGTTTATATTAGGAAAATACAATACTTAATGTTTAACTAATAGATTGTTAAGCTAGGTACAATCTATTCACGTGTATAATTCAGCTGTTTTCAATTTATATATTTTTAATGCGTCAAGGAGAGTCGTATAGGTAATTTTAAAGATTTGTACCCATGTAAATACATTGTGGTACATATGTACTGATCATTGTTAATTTTAAATAACAGTTACCTACTCATAATTTAATTTACTTACTTATATAATTAGCAAAAAAAAAATAATTCAGTTTTATTTATATTCCCAGGTATTTGTACGTTTCAAGACTGTGATATAAACTTCAGGAATATTAAAATAGCCAGGCTGCTTCGAGATCTTGATTTTGCGAGGTATCATTTTTATGAGAGGACCGGAATTTACCAAAGAAGTAGCGAGCTCAAAATCAAATCGTTGCAAGGATGTACACTTACTGTAACCGATGATCCAGTGCCTTTGTTTGCGCTTTACAAAATTAATACCAAGGTAACTAGTACATGATTACGATAACCTACTTAGTTTGCGCATACGAAATTAGTCCTGTGACGAAGCAGCGAATCGACCATCAGTGTCTGACTTTTCACCTTATGTTGGTTTGTTTGGAAATCGTTTTTCAGAAGTCGATTGCACTACAAGTTAATTCAGCAACCTCGGCTGTTTGTACTTACTGCTTGTTGAAATACTTAGGGTTTTTTAACCGCTTGAATGCCCGCATATGAGACACAATAGAAAATACACTGTGTTTCGCGTGGATCCACGTTTAGACACACGACGGGTTAGGTGAACATATAATTATGATGCATGTTCCCTCATACATAGAAATTGACAATAGGTACGTCTGTACAACATGTTAAACCGAATTAACCAAACTTTCTATTATATGTATTTTGTACATTGAATATCCTTGAATTTTCAGCTCGTCTACTGGGATGATCGTTCTTTATTTTTGGAACATGAAGTGGTTACCATACGAGATGGTAAAGTTCGCTCTCTGTTATTATCTAGACAGCACGCGATAGGACAAAATGGGGACTCAACAGACGCCTTACTTGCTAACCTGCCAGGTTCAGAACTTCGGCCATCTTGCCCTGAATATATTGAACACTGGCTGGAAAGCATGCGAATAAGCAGCGCGAAATTGAGAAAGGAATCTTTAATTAATTAAAGAAAATTTTAATATTTTTTGTTCTTTTTTTCATTTCAAGTGTTCTCGAATTCTATACGCCATTTTCGAAAGTTTGAACTGATAAAGATACTTAATTAATTGGCGGCATTTAATATGTCTAGGTACTTTTTTCCACTTCTTCGGGGAATATAAGGCGGGATACTTACTATGTTGTTTTCATGTCATTTAATACTTCCTATTGCACAATCTGTATGCAGTACAATTATGTGTCGTTTAGAATTACATATTAAAATTGCATTAATAACAGCTACAAAACTAGTTACGCAAGATACTTAATAAGACACTAAGAATAAATAAATTGATGGTGATTGCCTAACAGCTTAAAGTACTAAGTTATCTGGGTACCTATTTAGAAAAGGTCGTGGTTAATATTTTTTTTACATTATGGTACCTATAGAAATCAATCCGGAAATGTTGAATCAAGATCGGTTTTTAATTTTGGCCGTTAAAGCTCCAAGACCTGTCATGGTACCCAAGTGGTGTTTTTAAACTGTTCATCTCAGTGCAATGGTTAGCATTCCTTACATTACTGAGATTTTTGTCATTTGCATGTTGGACAAACTGCACCTGAATGCAACTATCTTCACGTCACTCCGTTGCAGTGGTCAGTGACTCGGTACTATACGATCTTGTACTTGAACTTGTAAATGTACCTGTACCACTTTACAAACGACGGATAACTGCTCAATAACCACCGTTCAGCACTATTCAAGTAACATGCCATCTCTATCCCACCTTAACAGTTAGTAACAAGTTAAACAGGGACAACAGAACTTACAACATTGCTGTCTTTGTCATACTAACGTTATGTCGCGTTAGGAATGTTTATAAGAATACATAATACTTTAAAAACTTTTATATTACGTTGTCAGCCTAAGAAAACTTAGTGTTGTTTGAGCGGTTAGAGTGGACCTACGATTACTTTTTGTCATACATTACCGTAGTATTTAGGCCTTTTAAATTTTACTACACAATAATACCAGCAATGTATTGTATAATAGTGACTTTAATAGCTCTTGCTTACGTCTTCTGGGATGTCAACTACTTTTTAAGGATTGCTTTTACAATTGGACTTGGCAGACTGTTCCAAAAGAAATGCGGTGTTAATGATACGACCACAATTTACGGTAAGTCAGTGTTTTTGTTAATTATGCGTATATTAATGAATGCATCACCTGCCATGAAATTTGTATTTAGGTACTTCATGTTAATGAATAAGTAAGAACATATTAAATGCTTTAGCGTGCTATTTATCCAATCTCAGGTATTAAAATTATCATGTTACGAAAAAAATTCAATGAATAGGTACCTACTTATTAGTAGATCTTTAGGCCTAATTTGTCATGTCATGATAGTATGGTGTACCTAGTAGGTATCTACTTTACTTCAGTTATTTTCCATTAAGTAGATACCCAATAACGTAAATAATTAAATACATAAAAGTTTCCACAGTACCTACAATAACACTTGTTTTTACTAAATCACAAAAAGTGTTAAGTCTTAAGTCGTATGTAGAAGTGTCGTATGTAGAGGTCCACCTCTACATACGACTACCAAATTTCTAGAAAATATTATAGCAATACCTCATTACATTATCCCTATAAAATATTTATTTAATTTAGCAACTATAATTAATGTAAATGAAAACATTAAGAAACTTACCAATACGCATGCCACAAAAAATGTGTAGTTAAGTCGTAAATTGTCAAGTGTGTTTGCCAAAAAGTGGTTTATGGCAGTTTAAGTAGATATAGATACCAATAAAATTATATGTTTTTACAACTCTCATCGAAATGCAAAGATATTATAAGTTGTTATAAACTAACACACCCACAAGTCCTCAACCCATTGTAATTATAGCGAAGCCAAAAACATTAAGATTAAAAATAAAAACAACTACGATTACCTACGACAACTAGACCAAAAAATTGATAATTGACAAAAAACAGTAAACAAGATAATGATCCCGTTATAATTTCCAATGATAAGAACATTTTTAAATAGACAGATGGGACAATCTTATTAGTATATCATATCCAGTGAATTCTAATCAAATCGATTTTTCAAATATTACGAGATCATTGAATGAAATGACGCACGGTATCACACTATTACACGGTCTAATATTCTTTTCGTCACCACTCACCACCACGTGCCGTCGGATACCAGTCGCAAAATCGATGCGAAGGAAAAGAAAATGCCGTCGGTTCTCGGTCCTAGATGACTACGAGATCTGTCATCGTTATAGTTGTATGAAAATAAACATGTAAATTATTATAATTTGCACACACAATATAATGTATGCACCCATATAGTGATATGATCCTTCATCTCCAATTCTGATATTGAAGTTAAACTTAAAAATAATTCTAAGTATTAGAACGTCGGGAAAAAATTGCAAGTTTCAAACTGTCCACTGTCCAGTGCCTTTAGCCAAACGCCACTTTAGCGCTTGTCTACAGAGAGAAAACCAAATGTATGGGGATAACACTGACAAGTGTCAAAGTTTTCGTCAATTCCATATAATTTAGTTTTCTATTCTACAAGTAGACAAGCGTTAAATGTCATTTGGCTACAGCTGATGGTCTGAATACTTTTTTTTTGAGGGGATATCATCCATAACTTCTCCAGCCAGTTGTACACTTATGTATATTAAAATATCACTTAATAATTCATCCTTATGTAATTTCAGGCTTCTGCACTACACAAGATGTAGATATCTTCCTGAAACATATGAACAACGCTCGCTATGTACGAGAGTTGGACTTTGCGAGATTCCATTTCTACGACCGCACCGGTATTTACGAAAACATCAAGGCTGTCGATGGTCACGCACTGCAAGGCGCGTCTAGCATCCGTTACAGGAGAACCATCCCTATTTTCAGTGCTTATAAGGTCGAAACTAAGGTGAGTTTATTCTCTACACAATAAGGTGCTAAATTACTTACATCTCGGTACAAATATTAAAAAGGTATAATGTAATGTAAATTAACATGGTTATGTGATAACCATTTATATAATAGCTACAGTCTGGCTACAAGTCAAGACTGCAAACAATTCATAACTATCACAAGTTCTGCTAAAAATCCAAATGATGGTTTTGTGAAATCCAAAAATTCAACAGTGACAACTAAAATCATATTTTTGCAAACAATGCATGCACTAAAAAGTAACTTATTAAGATATAAAAATATTATTATTATTTATTATTTCAAAGTGTAAGTAGCTTTATCGAGGACAAAATACATATACAAAATGATTAAGATAGTAATGTAGCAGTCGTAGCTAATTAGCACCGATAGTTATGCAACTTTATCAAATAAGTATCTAAATTATGTGCACTGACTTTGGGATTTTATATTTTTTGCTAAATAAGTCTAAATGTTAATTCCAGCTGGCTTACTGGGAAGACAAAACGCTGTTCATTGAACAAAAGTTCATCACGTTGAACGATGGCTTCGTGCGAGCTGTAGTCCTGTCGCGACAGAACCTCATCAATGTAGACACTGAGACACTGTTCCGAGGCATCCCTGGAGCTGATCAGAAACCTGAATGTCCTGAGGAAATCAAACATTGGCTCCAAGCCATCGAAATCTCTAGCGCTAGACTCAGAAAGAAGGATTAATTGTACTCTAATCTTGTAATTAGATCGTCAATGTATTTATGAATGTTTGTTTTACTTAAAAATGTGTAAATGCAAAAATAAAGGTTGTGGTTCCTTAAACATTTTTTATTCTACAAAAAACTTTTCGATTAAACAGATGTTGAATAACTCAAACAAAACAACACAGATGTATCGTATTACGCATCAGTGCAGCACTCTGGCGCTTGTCACCGCACCGGCTAATGTTACTGTTCAAACAACCTGAACATTATGGACACGAATTTAGAGACTTATGATATATTTACTGCAACGAATTTTGTACATTCTCACGAAAACATAAGGTTTAAAATATATTAGCTAGAAATTATATTTCAACTCTACTCCAGAGCTCATATTTAATTTGTTATTCTTTTGGGGAATCGTACACACATTAGAGTAGGTATGTGTAAGGCAAATTAACAAGAACTTTTTAAGAAAAATTACTATTTAAAAGGGTGTTACATTTTCGGTATCTATTATTTTCTTCTGAGTTTCTTTATTTTTCTTTTTCATGGGGGCCTACTACAACCTTTTATGAAACACTATTATAATAGGAATTAATGATTATATAATATGATAGAAATTAGGAATTAATAATTCTAAGATCAAACAATGAATATATCCATGAAATAATTTCATGAATTACGTGTTAAGCGCTACGCTTCGTAGCACCGACGTAGCATTTTTAAAATAATATTTTTTACGCGTAATAATCAAGTACAGATTGATCTATTTCGCAATTGCTACAAAAATATAATTAGGTACTTGATTATAATGTTAAAATTTATCATAATTTCTAGTTAGAAAATATTTTTTTTGGTTGGAATATACCTACTTGTTTGCGGTGCGGGTGTGAATCGTATTATTTGACGCCGAGTCGGTGCGTGTGAAGTAGTCAGTTTTTTCG
This sequence comes from Spodoptera littoralis, assembly GCA_902850265.1. Classification (NCBI taxonomy): domain Eukaryota; kingdom Metazoa; phylum Arthropoda; class Insecta; order Lepidoptera; family Noctuidae; genus Spodoptera; species Spodoptera littoralis. The sequence goes on along the minus strand of LR824535.2, from coordinate 8,794,805 downwards.
GGAGTTCCTTAATTAGCCGACGGCGGCAAGGAAGCTCCCGACCACACACACTTTGTACACCGACTAAACAATCTTCATACTTCCGTGGTAAAAGAAAACTTACCTTGAAATAGAAATCAATAGCTAGCTATGTACATATTTTTATTTGTTTGTTTTATCGGTAAACAAAACTGCATGCCTGAATTTTTAATACTTGTGAACTTGGTTTCTTGATATTGGTACTTATGTTGAGTCTACAAATACTTTTACATGTATTCTAATAACTTTTACATTGGATACGAAACTCTATAGGAACAATATCGGGAACAAAATTAAAAATAATGACGCTATTTAACAATTTTTTTCTTCAATGCGATCAAGTATCAAGACTTGTAGTATGTTCTAAATAAAGGTGGCGCTAACCGCGTGTGTCTTGTCGCACAACAATAACAAAATATCCATTAGCTTTAGTGGTTTCTGTTCAGTGCAGCCGACTCATAACACAACCATCTACATATTTTATTTTGTTTAATGTGAATACCATTTATTAGCCTACGTTATACCTCAACCAATGTTGACACTGTATTATTAAAAGCTTCAAGTACTTATTCCGTAATGAAACCTCTTTGTTACGGACGCAATTACTATAAATTTTCCATAAAATTCTTTATGGTAGTAAATTATGGCAAATAAAACTGATGACTGTAAATAGTAGAGGTAAAACAAAACGCTCTTTTAGAATATTTAAATAATCGATTTCAAAGATAAACATATTTAAGTTCTTTTTATGTTCCTACCTACTTAAATGAAAACCAACGGCGTGGGTTCTGCATTACAGCTTTTGTTTATAACCGAGTCAAAAGCGGTTTTAGAGACTTTTCTAAGGGGGGCAAATCATCGCCTGAGGCGGGAGGGAGTGTCAGACTCTTACTGACTAAAAACCACCCCGTTCCTTCTCCTGCACATCGAGCCGGAGCCTCGGTTACCCGTTAGGTTCTCCGAGACGGTTTTAGAGACTTACTACACAATTTATTATAACGGCCGAGACTTTCAGAGTTCCAGGGTAGTTAGTGGTACGCATTGTGTAGGTATTAGAAAAACATTTTGTTTTAGTGATTTCAAAATGATGTCTAGGTAACTGTTATAAATAACAATAGCTTACATGGCAAACATCAATAAAAATAAACAATTCATACATCATATTCTGTTTTGCGAAGTATCGTCATCGATATCGTGTTTCTATAAAATATTCAAGGAATCCTAAAATATTTAAGTAAGCTAGAAGGTTACACTACGATTAGCAATCAATTTTAGCGGCATTCTGACTTGGTTTGCTATCAAAGATGTTACTCCCAACGATTTCCCTTCCCTTAGAAATTCTTCTAAACACGATCATTATCCAATATTTGGATTCATCATACTGCGTCACCGTATTCTCAGATAAACCTCTGTCTCCAATTTTCTCAACAAGTTTCATTTATTTAATACCAGATGAAGAAAACTTAGTGGAACAGATATACAACGTATCAGAAAGGGGATGTTCCGATTACATAGTTCGTATGAGAGACCCTCAGAACTTTATGACAGCATTTGAACGCGTTGTTCATATTGGAAACGTAAGAAGAAGTGACAGAAAAGTCATTATCCTGCCTTATAATGAGGAATACAATGATATTAATGATGAAAATCTACCTTCATTAATATTTTCCATGAAAGGAAGTGAATACCTGGCCAATATGTTAATGGTCATCAACCATAATAGTAGCAACTCTGATTGCAAAGAATTCGATTTGATTACACATCAGTACGTAGGTCCTGATGATGTGAGTAATCTCCCTAAATACTTGGATCGTTGGGATTCTTGTTCACAACAGTTTGAGAATAATGCAAACTTATTTCCTCATGATATGACTAATTTGTTTGGGAAGACTTTGAGAGTGGCGTGCTTTACATACAAACCGTATGCGCTGTTGGACATTGATACTGCTATTGAACCTTTGGGCAGGGATGGTGTGGAAATCAGAATCGTGGATGAATTTTGCAGGTAAGGTTTCATAGTATACATTTTCATCAACATTTAGAACCCTTTGACATTTTTATTAAGAAAATCATTAACTTTATCTGCTCAATCTAAACAATGTTGTTATAACTACAGGTGGGTAAATTGTACTGTAGAAGTAGTCAGAGAAGATGTGGATCAGTGGGGAGAAATTTATAAAAATGAATCCGGTGGCATCGGAGTTATTGGAAGTGTCGTAGAAGATCGTGCAGATTTAGGAATCAGTAAGTACCTACCCAATAATTTGAAAGATGATGAGTGGAGACTGAATTAAGTAGGTAGTGACTGTATGGGATACGATCATGTTGCATAACAAAGAATTAAATTAATATCAGTAAATTATTACAGCTGCTCTTTATTCTTGGTATGAAGAATATCGAGTGATGGATTTTTCGGTTGCGGGAGTAAGGACTGCTATTACTTGTATAGCTCCAGCTCCTAGGTAAGGATTGTATAGCAATCAATTTTACATTTAAAAGTGTTCTATTAATTCGTGCATTTTCTGATCGGTTTACAGACTATTATCCAGTTGGGAAATGCCGCTAATGCCATTTACGTGGTACATGTGGCTTGCTGTTGTTTTTACTTATTTCTATGCCTCAACTGGGATTTTAACCGCACAGGGATATGGTTCATCATCGTATCCATTTTTAAATGCTTTTGGTATGATGATTGGACAAGTAAGTCTAGAAATAATTCTATGAAATTGAAGAAAATATACCTATGTAGTTTTATGCAAGTAAGGGCAAGGGATAAGTAGTAGCATCTAGTAATGTTAATCTAAGTGCAATCTAATCGCTTTCCTCAAAGGAGAGGAAAGCGATTAGATTGCTTCCTTTTTCAGCAATGAATGTCTTCTTGTGTCAGTCAGGTATCCATTAGATAACGGGGAGGTAGCTGGCAAACACGACTGTTCATATGCAAATGTACCTTACTTTAGTAATTACTGATGTACTGAAAAGGTCTGTTGATGACCATGCATCTATTTGTGGTGTAGTGACATATTGGTCATTATAGCTTGCAAAGTAAATATAATGTAAAGGTAGCTCCCATTCAAAGAATCGATATATAATTTTGTAAACCTAAGTTATGACTTACAAAAATAGACATGGAAAGATTAATCTAAGAGATATTTCAGTCTCAGTATGAAGGAAAACCTTCATGGAAGATAAGAAGTGTCACTGGCTGGTTGTTGATAGCGGGGCTGATTCTGAGCAGTGCGTACGGGGCTGGTCTGGCGTCTACATTCACAGTTCCTAGATATGAGCCATCTATTGACACGGTACAAGATATAGTCGATAGGAAAATGGAATGGGGAGCCACCCATGATGCTTGGATATTTTCTTTGACTTTGTCGACTGAGGTTGGTATCAAATGAGGTAAGCTAAAGAATAAAAATTCAATCAAAAACAGTCCAAATAATTGTTTCTTTGTAATTCCAGCCGTTAGTAAAAGAGCTGGTGAGCCAGTTTCGTATTTATTCATTTGACGAACTGAAAAGTAAAAGTTTTACTCGTAGCATGGCATATAGCATAGAAAAGTTACCGGCAGGTAAGTACCTATACTACATACAAATCACATAAATATATTGCTATATGACTAAGTTACATTACATTTTAGGCAACTTCGCTATAGGTGAATACGTAACACAGGAAGCTATACTAGACATGATGGTGATGCTTGAAGACTTTTATTACGAACAGTGCGTCGTGATGATGAGGAAAAGTTCTCCTTACACCGAAAAAGTTAGCCAACTTATAGGACGGTTACATCAGTCCGGACTTTTACTAGCTTGGGAAACTCAGGTGAAAACATAGCATAGCATTAAACCATTTTATGCCCGAAGGGGTAGGCAGTGGCACAGGTGCAAATTACGGCACTTAATACCACTGTACAATGTAACACCCACTTTTCATTATTTATGTTATAAGACCCATGTAATAGGGGGTGAGCCTATTGCCATACCGATACTCAATTCCAGATTCTGTGCTACTACGGATTTTTTTTTTAAACTTAGTAATACTTTACCCGTCCCAATCGACCCGAGATCCCTCGCCCGGCAGTCACACTTGCGACTACTCAGCCAACGAGGCAATCAATTGGGATTATTATTCAAATAAATAATCACTCATTGATTACTGCACCTAGACCTGAAGTACCTATGAATATTTATGTCTAAGGAGACTAAGGAGTGATTAAATTAAATTCCTTTTATCATAAGTACTTCTGCTGCAGGTCGCTCTGAAACATTTGAATTACAAAGTTCAGGTTGAGGTGAGATTATCAAGGAGTAAAAATGATGTGGGGACTACGAAGGCTTTAAATCTTGGAAATGTTATAGTACGTATAACCTACGCCTATTGCTCAGCTATATAGGTAGATACTTAGGTACCTACGAGTAGAACAATTTTATTTCAACATAATACCTACTGCTGTGAATTTTTAGGAAATTTGCTAGACCTGTGAAATAATCTGAAGCTAGGTATTGAAAGCATTATTTGTTTTCAGGGAATATTTATTGTCTACGCAATTGGACTTATGCTCTCAATCGCAACGTTTTTAGGAGAATTATATGTTCACCATCACAAACAGAAGAAAGAGCGCATACATGTTGATTGAGTTACAATGTCTAAGTATCTAATGTATGTAGGTTTTTTCTTTAACAGTGTGAATTATACATTCAGTAAGTATTAAATATATTTTGGGATGAGAAAGATACACTGGTACATTCTAATATTTTTCAATTAATAAAAGAATAAATTAATATAATACAAAAATCACTTTTTTTTATGAATCCCCTATTGAGTAACTAACTACCCACACCGACACCCAAATACTGCAAGCAAAGCAACGCCACTACTGTAAACCCCCAAAAAAATTTAATTAAAAAAAAAAATAAGTACATTCGAATATTCTTTATTGAAATTTATCTATTTCTATAGATCTCAGAGGTATCTAATCTAATTTAGCTGTTTAAGCTTTTAACTGCTGACAAAAACTGTTAAAGGCAAATCCTCCGCTAGCGTCGGACAGCATTGTCCGACACGGCATTCAATGTGTTAATAGCAGCAATTATAATATTCAAATCAGTTTAGATACCTAGCCTAGTCATGTTTCAATTGGTACTTGGAGGCATATATTTCTGAGAGCGTCTATTGTAAAATTATACTGCGTTACCGTTTGATCATGGAATATCCATGCATTTGACAGTGTAGAAAATTACGAGTTGAATAAAAATGTATTTCAGTTTATTACGGAATATGACCAGTTTGGCCATTAAGCTCGAAAATCCATGTGATGCCATAAAAGATTTATTTTTTTTATCTTCGTAAGGGCTTTCATTTTTTTTTTATTGAAATTGGACAGTATTTTAACTTTAATTTATTAAAACTTCTTATTGTAAAACTGATAAATATAGTTACATATCAGTATCTGACAAAGATGGACAAAGATCATAAAAATTACTTTTTGTCTAGATGGTTTTTATACATATTTTGTCCAAAAACGGACTGTATTATTTATTCGATATCTTTATCTATTTTGTAACTACAAATATGTAAATTACATTTATTTCCTATAAGGCCTTTTCTTTGGAGTGCTAGACTATGTTGCAAATATTAATAAAAGTTTCTTCTCAAAAGCCTTTGTTCCAACTGATATTAGTAATTAACTAATGACCATAGACCACCATTCGAGTCGAAACGGTTCAAGATAATGTTCGATAAATAACGCTATTTTACGATATACTATTTTGTTTAGTCGATTCCGTTTCCCTCCCTACAGAGGGCGAGTGGCGAGTCGAGTTGGGCGAGCCGAGCATATGTGCGTCATCAACGATGTTTGTGTGGGTGCTGGCGGGAAAATCGATCGATACTTGTTTTAGTTAGTTGTTGCGGCAGGTGGACGTGCAGTCGTGTATCAATAAGACATTTACGAAAATAATGTTAAGATAATATTTCAAGTGAATAAATTTTATTATAAACCGAAATATGGCTGCATATTTGTACTTGTGTCTCGCTTTCATAATATCTACATCCGCGGAGTTTGCGTGGAAACATCATAATAATGAGCAACTACCCATCGTGCTGGAAGAAGTTCATGCAAAGTGTCCAAATATAACGAGAGTTTATGCTTTGTCTGAACCATCAGTTTGTGGTGTTCCTTTGTATGTAATAGAATTCGCTGACACTCCTGGATTCCACCAACCATGTAAGTAAAAAATATATTAAAATAACTTCGGGTTCGGACGTCAAATATTTAGTTTTGTACCTTCATTTGTTTGTTTTTAGATAAACCTGAGGTGAAATATGTTGGTAACATCCATGGAAACGAGGTATTGGGTCGGGAATTGCTGTTAGGACTGGCTCATTACCTCTGTGATCAGTACAACAGTCATGATCGCCGAATCCGTGCTCTTATACATTCCACACGAATCCACTTGTTACCATCCATGAATCCAGATGGCTGGCAATTATCCACCGCTACTGTAAGTGGCCACAAATATAAAACAAGAACATGTTTATATGTATTACAATATGGATAATTTTCTTAAAATAATAATTAATAATGTCTCATTATTTACAGGGAACATTAGATTATCTCATTGGCCGCACCAATAACCATTCAGTGGATTTAAATAGAAATTTCCCAGATCTAGATGCAATCACATTTGAGTTTGAACGCCAAGGCATCAATCATAATAACCATTTGTTGAAAGACTTGACTCGTCTTGCTGCACCGGTAAGACTTTTATTTATATTTTGACAGTAACATGCTTGGCAAATTGGGAAAGACATATTTATAATTTTGGCAATGTTATTTACAGTACTGAGTCATTATTTTGAATTTATTTTAGTTGGAACCTGAAACTCGGGCTGTTATGCGCTGGATTATGTCTGTACCATTTGTATTGAGTGCAGCAATGCACGGAGGTGACCTAGTAGCTAACTATCCCTATGATGAGAGCCGGAGTGGGGCTCCTGTTTCTGAATATTCGGCTAGCCCTGATGATGACACATTCAGGTAAAAAATATTATAAAACTTAGCATATTTTTTACTTTCCTTATTTATTTATTCACTGTGTAACATACAGTTCACAGCACAACGTATTTATAAAATTTTAGTACATATAGGTGTGGCATATTCCTATTGGAAATTCTTCCTGCTGGCCTGTGATGAAAAAATATTAAAATAAAAAAAAAAACAAGACAAGAAAAATAATAACTAACCTTTTTTTATTAATGTAAATGTAATTAAAAACCAACCACAACTCTAAGATACATTTTAGTAATAAAACCTCAAACAGATAATCAATTGTTAGGAGAAAGCAAACTTTATTTTAATTAAATCTACATTATTTACAACTAGGAAGTCCATTAAAGGTGACGTTATATTGTAGGGAGTTAGCTATGACATATGCGTCGGCTCACGCGGATATGGCTTCAGCGACCCGTCGCGGCTGTCACACGACCAGCTCTGATGAGTCTGCTACTTACAACTTCGGGAAACAAGGAGGTGTCACTAATGGAGCAGCCTGGTACAGTTTGAAAGGAGGTCAGTACTTAGTACTTTCTTGTTACTGTTAGATAAAAAAACGTTCACTAAATTACCTAGGTTACCTATGCTCTGTTACCATGTTTGGCCTGTAAAACCTTAATCCTGCATTGGTCTTTCCAAAGGGAAATTAATACTTAAGTAGTACTTTTTATTTTTATGGTTAAACTTATTCTGTCCATTTTTTTTTGATATGGGTCGGTGTGTGAATTATATTTCATCTTTTACATTAAGGACTAACGAGAACTAGTATCTAACTGATAAATCGCGCATCAATGTTCTTAAAAAGATATTTCAAATTGCTTTTTTTTATATTTGATGGGCCGACGTTTGACCACTATCTCGCTTGGTGGTAAGCGATGATGCGGTCTACGATGGAGCACGTCGTCTCATAAGCAACCTATTCACTCGGGCCTTGAAGAAGCCTTTTCTAAAGGGATTTAGGAAATACAGACTCCGGCAAAGAATCCCACTCTTTAGCAGTATAGCTAACAATATAAATAGAAGAACATAACTTGTACTCAATTAAATCAAAAATAATATAGGTATTTACGTCGCGTGTTCGATGGCCTTCATAAAACAGGAATTTATATACCTAGCTTAGTCTAGTTTAGGTAGTAAATGTAAATGTCGTACAGTGACCGTATACCAACTTCTATAAACTTACATAAGCAAAAACAGATCTGTGCAATAATAAGTGTGTGAGAGCCATGCTTCGGCACGAATGGGCCGGCTTGACCGGAGTGATACCACGGCGTCACAGAAGACCGAAGTGAAACAACGCTTGCGTTGTGTATCGTCGTGTGAGTGAGGTTACCGGAGGCCCCATTACCTTCCACCCTTTCCCAATCCCTAAATCCCCAACAATCCTCAAATTCCTAATCCCAAAAGGCCGGTAACGCACTTGTAGCGCCTCTGGTGTTCCAGATGGGCGAAGTCGATTGCTCACTGCCGCCTGCTCGTTTACCGGTTATTCCCATAAAAAAAAATGTTTCCAATATGTTTATGGATCGTAGTTATAGTTCGAAAGTAGGTATATAGGTATAGTTGTCCTAGTGTTAAAATCAAAAGAACTTAACCATATATTGGTTTTACAAGTCCCTCGTACAATCTTGTGTAACTGACGTGTGTCGTCGCAGTCGCCGACTCTTTCCCTTTTCGAAAGTAACGCCTCATACGTAGGAAGTCGTAGAAGCAGGAAGCTTAAGCAATTGATCACTTGACTTTATACTGTAGGTACTGCCATTAACATTTAACTGAAGTTGACCATGAAACTCGGTTGGCTTAGCAATGCTAATTTTAGCTGCATTGTTCAATGATTTTTAATCATAACAATTGTATCGATCACGCGACCGTTGACGATGTTTATAAGTATAAAGAGCGATTAGCAATGCATGTCACTAAGCTAAAGTTGGTTATCTAACAATGGATCTAAAGAAATAGTTGCGTGAAAACTAATTTGCTTGTTTTTATATTACCTTGTGTTGTGTTGAGGAGTTCGAACACGTCTGTTTCGATGTTTAGAGGTCTAAACTAATGTGACACAATTTTTGTTTAACTGCTAGAACTAGGTAAATTAAGGTACCTATTTTAATGTTTCGTATAAAGAGATGTTTCTCAGTCTTTCCTGTCTATTGTAGCGATTAATTTGAAAATATGGTCACCCTACTCGAACAGGGTTTAAGGCAGGGGTCGTATAGTGGGAAGTAGCGTAGGTAAAAGGGTCCATTGCAAATCCTACAATAAAATGAGTGTATTTACAGGTATGCAAGATTTTAACTATCTTGCTACAAATGCGTTCGAAATCACCCTGGAACTTGGCTGCGACAAATATCCCCCTGCAAATGCTCTGGCTAAGGAATGGGAAAGGAACCGTGAAGCGTTGCTGGCGTACTTGTGGAAGGCACATGCTGGTATCAAAGGAATAGTGTCTGACGACTCTGGATTCATACAAAACGCCATCATATCTGTAGTCAACATCACCGGACCAATCCCAAGACCTATCCGTCATGACGTCACCACAGGTAAAATTTTGTTCCGTCGCTTAATACTATATACTCTTAATCTCATTTCCACATAGGTACCTATACCTATTAGTTATAGATAATGCGTGCACTGTAACCAATAGTGTTGATTGTTCCGTGTATAAAACGTATTAAATTGTCAATATTAGTAGTTTATTTTTGCTTTGTTTATTTTAGGTACTGTGATGTAATGTTTCGTTGCACCTACGTATTAACTTTTTTAAACAATCTCATCATTAGCAATTCTCTTATGTTGTGCGTGCGTTTGGTAATACAAACATATCACATACGAATGCCGAACATCAATTTGTTGATCTCAGAAATTGTTGCGGGAATCAGTTTGCACCAAAATCATTTACATTAACCAGTGGCCCAACCTCTGCGTGAACCACACCACGCATGACCAAATGGAAATGCTGGAAATCTTTTCTAGCTTAGCTAGTGTTTTAAGATGAAGATGAAATTTCCTTGATTTTTCTTGTTTAGTCTAAAGTGATTCTTCTGTTAAGCGTATGGTCCTAGACGAGGTTCCTGGGTCTCCATTTGGTATTTAATTATCGAAGGTTTCTATTGTGAAACTATTTACTTCACAGCTGATGACAGTCCATTGCTGGACTATCACCCTCATCTACGTAAAATAATTAATCTCCAGGTAATAGTTTTGGTATTATTGCAGCAGGGGTTGGCTGCTCAAAAAAGTCTTTTCACAGTAATTTCGTCTAAGGCTCTAAGGCTATACATTATTTGGGTCCAAAAATGTCGCGCACCGGACAGTCAGTCATAATAATATTTTGATCTTTTGTATTTATAAACTTTAATACACTCTTGTATTACGTTACTCTCAGCCTCATTGTAATACCTCGATGTTTGACTATCGCGTAGTAAGAATTGTTATTAGAAATAGAACAATGAAACATTTTCTACGACTAGAATGTAAACTGTAAAAGAACTCTTTGTCCAGTGCAAGGAAATAGGCACATGTTTGCATTCACTTCAGTAAATTAATACTGATTGGTGTAATTAAGTGTTTCCTCGTGGGCCGATGTCGTGACGTCTTCAATTAATTATTTGTGAGCATTTGTCCGTTCTCTGCATTTGATTTTACCTACGTGTAAACTCTTTATTTTTTGTTTTAAATACATTGCACATTGTTATTATTAGTTTACAAAAGTGAATGAAAACTAAATAAGTAATCTCGTATTAAATATTTATCGATGTATGTAATTAAAATAGGTTTATGGCTTTCTTTGTATAATAAGGGTTACGACTTAATTTATCTAAGTAGGTAGGTATAAACAACAATAATTATGTAAGTGTAATAAAGTCATTCATCATTTTAGTTTTAGTTACTCTACGCCATTTAAAATTTTAGAATGGTTTGTTACACACAAATATTTTATATCTATGGTTCGTTAGATTACCAGGATATTTGCTTTGTGGGGTTCGTCGTAGCCACGGTTAAGAGAATAATAACTAGATATGAATAATTCTGATACAACGTCACTCGGGCGGTCTGGGTTTTTACATTTAGGTTATCAAACAGTAGGTTACCGAGGAACATAGATATTTATGGCTTAAACTGTTTAATAATACAATTTAGTAGGTAGGCAGTGACTGTCACACACAAGCCCTTCTTCAATGTTCAGTATTGTATTTTTATTTGCCCTTCACAACATTTAAAGAGTGATGTTCCACATTTTTGGTTAGTCACGATGTCTGAAGCACATAATTATTTTATATTACGTAGTCACTTACGTAAAGATTTTTATTTTCGGGATAGATATTGATATAATAGAAGTTCGATGCTCAGGGATGATTTGATTACCCATCCACACACTGTGATGAATTGATGATTAGGTAGCTAATGGGTTTTTTTTTTTTTTTTTTTTTTTTAAGGGGTGAAAATCATCGAATGACTGCTCCCGCCTGGGTGAGGCGGAAGGGAGTGTCAGACTCTTACTGACTAAAAACCACCCCGTTCCTTCTCCTGCACGTCGAGCCGGAGCCCCGGTTACCCGTTAGGTTCTCCGCGACTCCGAATCGGCATCGGCCCTATTGGGCCCCATCTGTGGTGGTCTGATGGCTCTTTGAGGCGCGCGCGGAACGCGACGCGCCGTACGCTCGGGTCTGTTTCTGGTCGGACGGGGAGCCACCCATGCTCGCCGTCCGCAGGCCCGCGCTTACGGTGGCCGGAGATCGTCCCGCGATCCCCGACGCCCGGTGTGTCCTTCGCGATGGCTGGGTTGCGAGGAGGCAGCGCTTCGCTGCCTCACGCGTCCCGCCTCCTCCTTAGCCAGCATGACTGCTTCGCAAAAGGAGGAGACGGCATCCCAGTCCCCCTCGCTCCGCATCATGGCCTGCACTAGGCCCGGACGCGAGAGGTCTCCATCGCCGATCACTTCCCTGAGGGCACGGCGGTGCTCAGCCCACGCAGGGCATTCCGCAACAGTGTGTTCCACCGTGTCCTCAGGGTGGTCCTCGCAGTGATGACACCCGGGCGTTTCCTCCCGCCCCATCAGACACAGGTACCTCCCGAAACTTCCATGTCCGGTGAGGACCTGCGTCAGGCGGTAGGTGAGGACGCCGTAGCGTCTCTCAAGCCACTCCTCAAAGAGGGGACTTACCGCTGCAATGGCAGCGAGCCCATAGCTAATGGGGTAGACGACTAATTTTTATTTTAATGTCCGTCTGGTAGATTATTTAAAAACATTAGACACGTATTTTTTATTTTCTCACAGAAACGAATAGTTTCGAAGATATATTGATTTGAAATGTCGCGTGACGTCACTTCTCAGTACATTTTATACTAAGTAATAACGTTTTAGCCCCCACTCCTAAACTTTGATTCGTTTTATCTAAGTATTGTTTTATTATACGACAAAATAAAAAAATACGTGTCTAATATTTTTTCATTACCTAACTTACGGACTAATTATATTTTTAATTTTCATACCCTGTCATCATCCCCATTAGAATTTGTGGACTAGCTAAAGTCTTAAAAAAGAAGTTAGTCTTGATATCCGCAATATGGTTAAAATCCCACATTTATTTGTTTGCTCACATGTCTTTAGAGCTAAAGTCTAAACATTGTAACACCATCTGCAGCGCGTGGATTACAAATAACATCACATTAGTTTTATTTCGTAACTTTGTGAAAATAGGTTGACGATCCGATTGAATACAAAAGAGCGTCATTACTCTTCTTGAATAGGAATGCGTGTAAAGTTGGCACATTATTTTTGAAATATTTAAATAAATGGACGGTTGGAGGTCGAAATTACCTTTTTTAATTAGGCCATTTTCGGTTTCATTTTAAGGATGTACGTCATAATACAGAATCATTCTTCCAAATTTTGCCTAACGAACTATTTACTTGCATATAATGGTAACTTTGCCCGTAAATATATTGATATCGTGACTACTACGTACCTACTAATTGCATTATTTATTAATCTTATTAAAGCTCGATTTTCCTGCGACTAAGCTCGCCTAGTATAAAGTTACATTCTGTCCGTTTTAGCCATGGATAAGCCCTCGATAGTTCATCGTAGTAATTACATTGTAGTACCTACTCATTTAATACTGATCTTTGTTATTATTCTTGTTTTTGTTTCCGCGTTACCACAACGTGTAAAGGACAAACTGAATTGACAGTCGTACATTTTGATATTTACACACTTATTACAGAAACATGTACGTAAAGGTTATTTAGATAGGTACTTGATTTTCTCAGTAATAAAGACTGCAGAATAAAGTCTTTGTATTTTATGTAAACGAATCACGAATTGCAATCATGTTCTTAGGCAATTTGTAATTTAAAAAATTTAAATCACTCCACTAGGCTATATTGTTATCTTTGTTACTTATGAGGTTCCAAATTTCCAATCCATGTTATTATTAATATAATATATTCATAGATTTGTTCGTATACTTAATTATTAATATGTTACAAAACATAACATAACATCAAACATAACATCACGCCTTTTATCCCCGAAGGGGTAGGCAGAGGTGCACATTATACCCCTGTACAATGTAACACCCACTTTTCACTATTTATGTTATTAGTCCCATGTAATAGGGGGTGAGCCTATTGCCATATACCGGGCACAATTCCAGAGTCCGTGCTACTACTACATATGTTACATTATTTAATATTACTTGTTTGCAATGACATAGGTCCCTGTAATGCTAGGTACTATAATTATGTGGTTACTGCACTAATTGAAAGACGTGTCAAATAACATCAGACGGTTTAAATTGTGCAATTGTGCATGTAATCAACATTGAGTATGTGGAGACTTCATTCTACAGAGTTTCATTGTAGCAATGTTTGTTCTTCCGCACTGTAACATAAATATTTCAGTTTACATCATTGTGCTAAAGGTAAAGAAGTAAATATAAGTACATAGTGAATTACTGATCAATCGTGAAACCGAGTTAGTAAATCACGTTTGTCCCTTTTATATTTAACACGCGGCTATTTTTTGAGGGGGAAAGTTATCCAATGACTTCTTCCGCTTTAGGTGAGGCGAAAGCGAGTGTCAGACTTTTACTGAGTAAAAACCACCCTGTTTCTACTCCTGGTTTGAGCCGGAGCTCCCATAACCCGCTAGCTGAGCATCTGCTTTAATGGTCCTCATTTGTGGTGATCTGATGGCTCTTTGAAGTTTGATTATGCCTCATCAAGCTAGATAATACGGATGATTTTGACATCTTTGAATAGATTGATTCTTATTCATAAATATACTTATTGAATTATAGGTGCATACGGCGACTACTACCGTCTGTTGACTCCTGGACACTACGAGGTGACGGCGAGTCACCCCGGCTACTTCCCAGTGTCGCGCGTCGCTACCGTGCCACGCCACCAGAGCTCTGCACATATCCTCAACTTTAAACTGGAGGTGAGATTATTATTATTTGTATATATTATACAAACTAAGGCACTAAAGATTTATAGGACACACATATGACCAGTTTTGACAATACTTTTGCTAGAATGACAAATTCGATAACGCTTGGATATTTCACAGCAAAAGATTGAACAAACCTTATATGAGTGTACTACGCCATATCGAATGCCAAATAAACGAATACTTATCAGTTGATAGACCAATATAGATCGAAAGCTTATATACCTACTCCAAGTTCATAACATCTGATTACGCTTAAAATATAGAACATTCAAATTACGGAATGTTGGTTTAATCCAACTTCTAAAAATTACATTTTTCATAAAATTTAAGGTAAAATGTGATTTTCTTGTATATTCATAGAAATGAATGATTCTTCACTTAATCACTTTAATTACCTACTATAATTTTATATTTCATACATTTTTTTATCATGGCGTAAGTTTATTATTTAGGAACATGTCACGTGAAGTAGATATAAGCGAAATAAGATAGTACTTCAGTACTAACAACTGGGGGGTACTGGGGTTGAAAACAGTCAACCCAGAATTTAATTACTTGGGACATGTGTGCTCACAATGTGCTACATGACGTCACACACCTGCGTCAGATGAAAGCTCCCAACTACGGCTTGACGTAAGCCCATCGTCCTACGCACGATTAAAAATAAATGAATGTCAGATTAATGTGACCTGTCGTAAAGCCTATTGCGATGTAAGGTTATACGTGTTACGTGGTAACAAGAGTTTGGAGGACAGGAAAAGATACAATCGCTCATTGTTGCTAACATAATATCGCCCTTATGCGATCGAAATAAGCCTCTGAATATAGTTTCAGGAACGTGCAATAGACTGCATAAACCAAATATTGAGGACTTTAAAACCATTATCCCAAATCAAGATATAAGGAAGGCTACCGTTATGCTGTGACTCTGTGACAGATGCTCATTCGATTTACGATTGTTATCAAACAGAATACTTCTCTGCACATTGACGCTATCGATTTAAATTCGCAGTATACTTGTACCTATAGATAGTGTATACTTACATATTGATAAAACGGTCATTCGGAGTCGATAACACTATCACTTTATGTGCCATCCGTTGACCTTAAAATCTGTACCCACAAATATAGCTAGAAAGGGTTTTTTGTATAGTACACAGTTTTCACAGTATTTATTCTGTAAATTGTTCAAGCCTCCTTTTTTAACATCATTATTTACGTATAGGGTTACAATGTGTACCTACATCCTACTTGTTGCTGCTATTGTAATTTAGTAGGCGTTTAAACATTTGTCATCGCCGATTTCTTCATGATTAAATTAATATTCAAGTAGTTTTCAACCTACGATACTCACTCATTCACATTAAAAATTCTTAAAATGAATTTCGGTAAAGCTATGCCTATACGCTGCCAGCAACACAGCACTTATCTATGTTTTTAATAGAAGGTCGAAAGGTATCGGATTCCTAATCCATGGATAACCGTGGTCACGTAAACCGTACAATTTTGTTGGTAAATCTCATTAAGTAACGTAAATAGGTAATTAATCCACTATGATTAAATTTAAAGGAAGCTTTATTAGATTTGTTTTACGTGGAGTCCATAAAATATTTACTCAAGTAGTAGATTGCGCATAGTATATCAAGGTGATTTATAAACGATTGAGATTCAAGGCTTTAGGTACCTTCTCTGGAATGTAGGTATAGTTTATCTGTAGCCTAACTATTTACGTATATCTGTATCATGTCATTATAATTGTGAAGTTAAAAGTTTAAGTCGTGCATATTCCTGAAGTTTACGTAAACGTACGACGAATTATTTGTTCTTATTTTTTAAGGGGGAGTTTTAACTCATTTTACTCATTGTTTTACAACATGTTCTATGTTCGTCGTACTCAGACCAAATTACTGTTTTAAGTTTAGTATGTTGACGCCTAATAAGAGGTCTTTTTTATTTAGTTTCATCCTTATTATTCATTGTTTTAGTTTAGAATTCTGATTTTCAATTTAATAAATATGTAAAATTTTACTTTTCAGCCTACTACAAGCTGGTTCGATGACGATACAACTTTCGGAATGTACCCACACGGACTACGCGATGGTCAACCCAGGATATACAAACGATCTCTATATGAACAAGTGGCTAAATCAATTCTGGAGAAGAAAGAACCGGAGAAACAATAATTATCCCACCGCAATATAAACATGGCAACAGGCAATTATGTAAAAATATTCATCTATGTATGACGTATGTATATAGCTTGTTTAGATTGAAGGGTAGGAAACACATTTATAGAAAATGTTGAAGTACTTTTTGTTATACCTTATACACTCGATAATTTTGTGCCTAGCATAAATTTAAATTACTGTAATGAATATGTAATTTCGTGCCATAGTACGCTGGATCTGTTTCTATTAGGGTGCTCGCTGTGAAAGACTAAATAAGAAGGAACTTTAGAAAACGAGATGAATAAGAA
This sequence comes from Spodoptera littoralis, assembly GCA_902850265.1. Taxonomy (NCBI): domain Eukaryota; kingdom Metazoa; phylum Arthropoda; class Insecta; order Lepidoptera; family Noctuidae; genus Spodoptera; species Spodoptera littoralis. The sequence continues at coordinate 8,777,795 of LR824535.2, read as the reverse complement.
AAATGCATAGTTTCAGCACTATTTTCACAATGCTATAAAACGGTGCAGAGTTTACGTTTCATATTTCATCTATCTTCATGCACATTCCAAAGTATGCTGGTTGCGGGTACCCTTAAAAACAAAGAATTAACTATAGTAAAAATAATAGTTTCATTTGTATTAGGACTTAGGCCTACTGCCAATGAATGTTTAGTTACTGTGAGTGATTTTCATTATAAAATAAGAGTAAATATGATAATCAATTATTTGTGTACCTATATTTTTGTTTTTGAATTTTTATCTAGCGTCTTATTCTGTCTAAGATAGTACAGTTCGTTAGTTACCAATAAAACTTATATTTTTAGATCTGTGTAAACTTAATGTTTCGTAGTTATTGTTGCACATGACCAGGAACTTTCTAGTCCAATTTTATAGTCCTTTTCAAGTGTACGTAACTTAAGAACGTTTTTGAAAATATTATAAAAATACCAAATTGTAAAATAATTACTGTGACGTTAAAATGTTTGATAGTTTCCATTGTTTCTATAGTTATATTGACAAATTTTGACAATTTGTATTAATTATGTACACCTTCATGTTCTATAGTTGATATTTTAATATTATATGGTATAAAAATTATGCATAACCTTTAAATGAAATCACGAAAGTATGTATATTAGACACAACAATAAAGTATGATCAGTGTGCAATGTCTGGCTTTTATTTATCGGCTTCATTCGTAATACATACCACATTTGCACTACCACTTGATATTTAAATAGGTTTCTGATGATAAATTTACGTTTATTTTTATTGGAGCGTCTATTTTAAAAGCTAATGTCGATATGGTTCGCTGCATCCTAAGCGCTAGTTTGTAAAAGAAATATCGAGTACAATATTTGTTTCGAGATATAGTGCATAAGACTACACACCTTAAATTTATGAATGTTGTAGAATCGGGAAGTAAAGTATCTATTCATTTTATTAAATACTACCTACCTGTTGCCCGCGCTTCGTCCGCGTAGAATATGATTCCTGTTTTAACCCATGGGAACATTTAATCGGGGTAAAAAGTATCCTATCACCTAAAAAGTCAGCCCTGCCTGTATACCAAATTTCATCAAAATTCGTTCAGTAGTTTCAGCGTGATTGACGGACGAACATACAAACAAAGAAACTTACAATACTAGTGTGACAACACTACTAGCAGTTTAATAGTTAACCGACAGTTGAAGTAAAAAACAAATCAGTGTTAAAAGAATTTATTGGTTTCACACTCAATTACACTTTTATTATAGCGTAAGTTCGGAACTTATAGTATATTCACACAGACACATTCCTTTTTTAATACTTCTACTCAAAAATTCGTACTCATAAAATACATGTCCATTTTCAAGTGCTAACTCATAGCCACATAATGGATACTCTCGCTTAAAACTAATAATTCACTTCATTAATATCCTAATTACGTTTAAGCAATTTACACTATTATTTAAATATTATTTCACAGTGATGATGTGGTATTTGTTTTAATTACTATCTAGGTATAACTAAGGTTTAAATAGAAATAACCGATTATTCTAAAACGAGTCGATTAAGCGCTATTTGAACCTTTATCTATCAGTAGGCTCTTAAAAAAAAGAAAGTATTTTTTTAAGAGCATACGCAATATTCGTAGCTAATATATGATTTTTTAAAGGACAGTGACATAAAGTACATTGATTTTTTACATTATTTTACTGTCTACAACATTGCGGAGTTTAAGTCAGTGCGTCAAAAAAGCACAAATATTAAATGCCTAACAATAGTTCTACAAATAAATGTACAAACACAACCTTAAACATAGATTAAGTTTTACTTAGTTAGGACCTAATTTTCATTATTTTATTCTATAATATCATTAATATGAATTTAAATAATTGACACATGAATTTGGACGGATTCGTTGTATCGATTCAGGTATACAATTAACAATAATATCATAATATTGCCTATAATCTTACAAACCACATAAGGTACATGCATATAAAATGGCACAAGTTAAATTCATCTGAACGATTGAACGTATTTCTTTATAAAGGTAACATCGCTTGTCTAGTAAATTGTTTATTATTTGAGATTCAAAGCACCATTACTATTACGTTGTTGTTAAGTAGATAATGTAGTTTAATTGAAGTTAGAATATATACTTAGATATCCAAAGAGATAATACAAACGGTCAGTTTTGGTAAATCGACTAAGATGATATCTAAATAATGTACCAACGTTCGTAGGTTTCGTTAATGCCTCCGCTTGCATTTGTTTCTTATCTGCAAGAACAAACAAAACATATTAGTTCATCTTCATTAGTACGCAGTTTTTTTAGGAAATTGTCAGTACCTAACTGGATACTAAAAACTTATACAAACTTATAGATATAAAAGGATCTTTCAACTTTTGAAATAAGACTACTACAGTGAACTGACTTTAATAAGTTCGTTACAGTTCTGTTAGGTAAAGCAGTAATTTGAATGACAATATAATTTACCTGATTAATGTCTATTTCGGTGCATGCCGGAATGTCGACTGCCCGGCCTTGATTGCACTATCGCGTAGTGGTCACTGTTGTCCGAAACGGACCTGAGAAATAGATCAGAAATTAATTCCTACTATACACTTAACGAAGTACTGAACTAATAGGTATCAGTGATTAATTTCATTAATCATTAATAACGTAAACGTAATAAATAATTATAGTGGCTGATTAAGGTTCCTAGTAAAATGAATGCCAGTTTTGGACCACGATTTCATTCGCGCTTTCTTCTCGATCTTGAAATCTTCATACTCCTCCCTTTAAATAAGTTCTTCAACTATAGGTATTCCGCAAATATGATACGTTTGGGGATTTGTAATATAACAAACATGCAAAATTAAAGTTTCTTACATCCGGGTTTTATGATTGTCGTGACTTACCTTGCTGAGTGAATAGTTGAGGATGGGTATCGGCTTCCATATTGACTGCCGTGCCAACTGCGGTACGGGTCGTAGTCCTCCACCACTGATGGGTCCTTCTCAATCACCTGGAAATAAATTATACGTAATGTTATGTTTATTAATCTGCTCGTTCCTCGTTGGCCGAGCGGTCGCAAGTGCGACTGCCGGCCATTCGAATCCTGGGTCGGGCTAAGTATTACTGGGTTTTATATAAAATCTCAGTAGTGGCCCGGAGTCTAGAAATGGGCCCGGTATATAGCAATAGGCTCACCCCCTATTGCATGGGACTCATAACATAAATAGTGAAAAGTGGACGTCACATATGTACCTCTACAGTGGCATTAAGGGCCGTAATGTGCACCTCTGCCTACCCCATCGGGGATGGCGGCTGGATGTTATGTTGTTATCTTTATTATAACCGTGGCATTCTTTCTACCTACAGTATCCCTTTTTTACAGACTAATAAATTGACAAGATATAAAAAAAATCTTGTCGTATTGGTCCAAGCAATGGACAAGGCGATTTGATAAAAAAATAATCATAGTCGTAGGTAGGTACGTAGAAACTACTTATAAGTATTTTCTTAAGATTATCTGGTTGAAGTGAATACTAACATCGGTTCTCGCGCATGAGCACGTCATGGCGGTGCAGAGGAAACAGTTGACGAGTAGCATCACGATGAACATGACACCGAGCGCGATGGCCAAGTACAGCAGCCAGAGAGGACGCACGCTGCCGTCCGAACACGCTAGTGCTGCCACTGGAAAACAAGTAAGTGATTCCATCAGTTTACTAAAATTCGTCATCAAATCATTATCGTCTCTCTATTGCCTGTGTTGAGTAATGCAGAAAATGAAAAGATAATCCAAAATATACGAAAAAATTATGTCCATATGCCTAATTATGTCTATAAAACTTTTTTTATTTTATTCTAACCCTAATTTGCCGCATCAATTTCTCTTTTCAAGGTGCATCAATGGTCATATTTTTGAAGTAAGCGATTGTTGTCTAATGATTTGGTGGTTATCTAAGCGTGGGTGCACAAGGTCAACAAAATTTTATTACCTTTATTTTCCTACTGAGTTGCATAATATTACGTGACATTGACTTACTTATAGACGGTTCTATGTTGTGTCTACTGATTAGACAGTTAATGTATTTCCAGAAGTAAAACTTATGCCAACTGCTTGTTATTTGAAGGAATGATATCGCCAAAATATTTGTGCGCTTAACTTCTGAATGATTGCACAAATTGGTTAAGTTAGTGACGTATTTATTAGGTACTGTCAGAAGGTCAGAATAAAGCTTTTTTTAGAGAAAAGAACTTACAATTTGTGTTTGTTGCGTCGTTGTGTGAGTGAGGTTATCGGCCTAATTACCCCTCTCCCTAATTTCCCTAATCCCCGAATCCTTAATCTCCTAATCCCCAAAAGGCCATAACGCACTTTTAACAACTCTAATGTAAAACAATACCACCTGTGTGAAGGTGCGACGGGTCATTCGTAATTTTTTTTATATTGGTTGTCTTTACCTCCATTGTCATTGGGGTCCAGCACGAATATACCGGTGGACGCGGTGACTGTGCTCTCCTCATCGCCTTTCTCGTAACGTGCCTCTGTACTGCAGTCGATTACAGAACACGTGCCTGGAATTACACAGAGACAGAATTATCACAAAGTTGGTAACGGTCGGATGAGAATTAGGAAAATCGAAACAATTAATATTCAAAAATTCATGTTAATAAGAAAGTGTTACGTTACGTACGTTAGGAAGAACTTCTCTATAAATAGGAATATGTATTATTCACCTTTGCAAATAGCGATATCGCATTGAAAGTTGACTTGAGAGGAGTCCGGAAACCGGAACATGGACGCTATCGCGAGCTCGGCCGCACCCGTCTCGGACTTCACTACAAGGGACTGTTGCTTCATAGGACATCTGTAAATATAGCCCATGTTTATAGACATTCAATCACAAAAGATACGCTCTGAAGTACACTACTTATTGTTCACACTCACCCTCTATTGTCTAGAAGATCAGCTGTATAATTCCGCATGTTGAAAGCAAAACAATTCTTCAAACGTATTCCGTGTGCTCCTACAATAGTAAATATTACGTATTACGTTAATGTTGCAATACATTGTTAATGAAAATAAGAATTTACGAAATAATGATAGCGATCTAACCATCAGGCTTGCTGATTTCGGCTCTGAGCGTGTACGGAAGACCAAACGCCGCATTCAATACTTTTCGACCTTGTGAGTCCAACATTCGCAGCGATACGAGCGAAGTTTCGTTTCTGTGAAAACATAAACTCTTACATTAGTCATTTAAACATGTTATGAATGCTTAATATATGCTTTGACTCTTGTCTTAACAATTAATATTTATTTTTATATTGCCTAACCTTTTGTTGAAAAAGAAGTCGGTTAATAAGAAGCCATGTTCACTAAGACTTAATAACTATGTAATAAAATAGTTTATTGCATTGATTGCTAGGTGTAAAAAACATGTTGAATAATTTTACAATCAAGTTATGGGTTTCTACGAACGAGAATTAACTTCGATTCATACTACATACAATTATCTGGTACTGAAATCATCTGCATCGTTAAGTTTAGGATACTATTCGCGTATCATTTATATTTTCTAAACATTGCTACATTCCAGCTAAAATTCGGAACTTAAAACCCATATTTTATTTAAATAAACTTAAGATTTAGATGGAGCGACTTCTATCTGTGCTTGCCAAAATGTAGGTCAGAATAGTGATTTGTTACAACGGATTTAAATATAAAATGTGTTCAAGTACCGAGCATTTCTGAATCCTGCCTTGCCACAAGTGATTACGTAGAATTTGTCATCGGCCAACTCTAAGGTTCGATGCACACGAACCGCTAGCGGCAACGAGCGTTCGTCTGTGCGCTGAAATGTGCATGTGTTATGTTAAATACATACATTATACAGGGTAGGGCGAGCTTTTCAATTGCATGGATTAGTCATGCTATGATAAGAATGTCTGGCTTATGAGCTTCGTTTGTATGCATGTGTACTAATGAGGGTATAGGTATCGTTTTACAGGGTTATTGAACGATTAATTTTATAAATATTCTCAAAATGGTTTTTTATTTTTGAATAATGCTTTTTGTAATCGTATAGTAGGTATAGATACTTCAGATATCACGCAATGAAAATTTAGAATCTTAGGAAGCTTTCGGGCATGTATCAATAATAGACAGTCTTTTTGCACAGAAAATAGGTTGACTCATAGACTGATAAAAGTTATATTACTCACGTTGTTCCAAAACACGCCACAATAATCGGGTGCTCCTTGAGGTGCTATCAGATTGATATCGAAACTCAAAGACTCGGTGCCATTTCCTAAAGCCATGCACGCTGGAGTCCTGGAAAGAGAAATTCGGATTTTATTGTACAGTGAATAGAAGTGATACTCCTGTAAACGTAATTTCCTTTGCCGGTCTTTGGAACTGAGATCAATGGGGAAGTATAAAGAGATTAGTCTACAAATCTAAATCCATGTCATTTACACTTATGGAACACTATAAATAGTCTATATTGAAGCAATAAATATAGTAATGATGTAGATGTCAAAGATTTATGAATTTCAAGATCGAGGTTCAATTTTCAACTCGTCCTGGCTTACTACTGTATCTGGCATTTATTTATTGAAAATTGGAACGTTCTGTTATATGGAGAATATGTGTAATGACAAGCCGTTCTTCATTAAATAATCTATGTTTAATATTAGGTAGGTACCTCGATAAACTGGATTTCACGATAACTCCCGTTATCAAGTTTGCACAAATGCTCACCTGAATTCTCTGGCATGTGTAACACCATTAAACGGCTGGTTGAACTGTATGTGGATTGCCATAACACCAGTCTTGCATGTCGCTGTAACCACTGGGGAGAACTCCCCCGTACTCTCCGCATTCTGTATTCAAAAAAATTTAATTGTTAGGTAATTATGAAAGTAAATATACAACACACTCATTTCGATGAATGGCATTTTAATGAAAGAAAATGAAAACTAAAAGAGAATATTTTAGCCGTAACTGACTTAGAAGATTCACGATTACTTCACACGTGATTTATGGATTCATGAATAAAAATTATGCGCTTTCTTTAGTCATTTGTAAGGCAATGAGTGCATTTAATTTATCACTCACAACTTGTTCGATGTACCCATAAGAAGGTATATACAAGGACTTCCTGCAGCCATCGTTACCGTCAGGGTTGCCTTGTATGGTGCTGCACGCGATCGATCGGCATGTAGGTCCCACATTGTTTCTGTGATTTATACGTTCACAATGACGACATGCTCCCAAGGACCGCCTGTACCATTAGCTTGACTTATTGGTAGAAAAAAACAAAATTATGTTCTACAGCTTCACCGTTAGACAATCATCTGTCTCGGTGTCAAATGTAATTACACCAGGAAATTATTTTCATGATGTTATATGACGGTCATTTGACAACTTAGTTTGCTCCCGGCGATCGATACTATGAGTTCTAAAGATGCAGGCGTAGAAATGTAGCTCGAATTTTGACCTCAAATACGCTCACAGCGCGGAGCTACATTAGTCGACAAATAAACCAACAAACCGTTACGACACGGGCACCACAATGTAAAATCTCCGACAACAAATCACTGCTCTTTGTATCGTGGACGGTTCGCGGCCTTACTGGCTGTAGGGCTGCCGAGTCTGCCGAGTACCGCGACCAGACCAACTGATCGTACGATACGGGAATGCCTTTCTGCTGTTGTCTTTTGTTTCACGTTGATAACCAACTATTCTAAACTTCTCGTTTAATCTCTAACAATTTTATGTCTCCTAACATAATATTTTAGGAATTGAATGCCGACAGTTTGGCGCTACATGACCATTACAAATAATGTAATTTCAGATAAATATTTCATAGAGCATTGATCACAGATGATCCAATTCAAGTTCAATGTGATAAAACTGTATATCGCTCATATTTTTACACTTCAAACGTTTACTGGCTTTTTATTCCATCAGACAAGATTTATGATTCAGATCTTACGTGCACTTTTATTATCGTTCTTATATTTCTGCACACGTATGACGAGATATGAAAATAGTACAGGCGTGAAAAATATTAAGTTGTTATCCTTTGACGTTTAGTGTCGTACTAAAGCGATAAAGGTGATATATATATCCTACTATTACCATATGATTATTGGAGTTAATATGAGATATTATCAAGAGTATGAATATTAAACCCTCTTAGTTAAAGTTACTGTACTGGAAATAGCGTGTAGAGCTCGCAGGGAGATGTATAACAAAACATTATTTGCATACTCGAGATAATGATCAATCTTAAAGAATGGAGGAAGTTACAAGGAAAGTCGCTTGACGACTCGGCCACATAAACCGACAGGCCATAAAGGGTCGCGCCCTTAGGGCGACGGGCGCGCACGATCGCATCCACACGACCCGGCTTGATAGCTTCCTAGAATCTATGCTAGCGCAGATTACTAGATTTAGAATCCAAATAATGTATGCATTATTTAACAATTGTCTTGTACCTACCACACGGACCTTGAAGGAATTATTGTCAGTTTTTGCACTTGTCATGTTATAAATTATAGTGTGGTATGAAGTCATTACTGCGTGTGTCGTAGCGTGACTGAACGGTTTGATTTTCCTTCTTGTTTGCTAAATGCCGCAACATTAATTCCTTCTATTTACGTATCAAATGGTATCTGCAAAGCCAAGAAAAGTTTTCCTTCCAAGCTCATTTTGCTTGTAACTACGAATGGATGCTAGTTTTCCTGTGCAGTTTTCGAGATGCAATTTATAATTCACCGGAAATACAAGGACTTTTAGGACCTAAGGGCTTTCTACTGAGATTTAAGAGGATGATTGCTTTGATTGTCATGGTCTGTAGACCTCACGATACGCCTCGACGACTTTATATTATTTATAGGACATATACTTAGCCATGGGTCGTAAGATTAGCAAAAAGCAAACAAGTGTAGGCACCAGTCAAGGTCAAAAACTGGTTGATAATGTAGAGTGACAAGTTTGACGTTCCCAATACATCGGACATAATAACGAAATACCGTGAAATTGCGTCGTATAAGTAACTAGTACTCGTGTTTTTTGTGTTTTGTGTTCGACACGGTTAGGACAAGAGTGAGACAAATTATTTGAGATACACTTGCTATGAATAGATGAACACGATTGACTTTAACAAAGTTGTTTATATCCAATAACATTGAAATTATGTAGCTAGATAGGTAATATTTTTGATCAATGTGTAACGAGTTTTCTTTAAGAAAAAAAGTGGATGCATGTATTATCCATTATGGTTCGTAAGTTACTACTTATTTTACGTAGGAAAATTGTAAGTTCTTGCGTAAAATATTTTCATAATGATTATGTAGTTTAATATGTATACCGACGTTACTTATTAAACGAATTTATCGTCTATAAGCTACGTAGTGGGCACCGTTACCGAGTTTTTGTTTATACCCTAATTAAAACTTTAAATGTGAGTTAAAGACAATACCTATAAACAAACAAGAATACGTAATTACAAGCATTAGACGAAGTGCATTACGTTGAGCGCCTACATAACTGCAGCTAGAAATCTCTTGGTTTCCTGTTCTAGTCCGCAGAACGTGGTCGGATTTATTTTGCATTTATATTATTATGTCTTCATGGAGCGTGGTAAGTGTGTATGCAGATTTAATTGGAAATAAGCTTAGCGAGTGCAGTCCAAGATGTCAATGGTAGGTACTTGTAAAATATTGTCGATAATATTGTCAATGTGGACGTTGGCGGGCTCGAGGTCAATGAACGAGTGACCGCCGGGACTCGGGTCACTTCGCAACATCGGTTTCTTAAAAACACCGTGGAACAATACGCACCGCCTAATATTAGCTAGAAATTCTCCCTGATGCAATCTTTTGTTCGCGTTATGAATTCCATTGACCGGTCGAACGGGTGTTCTGTCCGTACATGGACTTTGCGACGAATGGGTTTACGTCATATATTTTTTCGAATTTTAGTTTTAACTTGCAGTAGACCAGCTATGTATTTGTAACATTTAACCTATTCTGATTAAAATAGACTTAAAACCACAAATTTTTAGAAGTATCTCGATAGTACTTTCATGAAGCGGTAAACAGGCAAATGATAGTTACTTTTACTTCACTCAAAGTAGTAAAGGACGTTGGAATAAAATTGACCACAAATGGCCCATACTTACTTATTACTTTACTTCCATCAAAATAGGTGTGTCAGTCATCACATTAAAAAAAAACCGCGTGCCATAATGCAATTAATGTTATTCACGATGCTATAGGCACGTGATAAATGAGTTAGCCGCAAGCAGATTCAATTACTAAGCCAATATTACTAGGCACACTTCTCATGCAGTTACTATCATTAGGCCTATAAACTTGGAGACTATTCTAGACATTCATAGACTATTCTATGAGGAATGTAAGATTTTAGACACGAAAGCATTTCAGAAATTTCAAATGATGCTACTTATGATATAAAAGTTGAATTTCCTTATATGTGTTTATTAAGGAACTTAAACCAAGCCATATTGAGTATTTATTAGATAGCTTGCTGTGGCAGTCTACCGAAGATGGCTTTATTATAATAAGTAGCCAGTGCAACGGGATTTCAAGCTATACGAAAGATTTAAGTTAAGTTGTGGACGATGGCTGAGGTCAATTCGAGAGTGTCCATTCTTAACATTTTCAAGAACTCCTGTGTTTGCATGTAAAATGGGGGCAAATCTAACTTCATTTTTTTCCATTGGACAACCCGGCACAACCTTCCAAAACCGCTATAACTCCTGTGAGCCAGGATCTACCATAGATACAACTATAAAAAACACCGGAACACTGCAGTCCGGCGCGTCCCAGGGACATGAATAACTGTCTTGGTTCCCGCAACGAAGTGAATCAGAAAATATTATAAGAAGAAAAAAACGATAGTTTTAATCTAACTTCAGATATTGTATCATAGGTTATGGGAACAAACAGAATTCATTTTACAAAAGCTTTACCAGCTCCGAAAAAGACTACAGGTTTACGAAAATTCTGCGTATGTTACTCACAATTTTGTTATCAAAAACCATAACATCACGTGTTCAACGAGGCAACAAGCAATGATACGATAGAAATATAGAAAATAAAGGGATACATAATTAATTTTAGCTCAAAGAAAGTAGTATCAAAAGCCACAAAGCTTTGTATAGGGTCGTTAGTCTACATTCTATACACAACAGCCAAAAGTCTGAAGGCTATTTATCTTATACTTGCAATCAGTGTTAAACAATCGTTACCCGCATTTCTTACTGATATTATGTAGTGTATACAGCGGGGCAGGGATGTTGAACCTTTATGTGCCATTTTTAGAGGAAACATTTTTGATGTTCTAGATGTGTTATCAAATAATTTTGGTTTTTATACAAGATAATATCTCCTTTTTATAATCAAAAGAAACAAAACCTAAGGGCCACAAATGGTCGGTTATAATGTGCCTAACTACAACCGCAACACAAATGATATGACAAGTGCATTATCGACCATTATGTGATTAGTGACGTAACGAAAATATTGTGCTATGTGCCAAAGGTTTGCGATCTCTGCCCTATAGTATTTACTTCCAGTAATCTATCATCGTATTAATAAGTCTTTCGTCATGTGGTCATTAGGTCAGTGTTTTATGTTTTAGTTGAGACATTCACATGAATATCTGACCTCTAGTTCGATAGTATCGTAACTATAAGTAATGATTTAGTTGGATCAGATACCGAATTATTGAAACAAAATTTCGTCATTTTTATTGTTCAACCTTTTTGTGTTTTGTTACTATGTCGTTCATACATAAAGATGGTGTGATTTAGTACTTTATAAGGAAGAATCTATAAAGAAATTCATTCGAATAGGATAATAAGGTTTTAGGAGGAATTGATTATGGAAATTCCACGTCTCTTAAGTATTTATTTATCTTCTCATTTAACTTGTTCTGTATACCTTTACGAGTCTGTCTACTTAAAACATGATTTGAAGGCTAGTTGCATAGATGTTAAACTGGAATAACTTATTGTTTTGTTGGCACTGGATTGACAAGCCTATAAGCATATTTCTGTAGAACATCAATTATTCTGCAAATTGTTTCTTTAGGTATTCCTCACCTTTTGTTTATTTCATTAGATATTTATTGTGTTTACGTAAAACTATTATTGATTATAGTTTTCACAAATTTTATTAGTTTAATTTACATTTTGTCTATATACAGGGTGGCCGGGGAGTTGGTGTTCAAGCGTAAAATTTAGATACTTTATGATGAGGGGTATCCAAATCATATCACACACCATGTAGGTTCTTCACTTTTGCGTAATTTTCGAGTCATATTTTCTCATAAGTACACATCAATTATTGTTATAATCCTTATAGAATAAAAATGTTTTTTATATTTGTAAAATAAAAATGTTTTTTGAAGGTAAGTTTAGTATTGTTGAACGTAAAATTTCTCGGCACTAAACGCATTAGTAAGCCAAGCGTGAGTTCTATGATCCGAGCGATGTAATTTGATGAACGTTAGGCGGCACGCGCACTGAAAATTAGATTCCCGAGGGAGGCATGTTTCCAAATTGCATTTTGATGAATGTTAGTGAAGCCAAGTATTTTACTAGGTTTAGCACAACACTATGTGTCCCCGTCAACCAGGCAAGATGTACCTATAGATGCTGGCGGGAAAAATTCCGAATCATTCGCGTCGAATACTTCGGAAGTATTCCAAAATATTCTGAAACTTTGGGAATATTTCAATTGTCAGAAAAAATCGGGAAAATTGTATTAACCTATTAAAAGTGCTCGATTGAGTACAGCGTAACGAAGTAAAATAATAAGTAAAAAAAAATAAAAAAAGTGTATCACTTAAAATTTACAAGATCTGTAATTTACACTTCGGGAAGGCTGTACTCAATCGAGTAGGTACAGTAACTTCTAGTGGGTTAAATGAATCTGTATTTTAAAATGTTTTTAAATTTTAACTTGTTCATTAATTTGTTTTTTTTTTCAGATATAATTTGATGTGTAAGTAAAACAAAGTCATTTTGAATAAAGAAACTTTCTCAGAAGTATTCCGGAATTATTCAGAATTTTTCAGAAGTTTTGCGACTATAGATGTACTCCATGAAATATTTCTTACATAAGCAATTTACTCGTTCCAAATACACGATTTAATTTTAATTCTCTTCATACTCCGATTAATCGAAGTAGCTCATAAAGACCCTTTATTGCACTAGAACACCGAGATGGAAGTAATTTGTTATGCGCAAATGAACGAGCTTCAAATATATGGGCCGGAAATAATGTGAGGTAATTAGTAGCTATTGGTATCTTGTATCTAATGACATAAGAATAGTGGGCATAGAATAATAAGTCGTTAAAGAAGCCGTTTATGTTTCACCGCTATTTGCTTAGGTCAGTACAGTACACTTGGTCAAAATTATAATTGCAATCACTTTGAAAATACTCTATGTTATTAATGGTGTGGAATTAAGTATGTATGTACAAAAGTCACGCATGTCTAGAGTACTTCAAAGTAGATGAGTCGTAAAACATTGATACAGAACCGTTTGTTTTAAATTGGTGGGTTCCGTTCATCGGTGTTACGTTATTGCATGACTGGACCATTTGTTCTAACATCGACTAAAGTCCCACTAGTTTCGCGTTCAGTGTCCGTAGTACTGAAGTACACCGCTACAATAATTGAACGTATCGGTAATGGAAATGAATTAGTTACGAGTTGTAAACGAAGAAGTGTTCTCCATTTTAAGATAATGTAATTATGTACAGAATTATATACATCTTCGGAATGTAATTGGAAAGTACTGTTCTTGGCTAGTCATTAGGTACCGTCGTGTTTTGGATTAAAGCAACGACCTGTTAAGTAACTAATAGTCAATGTCTTTGAATTTTTATTAGGAATGCTCTTATATGTTTGTAGTTGTTAGTATACTTGCATTATCTTATACATGTGTTATTATGTGATAATTGTTCGTTGCATCATTGACATTGCAGTGTTTAACATCAACATTAACAATTTTTAAAACCTCTTCATAAGGTTAAGAGTTTTGGTACAAGTGAACTTTAAATAAAAAAGTAGCGCATATAATTGGAACGAAAGTTATATAATAGTATCATTGGCGTTTAAGTTCTCATTCCCATATGTATAGTATTTGATGCAACAGTGGGCCGACCGCGACCGGTTTCGTCGGCCCCAATATATCTGCTGGACCACGTCACCGCAGCCTCGCTGCACAGTGGGCGTGCCATACTGCTTAGGTAATTCACACACTATTTTTACATATTGTGTCTGTGGTTTTTATTCAAGTTCTTTTCAAGCAATGTTTTTGCAAATGAGTTAATCCTGTTTGAGTTTGTTTTACCATTAGCCTGTGTGTACTTATAGGTTTTACCTTTTAACCGACTGCGACTTCCCAAAAAGGAGGAGATTATCGATTCGACTGTATGTTTTTTTATTTAATCAGGTGGAATACCCCCTGATTATTTATTTGTTGAAAACTGAATTATGTCCCTTATCTAGTAGACGTAACTATAAATATTCCGTTCCGTAACTGTTAACAGTACCTACCTAACTATAGGGTAGGGAGAATCGGCTTGAAAAATTTTGTGGATATCTTTTTATGTTCGTAATCCTCACATACGTGTTGTTTATTTTTGAGGCGCCATGTTGGATTTCTGTATGGCACGCAAGTTACCTATATGTGTACGGTCGTGACACTGGTGAACGTTGACGGATTAAGCACAAGCTGACCGCCAGCTAAAGAGCAATTTCTATCCCATTCCAGTTAACCCTTAGACATAAGTACCTACTTAGTAGTATTCTATATTCGAATATGGCTTTATTTCTACGTATTAGTCACTGTTGCTAAATGATTACTAAACATGAATGCATAATTAATTTCTTAATGCTTATTTATTATGACATCCCAAAAACAGCTGTAATAAATCAATAATTGAGTTTTACTTTGGTTTACTGTAAAACAACCCGAAACATTTTTTTCGAAGAATCGTACTTTTATAAGTGACAGCTTACGGTAATGACAGTCATCTTCCAGTCACTCAGTTACATTTAACCATAAGTTCTCCGTATTAACGAAATGTGACGGTAATGCGGTTTCTAATTCTAGATAATTACCAAAACTTACGGTTGGCACATAAAACAATCATTAGCGGAATGGGGTCCTAAAAATAAAAGTAGGCAGTACTCGAACAATTTGCGACTTCCCACGGAAA